>OY288242.1:11318895-11918895 GCA_958450325.1 Agrostemma githago
GAGGTTTCACCCTAACTTTTCTTATGAGAATCAAAATGTTCCAAATCCGATGCCACGTGTCCAAAGGAATCAATCGAGGTCTATCAATCAAAGCCAACAAAAGCCCTTTAACAAAGGTCCTCCAAAGATGCCCCCATATCTACCTCCTCATCAAAGGAATAATTTCAATCAACAAGGCCAGGAGGAAATTTCCATGTTCCTAACAATTACCTAAATCAACCTAATCAACAAGGGAACAATTTCAATCAAGGATATAACCATGGTTTCCAAGCTACCAAGGCGACCAAAGGTACAACCAACAAGCTTATAATCAACCCTCTCAATCTTATGGCCAACAAAGCAATTTCCAATATGGTTAAGGGGGAGGTCAATGGGACAACACTAATGAATTACAAAGAGCCATTGGGCATTTATGGAGTCAGAATTTGGATACTAATGCAAGGCTAAAAGTTTGTGAATCTCAAGAAGCATCTAAAGCTTTAGGCGCCCTAGTCCATCCACCCCATGGATTGCCCGAACAACCGTAAAACCCGAGAGACCCCCCACATCAAGCTAACGTTGTGATATTGAGAGGTGGCAAGGAGCTCGAAGACCCATAAAAAAAATTGAACATAAAAAACACCATAACCTAGGACAAACAACAAAATTCACCGCAAGCCGCAACCCCTGCTTCCCCCAAACAAAATCGGGGAATACAAGCAGAGTTTAATATTCTTGAGAATGTGGAGGCAGAACAAAGAGAATTAAGAGAACTTAGAAGAAAGAAAAAGGAGCAATTGGAAGCGGATGAAGCTAGAAAGAAAGAGGTGGAGCGTTTAGCCGAAGAGGAAGAGGAATCTAATATTCCACCGCCTCCCGCCTTTGTGCCGCCATTACCCTTCCCCAAACAAGGTAAGTCACACAAAGAGAACACTCAATTTAGCCATTTCGTGGATATGCCAAAGAAAGTGGAGGTTGCCTTACCCTTCACGGAGGTAATTTCTCAAATGCCCCTTTATTCTAAGTTTTTAAAAGAAGTGTTGACCAAAAGGAGGACCAAAGAAGACAAGAAATGTGTCCCCGTTACGGCCAAATGTAGTGTCATTCTTATGAACCGCATGCTAAAGACACTTGATGACTCCGGTACCTTCTCCATCTCTTTTCTGGTTGGAAATGTTGTTGTTAACTGAGTCTTATGTGACTTAGGGGCTAGCGTTAGCTTGATACCTTATTCAATAGCCAAGAAACTTAGTGTGGGGGAGATGAGACCCACAAGCATGTCGATCCAACTTGCGAATAGGTTCGTCAAGTATCCACTTGGGATACTTGAGGATGTACCTGTACAAGTTGGTAAGTTTTTCATTCCCGTCGATTTCGTCATGTTGGACATGCCCAAGGACACAACTACCCTCATCATATTAGGTCGACCAATCATGGCTACCGGTGGCACAATAGTGGATGTTAAAAATGAAAAGCTATCATTGTGGACATGACATAGGTCCACCCCGACGCGGCCACGCGCGGGTTTGGGGAGACGAATGAATCTCCATATGAGATGGATCGAATGAATCTCCATATTCGACGTATTCGATATTCGATTATGAAATCGATATTGAATAGTCGGAATGATTTTAGAAAATGTTTTGAAAAAAGTTTGTTTTGAACGAAAAGTAAAAAAAGAAAGAATTTTGAACGAAAAAGATGTTAATTCTCTCCGCGTATAAAATCGTCGAATTTTTGTTTAAAAAGATGTAACGATTTTATTAGCATCAACGAGAATTAATTAATTTTGTTCTTGTTAGATACGATATTCGATTAGAGAATCGATATCGTATTTTAAGAGCGTTATAAGAAAGAATAGTTTTTGTAGTATCGATTATTAGAAATAATGAAAAATATGTGACGAACGACCCATATTAAAAATACAAAACGACCGACGACACGACTCGAAAAAAACGAAAAAAAACGTGGAGAAAGGAAGAGAAGAAGAGAAGAATCGGGTTTGATTTACACCCTCAACCTACATTCTTTATTTTCTCGGGATAAGGCTCGTCGGAAAGTGGCTTAGACTTGGGAGCGTCGAGATGATGCGGGATGATTTAAGGTGTTATTTTGGACGTGTGGTTGGACGGGTTTCGGCCGGTTGGAGGGTCGGTTTCGTCGGGTTGGAGTCGTCGGGAGTTGCTTGGTATAACGAAGTGGTATGTGAGAATAATTTGCGAGTTTTTCCGTGTGTCACGATTTTTGTGTCGTGTTGTGTGTGTGTGTAAAAACTTCTCTCTCTTTTGTGTTGAATGGAGGGTCCTATTTATAGGTGAAGAGGTTTAGGAGATGTGTCTTGCTTGGACAACAAGAAACACCGGTTTGGATAGGAAACGTAAGAGGTTGAAAGGAACGAGAACTCGCTTTCTTGGTGAAGAAGGCAAAGAACTCGGCTGTTTTGGCTGATTTCGGCCGAGTGTTTGACACTCGGTCGGTAATTACTTTAGTTTTTCGGATAGAATTCCACTTGAGATCAAATTCTACCTTCAACGGAATTGTTTAATGTTTTCGAAGCTGATTTTTTTGTAGTATAGGAGTCCAAACCGGACACGTGAGGTGTCACGGTTGGTCCGTGAGTCTCGGGAAATATCTTTGACCGGGTTTTGACTCGGTCGCTAAAAGACGGTTTTACCCCTGGTACCGGATTCGACCCAAATTAGTCTTATTTGACTCGAAACGACCCACTGAGCCTGGATTTGAGGTCGGTTTTGTAAGATTTGTACTCCGTAATAGGTCTAAACCAAACGTCCATGATTACGAGCCCATATCCGAGTCCATCAAAGCACGTTTACGTCCAATCATCATCGGGTGTTTGGCGGGAACTATTATAGACACCTGGCGGTCAAAATGTGGGTGTCTACAGAGCCCCCACTCTGACTGAGGCTTGGACAAGGCAAAGGTCAGAGTAGCTACCAGGTCAATCAAGGATTAAAACCTGGCAGACTTCCGATCGGGTCGTTTATAGTCCATTAGATCTGCATGGGGGACTCGCCAGCCATAGGATAGAAATCATACCTGGGTTGATGTTGATAATGTCGCGGGAGCTGTCTTGGAAGCTATGGGTATACCTGTTTACAGGTACATCCTGTCTTAGAATTGCGTGGGAGCTTGCCTTGGAAGCTATGGGTACATCTGTTTACAGATATATCCTGATTCTTCAGTAGAAAATGTCGCCTAAGCTTTCCACTGGGGAACTTTTCTTAAAATTCTTCGGGAGTCTTGGGTGTACCTGTATGCTGACACAATTTGTATGTAACATTTAGGTGAAACACCGACTCATGCTGGGGAAGAAATGATGATTTCTTTTTCGAAAATTTTGAAAAGAGAAATGCTAAATTTTTTTTTGAAAAGTTTGGAAATAAGGATGCTTGGGATGACTTGGTTCCTTATCGGATTCTGACACGGATTCCTAAAACTCCTGGTTTGTAACACCCGCTATTTTTCTAGCATTTTTATCATTTCCGTTATGACTTCTTCATAACTCTGTCACATTTCGGCCTTATGTTTCATCATTATTCCAAGCTCTATTTTCATTTTTGAGTCTAATGGTATTTATATTTATATTGAAATATTTTAATTCTTTTAAATCTATTTATTTGATTTTCTTCGTAAACTAATTATTTTTCTGCGAGGAATTCTACTTCTCTACGAATTAACGTTTTTAAACTCTGATTTAAGCTATTTCTTTTCCTACAAATGTCTAGATATATTTATATAATATTTTTATCTAAGAAATATTTTATTTACGAAAATTTAGTCTTTAATGATTTTATTACGAAGTTTCGTAAATAATTATTTTCGAACGCGCGGTTTACTCAAATTGCTTTGAAATGCTTTTAATAATTTTATGATCATTATTTTTATCAACCTACAACTAAAAAGAGACCTTTTTGGACCGTGACACCATGTAGTAACACATTTGATAACAACTTTTATTTACATAACACTTTATGTTTAAACTTTAAGTAAAAAGATATTTTTCTCTTTTAATTGAATTACATGCTTAAATTACAAACTTTTCATCCTACCATCACATTCATCTTGGCTGAAATTTTAAGACTACATTCACATTGTTTTTTTTATCAATTTTAATGCTTCATTCATCCACCATCCTTTCATATTTTTCTTATTCATTTTTACATCAATTTTATTTTAACAAAAACCTCTTCTTTCTCCCTCTTTTTGGCTGGTGTTCCTGCCCATTTTCAGCAGCCATTTTCATCCATAATCAAGCTTTGATCGTCGTATTTCATCTTCTAAATTATCGATTTTCTTTTCCCTTCGTTAAGGTAATAATCGATGTTATTTCCGATCGTTATTTACCTTGATTCTTTTAGTTTTCTCATGGTATTTTTGTACCATGTATGTCATGTGAATTAGGATTCTTGGTTGATCCCGAAGCCGACAAATTTATAATCAACTCGGATTTGGGTTAGAGGTAACGTCGATGTTACTCGGTATTGCATGATTTTATTTGTGTAATTGGATGTATATTTTTATATTTTTGTTTATGATGATATATATATATATGTCATATAATCTGGAATATTTTTAAAAGTTGAAAATTTGTATGTTTCGGTATTTTTATCGCTTTTACGAGTTTAACGATTAAATCGTCATATTAATTTCTAAAATCATAATATCCGGCCTAAACATGTAATATATGTTTATATTCTGGAAAAATGTTGTTTTTGATGATTTTTAATAATTTAATATTTTTCTGATATTTTTGATATCGATTATTGAATTATTACCGTTATCGGACAAAAACGATTAAAAGCCGATTTTTAGTTCTAGTACTTAAACATTTTATTTTAATCTGATTTTTGACGTGGTGAACTTTTCTGATGAAATAGAATTTTCTGAATTTTTTCATAATTTTTCGGAATTGTTAAGTGGATGAATTAATTAGTCACTTTAAATCATCGTTTATCGTTAAAACCGTGTTTGTCGTTTAAATTATCGATTTCTGGTTTATGGTTTAAATATGGAAAAAATTATGATTCCGATTATTTCATAATAAAATGTAATTTTATGATTTTTAGTGCTTTAATAAAATGTTAGGAACGATAAGTTTTATTAATGGAGTCGCTAATTGTGAAAATGGGTTTTAAAGACGGTTTTGACGGGATTTATTGAATCTGGAATTTTTGGAAATCAGGAAAAATGGTAGATTCTGGAAAATCATGATTTTTAAGTTTAATAATAATTTTTGGATATTAATACTTAAATCTATTTGTAATTACTATTTTTATTAATCGTTATTGTCGATGTTAGACGATTAACGAGAAACCCTTTTAAAAACCGAGTTTTAGGATTCTTGATTTTTTTTTTCTGGACAGAATGTCCATAAATATATTTTAACTATTTTACGTAATTTTTGTACTATTTATTAAAGTCTTTAACTAATAAGTATTGACTTTGGACAACTTGTGATTTATTGTTAAAATGCTTCGTCTTACCTAAAAGAATTATTTTTCCAGCAATTTTGGAAGCATTTAAATCTGAAACTTTGTGAGTTAAATCATCCCTTAACATACTCTAAATATATCCAATGGTTTATCTAAATAAAAGACGTTAAAAGATTTAATATGATATTTGCCGTAAAATCCTATTTATAATCGTACTGTCGAAACTAATAATAATTAGGGAATTTTAGTTTTGTAAATTTTGGAAACACCCTAATTAGTAGTATTTAGAATGTTTAAGACATTTCTAAATCATTTTAAAAACACTTGTATGACGTTTCAATAATTTCATTAACTCAAATGTTCTCGTTTTAAGAGTTAATATCGTTAAGGCCGAAAGTACTAGCTTTATAAATCTACATTGTTTATTAAAATGTTCTATTAGTATAAATTAGTATTTTTGATAATTTGATATGATGCTATTTTTAGTAAAGTTTCTAAAAATAGAAGTTTCCTAAAATAGAAAGTTTCCTCTTTTAGAATATAATGGTTACTCCTTTTGTTCTCTTATTATTTTAATGATTATATCTTTTGAATATCAATAATGTCTTTGTTTTGGAGTTATGGAATAAGGACAAGCGTGAGGTTAGAGTAATATATTCTGGGGTTTACGTTTTTGCCATCAACTATAAGGCTGGTGTGTCTTTATGGGGCACACTGGTTGTTGAACTGAGCATATATGGTGTTCGGGAGTGTGTGTACATTTTGACCTTAAACTCGTGCCTCGCAGTGTAAGGCGCCGTCGGGTTGAACTGAGTATTTATGGTGCTCGGGAGTGGTGTGCATATTATCTTAAACTAGGGCCACGCATTTATAAGTCGCCGTCCTATTATGGTTGAGTAGCCTAGTTAGAGACCGAAGTTTGATTTGTTTGAACTAAGTTCTCGAAGCTAGTTTTAGTATTCTCCTAGTGAAAGTCTAGCCGTCTACACTAATCCTATCCATAACACCATTTTGAATATTTTATTATTATCGGTATAATTTGGTTCGCAGGTTGGCAAATGTTTTCTGTTTTCTCCGGAAAACTCATTTTTTATTATATTGTTTCGATACGTGAAATTCTTCACTGAAAACTTATTTTTGTTATACTTTTTTACTATTTTCCGTTTTTACTATATTTCTATATTAGTAATTATAGTTTTAAAATCCTGTTATACGGCTGGGAGAACGTTGACGTTGCTCCCCACTGATTGTGGCTGTTATGTTTTTAACATGGCAGGTATATGTGTTTTCCTTCGGGTGGGCTAGCGAGCAGTTACGGATCCTGCTTGTTTTAATCAGATCACTGTATTATGAATTGTTAAAACCTTTTTTATGGATTTTATTTATTTATTTATTTATTTTGTAGCCATTTTTATTTTATGGCTTATGTATTGACTTACCATTTTTATTTAATCAAGACATAGCTACAGTGTGTTATAATCCCACTTCTACAGTGTTTCCGCCACTGTATTGCGTTAGAATTTCTATGGGATTACATGGTTAGGCCTGTATGCCTAGATGAAGTAGGGGATGTGATAAAAATTCCTATTCCTGTGGTGACTAGGAAAGGGGTTTTCTCTATTATAAATAGAGGGTTCTGGCTCTTTATTTTCATATTCCAATCCAGATCTTTTCTTTCTATCTGAAAATCTCTTAGACTTTTTAGGATAAACAAAGAAGCTGTTCTTGCAATGGGTATTGATCATTTGACCGCGATGCTTCAGGCATAGGCTCAAGACTTTCGAGACGAAGATAAAGTTCAGCTAACTCAAATGGGAATTGTTGCTTTATTCCTACTTCAGCGACTTAGGGTAGATTCGCACTTTCTCGATGCTTGCTTATCCTTTTGGGATACTACCTACCATGTTTTCGCATTTTCTCGAGGAGAAATATGTCCCCTTCCCGAAGAAATTGCAGCTATAGGCGGTTGGTGCCCTAATGCTCGTCCTGCCATTCCCCCATTTTATCCTGACCCAAGGTGGAGATTAAGGGATTTTCTAGGTCTGTCGCATGCTGAGACAGCCCGTATGGTAAAGGGAGAGTCGGTTTCCCTATTTGACCTGGCTGACAAATTCATGAATCCAGTTGGCGCAAGAATTACTTCTACCCATAGGCGTAGGGCTTTCGTCTTTTGCATGCTGCATCGATATGCCCTTGAAGGTCGGATGGATGCTGACTCGTGCTTGGGTGAGATCAGGCTGATTAGCATAGTTGACCAAATGGAGACAGGTCACAGCCCGGCTTAGCTGATAACCGGGGAGATTATTATGGGCCTTGATGCTAGAAGACTTGACTCGGGTCGACAGTTGACAGGAAGCATCCGTCTTCTGCAGGTATTTAACCGTTTTTTTCCTTTTTCCGAAAAATTGCCCGATTTTCCAAAATTTCCAATTTTTCGAAATTTTGATTTTCCCGAAAATTTTTAATAAATTTTTTCGAAGATTTTTCCGAAATTTTTTTTTGAATTTTTTTGAATTTTTTTTTTTGAATTTTCCGAAAATTTGAATTTTCGATTTTTTTTATTTTTGAAAGTTTTTGACTTTTCGAAATTTTTTGCAGATCTGGTTGTCCGAGTGTCTGTCAATCATAGAGCCCCCAGTGAACATACCCAGGTATCGCAGCAGTCAGATCGGTTCCAGGTCCCGACGAATAAGCTCAAGTCATCATATAAATCAGAAATATTGGGATGAAGAGCTGACATTTCATGGTGGGCCTTTGATTAGATGGAATGTCATCTGGTGGTTCCTTTCAAGACTGACGGGGTTACCTAGGAGAGACAAAGCCCGCTATTTGGTGATCTTGTCTTTGGACTGGACCGTCCATATCTATCCGGATCGTATTCTGAGACAGTTCGGTTTGTTTCAGCAGATCCCCGAGACTGAAGCAATCATTAGCGTTTCGCTCCAATTGACGGACGCTATGTGTGACACGTGGCTACAACGCTGGTTTACCCGTGTCATATGGACTATACCTCGCCCTTGTCAAACCACTTGGGTTTCTGAGTCATACTGAAAATGGACTTCTGAAGAATCCCAGGAGACTCGCAAAACTTTGAAGACTGACGAGGCTTTTGACTTGGCCTGTCGAGAATCGGCAAAAGACAATAGGTGGTTCTTTGATAAAGAGGAGACTCCAACTACCTTCGTTGAGCCGGGGTCGAATTCTAAGTCAAAAACTAAGACTCGAGCTAATGAGACCGGTGCTAGTGACTTGGAGAGAAGGCTTGGACCGAAACTAGCGGTCCGAGATAGGCTAGATCCGTGTGACCGGCTACCCGAGAGGGTGAAGGCCCGCCTAGGACCGAGTGAGGTGACCGGGGAATCGAGTTTGAAGAAACGAGCCAGGGTTAAGGAGGTTCCCTTGGTGATTCGGGAGCGTTCACCTCCCCGTCGTCGTCGGTGGACAGAAAAGGAAACTAAGGACAAAGGAAAGGGAAAAATGCCTTAGTTTTTTATTATTTAAGTAATAGTATTATTTATTGTATGCTTTTTTTTTTTGTAATTTTCCAAGTTTATCGGAGACTTTTTTTTTGAAATAAATAAAAAGGTTTATTAAAGAACCGTTCCTGTTTTTTCGATTCCAGTGGTTGTGCCCTTCTGAGGGGCTGCCTACGTATCCACAATAAATGGAAACAAACCAAACGTAGTTCAGACAAAGATTTTTTTTGCAATTTCGAAATACATCAAGACTATTGGTTCAAGATGCTTGTATCAGTAGAATAAGTAATTCTAGCTTTTGACTTGTCTTTAAAAGTTTATGTTTGAAAAGATTTTTTTTTATAAACTTTGGCAAATGACATTGAGAGAGGTGGGTTAAGGGTAGTAGCGCTTCAGCTGATCCAGCTTAGTTGGGTTGACAAACTCATTCCCGTCCAGATCCGTTAACATTACTGCTCCACCTGATAGAATTTTCTTTACCAAATATGGCCCAGCCCAGTTAGGTTTGAACTTTCCCCTTGGGTCTACTGGTAACAAAGCTCGAACAGATTTGAGAACCAAATCTCCTTCTTTGATGTTCCTGGGCCTTACCCTTTTGTTGAAAGCCCGTTGGATCCTCTTCTGATAGATTTGTATATTATTGAGGGCACGAGATCGTCGTTCGTCTAAAAGGACTAGCGAGTCATATCGTGCTCGAACCCAATCAGCTTCGGGTACTTGACTCTCGAGTAGGATTCTGAGTGATGGCACCTCTAACTCAACAGGTTGGTCCGCTTCCATGCCGTATGTAAGGTAATACGGTGTTGCCCCGGTCGCAGTACGAATCGAGGTCCGATATCCCCAAAGTGCAAATGGTATTTTGTCGGGCCAATCCCGGTAATTATCAGCCATCTTTTTGAGTATGCTGACAATTGTTTTATTAGCCGCTTCTACCGCCCCATTGGTTTGGGGTCGGTAGGGTTAAGATGTATGCCTTTGAATTTTGTACTTGGTTAATAATGCTGCCGTCTCGGCTTGAAAATGGGTCCCGTGGTCACTGATACCGGCATATTATCTTATTTTGAATAAACTTGGCGACATGCTTGGCATTGAGAATACGGTAGGATTCGGCTTCGACCCATTTGGTGAAATAGTCGATTGCCACCAAGATGAAGTAGTGTCCCCCGGTTCCCGAAGGGTTTATCTTCCCAATTATGTCGATTCCTCATGTTGAAAATGGCCAGGGTGACGTCATGGTATACAACAGGGAAGGTGGCATATGCTGCACATTGGCAAAAATTTGACAAATATGGCAATGTCTAACATATAGCTGGCAGTCGGTTTCCATGCTATTCCAGTAATAACCGAACCTCATGACTTTCCGGACTAACATTTGGGCATTCATGTGCGGGCCGCATTCGCCATCATGTACTTCAGCCATAACCTTTTCAGCGTTGGCTTTATCGACACATCGAAGGAGAGCGCCCTGTGCTGTCTTTTTGTAAAGTTGCCCATCGTCGGTGCGGATGAACTGGGTTGCCAGTCTTCGCAGGGCCTTTCTGGCTCGGTTGTCAGCTCCGGCTGGATATTCTCCGGTTGTTAGGTATGTCAACACGGCTTGATACCATGGCTCGGGATCGGGTATCTCGATATCTTCGATGTCGTGGATATATGCTGGCTCGGATCGTCTTTCGACACAGATCGACATGCTGGTCACATGATCGGGAATGTTTATTAAAGATGCCAGTTTTGAGAGTGCATCTGCGAACTGATTCTCTTCCCGAGGTAGGTATATATATTCTACCTTCTGGAACTGTTTCTCGAGATCCCTTACTCGTGCCTGGTAGGCCACGAGATTAGCATTTCGAGTCTTCCATTTTTGGAGTGCTTGATTAATGACCAGAGATGAATCACCGTGTACTCGGAGGTTTGTGACCCCTAAGTTGGCGGCGGCTTGTAGCCCGTGGATACATGCTTCATACTCAGCGGCGTTATTAGTGACGTCGAAGTCTAATTTGATGGATACGGGAGTATGTTCCCCTCTTGGCGAGATTAGGAGAATCCCGACTCCAAATCGTCGGAAATTGGATGCCCCGTCAAAATATAAGTCCCATGTTTCGGTGTCAGTGTGGAAAATGTCTTCATCCGGGAAGGACCAAGTGTGAGTGTGTCCTTCTTCGGTTACGGGACTGTCAGCGAGAAATTTGGCTACTATTCGTCCTTTGATGGCTTTCAATGGTACAAACTTCAGATGGAACTCCGCCAACATTAAAGTCCATCTTGATATCTTGCCGTTGAGGTTGGGCTTTTCGAAGAGGTATTTGATTGGATCCATTCTGGATAGTACTTGTACCTCGTAACTGAGCATGTAATGTCGGAGCTTCTTGTACCTCGTAACTGAGCATGTAATGTCGTAACTGAGCATGTAGCCCAGACCAAAGCTAAACATGTTTTCTCGAGCATGGTGTATTTACACTCATACTCTAAAAATTTCTTACTGATGTAGTATATAGCCCGTTCTTCGGAGTTGACCGTTTGAGCTAGCATAGCCCCCATGGCTGTCTCTGTCGTGGTTAGGTATAGTGACAAAGGCAAACCGTGCTGAGGTGGCATCGGGACCGGCAGTGAAGACAAAATTTCTTTGATTCTATCAATGGCTGCTTGACACTTGTCGTCCCATAATAACTGTTCCCCTATTTTCAGCTTCTTGAAGATCGGTTCACACAACATGGTCACCTTTGAAGTGAACCTGCTAATGTATTGGACTTTTCCGAGAAACCCTCTTATCTCCTTTTCGGTTTTAGGGGGTTGCATCTCGATGATGGCCTTGATTTTGGCTGGATCGACTTTGATACCACGTTGGCTAACGATATGACCCAGTAATTTGGCAGATGTTACCCCGAAACTGCATTTCTGAGGGTTTAGCCTCATGTTGTATTTGCGTAATCGGGTGAAGAATTTTCTCAAGGTGGTGATGTGACGGTCCCTGTCTTTAGATTTGACGATCATGTCGTCTACGTAAACTTCCACTTCTTTATGCATCATGTCATGTAATAAAGTTGTGGCGGTTCGTTGGTAGGTGGCCCCGACATTGATGAGACCAAATGGCATAACAGTATAGCAATAAGTACCCCAAGGTGTAATGAAGGTGGTCTTATCCATACCCTCTTCTGCCATTTTTATCTGGTTATACCCTGCATACCCGTCCATAAATGATAGAAGGGCATGATCAGCTGTGTTATCCACCAGTATATCGATGTGTGGTAACGAGAAATCGTCTTTTGGGCTCGCCTTGTTAAGATCCCGAAAGTCCACACAGACACGTACCTTACCATCCTTTTTAGGGACTGGTACAATGTTTGCAACCCAATCTGGATACTCGGAGACTCGTATGAACCCAGCCTTGAATTGTTTATCGACCTCTTCCTTGACTTTGAGGGACCATTCGAGCCTCATGCGTCGGAGTTTTTGTTTAACCGGCTTGAACCCTTCCTTGATCGGTATATGGTGCTCGGCTATTTCGCGATCAATCCCCGGCATGTCCTTGTAGGACCATGCGAAGACGTCTTTGAATTCATGAAGGAGAACTATGAATTGTTGTTTCTCCTCGGGATCTAAGGATAATCCTATCTTAAGCGTCTGAGGTTCTAAGGTTGTTCCCACGTTGATGGATTCGGTTTCTTCGATTACCGGATTGCGGGATTCCTTTTGCTCTAGTTGCTCGATCAGATGTGGAGGCAAAGATACCTGTTCGTCGGGTTTCTCAATGTCATTGCACATAATATTTTTGGAATTAAGAAAGTTTTGAAAATGAGACAAGTCGTAAGCAGAACAATTGTTATTATTGATCATGAATTGAGAAAATAGCTCGAAAAGAGCTGCCATCGGATCACTAGTCAGTGGTGGGATAGATAGGGTGCCCGGGACAGACCCCGAGGCACCAGGAGTAGCTAAAGAGAGAGGGGGAGTTACAGGATCGACCCTAGCACCGGACTTACTAGACTCAATCTTAGACTCTGACTCGGAATCCGACTCGGACTCAGACTCAGATTCTGGCATTTCTCCTTCCCCTGTGATCAGCTTATAAGTCCTTCCTTGGCTGTCAGTCCATCTGACAGTCTTCCTCCAAGCTCTGCTTCCGGTCCCGGATCCGACCTTCGAGATCAGCTTAGATGGATCAAAGGTGCGGCTACGGAGAATGAGACTGACCAACTCTTCCTTCGGTGTTGGGGCCGTGGGTTCCTCTCCGAAAAGTAGCCCTAGCGCGGGCTCCGCATTCTTAGCATCTTCGGCCTGGATGAGAGCGAAGATGTCGTCTGGTATGTAGTTGCAATCCTGGGCCAAGTGGGTCCCAAAGCGCGTGGTGATGGGCCGGTATAGGCCCGTTTGGACTGGTCCAAATACTGGAGTAACAAAAGTGACAGTGTTAGTCCTTGTTTGGCCCATATTCTCTGGGGTTATGGTATAACCCAGACCAGTTTGAGTCCTCCCGTTATCTAGGACTTCGAGGATTTTTCCTGCGGGGAGATTGGGCCTTGATGTAGCCCCCGACAGATAGCCCAGATTTTGCAACATCCGGTCAATGCTAACCGTGAAGTAGGGACGGAAGAGATGCTCTTCTTCGATGGCCACTACGAAGTCGAACCCCCAGAGATCGGTGCGGCCTGAAGTGTTGCAGTTAGCCACAGTCATAGATGTGTCTTCTAGAGTGATGACAGCGTCGTGCAAAGGTAGCTTGATTTTCCGATGCAAGGTGGAGGATACAGC
Source organism: Agrostemma githago (assembly GCA_958450325.1). Lineage (NCBI taxonomy): Eukaryota > Viridiplantae > Streptophyta > Magnoliopsida > Caryophyllales > Caryophyllaceae > Agrostemma > Agrostemma githago. The sequence goes on from OY288242.1 coordinate 11,332,550, forward strand.
CCTGGTCGCGTGGATCCAAGGTCTTCCCAAAAGAAGGTTGAAGGAGGAAGTCACGTCGATCACTTGAAATTCCAGCTCCTTCTCTTTCGGGCCTGTTATGATAGTAAGTTTTGTGGCTCCGGCTACTGACTTTGAGCTTCCGTCAAAAGCCTGAATGGTTTGAGCTGTGGGAATATAGTCGGCCTCGGTGATGCCGAGGGCTTTGGCGGTCCTCAAGGGGAGAACATTGACTGCTGACCCGTCGTCAATTAGGGTCATGGGTAGGTACTTTCCACGGCAGATGACCGTGATGTAGAGGGCCATGTTGTGGGCTGGCCCATATGGTGGTAGATCAGCATTGGAGAAGGTAATCAGTGGGCCTTCCTCTTTGGATTTCCCCTTTAGGTGGGGCAGAACCGTGGCTACCATTTCAGCTGGAGTAGCCATAGAGTCAATTTTGACCTGATCGAGGGCCTTAGTGAGTGCCTCTCGTTGTTCCTGGGAGCTAACTAGGAGTTGCCATATAGAGAGGTCAACTCGAGTCCTGTTCAGCTGCTTTACAAGAGCCTTTTCAGCAGTTGGCTCTTCCGGGGCGGGCTCCGCCCTAAGTGGCTCGGCGATGATGAGGGCTTGACTAGTGGCTAAGACCTTGGACTTAACCTTCTTAATCTCCTCGGGCGTGATGGGGACAGCTTCCCCTTTGGTGAGGTAGACGTCGTCTCCGTCGTCGCACCAGATCCCGTTTATTTGCGGGACAAATGGAGAAATGAGGTGTGAGCAATCCACTATTTCCCCGGAGAAAATGGCGTGAGTGGCCAACGGGTTATCCTTGTTGTTGGGTTTGCTCCCGGGCAAAGGGATCTTCCCGCTCTCGATGAGATCTTGGATAAGGTGCTTTAGCTTCCAACATTTCTCGGTATCGTGTTCCTTACCACGATGGTACTGACAGTAGGCCTGGAGGTTGTAGGCCTTGGAGCGACGCTCGACCGGGAGATCAGGTGTTGGGCCTATCGGGGTGATCAGGCCTCTTGATGAAAGCCTCTGCAGGGCATTTTCATAGGTGGTGCCTATGTCGGTGAATACCCGGGGGGTGGTATTCTACTGGGACGAGGTATCAAGTGCGTTTACCTCGTCAAAAATGCTACGAGTGGCAGCAGTAGATGTGGGCTTGCTTGTTGATGAGCTGGCCCCTTGGTATCCCTTGGCGGAGGCCTTAGTGAGGCTTTCCAACCTTAAATCATCTTCGATTCTCGTTCCCATCTCGGTTAGAACCGCGAAGCTAGGTATGATGGCGTACCGGAGATGGACCCGGTAAGCGGGAAGGAGGTTCTTGACGAAGGCTTCAACCAGCACTTTTTCACTGGGCTTATCGACCAGTTTGACGCTTTCAGCCCTCCAGCGTTGAAGGTATTTCGTGAATCCTTCCTTAGGTTCCTGGGCCATTACTTCCAGGGTGCGCATAGTGGTCTGGATTTCTGTGTTGTCGGCGTAGTTCAGAGCAAATTCCGTTGCCACGTCATCCCAAGTTTTGTATTTCTTGGAATCGAGCCGGTAGTACCAGGCCCTTGGGTGCTTCTCGAGAGAAGAAGCGAACAGGTGTTTGAACATGTTGGACTTAACCCCCTTAAGGGCCATGAACTCCTTGAAAGCCCGGATATGGTGAACCGAGTCTTCAGTACCCTCGAACATTGGCAGGCCCGTTAGATTAAGATTGGCGGGTAGTTCGTCGGTCAGTGGTGTGTAGATCCGAGCATTCTCCGTGTGGATGGAGTTTTGGGTCGACAGATGGACCTGTTCCTGCAGTTTGTGGACTGCGCTGGACAATTCAGCTAAAGGCCCAGCAGTGTCAACACTGCCGCTGGGAGTTCCTTGCTCCACGACACTTACCCGGGTAAGGATGGCGATCTGGTCCCCTCTCATCGACGTGAACATGTTTTCCAGCTTGGTCAATGAGGCCCTAAATTCGTCTATGGCTTGTTGCGTCATGGCTCGGGTGTGGGGTGGCCTGTCTGTAAGGGCACCGCGTAATCAGTAACTAACCCAGATCTTAGAATCAAAGAGTACATCCCGAGCAAGGAAAAGACTAGACGAGAAAAAAAAACCGAAAACCGACTTCTAGACGGATGACCCGTGGACGGTGGGCCTTCCTTAGGATTTGGCAAAGTGGGCCTAGTCCCGTTCGAAGGAAGGTCCACGTGAGAATTCCCCAGACTTTGGACTCGAATGTGTAAACGGGCTTCCCTTTGCAGGAGTTTGTCCTACGAAGGTGGGCCGTGCCTTGACAAATAAGGCGGACTGGGATGGGGTAGAAACTCGTGATGTAAGATCGACGGAGTTTCGACGCTATAGACTCTTACAACCTATGATAAGACCCGATACTGCTAAATACGGGAAGTCCTAAGAAGAAGAGGGTTTTGAAAAGAGAATTTGGGTTTGAAAACCGAACAAAGTCGGGTAGGATGGTACGATTTTTTTTTGAAAACCGAGAAAAAGGTTATCGGACCGAGATTTCGGGCTTTTTGAAAAGGTTTGGACAGCATACCGGCTAAAAATAGGCTATTTTGAGTCAAAATCATAAGTCCTAAATTCGGTAGCTTTCCGGGTTTTGAAAAATAGATGGGTTTGAAAAGATGCAAGTTTTTGAAAATGACGGTTTTTGAAAAGACCAAAGAAGATCAAGTAGCATGTTGTCACGGAAACAGTATAATGATGCCATGTATGCTCTTAGTCTAAGTCTCGGTCGGTCGAATAGGGTCTATACCAACGACGATAGCATTCTCGCAAATCAGGACGGACTTCCTAAGCCGAGTTGGTCTTAGAACCTGCCGTAAAACCCATGCGAGTTCCGCCATCGAAGTCTTTAGTGCACCCATTTAGGAATGCACCGTGGTATAGTGGGACGTCGGTCACAAGTAACCGGTCCGGGAAAAAATTTGGGTTATGCATGAACCATTGAACTAAAACGTGTACATTACTAATCGAACGATTTCTTTTTGAGTCTCACCCTGAGGATGCCGATGGTAAGTGACACATCAGTTAGTCCCCAGCGGAGTCGCCAAATTGTGGACATGGCATAGGTCCACCCCGACGCGGCCACGCGCGGGTTTGGGGAGGCGAATGAATCTCCATATGAGATGGGTCGAATTGAAATTTAAATCGAAGTAGGAGTCGCCACCGAACTTTGTGGGAGTTCGGGCTTGTTCGAACCCACTCTATGTCGTAGTGGGCCGTGTACAAAATACGGCCCATTTCCGATGTCAGAGTTTATTGGGTTCGTCCCTTAGCATTTGATACCGATACCGACATTATCGGATATCGTGTATTGAATGACTCTCGTTGCCAATGGATTTGGACATCCGGAAACCATGGTTCTGAGTAAGGGGTGAGGGTACGTGTTGGGAAGTTCACTAAGAACACCCAACCCCGCCCGCACTTAGCGGCCTTTACTAAGATATCGTTCGTTTTTTATGTACACGCGTTAGTTCGACGGTTGAATGATATGCAAAGATTATTTTCCCTAGACATGTGAGAGAAAAATAAATGGGTTGCTAAGTCGTTTAATGCATGTTAAACTAATAACGTCAAAGTTATTTTAGCATGTGAAGTTCATTTTAGTCTAATAAAACAAAGAAATAAATAAATTGCTACAAATATGAGAAAACGAGTTAGTAACGATTGAATAATTTGAATAAAGACGTAAATAAATAATATGCATGATTTTTGAAAAGATTTATGTCACGTGATGGATTAGCACGCGTTGACCGAGGTAAAAAAAAAAAGGTATTTATCGAAATATGTCGCGAAAGTCGCTTTTTATGTAAGATTCGAAAAGAATAAAAAATAGAAAAGCGAGGAAATGAAAAAAAATGACCCGGCTAACTAGGCCACCGCGCGAGTCGCCTGACAGGCGCGCGACTCGCGTGGCGGTCTGTTCGGGTTTTTTTTATTTTGTCGAAAATCGTTAATTTTTATAAATCGCGTACAAATATGGATTAATTTATACCCGATTCATATTTTCGATATTCGTCGTATTCGATATTCGATTATGAAATCGATATCGAATAGTCGGAATGATTTTAGAAAATGTTTTGAAAAAAGTTTGTTTTGAACGAAAAGTAAAAAAAAAGAATTTTGAACGAAAAAGATGTTAATTCTCTCCGCGTATAAAATCGTCGAATTTTTGTTTAAAAAGATGTAACGATTTTATTAGCATCAACGAGAATTAATTAATTTTGTTCTTGTTAGATACGATATTCGATTAGAGAATCGATATCGTATTTTAAGAGCGTTATAAGAAAGAATAGTTTTTGTAGTATCGATTATTAGAAATAATGAAAAATATGTGACGAACGACCCATATTAAAAATAGAAAACGACCGACGACACGACTCGAAAAAAACGAAAAAAACGTGGAGAAAGGAAGAGAAGAAGAGAAGAATCGGGTTTGATTCACACCCTCAACCTACATGCTTTGTTTTCTCGGGATAAGGCTCGTGGGAAAGTGGCTTAGACTTGGGAGCGTCGAGATGATGCGGGATGAGTTAAGGTGTTATTTTGGACGTGTGGTTGGACGGGTTTCGGCCGGTTGGAGGGTCGGTTTCGTCGGGTTGGAGTCGTCGGGAATTGCTTGGTATAACGAAGTCGTATGTGAGAATAATTTGTGAGTTTTTCCGTGTGTCACGATTTTTGTATCGTGTTGTGTGTGTGTGTAAAAATTTCTCTCTTTTGTGTTGAATGGAGGGTCCTATTTATAGGTGAAGAGGTTTAGGAGAGGTGTCTTGCTTGGACAACAAGAAACACCGGTTTGGATAGGAAACGTAAGAGGTTGAAAGGAACGAGAACTCGCTTTCTTGGTGAAGAAGGCAAAGAACTCGGCTGTTTTGGCTGATTTTGGCCGAGTGTTTGACACTCGGTCGGTAATTGCTTTAGTTTTTCGGATAAAATTCCACTTGAGATCAAATTCTACCTTCAACGGAATTGTTTAATGTTTTCGAAGCTGATTTTTTTGTAGTATTGGAGTCCAAACCGGACACGTGAGGTGTCACGGTTGGTCCGTGAGTCTCGGGAAATATCTTTGACCGGGTTTTGACTCGGTCGCTAAAAGACGGTTTTACCCCTGGTACCGGATTCGACCCAAATTAGTCTTATTTGACTCGAAACGACCGACTGGGCCTGGATTTGAGGTTGGTTTTGTAAGATTTGTACTCCGTAATAGGTCTAAACCAAATGTCCATGATTACGAGCCCATATCCGAGTCCATAAAAACACGTTTACGTCCAATCATCATCGGGTGTTTGGCGGGAACTATTATAGACATCTGGCGGTCAAAATGTGGGTGTCTACAATCATTCAATATAAGGAACGTGTCGGTAGAGTTTTCCCTTTCTCAAGCACTTAAACAACCAATGATTGAACAAATGTATTCCATTGAAGCTATTTATAGTTTGGTTGAGTATAATTTGGTTGAGTATAGCTTGATAGGTGATGACAAGAAAGAAGAACAGGATCTACTTGACCCCCCGCCTCTTGAAGAAGAGATCATGCATAAAGAAGAGGTAGAACCACTACCGGTGGGTGAAAGTATGGTACCTTCTACTCTTAACCTTGAACTTAAACCACTCCCCTATTCCCTCAAGAATTCCTTCCTTGAAGGAACTAGTTATCCCGTTATCGTCAATGCCAAACTCGATGGTCCTCAATTAGAAAAGCTTTTAGTAGTTTTGAGGAAATATAAAAAGGCCATTGGGTATAGCATTCACGACCTCCAAGGCATTAGTCCGAACGTTTGCATGCATAGGATAATCCTTGATGATGATCACCATCCTTCAGTTGAGGGTCAACGTCGTTTGAACCCCACCATGAAGAAAGTTGTCATGAAGGAAGTCCTCAAATTGTATGAGGCTAACATTATATAGCCTATAACCGGAACTAAATGTGTTAGCCCCGTACAAGTAGTGCCAAAAAAGGGAGGAATGATGGTTGTGAAATGATAAAAGAGTGAGTTAATCTCTACTAGGACTATCACCGGTTGACGCATGTGTATGGATTTTTGAAAGTTGAACACGGCCACCATAAAAGACCATTTCCCCTCCCCTTTATTGATCAAATGCTTGAACGACTAGCGCATCACTCTTATTTTCGTTTCCTCGATTGTCATTCGGGATTTCTCCAAATTCTTATTCACCCCGACGACCAACAGAAAATTACTTTCACATGTCCCTATGGCACCTATGCCTATCGTAGGATGCCATTCGGATTGTATAATGCGCCGCGAATGTTTCAATGATGTATGATTACAATTTTCTCCGATTTTATAGAAAAGTCCATGGAAGTCATTATGGATGATTTCAGTGTCCATGGCACCTCTTTTGATTGTTGCCTCACTCATCTCGATCAAGTGTTAGCTCGTTGTGAGGAATATCGACTTGTCTTAAATTGAGAAAAATGTCATTTTATGGCAGAACAAGGTGTAGTCCTCGATCATTTTGTTTCCAACAAAGGTTTCGAAGTGGATAAGGCTAAAGTTTCCGTGATAGAGAACTTGCCACCCCCAACAAATGTCAAAGGGGTGAGGAGGTTTTTAGGTCACGCCGGCTATTATAGGCATTCCATTAAAGATTTTTCTAAAATTGCCAAACCTTTGACTTCTCTTTTTACGAAAGATGCACCTTTTGTATTTGACGACTTGTGTCTTGAGGCCTTTTGCAAGATAAAGACCGCTCTCACTACCGCCCCGATTCAAAGCACCCGATTGGAATCTTCCATTTAAGATCATGTGTGATGCTTCCAATTTTTCCGTTTTGTCATTCTAGGCCAACGCGTTGACAAGAAGTTGCGTGTGATATATTATGCAAGCAAGACCCTTGATGAAGCCCAATCGAGTTATACCACCACCGAGAAAGAAATGATCGTCGTTTTCTACGCTATGAAAAAATTCCGAACCTACACTAGTTCTAAGGTGATCATTCATACCGATCATGCAGTTATTCGCTATATTATGTATGTCCAAAGAGAAGACGAAATCCTGACTCTTTCGGTGGGTTCCCCTTCTACAAGAATTCGACATCGAAATCAAAGATAAAGCCGGATCGGAAAACTTGGTAGCGGACCACCTAAGTAGACTAACGATCAATGAATGTGGTAATGAAGATGATGGTGTCCCCATCAATGAAGCAATAAGAGACAAGTCTTTGATGGCTATTGAAGCCATAACATCTTGGTGCGCGGAAATTGTCAATTTCCTAGTGTCCAACTACATCCCCAACGATTATTCGAAACAAGAAAGGAAGAAGCTACGATATGAAGCTTGGCGTTATTATTGGGATGAACCCCATTTGTTTCGCTGATGCATGGATGGTTTTTATCACCGATGTGTCACGGCCAATGAAGAATTCGATATAGTAAAGAACCTCCATTCTACCTCTTATGGTGGACATTTGGCCCTTCAAAAGACAATTGCCGAAGTCCTCCAAAACGGATTTTGGTGGCCTTCTATGTTCAAAGATATTCAAGCCTTTATTCTTACATGTGACGTTTGTCAAAGATGCAACAACATAACAATAAGAAACGAGATGCCCCTTCAACCTATCCTTGAAATCGAACTATTTGATGTTTGGTGTATTGATTTCATGGGACCATTTACCTCTTCGTTCGGCAACAAATACATCCTTGTCGCGGTTGATTATGTTTCAAAATGGATCGAGGTTGTAGGCTCTCCTACCAATGATTCCAAGGTGCTAATTAACCTCTTCAAAGATGTGATTTTCCCTAGATTCGGTATGCCTAGAACCATAATTAGCGATGTGGCTCTCACTTTAGGAAGGACACATTTGAACATCTTCTACAAATATATGGAATCACGCACAAGATGTCCTTAGCCTATCATCCGCAATCAAACGGTCAAGCCGAGATTTCAAATCAACAAATCAAGGGAATATTGGAGAAAGTAGTAAATACAGTACACATCGTAAGGATTGGTCATTAAAGTTAAGTGACGCCCTTTGGGCATTACGAACGGCTCACAAAGCACCGATTGAAACCACTCCTTATAAACTTGTGTATGGCAAAGCATGTCACTTGCCGGTGGAACTAGAGTATAAAGTGAAATGGACTATCAAAGAGCTAAACTTTGACGAGAAGGTTGTCGGTGACAACCGCCTTCTCCAACTACAAGAGTTAGAGAAGTTATGACTTAAAGCTTACGAAAACTCAAAAATCTACAAGGAGCGGACACGCAAATGACATTATGCTAGAATCCTTCGTAAGGACTTCTCCGTAGGCGACAATGTACTCCTCTATAACTCTCGTTTCAAGTTTTTCCCCGATAAGTTAAAGTCAAAATGGCCGAGTTCATTTGAAGTGACCAAAGTACAACCATATGGATCAATCGAGATCTCTAGCCCGGAAACCGGGAAGTTTATGGTTAATGGACAACGCTTGAAGATATATCATGCCGGTCACGTTTGTAAGACCTTTTCTATCATTAAAGTTGGTGAGCTCCCGATCGGGAGCATTGATTAACCCTCTCTCCAAATGAAGTAGGTTTGGTGGTATCCTAAACAACCACCTTGTAAATATGTATCATATACTTTGTTTTAATTAGCTTTGTTAATCTTTGAGTGGATGGATCCACTTGGATTTCAACTCGGAGCATCTATTTGGGTGATTATCAAGCTTTTGGATGAAATTATGGAACTAATTTGAAGACCACAAGTGTGTTTGTGGGAAAATTTGATAATGTAATGTGAGTCGGGTCATTATTTGGAACTTTAGGTGATCCTTGAAGGGCTTTAAATTGGCAAAGTGAAAAGATGGAGCACACAAGACCGCCGAGCGAAGCTTCTCCCGGTGATATTTTTGCAGCCTTACCGTCGGGTGAAACTTCACCTGATGGAAATCTGCAAAGCCATTGGGATGTTTGCAGTAAACTTTTCGTCAGGTGAAACTTCACCCGATGAGATTTGACCGGGCAAAACTTCGCCCTATGAAAAATCCCAGAATTTGCAAGAACTCTGTCAGAATTGTCCAGAAACCTTTGGGGTGAAACTTCGCCCGATGCGACTTCACCAGGCGAAACTTCACCTTGCAGTGAAAAGTTTTGCAGATGGATTTTAATGAGAGAAACTATTGGGTGAAATTTCACCCGATGGTGTCTGACCGGGTGAAACTTCACCCGTTGACTTGACGGATCACTATCTCACCAACTCATTATAAAATTCACTTCCCTCCTTTCCCAAATATACACACATAAGTTTCCCTCCAAATTAAAAACACCAAATATTCCCCAAACACCAAATCCAAAATTTTGAAACTTTACATTCCCTCCACCAAACCTTTATATATATATCACCTCCACTCCATTTCCTTTTCACCTCATCACCTCCTCATTTTATCTATAACATTCACATACCACCTTCTAAACCCCAACCATCTTCATACCTCCATTCTATTCCGTTGGGTGATTATTTCGGGTTTTGAAGAGGTGATGCAAAGTTACTTCGGAACAATTTTGCAAATTCTTCATTATGGAAACAAGGTCAAGGCGAGCTTCTCCGAAAGAAGGTACGTCTTCCTCTTCTAATTCTACCAATTTACTTTGTCTACATTCCTCATTATCTCGCGCTTTATCTGAAAAGATCTTTTAGAGTACTCGTTGGCCTTGTCCTCTCACAATGACTAACTTGGGTATCATTGACGATATTAAAGAGTTATCGTCTCGAACCAGCACTAGTAAACTGCTTAGTCTTGCGACTTTCACATATAAGAATTTAATATGTGAGTTCCTAGGGACCTTTACACTTGACCACCCGACCACACCTAGAGTAATCAAATTCCAATTATTCGGCAAATCTCACAGATTGACCATTCCCGAGTTCGGCCTTACGCTAGGCCCACCCTCTTCGGGTACCGGACTCGGTGCACCTTCGGGCAATATTCAAGCTTGTGCTTCGAGGAGAGATTTCTGGAAACGAATCTAACGTTTTAAAGGGGGTTACTCAGCTGAATTATCTTCTGCCTCCGAAATACGTAACCCCGCCATTCGCTACTTCTGCCAAATCCTCTCTCACTGTTTAGTGCTCTCTGCCGATAATATATACTTCCTTAATGTGTGTGTCTTGCAATTAACTCTAGACTCTTTAGTTGGTAATTCGAGTCCCCTAGACCTACCCATCGTCGTGGCGTTGCATTTTCAACGTATTATCAATGCCCAACGCCCCTCCTTAGATTGTGGCAGTCTGCTGACGGTTATTGCAAACAAATTGGATTACTTGACCGACCATCTTACTCCACTTGACAACTCCATTTGGCTCAACGAGGCCTACTTCCCCACTTGGATATTCCATGTTCCCCATCATCACCTCGTCTATATTAGGCGTGGGCGTGCCTTAATTGTACCCAACACACCCCGTACCACCATCCTCATTCACCACAATTGGGACCTCCCTTTAGGTCCCGGTGAGTATAGACTGACAAAAATAGGGTCGTGAGGAAGGGGAGTCTGGGAGTACGCTCATTATACATTTCCCGAGGATCGTACGATCTACGACCTCTACGAGATTGAGCCAGACTACGCCCTCTCGTTGAGTGACGGTCCTGATGAATTCTCTCCCCAGGCGTCATCCGAGGGTATGCCATATTTCTCTTGGTCTCCTAGTCCATTGTACGGTGATGATCCTTCGGACTAGCCCCTCTCCCTGAGTCGATAACGGTGTCATGGGTATTTGAGCGGGGGTTGGGTAGGTGTGTCTATAGGAGTCTTTAATTGCATTCATTGGGGTGTGTCCGGTTCCTATCTATTGTTATCATTGTGATGATTATTCATTTTAATAAATCTTTACAAGCTTGTTCCCTTGAGTTGTGTGGCCGTTTTGGCCTTGGTATTGCTCCCGGTCTTTAAGCGATGTGATTACGCCACTGACCAATTTGAAAATCCAAATATTTTCATCTTTCTCAAATTTTTCCAAATTGTACGAAATTCGGGCTAGGTGACGTGATTATAGCTACGCCCATTTTCTGCCGTTTTCACTTATTTTCCTTTATTTTATTTTCATTTTCTTCCCCACTTGGCTAGGGTCTAGGTGACGTGATTACACCTAGGCCCGCCACCCTTTTATCTTTTATTTTCTTTTCCCCAAATTTTGAAAAAAATCTCAAAAACATTCAAAAAATTATAAAAATTCAAAAAGATTTTTCTTATTTTTCTTTTCCCGTCCTTTTCGATCTTTCCCCTACTTGTCCATTGAGGACAATGCACAGTTTTAGTGTAGGGAGGTTTCTACTATCTTTTGTTTTCTGAAAATCTTTTCAGAAACCATAAAAATTTGAAAATTTCTAGAAACCAAAATATTTTTCTTTCCCTCTCTTGTTTTGGTTATATTTTTGTGTCCTTTGTATAGTCTTGTCCTCCACTCTTACAGGTTAACCACCACCTCAATAGCACAAGATGAAGAGATCATGGAAGTAATCCGCTAGGTAACTTCTTTCCTCTTCGCTTTTCCTTTACTCTCGTATAGGAGTTGGGTTGTTGCTATTCGGAGGCGCTCGAAGAGATGAGCATTTTGGGATTTGTGGTTGATTGTGTGTTGTATAACGATGGAGAATGGAGTGCATAACATTACTTGTGTTTTCCTTTGTTTACTATCTCTTTTTCTTGTGTTCTTTTTTTACTATGTATCGTGTGTCTAGGATTAAAAAGTTTCGAAAATCCGATTACAAGCTTATAGCAAGAAAATACATTCCATTATGGATAACCTATTTTAGATTTTCGACCTTAATCTAGTAGAATGACTCTAAATCAATGAATATGATGATCTTTTTGCTTGAGTCCACCTTTTCTACTAGAGGTTTACTTCGGGGTTTGCACTTAACCACCTTGACCACCCATGGATGAGTTAGGCCTTGGTTACCGCATCCCATTTTTCTAGGTGACCTTGCTCGAATGTCTATTATTGCACCTTTAGTCCAAATTCTTCTCATCTTTTTGTGGGTTATCCGGGATGACGCACATTCTTGGATACCTATTTTTTCTTCCACCTATACATCGTCACAATAAGTTTACAAAAACAAACCTCCATGCTTGGTTTTGAACCACATCAAAAAGCCAAAAAGGGCAAACCAAAGCAAAAGAAAAAGGGCACAAACATATGAAAATCAAAGGAGAGAAAATGAACATCAATGAGAACCATATCATCAAAAACAATCTTCTCCAAAAAAAGCCCTTTAATCTACTTTTCTCCGTGAAGTGCCTACTAGAGGACCGAGTCCCGAGGAAGGAAGATAGCGTTGATTAGTCGATTCACCACAAATTGTAAACACTTCTCCACTTTTTGTTTAGACTAATTCGGATAATTTGAGTTTGGAACGACCTCTTGGCCTTAGCTAAAGAGAACAGGATTGCACCTACCTACAATGTCAAACGATTTCATGGTTCACTTATTCCACTCCGTTTAACACCCCGTCATACCCCTTTAGAAGATTAGGAGGACCTAGCAAATTCATCAACACTTTTATTGCTTTAATATCATACTATTTGACCATGGTCCATTTCAACTTGGGTGATCTAGTTTGGAATGTTTATGATTGGTTGAGTAAGTAATCGATGTCTTTCCAGTCATCTCGATGAGGGATTCGGTGTTTTATTTTCTCTTTGGATGTTCCTATTCTTTTGTGCTTACGTGTTTTTGTGTGTTTAGTCGCATCATGTGGACATGACGTAGGTCCACCCTGACGCGGCCACGCGCGGGTTTGGGTAGGCGAATGAATCTCGTGGTGAGATTGTTCTCGGGTTTGAAATTTAAGTCAAAGTTGGAGTCGCCACCGAATTTGTGGTAATTCCGAACCATTCCAGCCCACTCTATGTCGTCATGGGCTGTACATAAAGTACGGCCCACTTCGATTTCAGAGTTTATGGGGCCCGTCCCTTTGCATTGCGATACTGATACCATCTACACCGGTATCGTGTAAAGAATGACTCTCGTGCGCCAATGGTTTAGGACATCCGGAAACAGAGGTTCTGAGTAAGGGGTGAGGGTACGTGTCGGGAAGCCCACTAAGGACACCCAACCCCGCCCGCACAATGACGGCCTCTACTAAGACATCGTTCGTGTTCGTGTACGCGCGCTAGTAAAACGACTAAATGATATGCAAACAGCGTTTTCGGCTAAGCATGCGAATTGTTGGTTAACTACGTCATTTTAATGCATCTTGATTCACGTCAAAGTGATTTAGCATGTGATGTTCATTTAAAGCAATAAATGGCAAACATCGAAAATAAAAAACTCGTAAATAAATTACAAATTATACGGGCAGAATACAACCCGGAATTCACAATACAACGAGCAATAAAATAGAATAATCGAATAGAAAATGGTAAACGTTAACTAGAAACGGACCAGTATACAACAAATATGAATTAAACCGTAAGTCGTGTAACCGGACAAACTTTAATTAATTACGCATTATATTGCGTATTAATTAAAGGACGGAGGTATGAGACCTAGGCGTGGCGCTAGCCCGGTCCCGAACCTCGATGCCTTGTCCCGACTTATCACATCGCAAAATGGCGTCTTGGTTAGCCATATATTAGACACGACTAAAGAGTCGGCAATATAAGGCTAAACGTGAAAGACTACGATCAAAGTCGTTAAAGTGTCGTGATATGCATGGGTTTTGAAAAATGGGATCACGTGATCGACTTTGCACGTTACGACTAAGTCGTAAAAAAAAAGACGAGGCTTGAATGTTGCATTAAAGCTCTCGGATTTCTGGGCTACAGGACCCACTCGATCGAGTCAGGGCATGAACTCGGTCGAGCGCGCCCTCGAAGTAGCTACTGCCCAGTTATTGGGGTGCTACTCGATCGAGTGGCTCATGGCACTCGGTCGAGTGCCCCCTGTACGAGGCATGGCTCGTTTCATTTTTACTTGTTTTAAATCGATGATTGGCCGAATTAAATAGAAATATCGTATGATTTAGATTTAACACGGCTTCCGGTATTATAATTGTGTATTATACAATAATAATACCATTATCGGAATTTTGTGGGAAAATGTTATTGTTTAACGAAAAGTTTGATTAGTGACAAGATTGTAGTCCGCCGCGTCACGACATCGATACTAATCCTAACGGATTATGTGATGTCGGTTTTCGCCTCAACGGATCTCGCACTAATCCTAGAAATAGAGTCAAATACGTTCAACTATGATCGACCACGATCACATCATACCCTTGAGCACATTGGGGCGGCGCTCCTCGAAAGGGTGTCACCTCCGTCGTGACTCGTAAAGGGATTAGACGGACTTTAGGCGATTGTCATAGTCAAACGTATTTAGATCCGAATTTTAATACTATTATAAATATACGCGGTATATAATGTGTTAGTGACGAAAAGATAAAAGTTAGTGAATAATGAAAATGTTAGTATAATGTTAAAGTTAGTATTAGTATACTAATTCGACTATAATATAAACAATGCAAAAAAGTTAATAAAAAAACGAAGTAGCAAGGATCGAGATGGGGTTTAGGACACCCTCAACATACATGCTTAGTAAAGGCCTCGGAAATGGACTCGTAATAGCGGCATGAGCGTGGGAGTATCGAGGATGTATGCAAGTTATGGTGTGTGTGTGTGTGTTTGTCGGTTTTTTGAAGAACAAATGGCTCGGTTTTTGTGTAGTATTGCTTAGGATTGTAGTGTAGAGAGTTTAGGTGAATTAGGTTAGAAAAGTAGGGTAGAATTGCATTAGGTAAAACTGAAAAATGAGAAGGGTTGGAGGGGTATTTATAGAGAATACCTCACGACCTAGGGTCACTCGATCGAGTGACCCTAGTGCACTTGATCGAGTGCCCTTGCAAACGGGTCTGTTCCGGTTTATGAGGTTCCACTCGACCGAGTGGGTCAATCCACTCGATCGAGTGGATAAAGGTGGCGAGACAATTTAGGAAAGGGTTGACTTTTGATTGTTTTTTGATTTTTGTATTTGGGCGCAATCTTCTAGAAACGCATCAGGCTGATTTTTGTGACGGATTCGTCTTTGACCAGGTTTTGACCCGGTCGCCAAAAGACGGGTTTTATTTTCGGTGTCGGTTTTGGCCCAAATTAGTCTTATTTTGCTCGGAACGACCCATTGGGCCTGAATTTGAGGTTGGTTTTGAGAGATTTGTACTCCGCTAAATGTCCACGTCGGATATTAGTGATTCCGAGCCCATATTCGAGTATACTAAGTCACGTTTGCGTCCGATCATCATCATGTGTTTTGTCGGGAACTGCTATAGACACTAGCAGGCAAAATGCGGGTGTCTACACATCCACCATTTTGAGCAAGACTCAACTTGCCTTGCATTGAAGTACCTTACCTCATAGGTATTCCAATGTGAGTTGAAAGATGGAACGAGCCTGTTAATTGTCTCGTGTCGGCTTAACATAGTCTATCTTAGTAGTAGTAGTAGTACTTAGTTTCTTTTTGGATCTTTGCTCGAGGATGAGGGACGGTCTAGTGGGGGATTTGATGTGTGCTAAATTTAGCCCATTTTTCCTCCCATTTAGACTCATTTTCCTCCGTTTTTGTGAGATTAGAATTCGATTATCGCTCTATTCTTAGTCTTTCTCGCATTAGCATCTCTCTTGTGCATTTCAACTGTTTTTGGGTAGTTTTCCTATCTATTTTGATAGGATTCGTCTCCAAGAGCATGTCCAAGTTTTCATGAGCACAAGAGAGTGGAATACTGTCCAGGAGCATCGCACGAAGCCTAAATTCCAAA
This sequence comes from Agrostemma githago, assembly GCA_958450325.1. Taxonomy (NCBI): domain Eukaryota; kingdom Viridiplantae; phylum Streptophyta; class Magnoliopsida; order Caryophyllales; family Caryophyllaceae; genus Agrostemma; species Agrostemma githago. The sequence goes on from OY288242.1 coordinate 11,348,288, forward strand.
CAACCGAACGACAAAGAGCGAAACAAAAAAAGAGGTCAAAGAACCCATCGGGTGAAGTTTCGCCCGATGAGGAATCACCGGGCGAAGTTTTGCCCGTCGGCATACCGACCTCCTTGAAGATCTTCAGGGAATCGAACCCACCGAGCGAAATGACCGGGCAAAACTTTTACTCACCGGGTGAAGTTTCACCCGACGGTAGTGGAGCCCTGAAATGCAAAATCTGGAAGAAAAGTCCACCGGGTGAAGTTTCACCCGACAGAAATGGCTCGTAAAGATCATTAATCCATCTGCAAGGCGAAGTTTCAGCCTTCGAAGATCCTGTAGACACCCAGATTTGGACCTGGTGGCTGCAGGAGTACCCAACAAACACCCGATGACGATCGGACTGCAACGCGACGCGAGTTTGCGATGTCCTAGATATTGTTTTTATGGAATGGATCAAATAACTACTCATAAAGATTAAATTAACATCAAGGCAACCTTAGTCGTGTCATTATGGTCGCATAGATACTAATTAGAGTCAACTCCGACACCGAGACTCCGAATCGGTCCCAAAATACGTAAAATTGAACACGAGTCAGCACCGGGCAAAGTGAACCTCGAGATGCACACCCGAGGCCTACTCAGCGCAATAGCGCGCTAGGTCAAAGCAGAGACTTAACCTCCAAGATACCTATTGATACGCACACTCTCGATTTCAGAAAGTATCAAAATCGTATCTTAAAATTTCTGAAAGCCTCGCCTCAAGCGTCTTAGTCCTCACACGCCTAAACTCAGGCGGCTAAGTTCTGGTGTGCCTGGACTCAGGCGTCCATCCAGGCGACGTGAGCCGAAAACAACTATAAATACCCCCCTCCACCCTATTCATTCGACACAAGTACACAACATCAACATATCCTCTTCTCTTCTCCCTTTACTCGTTACGAGTTTCTCTCGCTTGGGCTCGCACTCCGACACCCAAAGCAAACGATCCACTCGATCGTAGTACCGATAAGCAAAATTGACGCTACTCCTCACCTTCGAGCACCCCACTCGATCCCGAGGTGCCTGTGTTCGACTAGCTACCCCGAGTCTAGTAGCGAAAGCTCTGCCGAATTGGCCGCAGAACCAAGCCACGGTAACGGAACTCTTCCGAAATCACAACACGAGCCAGGAGGGTCCGCCCATCGAAGTCGAATCATAACTAGGTTGTCATCTAAACAAAATTTTATATTTCTGTACTTTCATTATGCATTACGATAATGTCAATTGTGGACACTAGGTACATAACACGTACTAAACCACGTAACGTCCCAACTTCAACCCTAGATGTCAAAACACCCTAAATAGACCCGAGTAGTTCCGAGATCCGTTCTCAACTATCTATGCATCGTGTCCCATTTAGCGTACACTCCGAGGGTGCAACTCCTTACTACGTGATTTACTTATATTTCACATTTACCACTTTCGTATGATTTATTGCTTTTATGACTTTATAATCGCAAGCTAAATGACCTAACACGAAAATCAAAACGTATACAAGCTAAAACTTAACAACGCGATGGTCGGGTTCGGTATTAGTCCCGGTGCTCACCATACACAGTTCGACGCATCTCTATTAATGCCGAACTGATGCATCTTAAGCAGAATACAGGTAAGGTATACCACGAGAATGACTAATATCCGTATTATCACGTTAAAACTGACTTGCTAATACGTATAATAATTAATACTCTCTACTCTCCTACGTGCATCTTTTCATGGCCTTCTTGTCACGTTAAATCGCATGCAAAGAATGTAAACGCACCTACTTTGACGACAAAACTTAGTTGTCCTTAAACACTCGACATAGCAAAAGCATAGGGTTAAAACAACGGATGTTACAGTATTTGCGCCACAACCAAGAAACAAAGTTATCAGCCCACCGATTGATTAGTAGAGGCCGCTATGTGCGAGGGGGATTGGGTGTCGATGTCTAGCGGACATTGGCTTCCCAATACGTACTCTCACCCCTTACTCAAAATCGACGGTTTCCAGATGTCCGAAACCATTGGCAATGAGAGTCATTCCAGGCATAGAGTGCTTAAGGGTACAAGTCTTTATCTTTAGGTCTCGTGTCACTCAACTTTGAGCCGGCTAAGGATCAAAGTTGACTTGAATGGTTTCCGACTCCACAAATCGGCAACGAATTCGGTTCACTAAAAAGCTCGACTTATCAAACATGTCAACCTTTAAACACTTACAACCACGACTCGATCAATTCCAACGAAAACACGGGTGCACGCGCCCGTCTAGTACAAGTCTGGATCGTCATCCAAATCGAGGTCCGAAACATCACCCCGAACGCGAGATCGGACCAGCTCCCGACTGGGAGGAGGCCCCGTGGATGGCCGCCGCGGTTGAAAACTGGGTCGGTCCCGCGCGGGCACGCACGGGGCGGACGGACGTCCACAGATCCATAGGGCAAAAGTTTCACTCAAAGTGAAAAAATCAGATTTGAGCTTGGTTTAGTGATCTGTTAAGCAACTACTATATATAGTTTTAACCTAAATTTGATGAATGATAGGCACATTAGAAAGACATTAGGCAACATTCATTAGCAGGCTTCATAGTTTTCATCAATCTTCATCTTCTTCCTCTACATTTAGATCAAAATTATTGTAATCAATTTTACATTTGTGACAAATCCATTGTTTTCTACTTCAAGGCTTCATCTTTATTTTTAAGTATCTTCATCTTCTTCATTCTTATTTTCCTCCATTGTTCGAATACTTCTCTTCCTCTCCCTATTCTCTAGTTTAGTTTTTACTCTTACCTTATTGCATCTTTTCCTTTGATTTTTCTTGCATTGTTTTTGGATTGATTGGTAGTTTCATCTATTGATCTTAGTTTCTTTCATTGTGATAGTTTTCATTCCTCTAGTTTTCATCATCATGCATGTTAGTATGATTAACGTAATTATTCTTAATATTTCATCCATGAATTGTGAATAGATTCTTGTTAGGGGGTTAAAGGAGGATTTTGGGTAATATGAATTGAGAAATTGTGGATTGGTTGCATATTTGTTGATCTATCTTGTTCAAGGTTATTGTGTCCTTGTTGACTTAGTTTGACCAACTAGATCGATCTTGACTCACTCTTATCAATACGGTCGTCGCGAGCTCACGTGCATCTATCTATACTATATAATAAAACAGAACATGATTATTTGGTGCCAAAACGCATTTGACTAAAACATAACACTTTCCATATTAATCTATATAATATAAATTTTATAATAACCAACAATATATAAATATATACTACTCGTATATAATAAAAATAAAAGTTTAATATTTTCAAAACTTATATGAAATGAAAGTCATGCTTATGTTTGTAATGTTACATTTTGACTTTCATGAGGCGTTTCCAATTAGAGACGTATTTTTTATTCGTAATTTCTTGAAATGTTTTGTGTTATGAGTCATATGTCAAGTTAGTCCTACTAATAGTAAATTTTGAATTGTTTTAATAAACATGAGCTAAAAATAATTAGCACAACGAATAATTGTATCAAACATACGGGATACGAGTGTAAACATGGTACACGATCAGGGGCATTTCTAGAGGGTGCAAGGGGTGCAGGCGCACCCCCCCAACCCCGATTCAAGAAAAAAATCAGAAAAAAAATTGCAAAATCGAAGTGAAATGAAGCAGTTAGAGGACTAGATGTGGAATTCGGAAGAACACAAAAATAGAGTACTTTGAAATTTAAATACAACTAGGGAGTAGTAAATTAGAAATTCACATTAACTTAACATAATTACTAAAAAAATCCAAGTTGTCTAGTTTCCGAGTATTAATTTGAATCAAATTAGAATTTGCCTACCATACTAAAACCCCAAATTTACACTGCTAAAAAATCAAAAGTTAAAAAAACCTCTTGCTTTCTGCGTTTCTGGTTTGGATTTGTCGCCTGTCAATGGTCGGTCATCGGTGCGACGCTTCCGGCTTCCCTTGCTTGTCTGTCCGTCAGTACGTGAGTTCGCCGGTCCTCACTCCTCAGACCTCAGTTATCAGACATCACTCAGTAAAACCCTCTCAAGCTCTCATAAACTGATAATTTGTGATTTTGTGATATTTTTTTGTTGGAATTTTGGGTGATTATGTAGCTATAAATGATAAATCTCACATCTTAAATTCTTAATTACTGATTTACTTGATTATTGATGAGACTAAAATTGGGGGTAAAATTGAATTGTAAAGTTAGGGTTTTCAGTTTTCTTTTAAGGAGTATATATGTAAAAGACTAAAAGATGGAATATTGGAATAGGGAAAAATTGAAAAAGTATTAAAGGATGAACTGAATTGCCAAATTGGTGAATTGCAAGTTTGAAAATGTTTGTCAAGTTGTGATTGTTAATTGTTTGTTCGTCTTCACCAATGTCAAGTTGTACTTTCTTATTTAATAAAAAAAAATGGTGATTTATTTAGTTATTTAATAGATATAGTAAAGTAGACAAAGTAGTAACAGTGAAGCAGTATAGTACACGAAGTAGTGTAGAGTGCTAGAGTGTGGTATTTTTTATGTACTAGTTTTATTTATTCATAAAATTAATGTTAGAAGTCAAGTACTTTATTTGTTTTGACACTGTACTTATGGACTTATGGTGTTATGAATCAGGTAAATGAGGAAGACTAAATCAAATACGAGACTTATATCCGATTTCTTCACTAGTGGAAAGTCACAAAAAGCATCATCATCATCTACTCCTCATGATAACCAACCTAATGTCGAAATTATTGATGATATACCTCCAACTCAAGAAGATACTATTCATGAGGAAACTCCTTTCGTTCCATCTCCAGATCCCGGTAAAAGACTTCTCATCTCATCTTATCCTCCTAATGATCAAGATAAGTTTAGGAGGGGATTCATTGGTAAAAGAATTTATCAACCACGTAATCACAATTTTCCTCAGACGGATTTTGGATCCGCGCTTGCACCTTGTAAGCGTAGGTTTAATGTTGATTGGTATGACACATATTTGTGGCTTGAATATAGTATTGAAAAAGATGCGGCCTTTTGTTTTATATGCTCCTTATTTAAAGATAAAACCACTACTCCTGCCGGTGATAAATTTGTGGCTGGCGGATTTTGAAGTTGGCATAAAGCTAATGAAAGATTTTTTAGGGATATTGGGTCGAGAGTTGACAGTGCTCATTAGCAAGGCCAGGAAAAGTTTACTTTGTTCAACAATCCAAAAACATCAATTGTTGAAAAGTTTCACAAGACAAGCATGGAAATGAGTGTCCGTTATAAAGCTCATCTTACTCATTCAGTTGTATGTTTGAGATATCTCCTACGACAAGGTTTGGCATTTCGTGGACATGACGAAAAAGAAACTTCAAGTAATAGAGGTAATTTTATCGAACTTTTACAATGGCTTGCGAATAAGGATGAGAGTGTTGATAAAATTGTTCTAAAAAATGCTCCTAAGAGTTTCAAAATGATTTGTTCTGAAATTCATAAAGATATTATACATGCTTGTGCTACAGAGACTACTAAACTTATTCTTGAAGAGCTTGGAAATAACTATTTTGGCATATTAGTAGATGAGTCTAGTGATGTATCTCACAAAGAATAATTGGCCATTTGTTTGCGATTTGTTGATAAGAATGGGAGAGTTTGTGAAAGGTTTCTTGGTATAGTGAAAGTGGATGATACTTGTTCTATGTCACTTAAGGGTGCAATTCAAAAATTGATTGTGGATCATAAGTTAAGTATGTCCAAAATTCATGGTCAAGGCTATGATGGAGCTAGTAATATGAGAGGTGAGATTAATGGTTTAAAGACTTCAATTGTGAATGAAACTCTGTCAGCCTATTATATTCATTGTTTTGCTCATCAACTTCAATTAACCCTTGTTGCTGTTGCTAGAGACAATTCTGATTGTAAATGGTTTTTTGAACAACTAAATCATTTGGTGAATCTTATTATAAAATTTAGGATTGGGTGAAATTCGAAGTGGACGAGGTTTGAATCAAGAACTTGGCTTGGCTAGACAGGGTGATACTCGTTGGGGATCTTATTATAAAACTATCTTAAATGTCATAGCTTTGTATCCGTCTATCTTTGAGGTACTTCTTTTGATTGGAAAAACTGGCCATAGTGATGATCGTTTAAAAGCTCAAATGATTATGCTTTACTTTGAGTCGTTTCAGTGTGTGTTTATGGCCCAGTTAATGTTAGTCATATTTGGTTACACGGATCAATTATCTCGAGCTCTACAAAGAAGAGATCAAGCTAGTGTGAATGCCCTGAGTTTTGTTCAATTGACTAAAGAAAAATTACAAGCAATTAGAGATGAAGGTTGGGAAGAATTTCTTGGTAAAGTTACTTCATTTTGTGAAAAACATGATATTGAGGTTCCTGATATGAATGAGAATTATGCTCCTCCGGGAAGATCAAGGCGTTACTTTGAAAAGGTCACAAATCTCCACCGATTCCGGGTTGATGTGTTCATAAGTATTATTGATTTGCAACTACAAGAGTTAAACAATCGGTTTGATGAGATAAATACGGAGTTGCTTATTTGCATGTCATGTTTTAGCCCCATTAATTCTTTTGCGGCTTTTGACAAGCAAAAACTACTTAGGCTCGCTAGCTTTTATAAGGAAGACTTCTCTTGCACTGATTTGGTGAGACTTGAAATTGAACTTGATCATTTGATTGATGATATGCGGAAAGATAGAAGATTTGAAGGTGTAAAGGACCTTGGCCAACTTTCTATGATCCTTGTCTCAACCAATAAGCACTCTTCATACCAGCTAGTCTATCTTCTTCTAAGACTAGTATTGATTCTTCATATGGCAATTGCAAGTGTGGAGCGTGTTTTTTCTGCTATGACTTATGTCAAAAACAGGTTGAGAAATAGCATGGGCGATCCACTATTAGATGATTGTTTGATAACTTTCATTGAGAGATTTATTTTCTAAGGTTACAAATGATGATATAATAAATTCTTTTCAAGGACAAGAAAATCGTCGCAATTTATTACCGCATACTCTTTAGAATAGCGTTGTATTTTGTATTATTTAAAGAACATTTTTTTTATTGATTATGATTTAATTCTCTTGATTTAATTTTCGCACCCCCTATCCCAAAGTCCTGACCTCGCCAATGTACACGATATGAGTTGAACACGTCTCCTCAGATAGATTTCCATGTGTGTATATTTCATTTTGATTTTAAGAGTATACTTTTTTGATACCATAAATATTTAAGTTAAATGTTGAATTTTCAAATAATATTATCAATATAATTCTTTTTATTTAAACTCGTGCAACTTTGCACGGGTATTATCTATCTATCTATCTACGGAGTATCTATACTAATTAGACATGTCAAAAATTGACCCGACCCGAAACTGCCCGGAAAAAAAACCCGAAAAAACTCATCTAAAAATGACCGAAACCCGAAAGTGACCCGACCCGATAATAACCCGAGTATAGTGGGTCAAAACCCGTCCGAACCCATTATCCACCCAAAAATAGATAAATTAAAAAAATTATTGCTATTATGCACTAAAATTTCTCAAAAACACTAAGAAATATTTTTTTATTTTCAAAATTTTAAGAAATAATATTTTTAATAATGTTTTCAAAGTGCGTTAGTAACCCGTATTTGACCCGAAACCCGTATAAACCCGGCCCGTATAAAACCCGTATTTTTCAAACCCGAAATACACCCGTCCCGTATTTTACCCAAACCCGAAACCCGACCGTCCGACCCATTCGACGGGTCGAACAATAATAGTAGTGGTAGTGGTAGTGGTAACATTTGGCGTCAAACCCCACTTTCGTAAAGCATCACAATTTGCGTATTAATCTAATAATCCACTCCCTCCGTCCCGGTAGAAAGTTTGCATTTACTTTATACATGGTTATTAAGGTATAAGGTTAGAGAAATGATTGATAACAATCTATCTATCTATCTACCTATATAATAATATTAAAAGGCAAGTTGAGCGTTTGTCTAATGCCATGTGGCATCTTAATATGTTTAATATCATTCTCTTCATAGACAGGTCTTTCATTTATTTCAATGAGCATAAAAATAGCTATCTTCTTATCTTTTAAAGCATAAACATTTAGACTTTCCACATTCACCCACGCATCCACATCAGCGTCCTACATGGCACTTATTTGGCACTTAGTTTGCAATTAAAAAAATCACATAACCGCTAAGTTACACATACGGAGTAATAAACTGCTCTCTACAATTCAAAACAATGAAGTAACTGACACATTCTGTTTAAAGCAAGTAAACCATGTTCTCTACCAAAATGATTCCCCTCAAATAACCATCATTATCCCCATAAAAAAACTACTGTAAAATTAAAACAATCATCAAATCTCCATCTTGGATGCTTCGTAAATATTGCTAACTACAAATATACCATTGTCGATCAACACCGTTGAAGTCAGTGATTGGAGAGGGTGCTACACAAGAATTTAATTTGATACATTGCACTTTTCGAGGTAAAATCGATACATTTGTTTTTCATTCAATTTGCTAACTCCATTACCCCTTTTTGCTCTGCGATTTTTCCAATTGATTTCGATGGTGTCATAATCTAATAGAAATGTTTTTGACACGAATTAAGGTTCAGTATTGTCAATATTGTATATAATGAATTGCAATATTAATGAAATGAGTATTTTAAGATATTATTCAGTAATTTTATACTTTTGTTTTTACTTTTAAAAATAAATACGGAGTCCATTGTTTGATACTCCGTGATATACATTAAAAACTTATGTGCTACATTGTGTAAATTGTACTCCAATTGTTTTATGATGCTATTTATGATTTTATATCAGTGATCAACTATTTTTTTGAAGATACTTTGATGATTAACTTTTACATTAAACCCAATTTTATTTGATTCTTAACGGTACTTGTTTTGGTTAAATCAAAATGTCTATTGCTTTGTTGTGATTTCCATATAATTCAGTTCAGAAAGGTCATGAGGGCTCATCAAATTGCTCACTTTCAGCCACTTTTGAAGGTCAAGGTCGGGTTTACAAGTGTTTATTTTAGATTTGACTCTATTTGGAGGGTCCTATGCAGATGAGCTCCTATTCAGAAGGGTCCAAGTCAAATGACAACAAGTAAAGATTATGAATCGAATGAGATCCGCATCATCACGTTTGGGTTAGCGAGGTCGAGTGAACTCATGTCGTAAGGGTTCTGGTATGGTCGGTTACAATAATTGCTTATTTGCACAAAGGTATTCATGAGGACTTTAATATTCATTTATTTTCAGATCACTAGAGAGGGTGTGAAAGCAAAGTTGCAAGTTGAAATTTTTTGTGGGAGCATTGATTTTGTGAGTCGAAATTCGTGGGTTCAATTTCATCTGATGAGTGAGTGATTTTTGATTGATTGATTCAATATACTACTTATTTACTTTTAGCGTTTTTCCATTTTCAATTTTCAGTGTATACATAATCAACAACCATAAATTTATCTTCATTTTCAAGTTTTATTGATGTTTACGCTATATTTCATCCACATGTCGATTATTATTGATTGATTAAGCTTTCATTTGATATTGATTTTTTCCTTTGTTCGTAGGAATTGAAGGATTTTACCGGTGCGAAAGCGAAATTTCAGAAAACAATTTCCTAGCACCAATACAAGAACACAAGCACAATAAATATATGAATCAGGACAAAAGTAGGTCGAGAAATACATACCGTCGTAGCGTAAATTCCTCGATATACAAGACAGAGAGATACCAGAGAGCCCCACGTGTTGCTCCTCTACTCGGTCCACCAACCCAGTCGGAATCCCACGTCTGCTAGGATAGAAGAGATAGAACGATTCTCTCTCTTACTTTTGAGGGTGCTTGAGGCAATAAACTGAACTGACTTAGAGTAGGGTTTCTCCTTGGGTGATTCACAATCATTTCTTACGACTCATATACTATACTCCCTCTGATTCACAAAGATCTTCCCCTTTGATTAAAATATACCTCACATATATTAAACAAAGAGGAACATCTTTGTGAATCGGAGGGAGTATCTTATAAGAATTTAAGTTAAACCAAGAGACTAAGCGGGTCTCATAAGTAGTCACAGCCTAATACCTCACAAGTCCATATTTGGCCTGTTTAATTTCCTAACTGAGTCTGATTTTGTGACCTTATAGGATTATATATATCCATAGTCATCAGCCCAATCGAATTGGACCAATAAACATAATTATTCTCTAGCAAGGAATTATGAATTACTATAATACATAACGATTATCTCCATAATAATATCCTATATTATATTTTGTAATTGTCGGAAATGTCTTAGGACATATTCCTTCAATCTCCCACTTGTCCGAAGACAATAAGGCAATCTTCAAAATCCTTAAGTCGTCTAATGTCGAATTCGATCACATTTAAGCATCTCATGATTAATGTGTCACATATCAAATTCATTTCCTCGATCTCCGAGTTTGAACTGTCCTTGAATAAATTAACTCCATAATCCATTCTTCGCATGGCCATGCAATTTTCAGTTCTCCTTCATCAAGGGGCCCAGACACCAATCCTATCATCTAGGAGGACTTATCCAGTCTTGTATCACCCAAAACTCCCACTCAATTCTTAGTATGCATGACGATTGTCTTTATAACCTCCTTTTACGGCGCGCCGTTTGACAGTGTCAATGCACAACTAATCGTATCATGGTTGCAATGATATACTCATGTCAAAGGAATCCACTAAACATAGATTTTGATTCTACTTTAGAATCCACTTTGGTCAAGTCACAATATATCCAATATATCCACTCGATTGAACGAACATCTCCATGTTCCCATAGCCCATGGAACTGCGCTATCCAACAATCTCGTGCTAGTCATTCAATGCACCACTTATGCCCAATTTAGTGATACTGGCTAGGGACACGAATAAGTTGTGATCTCTATTCATGGATAGTTTTCCACTTATCAAAACACTTTTGATAATCCTATAGAGAACTCACACACTTTCTGGACATTTTATTTAACACTAAATCAATGATTAAATAAGTATCAATGATATAGATGAACATTCCAAACATCAACCATGTTTTAATAACTGTATTTCTCCAAATACAATTTCAACGCTAATCTTCTATTAGCTTGAATCCCATATACCTAGTATGACTCTCATACTTAGGTGGGTGGGAACGGTTTAGTCAAATAGATTTTCGACATTTGCATTGTTCCGAACCTTGCAAACTACCTTTGCCGCATTTGTCGCTGCGATATACTCGATCTCTTATATAAAATCTTGGAGAGTCCATTGAGACAAAGAGTGAAACCAAACTACTGCGGAAGTCATCTTTAGTCACTACATAAACTCACAACAGTGTAACTCGTAACAACCAACTCATATTCTCCACTGTATACCAACTCACGACAACCCAGTGTCAAATACCCGAGTTTGTCTGGTATTTGGGTCATCATGAACATAACAAGATCTTATCATCATAAGTTTCTTAACTAAGTTCAATCATCATCCTCGATCTATCTCCATAGATCTTGATGTCCAATATTTAATCTGTCTCTCCTAGATCCTTTATACCAAAACAATAATATGACCATCCCTTGACTGCCTCAAGTCATCCACACACAATATTAGGAAAAATACTCCCACGTAACTTCACATCCTCTTTCAAGAACTCTTTCATGAAAGCGGTTTGACATCCATTTTAGTACAATTACTCTTAGTCACCTTATGGAGTCCTGACTCACCAAAGCATCCTTGTAGGTAGTAAGTTTCTTATTTTCCAAAATCATTATTTTGGAACATTCCGTCAAATAAGTTTTTGCAAACCTTTTCGTTGAAATATAAGATCTACTAGTTCTACAATATGGAACTACAACCTTTAGATAATTAGCGGATGGGTTGTGGGTCGAACCTACATCACTGCCTTTTACAACATCCTTATGTTGTGCCATTGTACTTAGTTGTTGCTCGTCATCACGAACTCCTTCGAGATGTATACTACTCCCACTTGACTTTTTGGGACAACCACCTTTTTCCAAAAAGACACCACTCCAAGCAACAACTACTTTGTTTACGCTTTGGGTGTAGAAGTAACATTTCATAGTCTATTCGGAATAGACCATAAAAGACGACTTAGGAACGTTTCCATCCATATCACGTATATGGTGTCTCATCTACTGCTTTGGTTAGAATCATGTTAAGTGCGAATGCTGCATTCTAAATGCAAATCTGGATATAAAAATTAGAAGGTCAGTAAGACTTATCCTGAATCAAACCATATCTAATAAGGTTCTCCGTTCGGAAAACTCCATTTTCCTAGTGGTCAGAAATGTGAAACGATTCAACAATCCTTGCAAATGATCAACAAACTCTTGAAAATAAATATTCACCAACCACGATCGGATCGTAATGTTTTTATTTTCTTCTCAAGTTGGTCTCGCACTTCATTTTGGAAATGTTCGAACTTTTCAAACAATTTCGACTTGTGTAGTAGCCATACCCACCTCTTGCTAATGTGTTCATTGGTCCCCACACATTTGTATGTATAAGAGTTAGAACATCATTTGCTTTGCAAAGGGTGTTTGATTCATTGACCTTATGTATCTTGCTATCGATGTTATAGATGTGTGTTTCTGAAACATACAAACTATTTGATAATTTAGTTTTCTACTCCTTTTCGTCTCTACACATTACCAATAATGTGACTACCACTAGCGGTATCGTATACCCGGGAAATAGAATTTGCTAAATTCACTTCTATAACAAACAGACTGAATGTAGAAACACCATGTTCCTTATCCTCGTGGTATTTGGGGAAATCATCTTCCACGTCTAAATTTTAGATGAGAGAAAACTTGAAGTTCATTCGCAACATTTTCTTTTGAACCGACCTTTCCTTTTTCAAAAGAACCCGACTTGACAACTTGTTTGTCATAGTCATTCTTAGAAATCGGTCTTACCCCAACCGTTTGAATGATTTTCCCTTACGAGCCATAAGAACATCTTTATGTTCTCTTTTCCGACTCATATGGGATGTAACTCTCAATCCGAATTAACACAAACTCTTGCCAGTTTTGTTTTCCCTCATTGCATACAAAAGTTCAAACAAATTTTGAAACCAATTATACAACAAATTAATTGATACATTATCAATGGCCATTCGAACTATCACTATGATACGTTCTCCGGCTCTTAGCATCTTATGCTATATTAGGGAGTTCGGCAGGAAAAGAATTGTTCAAACATACCCTTACCTTCACACCTGAGAAACATTCTCAGTTTCGTTTCCATTTCAAGAAAGATTAGCATTCATTTTGTCCTTCTCAAGAACAGAGCACAGATTAAAAAAAATGAGTTGTTGTTTTAGTCATTATTTATACATAAACAAAAAGAACAAGCGAGTATAAGCGAAATGTTCATCAAAACAGTTTAAAACACCCTTTTAAACTGCCAAATCCCCTTAAAAAAATATCCCCTAAAAGGCATTCAACCAAGACCCTCTCCCACTATTCATCAAACGGACTTTGGCCCTGCCTTTGATTAAATAATGTTTAAGGTAAGTAACAACCTTACTAATTATAACTGCCTTATAATTCTAGTTCGACGTGTTTAACAACTCCTTGTCAAACACATCTCTTTGTTTCGTAACCCAAAACTTTATCTTTTGATATTTCCGTTGAGTCAAACCAAACATTAACGTGTGAATTTCATAAATTCACCTTATTATCCCCGGAATAACGATCAACACCCTGCTTTGGCAGAACCTATCAATCGTGTTCTGGGGCTTCATAGGTGTTGTTTGGGAAAACATAGGACTCAATATTACTTATATGGGGATCAAATGTCGGTTATTTACGGTGAACTCATAACAAAATAACCACATTCATAAAGTAAAGCAAGCATAAAACGAATTTAAACGCAAGCATAAAAATAAGTGATCTAGTATGGCCCCTAAACTTACTAGGTCCAAAAGCTTCGTCCGGATCTCCATCCTTCATGAGCCTCCCTCGAATCGTTTGGATCTCCATCCCCCATCTTCTCGGGACTTCGTCTTCAAATTACATTTATTTTCACTAATTACAACTTAACTAGTAAAATAAAACAATAAATTATTACATTGCAAAATGATGCGCCCGCAATCGTATGAACTAGAATAATTAAACATTGCACTTGTAACAAGACGAATAAATAATAAAAATTATTACAACGAATAACGATACGCAGATCGTAAACCAACCTAATTTGGGTCATACTAGTCACAAGCCAATCTTATAACAATTATAACGGCATTCAGGCGCATTATTCACAATACGGAAAACAATAAAAACTATGAATCTTATTCATAATCTAATTAACGATTAATTTGAATAAAACTTGAAATTAGTAACACGACCTAACTCTTAAGTTGTAAGCCAATAGCGAAACCAACTTTAGTAACACGACTTAACTCTTAAGTCGTAAACTAAACCAACAAATTTACTACGACTCAATCTATAATATTTTATCATGGGAGTAATCGAATTACGAAAAATTTGCATTATTGAAATTAATTAGGAGAGGATTGAATTTCTAAGGCTAGAAGACAGACCAACAAACAAGAATTCCTCTTAGTTGTACTGAAGGGCTAATCAACAAGTTTCTGATGGGGCATAAGCGACTCAAAGCCTTATTCGATCCACAATGGACAAAAAAGAAAAGGTCAAATCTCATTTGCACCTCATGGCCCATTCAGAATAACAATCAGTTTGTTCAATGTTTATGGGCTTATGAAATTGCCAACGGACTACCACATAAACTGATCCAAACTAATCAACCACAACTGATGACCCAATTAATTAGCCACAAGACCCCAACCACATCAAGTGTAATAGTCTTGCCTTAACTAGCCACCACCCGCGCAACCAACAACGGCCACAACACGGACCACGCGAGTGGCCAGACGCCGACAACCAGGCAACCCTGGCACCGATCTTTTCGGCCATGACATCTGAGCACGACTTTCGTGCCGGCAATCACCCATTGACAGCCACTCGGATCTAGCATCCCAGCGCTACAAAATGATGTTTGTCATGTTTGTCATCAACCATCGACTCACAGCCATATTTCCGGCCACTCATGCCAATCTTGCTCACCACCAGTCGTACTACCGTTTGTAGGCTAGCCGCCACCTACCCCTTCTTTTCCTTAATTAATCTAATTAAAAAGGGAGAAGAAAAGAATCCAATTCTTAAAATTGGGGTAAAGAAGCGTGAATCCACTAAACTCGTAACAACTCGGAAACAATTTTCCTATTTTGCTACTTGAATCCATACAAAACTCCTTTTTGATAAAATCTCATTTAATGAAAACATTAAATTGTGACTCCATATGAGTTATCATATAACCATATCGTATAAGGTGAGTAAATCAATCTTTACCGAAAAATCCAAGTTTACGGTATCCTTAAAATCAACTAATATCTCAATTTTAGTTATGCAATTTTCCCACTATAAACTCGAGATTATAATTGAATCGCAATAAAGACGCACTAACAATATGAATCTGATCATATAAATATTATGCTAGAGGCTCTATTACCACTGAAGGATTTTATCGGTGCAAAATCGAAATTTCAGGAAACAATTTCCTAGCACCAATCCAAAAACACAAGCACAATAAATATATGAATCAGGACAAAAGTAGGTCGAGAAATACATACCCTCGTAGCGTAAATTCCTCGATATACAAGACAGAGAGATACCAGAGTGCCCCACGTATTGCTTCTCTACTCGGTCCACCAACCCAGTTGGAATCCCACGTCTGCTAGGACGGAAGAGATAGAACGACTCTCTCTCTTACTTTTGAGGGTTCTTGAGGCAATAAACTGAACTGACTTAGAGTAGGGTTTCTCCTTGGGTGATTCACAATCATTCATTATGACTCATATACCATATCTTATATAGTAGTAGAGTTTAGGTTAAACCAAGAGACTAACCGGATCTCATAAGTAGTCACAGCCTAATACCTCACAAGTCCATATTGGGCCTGTTTAATTTTCTGACTGAGTCTGATTGTGTGATCTTATAGGATTATATATCCATAGTCATCAGCCCAATCGAATTGGACCAATTATCATAATTATTTTCTAGCAAGCAATTATGAATTACTATAATACATAACGATTATCTCCATAATAATATCCTATATTATATTTAATAATTGCCGGAAATGTCTTAGGACATATTCCCTCAGGAATCATCGTCCCGACGCCTCCCCTGACCACCGTATATCCACCCTCTTTCTAAAAATCAAGTTTTTTTTATAAGTTATCCGATTTTGTTATTTAGGCATATGTGTAGGTCATTTCACATGTAAATTTATAAACATTTATCAGAAACTTTGTTACACTTTTGGATCTTATAAAAGACATTAATGCTGAAAACAAGAGTAACCCATTACAGATTTTGAGAGTTTTTAACCTGGCCTGAAACACGGTAAAAAAACCGTAATTTAGGAAAAGTAGATCAATTGGATTGAGTTAAGATTCAAAACTTGGGAAGTTAATTACGCAACTATTTGAAAAGTTTAGATATATTTCAATAAAAAAATGATGATTTTGAAGTGTATAAGAGCGAGTGAGTGAACAAGAGCAACTTTAATTTAACGGAGGAAAATTCGAGTCATAATCTATTTTATGGTTGTATGTATCTATCTTATTTATTTTGTGTATTGTTTAATTAATTATTTTGTATAATCTTTCAGTTAATCCAACATGTAATGTACCGATTATTTTAATGGGTTCAGAGACTCTGTTATTTTTTTTATTGATTAATTATTACTTTAATATCCCTATTAAATTTACGATTTGACTTTTGTTTTCATGTTTATTAATTTAAGTTTGATCAACTAGATTATTTACATGAGTCGATTGTTAAATTAATAGTGTTCTAAATTATGTTTCAGTTTTTAGGTCTAATTTAATTGTCAGAATTTTGTATGAATTGGATTATGATAGTTGACTTTAATTGCAACTTAGATTATCAACTCATGTCATGTTGACGATGATGTAATATAGGAGTTTGAGAGTCCATTTACATCAATCCATTTCCTTCCCTCCAGTTATAGTCATCCCTTCTCTTCATTTCATTTGAGTCATTTTTTTCTTTCTTATCCCAAAACATATTAATATGTTTTGAAAGCTTAAATTGGTGAATATTTTCCGCATATAATTAACATTCGTAAATTGAACTGAATGGATTAAATAGATGAGAAAGAATAAAATGACAAACATAGTTTTATTGTCATAGGAGTATTAAACTTATTGACATCATCTTGCAATACTATGATGTGATAAATTTTGCGATAAATTTTGCTTATATTATGCCTCTTATTGGTTGTCATTTTTTCTTGATTTGTTTAAATTCCAACCTAACCTACATCAACATGAGTTGTTAACGTGTATCTCATGTCGGATATCTTTACATGTTGGCAAGTTCACTTAATTTCAATCCAAGGATATTTATATGAAGTAAAAATATACGAGTATCTTCAAATCAAGAATCAATAAAGAATAAGAACAATAGTGTTAACAAGTGGTAGTGGATGAATACCAGGGATATATGGAGCGGACTGGAATGCAGGTGGTCGGGTCGCAGAGTGTGGGTAGAGGTGTTTGGGTGCGGCCTGATTTGGACTGATTCAAGCTAAATGTGGATGCAGCGATCTTGGGACCGGGAATGGTTGGACTTGGGTTCGTCTGCCGGAATGAGAAGGGAGCTATTGTGAGGATAGGGAGTCGGAGGGTACAGGCTTGGTGGAGTATTGAAATTGCTGAAGCTAGTGCGGCCATTTTTGGACTTCAATCTTTGAAGGATGTGTATGGCAGTCCCCTGGTGCTGGAGAATGATTCTTTGTCGCTGGTTTCCGCGATCAATGCTGGTAGATTACTCCGCTGCCCCTTGGGTCTCTGTGTCGAGTTTATTTTAAAACTTTTGTCTTACAATTCGAGTTATGTCTGTCAGCATATTAAACGAGATGGCAACACAGTCGCCCACTGCTTGGCGCGTCTTTGTTCTACGGTGGGTGACAAAATTGTAGTAGATTTGGGTTTCCCCCAGGTGGTTTTGGACCTGGCGGCCATTGATATAATATAATTACCGTCTCGGTTTTCAAAAAAAAAAATAGTGTTAACAAGTGTCGGACCAATACAGTCCCTCCTAAGGGAATTAAAAAAAAGAATAGAATTATATGTATCATCTACAAATAATTGTTCATTTTAAATTTATAATATTAATGGAACAAGAAATATTAAAATTTTAACTTGACTTGGTTGTGTCATTAGAATGTATCGATATGACCCAGTAATCATACAGAGTACAAGTTAGCAAAATACTTTGTCATATTGGATATTAAGTAATATACCAAGTATATTTATTTTAAACAATAAAATATACAACTCCGTAACTTTTAAGCACTACTCAAATACATCCGTGCAATTAGTTGCTCCACATGTCCATATCCTCAAGCCCGTGTTCACCCATGGACAAATATACGTTGCAATATCCAGGATTAACAACAAGCGTGGACTGAAAATTCACTTTGTCACACATTTTTTTTATGGCACCGTGCAATTTGCAAGGGTTTTTAACCTAGTTAATAATAAAGTATATGCAATGGGTCCCTTCTTTACTTCCTAAAACACAGAAAGCGAGAACTATTGACCGACACACCTCAAAATGAAAAGTGTGAACTTTTGACCGGGACAGAGAGATTATAGTCTAAGTTAATACATACTTCCTCTCATCCATTCAATTCTTTACGTGGGGTTCATTTTTGTGAGGGGAAATAGTGGGCCTATGTAAAGAATTGAATGGATGAGAGGGAGTACTAGTACAAAACCCATGCCTACTCACATGTAGACACCCGTATTTTGCTTGCTCATGTCTGTAGCAGTATCCAACAAAACACTCGATGATGATCAGACATTAACATGCATCAATACGCTCGAATACGGACTCGGAATCAATAGTAACTGACGTGGGCATTTATAAGAGTAAAAATCTCTCAAAACCGGCCTCAAATCCAGACTTAGTGGATCGTTTCTAATAAAATAAAGCTACTTTGAGCCAAAACCGTCACCGTGGGCAAAACCGTCTTTTGTCGACCGAGTCAAACCCGGTCAAAGCCGAAAATCTGAAACAAGGTAATGTTCAACATCATGTCCAAATATGTAATCAAACGAAAGTCAAAACGGAATCCGTATTTGCCTCAAATAAATCGGATATCAATCCGTATTTTGAGCAACTTACGATACGCGTGATTCTAGTCGCTTGCATCCAGGCGGCCCAGAACTGAGCCGCCTCCACTGGCCTAGGGCGTCCCAATACCGAGTCGCTAGCCTTTGGGCGCCCGAATTCTAGGTTGGAGCATTTCGAAGACTCTATAAATAAACCTCTACGTCCGACGTTTCAAGGGTCACAAAATTCATTTCTCGAAACCTCATTTCAGAAAACCGAGAGCATCTTCCTCCCCCATACACACCTTAACTCACTTACGTATACCGAATCACTCCCCGTGTCTACGACAATACTCCGCGAGCCCATATTTCGAAACATCAGCATGTAGGTTGAGGGTGTTCAAACCCCTTTTTCTAATCGTTTAACTCAATTATTTATCGTACTAATAACATTACCAACATTTTAGTTACCGTATACTAACATTTTATATTTTCGCATCTAACATTTTATTTCTCGTTCCTAACATAAAAACGCTAACACTCGATTACAAAATACTCGTCTTTAACGTAAGGAATACAAAGGGTGACGGGATAAGGAAACACGGACACAAGAGTATCGCACGCGCGTCGACGGTCGCTTATCTCGCTACCCCGCGTAAGTGGTTGTCTTGGGCGAGTCAACCCCCCAAAATGTTCTTTTACCTTTCCGTCATATTAATACTGTGTATACTATTGTAAAACTATTTTT
Organism: Agrostemma githago; assembly: GCA_958450325.1. Taxonomy (NCBI): domain Eukaryota; kingdom Viridiplantae; phylum Streptophyta; class Magnoliopsida; order Caryophyllales; family Caryophyllaceae; genus Agrostemma; species Agrostemma githago. The sequence goes on from OY288242.1 coordinate 11,368,263, forward strand.
AAAATTAATTCGAGCAAACGTCTGATGGCGCTAAATCGAGTGTCTAGGCCTTAAAGGCCAAACTATGACGTCGAAATACAAAGGGCCTAATGTTTAATTTGCGACGACAAATCGATCTTTTCAATCGAACGTATTCGATAATCAATTCTGCCTAAAGTCCGTATAACCCTCAAACAAGACGCACCGGAGGTGGCGCCTCATTATTGAGGCGCGCCGCCCTAGGCGCCTGAGGGTCAGAGCGCCTTATGGCATGCGCCTGACCCTTCGGGTTATAACGCGATCGGAGAAATCCTTTGTCAAGTGTTTTTGATATCATTTTTTAAATGTCGCTTGACAGGGGCAGTCGTATCCCTAATCAAAAATACCCTAAGGTCCACTAACTAATGCAGATAGTGAAGTAGGGGTCGAACCACAAGGAGACGGGACTCAATTACTTGCTCTAAGGTCTAGACTAAAGATTGCGGGTCACTATTTTCCGGTTTGTTTGAGGAGACTAATAACTAATCGCTATAAGGTAAATCAATAATAAAAAGGGTCTAGGGTCTCAGGTTCACAATGAATGTCGATTGGGTCAGGGAGTCAACTAACAAGCCACTAATCGAACTGTCTAAGGTGTAGGTCCGGTCGGTACTACTACAGACTATAGAACTAAACTTAACCTGCGGTCGCTAGAATTAAGCTAGTCTACCCAAAATGCCGTGACCTAATTAGTCCTTAACCCGGTCGGCGGAAAGTCCTAATTGTGATACTAATTAATTAATCCTGGCCAGTAATTAATCAATCAGAATTAAAAACAACATTCAGGAGACAGTTCATATAATCAGAGACAGGTCAATTTTCTATAACCCAATTAACACCCATCGATCCCCTTAAACCCTAGATAAAAATTAGCTACTCATGACGATCGTAAATAAACTAACAAAACATGAATTGCAATTAAACATGATGAATGTGGATTGAATTAAACTACGAGACTGAAATCAGATAACTATGAAAATTAAGAACGAATTCAGACAGAAAATAAACTAGAGATTGAGACAAGAATTATAAAACTAGAGAATTGAAATTGAAATTAAAATTAAAATTAAAGTGGCAATACCGCACAAATTCAGATCTGAAAAAAAGGAAGAACGGAGTATGATGAATCTCGCCAAGAAAAGCGGAATGAACGTGGCTTCTATGCTCTAATATAACGTAAAGTCTCCCCAAAAGATAGAATGAAAAAAAAAGGTCGTCTGACAATCCTCTTCCAACTGATTTAAAAGAAATCAGTTGGACTTACAAACAGGCCCAATTCTAATTAAAAGAAAAATCCAATCCGCGGCCTGAATGCAAGGCACTCGATCGAGTACATGCGTGCACTCGATCGAGTGGATACGTGGACGCTTCACATTAAGTCTGGATGAATGGCACTCGATCGAGTACTCTACGCCACTCGATCGAGTGGATGCTGCTGAGCTCTTGATCGAGTTATTCCTTTACTTCTCGGCTTTTCGTTTTCTTCCTTGTCTTCCGTCCTCGTCTCGGCTATCCGGGTTATTACTCCAAAATATGCTCAAAATTGCACTTAACCTACAAAATAGCACGAGGACCGACAGTATCGACTTTCTAATAGAAATCGACATTAATCAAATAAATATGGAAGAAGAAAAGCTCAAAAACGGTTGTCGGGGGACAATAAAATACGATATAAAATGCGTTGATCAAACTCCCCCAAACCAAACCTTTGTTTGTCCTCAAGCAAACAACTAAAATATATACAAATGAGGGCAAGTGATGTGAAACACGACTCAGAGCTGAATTACAATCATTCTCCTAAAATCAACTAAGACCGACGAGAAAACACGTAATGCTCAAGAATGCAACGAGATCAATAATCATGCCATAATCAAACAATTGTCTGCCAAACTTTCAATCTTGCGAGACCAATAATGTCGGACTTCCTTTCGGTTGTCGCTCGACACTCATAAGTACGGGTAAGTGTATATGTGAAGATAGGAAGGAATAAAGACACTCACTCGACTTATGAAATATGCATGCAATCGAATATGAAATCAATCTCCCCAATTAAACACGTGTTCCACCAATCAGGACCATAGTACATGCCAAGGACTTACAAGGGGTGGCTTATATGTGAGGGAATAAAATGGATTGTGCCTAAAGCACGTATGGAAATGTGGGGCTAAGACCAGTAGTCGCAGCTACACAATAAAAACTATCCATCCAAAAACCTCATCTATAAATTCCGGCCACTAGCTAGAAATAACAACTCAAAAGAGCATAAGAGGAAATTCTGTCATCCTCTAAATTACAGTTCAATTCTAGTTATAACTTATCCACCGTTCCCCGAAAGTTACAAGAAGCAAATTTTTTTTTTTTTTTTTTGGATTTTTTTTTTTTTTTTTTTTTTTTTTTTTTTTTTTTTTCATTTTCTTTCTTTTCCTTCTTTTTCATGCTTCCATATTTTTTTCTCAATTCAGACAAGGGGAAGGCGAATACAAAATCACATAACAGTATCATCCACTAAGATCCAAACGATGTAAAAATCCAAATTATGACCGCTTAGTGAAATAGTTCCCATTTAAGTTCACTGCGACTGTCCTGGTAAGGTAGGCTGTTCTGGGTTGTAGCTAAATGATATAAATATCATGAAAACTGGCTTACAACAGCTGAAACGGGCTAAACAGAGAAAAAAAAATAACCTAAATCTACAGGGTAGTAAAAATGGGTCATTTTGGCTATGTGGAGCTCGTCAAAAACAGAAATGCCTTTCCTCATGTACCTCCTCCTCAAACCAAACACGCATTCAATGTCAAGAGACGGACGTCATATTTATGCAAATTGATGTACACATTCCAAAAGGAAAAACCACTCAATTCCTAAATATAAATGAGACCAGTTATAGATGTTACTGGCCTAGGAAGCTCTAAATCCTCAGAATTTTTGTGGTTTGCCAACAAAATGGTCAAATTTACTCATTTGGCAGTTAACGGTCCAATAGGCAATCATATCAAAGTCATCTCATCTCAAATATTACATGCATTCAGGTACGAATTTAGCTATCAATTAGGAGAAGTCATGTAAAATGCAATGTCGTCATCGTCGTTTTGCATGTTTCACACCGGACACAACACAGACACAAAGCACACAAAAATAAAATCTTTTTGTATTTTTCTGATTTTCAATTTTTTGGATTTTTTTTTTTTTTTTTTTTTAAAAGCACACAACAAAAAATAAAAGCACACAAAAACACACAAATTCTCCCCCAAACCTAAATGTCACAGTGTCCTCAATGTGACTCTACAGCATATATGACAAACAAATCCACAGCCAATCCTAAGGACAACTCGACCTAAGGGGAAGAAAAAAAAGAATCTAAGCAATAAAAACAAAAATAAAAAAGAAAGAAAGTACCGTATATACAATGGTAGCTCCCCAAACCGGCTAATCAGCCATATCGTCGCCTCCACCGGTCCCAGATGGACCGGCGCCAGAATCGCCCTGGCCAGAGCCGCTAGCACCACCCTGCTGACCCGACTGCCGCAAGCCTCTCAGCCACTGTGCTCCTAGGCCGCCGTAGGTGTGCCCGTAGTCCGGACCCCAAGCAGCTGGATCAACCCCGTAGTCGTGGAATATACCACTGGTGTCACCCGGACCTCTCCAGTAGGACGGGTGCTGAGGTGCCGAGACGCCTTGAGTAAGCATGAACTCATGGATCTCCCGGTTGACGATGCTCTGGTTAATCCCCTCGTGTACCCGTCGCTGGTGCTCGTAAACTGGATCATACATAAACGGGTACGGGTGCGGAAACTCGGCACCCGGAGTCTGGAACGGGAAGGTCGGGGTGGGTGTGTGTACGGCCCTGGGGGGCTCGGTCTCATCGGGTACGGTCTCTACACGAACCCTACGGCGAGGGGGTTGAGCACCACCCTCGTCGATGAATAGCGCCTCGGGAATGAGGTAGCGCAGCGGGTCGGGTGTGGGATCACCCTCGGGGGTGGGTGGTAAGGCAAGTAGCGGGGGTAGGATCGTCCCTTCGACAACCGGGAGCTTCATCCAAACCTTGTCCCCGGCAACGGCGCCAAAATTTGACAGGGGCAGTCGTATCCCTAATCAAAAATACCCTAAGGTCCACTAACTAATGCAGATAGTGAAGTAGGGGTCGAACCACAAGGAGACGGGACTCAATTACTTGCTCTAAGGTCTAGACTAAAGATTGCGGGTCACTATTTTCCGGTTTGTTTGAGGAGACTAATAACTAATCGCTATAAGGTAAATCAATAATAAAAAGGGTCTAGGGTCTCAGGTTCACAATGAATGTCGATTGGGTCAGGGAGTCAACTAACAAGCCACTAATCGAACTGTCTAAGGTGTAGGTCCGGTCGGTACTACTACAGACTATAGAACTAAACTTAACCTGCGGTCGCTAGAATTAAGCTAGTCTACCCAAAATGCCGTGACCTAATTAGTCCTTAACCCGGTCGGCGGAAAGTCCTAATTGTGATACTAATTAATTAATCCTGGCCAGTAATTAATCAATCAGAATTAAAAACAACATTCAGGAGACAGTTCATATAATCAGAGACAGGTCAATTTTCTATAACCCAATTAACACCCATCGATCCCCTTAAACCCTAGATAAAAATTAGCTACTCATGACGATCGTAAATAAACTAACAAAACATGAATTGCAATTAAACATGATGAATGTGGATTGAATTAAACTACGAGACTGAAATCAGATAACTATGAAAATTAAGAACGAATTCAGACAGAAAATAAACTAGAGATTGAGACAAGAATTATAAAACTAGAGAATTGAAATTGAAATTAAAATTAAAATTAAAGTGGCAATACCGCACAAATTCAGATCTGAAAAAAAGGAAGAACGGAGTATGATGAATCTCGCCAAGAAAAGCGGAATGAACGTGGCTTCTATGCTCTAATATAACGTAAAGTCTCCCCAAAAGATAGAATGAAAAAAAAAGGTCGTCTGACAATCCTCTTCCAACTGATTTAAAAGAAATCAGTTGGACTTACAAACAGGCCCAATTCTAATTAAAAGAAAAATCCAATCCGCGGCCTGAATGCAAGGCACTCGATCGAGTACATGCGTGCACTCGATCGAGTGGATACGTGGACGCTTCACATTAAGTCTGGATGAATGGCACTCGATCGAGTACTCTACGCCACTCGATCGAGTGGATGCTGCTGAGCTCTTGATCGAGTTATTCCTTTACTTCTCGGCTTTTCGTTTTCTTCCTTGTCTTCCGTCCTCGTCTCGGCTATCCGGGTTATTACTCCAAAATATGCTCAAAATTGCACTTAACCTACAAAATAGCACGAGGACCGACAGTATCGACTTTCTAATAGAAATCGACATTAATCAAATAAATATGGAAGAAGAAAAGCTCAAAAACGGTTGTCGGGGGACAATAAAATACGATATAAAATGCGTTGATCATCGCTCTAAATGTCTGATGTCGATTCCGGAATTGAATGTCGCGCGTAAAGAGATATCGATAATCGAAAACGACATCGCGACCCGATAACGACAATCCAAGAGTCGTACGGTCTACACAACCCGATAACGACATCGCGATACGGAGGGCTCCGATATTTGTATTAAGTCAATACATTCGATCTAAATCATAAACTAAGACTGTTAATAACAAGTACCCTATTATAGTCGAAATGAGATATCGTAGACTTCCAATATAGCCCACAACGATGCAAATTTCGTCTAGGGAATAATACTTGCAACGTTAGTCGACGTGCGTTAATCTATCACGCGTCTCTTTTTCAAATCCACAGTTCATGCTCATTTTTACCCTTTTACGACTTTGAGCGAACGTCTTCTTACGTAAGTCTTATATCGACGACTCCTTAGTCGAGCTCGGTATACGATGGAACGAGACGGTCAGATTTCACTAGGATAAGTCGGGACGAGATATCGAGGCTTTGGGATCAAGCTAGCATCCCGCTTTGGTCCCGAACATTGTCTGCCTGGCCGCCAAGGGCCAGATCCCTGAACATCAGGCCGCCTCACCTCAGGCGCCTGAGTTCCAGGCCGCACCCTTTCGTGCGTCCGAGCCTCTGTCCTTTGGTCAATACGTAGCTGATTAGAGTCTGTCCAATTATTTGGTTTACGGTTTAAGCTTACGTTTTCTATTTACGAGTTCATTTATAGTTTACGTTACCATTTCTAACTCGATAATATTATATCTTTGCTTGTCGTATTGTGAATTCCGGGTTGTATTCCGCCCGTGTAATTAGTAATTTACTTTCAAGTTATTTATTTCCGTTGTGTGGCATTTATTGCTTTTAAATGAACCCATATGCTAAAACAACTTCGACAAATTCTAAAGATGCATTAAACGACGTAGTGAAGACATATTTCACATGTATAGCCCAAAACACTGGTTGTCATACATTTTCACCATCTTACTAACGCACGCACTTAAACACCGATCGATATCTTAGTAGAGACCGCTATGTGCGGGCGGGGTTGGGTGTCCTTCGTGGGCTTCCCAACACATACCTTCACTCCTTACTCAGAACCTTCGGTTTCCGGATGCCCTAAACCATTGGCAATGAGAGTCATTCGATATACGATATTCGATAACACGACATTGGTGTCGTTATGCAAAGGGACGAACCCCCACAAGCTCTAGTACTAAGGCAAACCGTGCTTTGTGCGCGATACGCCTAAGTATAAAGTGGGTTCGAACGGGTCCGAACTCCCACAATGTTCGGTGGCGCCTCCAACTTCGATCTAAATTTCGACCCGAGAACAATTTTACCACAAGATTCATTCGCTTACCCAAACCCACGCGTGGCCGCATCGGGGTGGATTTTGCCATGTCCACAGCACGGTTTTGTAATTAATTTTTGTTTGAACAAATAGTTTAGTTACTTAAAAAATTATATCTCTCTATTTAAGTCAATAAATTAAACGTTTTTTTTGGTATTTCAATCACCCGTTTATGTTTCTGTTTTAAGTAAGTTTTACCCTTTAATTTTGGTTTTAAGCATAATAAAAACAATTATTTTCTCATTACCTTATATTTTTTTTGTAAAAAATAACATTTTATTAGGATGAAATGATCCGTCAAACCCGACTCGAATGATCGTCATACGTGGATCGATGATGTGTAATCAAAATTATCGTCATGATATTAGTACACACATGTGTGTGTGTGTTGAGTGTGAGAGTATATAATAATTTAAAATATTAATCGAAAAATTATTAAATTTAATTTTATAAATTACACACCGTATAAATTTTATAGCATTTAATAGTAAAACATTTATAGAATAATATACATAGTAGTTTTTTTACAATTTTTTACTTATAAATATCATAATTATTTAATTTGATAACAATAGTGATGTTAAATATGATTAATATTAAAAAAATACTTTAAATTCATAAAACGTAAGGCCTTGAAAATTATTGACGTTAACTCGATATTTATCCGTGATATTTATTTGACCCGGTCCGTAATTTGTCCAACCCGTATGACCCAACCCGTTCATCGCGTTTGACATGTTTATTAAAAGTATAAAAAAAATTATTATTATGTTATAATTTTTTTCCCTCAAAATGTATGTAATTCGTAAGAATTGATTGATAATAAAGATTTTTTTTTAGACACCCACCTGGGGTTAATTGATAATAAAGATTTTGGTTATTTTATGATTGAACATTGAACAATTGAGATTTTCGTTAATATAGTCAAAAGTTTATTTTATCAAGTCCAATTTAGGTAACGAATGAGTAGAATTTTGGCGTCAAAGTTTAGATGACTTATTTGCCCCTTGATTTTTGTTTTAGTGAATAGGGAATTCAAATATGGCAACCTTCACATATAACAATTTTTATTTGTTTAATTGTTTAATTAAATCGTCAAATATTGACATATTTTAGTCTAATTATTCTTTGCTAAAACTTTTCATACAGGTTATTGGTATAATCAGTCTAATTGTTTTTATTCTTTCTTAAATATTTTTTATAGCAATCTCACATTCCCATATAATAACATTCACATATACCAATTTCTATTTATTTAATTATTGAATTACATCACCAAATATTGACATATTGTAGTCTAATTAGGGTACTATATTTCCTAAATATATTGATACAGATTATGCTCAAATTGCCCAATTTGCTAACCAATTTGCTAATTTATTTGCTAAATTATTCGGAGCATACGGGTTATGCTCAAATTGGATTGGTTTTACCAAATGCCCAATTTGCATAATGAAAAGGTGATTTTGGCGGGAAATTTTAAAAGATGAAATTGATTTAGTGAATAGGGGAATATAATAATAACCATTAATTAATCTAATATAAATAATCATCAATCTAATATTAATAATAATTTTCATATTAATGAGATATTTTGACAGTAATACTAATATCAATTATTTAAGGGTTTTTCTATGGGGTACCCCTCAACTATCGGCTTTTCAAAGTTGTACCCCCGCCTTTTTCGAATTACAAGGTGTGCTCCTAAACTTTGTAAATTACTCTATAGTGTAACCAAAGTTATAATTTTCCAACGAAAATTTCTCAATTGATGATATAAATAAAGATTATTCCCTGATTGACTTTCATCAACCATGATATATTTCTTCAATTTGCATCATTTACTCGAAAAACTTCATTCCACCACACTACGACATTGGGGTGACGAAGAGATTAAGGTTGAAGGATTTAAAAGAGTGAGGGAGAGAGACCGACGCTGGCCGACAACAGATGTGCGTTGTGGTGGGCATTTGGTGGCTAGGTGAATGGTAAATAAAAAGAGGTGGTTTGAAGCATCAAATTGGATTGATTATTTCTTAATTATTCATTTGAAAAAAGTTATTGTAATACATTTATCACTTTGGTTATGATATGGAGTGATAATTAAAGTTTAGGGGTACACCTTGTAATTCGAAAAGGCGAGAGTATCACTTGGAAAAGACAATACTTGAGGGGTATCCCATAGAAAAACCCATTATTTAAATTCTATTTATACTATAAAGACAAAGTTTAAAGGATCGGAAATTCCCGATTGTACCCCTCAACTTTTTCATTTTCTCACTTGTACCCTCTGTTTTGGCAGAAAAAACTGACTGACAATAACTCTTAGTTACGGTTTCGGAAAATCGTAAATATTTTTTTCATATTGTATGTCTTTACAAAATCTTCAGTTTGAAAAAAATATTTGTCATTTTTTTGAACTTTTACCCGTAGCCGGTCTAAGTTTATTGCATCAAAACACTTTGACCGATCATAAATCGCGATTACGAATTCAGAAAATAACGATTTTTTTTTTCAAACTGAAGATCTCGTAATTAGAGACGTACAATGTGGAAAAAAGATTTACTGTTTTCCGAATTCGCACTTAAGATTTATTGTCAGTAAAAATTTTTTCTCCAAAAAGGAGTGATACAATTGAGAAAATGAAAGTGGAGGGGTGCAAGTGAGAATTTCCCAAGTTTAAAATATCTTGATAATAATATCTATTATTTAGACAGGTTACAACATTCGAAAATATTATAGGTATAAACATGTTGACGATAAAACTTGTTATATTAATTAAAGTTTAAATTATTTGTATACTAATAGTTGAACATAGGCTAAAAATAGAATGAAATGTCCTATTACTCATATTTTTAAAATAACAAATTAACGTTAGTTTAAACATTATTTTATATACTAAATGTTTGATCGTGATGGACTTAGATAATACTCACTATAAAGCAATTTATTAAATAGAATTTAAAACCTTAAATTATTTAATTTGATACTATAGTTTTTTAGACAAGCATTACAGACAAACATATTGCAAGTATACATATCTTTAAAAATCTTAAGTGTGACTTCAGTTGATTCAAACCCGAATTAGCACTCATTATATTATTAGTTACTATAATACTAGTATAGACCCCGTGCATGTATGCACGGTATTGGTAGAATTTTATTTATTTTAGTTAATTATTTATACAAAATATATTTTAATTAGAAACCTGATAATTTTGTATCATTGTATTTGGATATAAAAAAATAATTTGAAATTACATAATTAATCAAGATAACAACCTCAACTAATATAATGAAATATGTAGTCCAAAAATTATTACATCTGTGTTTTATTTGTCATTAATATTTCTCGAGATAATCACTTCTTTTTAAAATATTTTTTTTAATATAAGAATAATTCGTGTAAATTGTGAAATGTATATTCACTTTAAATGTATTTTCAAATAGAGTATAATTCTATACTCTTGATGTTTAGATGTAGTTATTCTTTATAATATCAGTATATATCATTTGTTCATACAAACGGTTCATAATTGTTGTTAGAAATTTAAGCAACTATATTTCTACAATTCGTTTTCATAATACACCCATTATTAGTTTTTTAAATATTTAACCCGTAAGTATTCCTTATATGATATGATTGATAATTGGGTGTGGTTCTTTCCTTATTTGTTATATTGATTTTGTTCAAATTGAGAGATTAAAATTTAGGCAATTTTTATTCTTTTAGGTAATAGGGATTAAAATTATAATATTTAATTATAATCTTATATCAATCATGATTATTAAAAAAATAAAATGTATTTCCGCTGTTATATATACACTCTCGATATTTAGTATACACTGACACAAATCATAGATATTGTAAAATATACTTGCCATATCAGTCACGAGGCTACATTTAGATGTTAATTTAGTCAATCTTTAAACAAAAATATTATTAATGATGCACGGTATATATAATATTATGATATGATATATTTAACATATATATAACGTATATTAGCATATATTTAGACTAGGATTATATGTAGCATATCTAGTAGAAATTTATTTCACAATATAAGCCCAACCAAATATACTCAATGACCCAAAAATAGGCCCATATGGTAGTAGGCGGAAATTTTTTGGAGGATTGTTATTTGGTTAGTGGAAAAGAGATTTCTCTTTAACACAAATTGTTTATTATTGATAAGTTAAAGTTACCCTTTGATTTTCATGAGGTTCTATTTAAAGAATTACAGTTTATTTTTTAGTCACAATTCCTAGAAATGTTTTGTGCTACGACTCTGATATTGTGTTTTATCTCGGATAAAATTTGAACTTAAAACAAATATGGCCCAAACAAAAGTCAAAAGACTTCTAGCTCATAGTTCAATAAAATTGAGTTACTTGATTAATGATTGTACTAGTATAGACCCCGTGCAATGCACGGTATTTATAATATATTTATCTTATAGAATATTTCATTTAAGATTTAAAATAAACAATTTATTATTTTATCTTTACTATTTATCGATTGTATAATTTAGAAATAGAATTTTTTTTAAATCGCAAAATTAATCAAAATATTTGAGTAATGTCTTGAAATGTACGGAGTATTAAATAACGTATAATTAATGAAAATATTGTTTATATTTTTTATATACTCGGTTTATATCATCTCACATCTTGAGATACTCACTTCTCTTTTTAACATACCATAAAATACATAAATATTCATCAAAAATTGTATAATAATGAACTTTTTTTAATGAGTAGCACGTCGTGATACGTTCTCTTAGTGTAAAAAAGCTATTCAGTTTTTCATTAGAAAATTAAAAAATCACTTAAAAATGGACTGTCTTAGGTGTAAGACTTATATTATGTAATTTGTGAAACTTTTTTATATGGATTTTAATAGTATATTCCGTATTTTGTAGTCTCCCGTACCAAAATAGTCATTCTATATGATAATTATAATCCTCACATTTGAATAAATTAGAAGATCTTACTGGTATCGAATGAGTATATACTCCTCCATCCCGATCAATTGTTTGCCTTTGCTTTTGGCACAAAGGGAAAAAGGTCCAATGATGAAGTGACATGTGAAGCCAAATTCATGAGAAGGTCAAATTACGTATATATATAAAAAAAACATTCCTAAAATAGAAAGACAAAGAATTCATTGAGACGCCCCAATATGAAATAGACAAAGAATTTATTGGGACGGGGAGAGTATATCTTTGTAAAAGTTAAAGTAAATAGCTCATTTCAAAAATAAATTTTTTAAATAACTGATTTTTTCTCAAGGTTAATGACATCATATCTTAAAATTTATCTAATTATTTTCATAAAAAGAAGTTTTTTTTGTCAATTTCTTTAACATTAATGAAAATGAATAGTTTGCGAATTTATTAGTGAAATGTTCTTTTACTTCTCAATTTAAATTAGTGTATTTTTGAGGAAAATGTTAGTAACTGTTATTGTCTTAGAGTAGTATATAGAGAATTTTCGGTGAGTTTTTACTATGTATCAGGCTTTGTAAGAACAATCGGAATATATATTCCATTTTTATATAGTTACTCAATTTTATATCGATGTTAAGAATATGATTTTCGAATATGATCAGAAAGATATACAATAATAATCATACTATTTTATATTATATGTAAAATACTGTACGGGATAGTGCAATCTCCTATCAACAAAAATAATGCAACTATTTGGTTAAAACGAAATACAATATGTTTATACTTTTTAAAAAAAATTGATCATACATTCCATATTAAATATTGTATGTGATATCTTCCATGTAAAACATGTGATTTTCGTAATCAATGTAGTCAATCAAATTTCCTTAATTACATACTTTCTGTGGTGTATAACTTTATATGTTATGTAGTGATATTTGAACCAGCAAGATGTTAGAGTGTAGTTGGAGAGGAGAATGGTCATACTCGTGAGGTCAAGGGTTCGATTCGCACCTAGCTTTTTTGGTCTATTTTTTTGATTTTTGTTGTGGATAACTTTAGGCGGGAAAATATATGAGTTGACTTATTTGGTTAGTGGAAAGAGGGATTGTGAGACACAGGTACAAACATGGTATCGAATAATGTCTAAACGTGTGTGTATATATATATATATATATTAGAGAGAGAGAGGCAAGATCTGGTACATTTAAGTATTTTGATACATTTTACATTCTAATCTAAGCCATCCGATTTCATGGGATCAAGGGCTAAGATATCCTAAAACAAATCTCCCCATATTCTATAACAATTACACATCATGATTCTTTTGACAAAATATATGTAACTTCTATAATAGTTACGCTTATCTCTGTAAAACAGAATCAAATAAAAAAATCAACTTATAACTTGTTAATTATGGAGTACAATCTAATGGCACTCAATTTGCTTAATATTTGAAATGTAATAATATGAAAATGTAATAATATATTATCAATTTCAGAATTATGTTATCAGATATTACGTAATTATTCTAAAGTAGAAACTCAGTTATTATAATAACTAACTTGTGTTATTGTATTGAGATGAAATTCAAATATAGTTAACTTTATAATAATGTTATCTGATTTTATGTAGTTATTCCAATGTAGAAACTCAGTTATTGTAATGAATAAGTCGTGTTATTAAATATATTGGGCTGAAACTCAAATATAATCCATTTTAGAATAATGTTATATGATTTTACATAGTTTGCCCAATGTGAAACTTAATTATTATATTGTAATGAATAATTAGTGTTATTGTATTGGGATGAAACATCTTGCATATCATTGAGAGCACATACAACCATTAAAAAAAGCTCACTGAAAGACAAAAAAAAAGAAAAAAGAGGGGGTTAGGTAGAGTACAAAAAAAAATGAAATACAATAATCACATATATGCGATAGAAAAATTGTTAAAACACTAAAATAACTGGTTATGCAACACAGTAACTAATATAATAAAATATCTGCAAGAATAATATAGAATAATCGCAACAATAGTATAGAATAACTAGAATAACATAATAAAATAATTGGGTCTTTTTCAGAGTAATAATAATGTACGGAATACCAAAAACAGAATAAAATTCATGCTGTAAAATAATATGTAGTTATTTCAATGTTCATATTCAAGTATTTCATTGTTCATATTTGCAATATTCATAATTTTAATTTTTAATCTTGTAATAAAAAAATCTTGAAATTACTTCAATAATATTTCAAACTATGTAGAATAACACACAAACCCAAAATTACTCAAAAAATCAAATGAAAATTAGATCACTAGCAATAACAAAAAAAAATTGATGAGATATATGCAAAAATTTAATAAATTTATAATTTTGAAATGGATAAAATAGAAACTCAAGATAAAAAAACTAAAAATAAAAACAAGCGAAATTAGAGAGTTGAAGAGTGAAATTAGCTTCACCTGGACGTTTAATCTTGTGTGGAAACTGATTTGGATGGTTAGTGAAGAACGAAATTGAGAGTTTATGAAAAAAATTGAATCTTTACAAGGAAACGAAATTGATGAAATAAACGTAAAGAAGAAAAAGTTGGAAAAAATAGGGTATCTCATCCCTATGATTGGTGAAATAAACGTAAACAAGAAAAAGTAAGGGAAAACTAGGGTTTTATCTCATCCCTTTGATCTAGTCAGATCTAACGGCTACGAAAGAGAGGTAAATTGTACAAAATTTGAAAGCGGTAAAAGATCACACTTATATACATACATACATATATATATATATATGAGAGAGAGAGAGAGAGAAAGAGAAAGAGAAAGAGAAAGAGGATCAAGTGAGTCATTCTCTATATATTGAGTCCATGAGTCCAATCTTGAACCATTGATGCAACCATTGATTCAGTGGAAGATGAATGATTGTGATTGCTTGAGGTGAAATAAAAGAATAATAGTAAATAAGGTAAATAAAATCAAATCACCTTAATTACCTCTACCAAATAACTATTTCCCTCTCTCATCAAATTCTCTCTCACGTTACCCAACATCCCGCAATCATCATACTACCCCAACATCTTCATAATTAATCAAAATTCTTCAAAATTCAAATCCCTTCATCTTCATAATCTTCAATCTTCCTCACAAGCTTCAAAATTCAAAAATTGTTGCAGTCATATTCTCTACAACTTAATCTTCAGTTCGCGAAATCCATAAACAACTCTACTCAAAGTACGCTTTGATTATCTTACTATGATTTTGTTGATTAGGGTTTACGAAATTTTCAGAGTTTTAACCTTTTTGTGTGCTATTTAATGATTGTATATTATCATCTGGGTATTCGACTTACGTTGAATTCAATTCACTTAATTACATCAAATTAATATTCATCTGTTATTACATGAACATGGTGTTTTAGCTGTGCTGTTTCTTTTCATTCTGCGGAATTTGCGTAACAAGGTTGCTAGTGTTACTTTAATGACCACCAAGTGTTACGTTATATCATAGGTCGTGTCACTTTAATTAGCATCATTGTGTTACTTTCAATGCTAATCATATGGTACTCTTAATTGTGGAGATGTGTTACTTTAATTCGGACCATATGCTACTCTAACATGTGCTATGTGTTACTGTAAGGGGTCATTCAGTTATGGTGTTACACATGTATGGTGTTACTCTAAAGACTATCATGTGTTACTTTAATTAAGAAGATGTGTTACTTTAATTTGCATCTTTGTGCTACTTTGATTGCTAATAGTCTGGTACATTTAAATGTGGAGACGTTACTTTAATTCGCACCATATGTTACTCTAACACGTGTTATGTGTTACTTTAATGCGTATCAGCTGGTACTTTAATTTTATATACCAAATTAAACTCTAATAATAGTTGTCCATAATTATTGTACTTTTCAGATGGCAAAACCGGTGACGCGAAATCGCAACGCAAGGCGCAGGTCAGTTGCAGGCCGATGACCCTTAGCAGTGTTGATGTTTTCTCTTAACCAGATGCGTATTAAACTCTAATAATAGTTGCACATACAAATTATACTCATACTTGTCCTTTTTCAGAAGGCAAAAGGAGACAGAGAAGAAATTAATGATAAGAAGGTTCAGGTTAGGTGTAGACCACTAAGCCTTGTGGAACTAATGTCCAACTTCAATGACAGGCAGCGTGCGGCCATCAACAGTATCGGTTTTGGCGGCCTACTACAAATGCGCCTTAAAAGATACCCCGTGAAGTTTGCCCCCGACTTCATGGAGTTATTTGCTGATGACTCTCTGATTTTCAGACTACCACGAAAAAGTGATCAATTCTTGGTAACGAAGCACGATGTCCACGACTGCTTCCTTCTTCCTTACGGTCCGAACCCAGTTGATCTGCTTCCTATGGGTGGGTCGAATGAAGCACAGGCGGAGGATGTCCTTAGTCTGAAACAAGCATGGAGGGACCGGTTCCATATTGCTAAAGAAGTTGAAGTAATCCCTCTCACACCAGTGCTGGAAGAACTACAGAAGAACGTTGACGGTGGAGACGACTTCTGCAGGCTGTTTGTTCTATACAGCATGTCGATTTTTCTTAACCAAACGTCCAATTACAGCATTGATTTGAGGCTGTTGAAGTCTGTAAAGAACGTAAAGAAAATAAGAAACTACGATTGGTGCACGTTTGTATTGGATGGGCTGGCAGTAGCCTGTCAAGACTACGTGCTTCGGAAACCAACATACATGCTCGGTAGTTTGCCATTCCTAATGATCACCTACTTCCAGCGCTTTCAATACCGTGACCGTACTTGCCCGCATGATCTACTATTGATAAAGCATTGAGATCGATAGTGAATGCTTGAAAGGTTAATAGGCGAATTTGTTGGGAGTGGGCTGGGTCGTCTTACCAAGTCAAAAGTAAAATAACCCCGTTGTCTACTTGATGAGGTGGTGGATGACGTGCCGCTGCTGAGGATAATGAATGATCGGCAGACCGATGCCCCAACAGCATCCGCGCACAAAGTTAGGAAGTCCATAAACATCGAGCTAGCAGATGGCGTTGAGGATGACGATGATCTAAAAGCTAGGGTAGTAGACGTAAGTAATAAAAACTTTTGTCAATATTGCGTGTTCATTCTATCATCGAAACTTGCATCTAATATGTATTTCAGTTTTTTTAAATTTTTTTGTTTCTACATTTACTTGTGGCTAAGCCAACTAGGGAATAATGGGGTATCTGTCTCTGTGCTCCTCAGGTCTCATGGAACTCACCCAATCTTTCGCAGAAAATATATTTGTTGTTACTGTAATTGCTACATTATGTTACTCTTACTTTGAACACCTGTTACTTTAATGCACATTATGTGTTACTTTAAGGAACTCAGATACTTTTAAGAGTGAAGATGTGTTACTTTAACAGTACTAATCTGGTACTTTAAGCGTAAAGATGTGTTACTTTAATGCGGATCATCTGTTACTCTAACATCAAAGATATGTTATTTTAAAATGAATCATAAGTTACAACATCCAGATTAACACACTCTTTTTACTTTTGATGCAGGAGGTACATGAGTTGTACCTCAAGATGGCAAGGAATGCAGTTGCCTTCCATGATTGGTGGGTCTCAACCGCTGCCAAAATGAGAAGAATAATATTTGGCAAACTACTGCATGATGACCCGGTTCCGTCACAGGCATCGCAAGACTTCTGGAGTGGAGAGGAGCTCCACCGGACAGTCGATGAAGTATGCGAGGCGTACGCACGTGCGAAGAACGCAACGACCACTACTACAAAAAATCAAATAGACAACTGTTTTTTTTCAATAGACAACTGACTAACAACAGTTAAGTAGTTTGCAGTTGTATATTAGTGTGACCATAGACATCTGTTTTACAACAGTTGTCTATTGATTAATAGACAACTGTTTTTAAAATAATAGTTGTCTATTACTTAAATAGACATCCGAGGTTTTTCAAAAATTAGATGTCTATCCGTTAATAGACAACTATTTTCTAAAATAACAGTTGTCTATTTCTCATACAGACAACTCTTATTGACAACTGTTGTTTTAGCGTTGATATCTTTTATGAGGTATATAGACCCACCAGGCGAGCTTATATATACGTATATATATTTTTTGTTTTTTAATAAATCTGAAATACATATTAACGCAGCATAAGAAATGAATATCATACAAAACAATTGAACAAAAGAAGTTTCATTTTATAAAATCCAATATCTATCCAAAATCAAAAGGTACATAAAATAATTATCCAACATCCAAAAGTACCTAAAACCATAATCCAATTAACACCTTGTCCACAACTTAATCCGATACATCAGATATGACTAATTATTAAGAAAATAGTATGCCCATAATCCACGAACCTCGTCAATATCTTCTTGAGAATATAGCCTCATATCATTGAAATGCTACAAAATCAATAATATAAATGAACTCATTATTTAGTTTCAATTGTGTGCGTAAAATAAATGATTGAAACAAGAGAAAGTGTGAAAACCCAAGTCTTACCTCATTGACGGTTCTCTTCAAATCAGAACGAGCGATAATTTCAATCATATATCTCATCACGTAATAACCGCACTCTGTTTTCCGAGCAAGAGGAGCCGATTATATTACAACAAGTATAACATAGTGTAAGCACAAAAAGGCAGCAAATGCAGGTAAACCTAGTACTATTTCAATACTCCATTACAACTCTTACAACCTAGTACTAAATTTGAAGTTCAACACATACAAAAATAACATAACACACCACAACACACTAAAATCTCCATCATCATCTTACTGTTTACACATATTTACTACAGTAAATAACAACATTATTAGCATTATACAGTAGCAGCATATTTTCAACACCAGGAATTGCACTTGTGACTTGACAACTTGACATTACCTGATTAACTTACAAGTTCACAGGTATGTCCACATCAAAGACGACGGCCCCATATTGATCGATCATACGCAACCAAAGACCGAAATTACTAAAACAGCAAACCCAAGAAATGTAACACCCCGGCCCAATCCTAGGACCGAAAATGTTAACCGCGGTAGCTCGCCAGGTTTTGTACTAGTCCCACAGACCAACACGAGTCCTTTCCAGCGCATTTTGTCCTCACTCATGTGCATCCTGGAAACCTTCCCAGGAGGTCACCCATCCTAAGATTGCTCCCAGCCAAGCACGCTTAACTGCGGAGTTCTTTTGCATGGATGACTAGAAAAGAAAGTGCACTTTGTTGTTATGAGTAGTACTTCAAATCCCTTTAAGCAAAGCTCATAAATAGGACATCTTCAATCAATGTGGGGTGTTTCAAGAAAAGCTAGTAAACCCGGACCCGAGCTCCGACAAGCAACCACAGGCAAGGATGTCAGGTATGATTTCTAAGCCTTGGCTGATGAGCCTCAAATACGTAGTCTAACGGACTTAAAACGACCCGAGCGGAAGCCATCAGGTCGTAATTCTCGATTGATCTGGTGGCTATACTTTGACTCTCGCCTTATCCAAGTCTCAGTCAAAGTGGGGGCTTCTGTAGACGCCCATATTTTGATCTGGTGGCTGCAAGGATGCCCAACAAACACCCGATGACGATCGGACTGCAACGCGACACGAGATTACGGTGTTTTAGATGGTTTTTCTATATAAAGGATCGAATAACTACTCGAAAAAATTAATTCAACATCAAGATGGTCTTAGTCGTATCATTACTGTCGCGTCGACACTAATTAGAGTGAATTCCGACACCGGGGCCCCAAATCGGTCCCAAAATATGCAAAGTCAAACCCGAGTCAATGCGTCGGGTCGAGCAAACCTCGAGACACGCACCCAGGCCCATCCAGCGCTCGACGCTAGGGTTAACGGGAATTCTTAATCCCCAAGACAACCTAATATACGCATCTTCTCCGTTTTGGAAAGTTTCAAAATCGGATCTTCAAAATTCCAGGCGCCTCACACAAAGCGTCCTAGTCATGATGCGCACGACACCAGGCGACTGAGTTCTGGTGCGCAAGGGGTCAAGCATCCTAAAGGTCAATTTGAATTGCACAAACAACTATAAATACCCCCCCTCATTTCACTCATTCCAACACACAATACGAATTCGTGAACTCTTTCTCTGACAATTCTCTCTTCCCCTCATTCTCTCTAACTTAGGTCGCACTCCGACACTAAGTACGATCCACTCGATCGTTGTTAGACCCGCGAATCGATGCTACTCCTCGTCGTTCCTCGAGCACTTTAATCGATTAGTAGATAGAGGGGCACCTGCGCTCGACTAGCCGCCTCCCATTATAGTAGCGAAGCTCTGCCGGATTCGCCGCAGGACAAGCTAGGAGGATCCGCCTTGAAGACGTATCGTCACTAGGTTGTCGTCTAAACAAAACTTTACATTTTGTCCTTTTATTATGCACTTCAATAATGTCAAGTCTGACTAGTATGGACACCAAGTCCATGGCACGTTATAAACATAAGTAACGTCCTCAACTTCAACCAAAAGCACTAAAACACCCTAACTAAACCCGAGTAGTTCCAAGATCCGTTCTTAACCATCTACGCATCGTGTCTCGTTTAGTGTACACTCCGAGGGTGCAACTCCTCACTACGTGATTTACTTATATTTCGCATTTACAGCTTTCGTATGATTTACCACTTTTATGACCTTATAATCGCATGCTACATCACCAAACACGGAATTCAAAACGTAAACAAGCTAAAACTGAACAAAGCGGTGGTCAGGTTCCATATTAATCCCGATGCCCACCACACGTGGTTCGATGCATCACTATTAATATCGAACCGATGCACCTTAAGCAGAATACCAGGTAAGGTATACCACGAGAACGACTAATATCCGTATTATCGCGTTAAATATGACATAGGTCCACCCCGACGCGGCCACGCGCGGGTTTGGGACGGCGAATGAATCTCATGTGAGATGGGTCTCGAATTGAAATTTAAATCGAAGTAGGAGTCGCCACCGAACTTTGTGGGAGTTCGGACCCGTTGGAACCCACTCTATGTCGTAGTGGGCCGTGCACAAAGTACAGCCCATTCCGATTTCAGAGTTTATTGGGTTCGTCCCTTAGCATTGCGATACCGATACCGACATTATCGGTAATCGAGTATTGAATGACTCTCGTATGCCAATGGATTCGGACATCCGGAAACCATGGTTCTGAGTAAGGGGTGAGGGTACGTGTTTGGAAGTTCACAAAGAACACCCAACCCCGCCCGCACTTAGCGGCCTTTACTAAGATATCGTTCGTTTTTGGTGTACGCGTGTTAGTTCGATGGTTGAATGATATGCAAATAGCGTTTTAACTAAACATATGAATTATGTTTGACTACGTCGTTTTAATGCATCTTAAGCTAACGTCAAAGTTGTTTTAGCATGCGATGTTCATTTTAGTACAATAAAACAAACAATACAAAATAAGATGCAAAGACAAGAACAAACAAGTTAGTAACGGTTTGTAAATTGAATAAACTATATAAATATGATTCGGTGCATGAGTTTGAAAAGATTAAGACACGTGATAGACTCGACACGTGTTGACCGAGGTCGTTAAAAAGGTTTTATCGAAGCTCTAAATAATGTTGAAGGTTCACGGATTTGTTGTGATAAAGGCCACTCGATCGGGTCATGGATGGACTCGACCGAGTGGTCTTCAGGAAAAGCCTTCTATTCGGATTTTGAGATGCCACTCGATCGCCTCATGATAGGACAAAATCGAGTGGTCCTCAAAAAAAGCTTTTTGGTTCTGTTTTGGGGTGTCACTCGACCGAGTGCCCCCGGTTCGAGGGGTGACTCGATCTACAATTTTCGAAATTGCTTTTAACTTTTTGAAAATCTGACAATTTTGTTAAGTCGTGTAAAAATATGATGGAATTTATACCCGACTTAAAATTTTCAAAACTCGTTAATATTCAATATTCGACTACGAAATCGATATCCAATATTTAGAGCAATTTCTAGAAAAAAAAAGATGCTTTTAGAAATTGTTTTGAACTGAAATAAATCCCTCCGCGTTGTAACGCCGTACTAGTCGTTTCAGGACCATGTGACGATTACTTCGGCATCAATGAGAAAAGTTTTTGAAAACGGTTTTGTTTGTTTGATTCCTTTAGATCTGATATTCAGCTATAGAGTGGATATCGAATCCTTAGGGACGACTCGTTATTGCTAATTATAGTAGTAGAAATAATATCAGAAACGAAACGAAACAACGACGACAAAAGACGACGGACGAGAGAAGAAGAAGACGAAAAAACGTGAGAAGGAGAGAGAACTAGGGATTTGTAACACCCTTAACCTACTTGCTAATTTCGACCTCGATCACGAACTCGTAGTAACGGCGCTTGCGTAAGAGTAACGAGGATATAGGGGGAGTTAAGGTGTTGTATGGTTTGCCTAAGTTTTGCTAGAGTTTCGGATTGTAGCTTAATGTCGGGAATTATGGAGGTTTGGATTTGAATGAGAAAATTGTATGTATTGTATGCATTGTAGATGTATGTAATTGAATGTGTGTAATTGTGTTGCAAGGGTGGGGTATTTATAGGATGGGATACCCCCACTCGGGATAGGAGATAGATGTCTTGCCAAGGAAGAAAGCTATCGGTTGGGATGAAGTGGGATTCCGTCTTTGGATAGGAAAAGGTTACTTGTAGGGGAAGAAACGAAAAGGTTCCTTGTAGGGGAAGAAACACCCAGTTTTCTGCTGGAACAAGGGTCACTCGATCGAGTAGTGCACAACACTCGATCGAGTGCCCGGTCTGAGGCTAGATTTGGCGTTGTTTAGGAGCTCACTCGACCGAGTGGCCGGTCCACTCGATCGAGTGGGTCTGAGACGAATATTAGTCTCATTTAGAGATTGATTTTTATCTTTAAGGAAGAGTTTTGGTTGCTTAATTCTTCTTCGTGGCTAATTTTTGAGAGGAATTGGACTTCCAATTGGATTCTCGAATGTTGCATCAGATATTTATGGCTCGAAAATGCCTTTGACCGGGATTTGACCCGGTCGTTAAAAGATGGTTTCGCCCTTTGTGACGGTTTTGACCCAAATTAGTCTTATTTGACTGGAAACGACCCACTGGGTCTGAATTTGAGGTCGGTTTTGTGAGATTTTTAATCCGTTAAAAGTTCGCGCCAATTACTATTGATTCCGAGTCCAAAATCGAGCGTATTAAGTCATGTTTACGTCTGATCATCATCAGGTGTTTTTCGGAAGCTGCTATAGACACCTGGCGGTCAAAATGTGGGTGTCTACAAAGCTCCCACTCTGACTAAGGCTTGGACAAGGCAAAAGTCAGAGTAGCTAACCGACCAATCGAGGACTAAGACCTGGCAGACTTCCGATCGGGTCGTTTATAGTCCATTAGACTTGCGTAAAAGGGCTCGCCAGCCATAAGATAGAAATCATACCTGAATTGATGTTAATAGCTCCGTGGGGACTTGCCTAAGAAGCCTTGGGTGTGTTCGTTTGCAGGCACATCCTTGTTTCCTCAGTAGAAATGCTACACGGGGCTTCTGCTGGGGAGTTTCTTTTAGTAATGAGATTTCTTCTTAAGTCTTGGGTGTACCTGTATGCTGACACATAGCAATTTGTATGTAACATGTAGGCAAAACACCGACTCACGCTGGGGAAGTAAAAACTTGATGTTCCTTTGGGAAGCACAAGCTAGTACCTGAAATGTTAGATATATAGACGGAAATAGCAACTATAGCAGACAGCAAGATAGCATACAGGAAATGCAGTTAGCATCTATAGACTGACTTGCACTGGGGAAAATGATTTCTACTTAATTTCGAAATCGAAGTCTTGAAAGCAACTCACGTGCTAGGAGATAGGTTTTCAAAATTGAAAGAGGTAGAAAAGAAATTTGCAGTTTAAATAGACCAAAATTTGACCTTGTCAAAAAGGATCTTCTCAAATGGCTAAGTTTTGCAAATCTCAAAGCAAGAATTTGAAGAAACAGGCCTACCAACAGACTCGACTCCGGACGCGACAGGACGAGTTGACAGACACGACTGGACTTCCGAGGGGTTGGACCGCGACTCGGTAGGGGGGTGGGCGACCTAAGAAGACAAGACTCTTAAGTTGCGTTATTCCGTAGCCTAGGCGAGTGACAACACGGTCGAACATCAAAATGGGATAGATATGTAGTAATATGTAATGAGACTGTCTCTGCATGACAGGACTTAGCAGTAGCAGTGCTGTAGACTAGTGCTATTTTGAATTCTTGGTTTTGGGGTACATTTCCAAAGTAGGTGTTACTTCGAGTCCTGACTGATTCTCGTCTTCGACTGAGCCGAGTACTAGGGCACACTATAGAAGGAGGCTAGATTTTGAAAGTATTTGGATTATGTGAATGGATGGAGAACTTCTGTCTAGAAGAAGCCCCCAGAATGACAAAGCTAACTGTTAAGAACATGAAAGTGTCATGATAGGAATGACGGTGCTATTTGAATGTGTGTCAATGTGGGTGGTTGTGCCTCTGTTAAAAGGCTGCCTACGTATTCATGTGTAGTGAAATCAAACCAAGCCATAATTCGGTGATTAATATATATATATATATATATATATTATGGTACCTAGTTTATTAGGGCTTTGTGTGTAACCAGCCATAGGTGTAGGCTAGGTGCATTCCCAATGATGTCTTGATCAAGGGGCTAGAATGGTTAGGATGCTGATCCTGTGACTGTGAGCGTTCTCCGGGGTAGCCCCCAGAGGTGGTGTGAACTATTTGGGCATGTTCTATGCCGACTGCAAGTTGAGTTCCCGTGTTAGGGGCTGGAACTGGTTTGGATAATTTTGGAAATGTGGTGCTAGGTCGTAAGTGGCTTTGATGTTTTGACATCTGGAGCTCGATTTTGTGGAGCTAAGGTTTCGAGGTTAGGTATTGCAATGTGGTAGGAAAGGGGAAGTCGAGTAAAAATGACTCGGACTTCGATTGGGCAGGTTTGATAATGCGGGATCTGATTTCCATGTCTGGCCCTAATGGTTAGGGTATCCTATGGAGCTTGAATTCTCAAAATTCCGGGCTGTCTCTTAGCCTAGGTCTCGGGAAGGTCTTGAGGGTTGTAATGTGGGAAGGCTAGATGTGGTGTTAGCTGACCAATTAGATTGTTTCTCCCTTTTTTTGATGGCATAATCTTGAATTGACCGTACACCGGTCAAAGGACTTTCACTCGGGTTGACCGTTGACCACGGTCATGGGTATTTGAATTTTTTTGGTTGGTTGACCTCTTGGCCCCGGTCATGGGTGCCTTTTTTTGATGATGGCCAGCTTTTTTATTTCGACCTTTTGCTTTTTCTTGGACTTTTGCCTTTTTTTCTTTCTTTTGTTGGTCAGACTAACACCTATGGTAGAGATTGGTTAGTCTTATTGGAGGGGTGTTTATTGTGGGAAATGGGCTTGCCTCCCGTCTTGAACCCAAACTAGGAGGCTACCTAGGATTCGACACCGCTCCTGCTAGGGGTAGTTATGTGGCTTTCTATGTCAGACATGGAACAGGTAAAGGAAAACACGGGTCTCGATTTCCTGCAGTCATTATAGATGTGCCTATAGTCACGTGCATGTGCTCACAGTGTACGATGGTGTTCACCATGTTCTCGGAAACACATAAGGAAAGTATATATGAGAAAATAGAAAAGCTGCTTTTATTGAATTTTGAAAAGAGGACAAAATACAGCTGACTCTGACTCTGACTTTGAAATTGAAAGAAATAGAACATCCTAGACTCGGACTCAGACTCAGACTTAAACCAAATATGGACTCTTGGAAGAGGTTGTCAGTAGTCTTCGGCTTCTAAGGATTCAAGTGGATGTCCAGTATAGCCTTCGGTAGAAGCTTCAACCAGATCTTCATTATGTTGAAGATCATCTTCAACCCTAGTGCCCATTTCAGTTAAAGTGGCGAAGTTGGGTATGATAGCATACCGGAGATGGACCCGGTAGGAAGGGAGGAGGTTCTTGACAAAGGCCTCCACTAAAGTTTTTTCGTTGGGCTTCTCCACCAGCTTCACGCTTTCGGCCCTCCAGCGTTGGAGGTATTTGGTGAAGCCTTCTTTGAGCTCCAGGGCCATGACTTCTAGAGTACGCATCGTGGTCTGGATCTCGGTATTATCGGCGTAATTCCGAGCGAACTCTGTTGCCACATCATCCCAAGTCTTGTACTTCTTGGAATCAAGCCTGTAGTACCAGGCTATCGGGTGCTTCTCGAGGGAAGAAGCAAACAAGTGCTTGAACATGGTGGATTTCACCCCCTTGACAGCCATGAACTCCTTGAAAGCCCGAATGTGATGAACTGGGTCTTCAGTACCCTCAAACATCGGTATTCCCGTAAGGTTGAGGTTGGCGGGTAGCTCGTCATTCAGAGGCGAATAGGGACGAGATTTTTCTGTATGGATCGAGTTATTTGTCGACAAATGGACCTGTTCTTCCAGTTTGCGGATTGCGCTGACCAGTTCAGCAAAAGGCCAAGTAGTTTCATTCCCGACCTTAGGAATCCCTTGCTCCACGGCACAAAAACGGGTGGCAATGGCGGTTTGGTCGGTCCTGATGGCTGTCAGTTGGGCCTCCATCTTAGCTAGTGAGGCGGTCAGTTGGTCCAAGGTTTCTTTCATTTTCTGGCGTCTGGTTACCGGTGGTCTGTCTGTAAGAATACCGCGTAATCATAAAAGTTGCTTCGGAACTCAAATTCGCCAAGGCATAGGAAATAGCGTGGGAGGAGAGACGACTCCAGTTTGACTCGGGTTAGACTCTCCTAAGACAAATGTGTAGGGTACGATTCTCAGAGTGACCGTGATTAATCGCTCCGTCGGAGAATAGCCCCCAGGTGAGACTAAGGACTCTGATATGACTCAGATGGTGTGACATCTAAGTGACTCGAAAGCGGGGTCTGTGAGACACGTGTAAGACATGACCCTTAGAGCAATCATGATTGATCACTCCGTTGAAGGGCAGCCCCCGAGTGAGGAAAAGCCTGAAAAGGGAATGACTTGGAAAGGACACCTAGACGGGAGACTCGTGAAAGGTGGGCCTCCCTTAGGATTCGGCAGGTGGGCCGAGGCCTGTTCGTAAGAAGGTCCACGTGAGATATTACCAAGTAGCACGTAATCATGGAATCAGTATAATGACACCATGTATGCTCTTAAACTAAGTCTCGGTCGGTCGAAATAGGGTCTATACCAACAACGACGGCTTTCTCGCAAATCAAGATGGACTTCCTAAGCCGAATTGGACTTAGAAGATGCCGTAAAACCCATGCGAGTTCCGCCATCGAAGTCTTTAGTGCACCCATTTAGGAATGCACCGCGGTATAGTGGGACGTCGGTCACAAGTAACCGGCCCGAGAAAGATTTGGGTTATGCATGAACCATTGAACTAAAACGCGTACATTACTAATCGATCGATTTCTTTTCGAGTCTCACCCTAGGAACCCCGATGACTAGTGGTATATCAGGAATCCCCAGCGGAGTCACCAAATTGTAGACATGACATAGGTCCACTCCGACGCGGCCACGCGCGGGTTTGAGGCGGCGAATGAATCTCATGTGAGATGGGTCTCGAATTGAAATTTAAATCAAAGTAGGAGTCGCCAACGAACTTTGTGGGAGTTCAGGCCCGTTCGAACCCACTCTATGTCGTAGTGGGCCGTGCCCAAAGTAGAGCCCATTCCGATTTCAGAGTTTATTGGGTTTGTCCCTTAGCATTGCGTTATCGATACCGACATTATCGGTAATCGAGTATTGAATGACTCTCGTATGCCAATGGATTTGGACATCCGGAAACCATGGTTTAGAGTAAGGGGTGAGGGTACGTGTTGGGAAGTTCACAAAGAACACCCAACCCCGCCCGCACTTAGCGGCCTTTACTAAGATATCGTTCGTTTTTGGTGTACGCGTGTTAGTTCGACGGTTGAATGATATGCAAAGAGCGTTTTAACTAAACATGTGAATTATGTTTGACTACGTCGTTTTAATGCATCTTAAGCTAACGTCAAAGTTGTTTTAGCATGCGATGTTCATTTTAGTACAATGAAACAAACAATACAAAATAAGATGCAAAGACAAGAACAAACAAGTTAGTAACGGTTTGTAAATTGAATAAATGATATAAATATGATTCGGTGCATGATTTTGAAAAGATTAAGACACGTGATAGACTCGATACGTGTTGAACGAAGTCGTTAAGAAGGTTTTATCGAAGCTCGAAATAATGTTGAAGGTTCACGGATTTATCGTTACAAAGGCCACTCGATCGGGTCATGGATGGACTCGACCGAGTGGTCTTCGGGAAAAGCCTTTTATTCGGATTTTGAGATGCCACTCGATCGAGTCATGACGGGACTCGATCGAGTGGTCCTCAAAAAAAGCTTTTTGGTTCTGTTTTGGGGTGTCACTCGACCGAGTGGCTATGGCACTCGATCGAGTGCCCCCTGTTCGAGGGGTGACTCGATCTACAATTTTCAAAATTCCTTTCAACTTTTTGAAAACCTGACAATTTCGTTAAGTCGTGTAAAAATATGGTGCAATTTATACCCGACTTAAAATTTTCAAAACTCGTTAATATTCAATATTCGACTACGAAATCGATATCCAATATTTAGAGCGATTTCTAGAAAAAAAAAAGATGCTTTTAGAAATTGTTTTGAATTGAAATAAATCCCTCCGCGTTGTAACGTCGTACTAGTCTTTTCAGGACTATGTGACGATTACTTTGGCATCAATGAGAAAAGTTTTTGAAAACGGTTTTGTTTGATTGATTTCTTTAGATCCGATATTCAGCTATAAAGTTGATATCGAATCCTTAGGGACGACTCGTTATTGCTAATTATAGTTGTAGAAATAATATCAGAAACGAAACGAAACAACGACGACAAAAGACGACGGACGAGAGAAGAAGAAGACGAAAAAAAACGTGAGAAGGGAGAGAGAAGGAGAGAGAAATAGGGATTTGTAACACCCTTAACCTACATGCTAATTTCGACCTCGATCACGGACTCGTAGTAACGGCGCTTGCGTAAGAGTAACGAGGATATAGGGGGAGTTAAGGTGTTGTATGGTTTGCCTAAATTTGGCTAGAGTTTTGGATTGTAGCTTAATGTTGGGAATTATGGAGGTTTGGATTTGAATGAGAAAATTGTATGTATTGTATGTATTGTAGATGTATGTAATTGAATGTGTGTAATTGTGTTGCGAGGGTGGGGTATTTAAAGGATGGGATACCCCCACTCGGGATAGGAGATAGATGTCTTGCCAAGGAAGAAAGCTACCGGTTGGGGTGAAGTGGGATTCCGTCTTTGGATAGGAAAAGGTTACTTGTAGGGGAAGAAACACCCGGTTTTCAGCTGGAACAAGGGTCACTCGATCGAGTAGTGCACAACACTCGATCGAGTGCCCGGTCTGATGCTAGATTTGGCCTTTTTTAGGAGCTCACTCGACCGAGTGGCCGGTCCACTCGATCGAGTGGGTCTGAGCCGAGTAGGAGTCTCATTTAGAGATTGATTTTTATCTTTAAGGAAGAGTTTTGGTTGCTTAATTCTTCTTCGTGGCTGATTTTTGTGAGGAATTGGACTTCCAATTGGATTCGGGAATGTTGCGTCAAATATTTATGGCTCGGAAATGCCTTTGACCGGGAATTGACCCGGTCGTTAAAAGACGGTTTTGCCCTTTGTGACGGTTTTGACCCAAATTAGTCTTATTTGACCGAAAATGACCCACTAGGACTGAATTTGAGGTCGGTTTTGTGAGATTTTTACTCCGTTAAAAGCTCGTGCCAATTACTATTGATTCTGAGTCCAAAATCGAGCATATTAAGTCATGTTTACGTCCGATCATCATCAGGTGTTTTTCGGAAGCTGCTATAGACACCTTGCGGTCAAAATGTGGGTGTCTACAGCTTGTCACACGAAATCGCATGCCAAGAATGTAAACACAACTACTTCGACAACAATAAGCCTAATTGTCCTTAAACAACCGACATAGCAAAGACATAGGGTTAAAACAACGAATGTTATCGCACTTCCGCCACAATTAAGAAACAAAGTTATCAGCCCACCGATTGATTAGTAGAGGCCGTTATGTGCGGGCGGGATTGGGTGTCGATGTCTATCGGACATTGGTTTCCCAATACGTACCCTCACCTCTTACTCAAAATTGACGGTTTTCGGATGTCTGAAACCATTTGGCAATGAGAGTCATTCCAGGCATGGACTGCTTAAGGGTACAAGTCTTTATCTTTAGGTCCCATGCCACTCAACTTTGAGCCGGCTAAGGATCAAAGTTGACTTGAACGATTTCTGAGTCCCCATAATTGACTCGGTGGCGACTCCACAAATCGGCAACGAATTTGGTTCACTAAAAAGGTCGTCTTACCAACATATCGGCCTTTAAACATTTACAACCACGTCTCGATCGATTCTAACGGAAACACGGGTGTCCGCATCCGTCTACTCCGAATCGTCAACCAAATCGAGGTCCAACATATCGCTCCGCACGCGAGATTGTACCGGCACTTGACGGGAGGGGGCCGTATTGGTGGCCGCCGCGACAAACCAGAGGTCCTGCGCGGGGCACCGGGCGATGCGGACGGGCGTCCACACAAAGAAACCCCAACAAACCAACTACATCAAGAAGTACCACATGCCACTACTTCCGATTCTCCCAAACAAAACCGGGGAATCCGAGCGGAGTTTGAGCTAGTTAAAGTTGCCGAGGAAAAACAACGAAATCTAAGGGAGGCTACGAGGCAAGCAACCGAGCAAGCAATTGAGGAGGAGGAATTCGATATTCCACCTCCACCGATCTATGTGCCACCTCTTATTTCCAAAATGGGATAATGTTCGCAAAGAAAATATCCACCTCCTTGCCATTCACCGAGGCAATCCAAGAAAAACCAACTCTCATTGACGGGGAGAAATATGTTGAAAATCCTCTGGACATCAAGTTTCCTTTCCCCACAAGGCAATCCAAGAAACCGGTTTAAGGTGAAGAAGTGATCCACGAAGATATCAATGAGAATGATAACATATGTCATCAAAGATGGAGATCAGATCACCACTTTCACGCCTAAGAAGGAACTCGAATCCCAATATTGTTACATAGTCGATGAAATCAAGGATGTCGAGGGTAGGAGTCTTTGAGATGAGTTTAATGTCGTAATAGGCCTTGTTAAGTCACGGAAAGATGATGATATCAAGTTGCCCTTGTGCAAGAATGTTGAAAACCATGAGTCCTTTGTTAGTGAGCCGAACTTTAGTTTGGGGAAGATTGAGATCGTCGTTAAAAGTCTTGGATCTCCCCTTGAAAATGATGATTTGAGGCTTGAGGCTGTTGACCCACAACTTAAGGAAAATGTGGGAATATGCAATGGGGAAATAAGGCATAAACCGCCTTTTGTGTCAAGTGAGGAAAACGGGAGGCTTTCGCAAGCTAGAAGAAGGTGTTCGGGGAAAACATGGTCCCTACATCTCGTATATGGAAAGGCCCGGGAGATCATGAAAAATCCGGGCATTATGAGTTTGAAGACTACTTACCGCTTCCGACTTGGAAGCTTTTCATGATAGCTTGGCTCGGCTACATGAGCTCTCTTGAAGACTCTTCTAGAGACTTTGATATAATCCTTCAAGCCCTTGATGGGTATCATGTGTATCGAAATATAATATTCAAGAAATATAAATTCTAAGGTTTGACGGTCCTAACCAAGACCACGCTTCTTGGGAGGCAACCCAAGCTTTTTGTGGATATTTACGATTTTGGTGTTTTGTTTTTATTTGTAGGAATCTCCAACAAGGAACCGACTTGGATATATGATGAAGAACTTGGAAGCAATCAAGGGTGGGGGAAATTTTTGTTTGATTGTTCCATTGTAGATTGTGGATTGACGATGTTTGGTTATATCTTGTTGGAATATTGGTGGCGTATGTATTTGTGTTGTAATTAGATGTTGTTGTGGGATTGTAATGTGATTATTTGTCGTGCTTGTGTTTTCTTTTGTTCAAATTTTTGAAAATTCCATAAAATTATAAAATCCTTAAAAAATTCCAAAAACATTTTCCTCCTTTTATCATATTTTGTTTTCTTTTATCTCTCTAACATACTTGTCCATTGAGGAGATTGTACAGTTTTAGTGTGGGGACAGATTTGCAATCCTCTTCTCTTTTATCTTACTCTTTTTTCTTTCCTCTTATTTTCAAAAACCACTAAAAATTTGAAAAGCCTTCAAAAAATATAAAGATTTTTCTTCTTTTTCTCTTCTCTTAATTCCCTTTTCCTTTGTCTTTTCTTTTTCTTTTCTCTTTTTTCGATCTTTTCCCTAGTTTTGCAGTAGAGACAATGCATAGTTTTAGGGTGGATGAGGGACCATTATCCTTTGATCCTGTAGTTTTTCCTACTCTTATTTTTTCAAAAATTTCATAAAATCCAAAAAGATTTTTCATTTCTTATGTCTAGTGTCTCTTGCATTGCCTTACTTTCTCCTTTCTCACAGGTACACCACTAATCCTATAGCATGAGGAGACAAGGTATTAAAAGCGAAGATCGTCGGTAATCCCTTTTACCTTTGTTTTTCCCTCCTTCCCTTATTCACATGGAAGTATGGGCTTGATGCTATTTAGAAGTTCACTTGGTAAACATTTTGGAATTGTTGGTTGTGTTGTGTTGTCTACTTGATGGAGATTGGAGTGCTTGACTTTACTTGTAGTTTTTTTTTTTACTTTTGTTGTGTTCTTTTTGCATTTTGTATAGTTGTGTCTAGGAAGATAGCAGTGACAAGTCGGTCTACTTCATTTTGTAAGTATTTCTCCACCTTTTGGTTGGACTATTTTTGGTTACTTTAGGCTTGGGACAATCTTCATTGCTTTAGCTAAGGGGTCGGGATTGCACTTACCTTTAGTTTTTACTAACTCCATGGTTCACTCATTTTCATTTCGTTTAACACCTCGTTGTATGCTTTTAGAAGATTAGGAAGACCTAGATAAATCATCAACATTTTAGTGTTTTAATGTCATTCTACTAGGATTTTGTCCATTTCATATTAAACAGTTAACTTTGGAATGTTTACACTTGTCTCGAGTGAACTATCAGTGTCTTTCCCGCCGTCTTAATAATGGAGTAGGTGTTTTCTTCTTTAGATGCAAGTATTCTTGTTCGTATGTGTTATGTATGTGATTAGTTGTGTCCACAATTTTGAGCATGACTCAACTTACCTTGTATGGAATTACTTTACCTCATGGGTATTTTGATGTGTGTGATTTGAAGGCACAGAGCGGGCCCATTAATTACCCCGTATCGGCTTAGTTTAGTTTAGTAGTAGTTTTTATTCTAGTATCTTTTGTGTCTTTGCTCGAGGATGAGCAATGGTATAGTGTGGGCGATATGATATGCTACTAATTTATCTCACATTTATGTCCATTTTACAGTCTTTGTCGCACTAGCGACCTCTCTTATGCATTTTACGTGTTTAAGTGTGTTTTTCCAATCATTATTGTAAGAATTATTCATCCAGAAGTTATCCGATCCTATAGTTCCGTAAGAGAGCGAAATGCCAACTCGATAAATGGGAAAAGAGCCAAGGTCAAAGTCGCAAGAAGCGAAACAATGCATAGTGGCGAAAACAGGGGTGGACGGGCAAGGTCAAACTTCAAATGGATATATATATATAGACACACACACACACATATATATATACACATGTATACACACACACACACATATATATATATGTATATATACACACACGCATATATATATATATATATGTGTGTGTGTGTGTGTGTGTGTGTATTATATATATGTATAGAGAGGGGTTAAGGGGAGTTAGCAACTCTTGGAGAGTTGCTTAGTGTTGATCCCCTCCCTCCATTCATCCTAAGATGGATGGTGGATGGATGGGGTTCAATTATAAAAAAAAACAAGGGGAAGACTGTCATAATGCTGCCAAACATCCCCTCACCCAAATCAATCCCTACATTACTTCCCTCATACACTTCCCAATCCCCTCATTTTCAATTCATTTCTCAACTCAATTCACCTCTCTCTAACAAAACTCCAACAAATAATCACCATTAATAACTCCGACCATACTCCGTCAACTACTCCGACCATACTCCGTCAACTACTCTGACCATACTCCGTCAACTACTCCGACCATACTGCGTTTTTAACCCAACATACTCCGTCAGTAACTTCGATCAGCATACGAAGCTATGTTAATCTTCATCTTCATCTTCATCTTCATCTTCATGCTTCTTTTTCTTCATCATCTTCATCTTCATCTTCATCTTCATGCTTCTTTTTATTTTTCATATCTTTTTTTTTTGTATTTATAAAATTATTCATCTTTATTATCCACAAAAAAAGAACAACTTCATCTTTAAGATGAAGTTTGAAGATGAAGTTGTTCTTTTTTTGTGGGATGAATGAATGTTGAAGATGAAGATGAACAAGTTATTTAGTGCGTAATGTCCTTACAGAATCGCAAGACCACACACTTT
This sequence comes from Agrostemma githago, assembly GCA_958450325.1. Classification (NCBI taxonomy): domain Eukaryota; kingdom Viridiplantae; phylum Streptophyta; class Magnoliopsida; order Caryophyllales; family Caryophyllaceae; genus Agrostemma; species Agrostemma githago. Next base: position 11,402,533 of record OY288242.1, read on the forward strand.
CAGTTGTATAGTCACACTCATTATGTTGTAGAATCACGCAGCTGTACACTCATTGTAGTCACATATTCAGTTGTATAGTCACATTCATTATGTTGTATAGTCACACTCTTTATCTTGTAGAATCACTCAGCTGTAGAATACCTTGGGATTAAGGTATCATGCGTTTAATCATCTTCATCTTCATGCTTGATTTACTTTTCATACCTTTTTTTATTTATAAAATTATTCATCGTCATTATCAAAAAAAATGAAGATTAAATATGGATGAATAAAGGTTGAATATTTAATGAATGTTTAGATATTTTCGTTTTTTTTAAGTCATAGTCGTCCATTCATCCATATTCAACTTTCATTTTTTTGTGGATAGTGAAGATGAATAATTTTATAAATACAAAAAAAAGGTATGAAAAATAAAACAAGCATGAAAATGAAGATGATTAAACGCATGATAACCTAATCCCAAGGTATTCTACAGCTGCGTGATTCTACAACATAATGAGTGTGACTATGCAACATAATGAGTATAACTATGCAACTGAAAGTGTGTGACTATACAACTTAAAGTGTGTGACGTTTTTTAGGTATTTTTTTTATCTACGTTCAAGATTCCACGTTCGTCAAATCCCTACTTCCGAACCTCGACGATTTTCAGGTATTTGTTTTTATCTTTTTAGAGCATCTTTAAAATAATAAATCATCTTCATCCTAATGCTTGTTTTATTTTTCATTCCTTTTTTTTTTGTATTAATAATATTATTTATCTTCATTATTCACAAAAAAATGAAGGTTGAATATGAATGAATGAAGGTTGAATATTTAATGAATGTTTAAATAATTTGTTCTGAATCGTATGTATAATCATCTTTCTAATTATGAATGTGACTTTGCTAATGATGATTGAAGAATAATTGACTGTATGGCTTTTATTTTCCATTTTACGGTTTCAGTTTTGTAGTCACACACTTTAGGTTGTATAGTCAAACAGTTGATGTTGTATAGTCAAACTCATTATATTGTAGAATCACACAAATTCTTGTAGTGATTAGTGTATGTAATCATCTTTGCTAATGATGATTGAAGTATAAATAAGTACGAGTATAATTTAGTTGTATAGTCACAGAGATTATGTTGTATAGTCACACAGTTGAAGTTGTATAGTCATACTCGTTATGTTGTAGGATCACAGTCATTATGTTGTAGGATCACACCGTTTATGTTGTATAGTCACACAGTTAAAGTTGTATAGTCTCACTTATTATGTTGTACAATCATGCAGTTGTATAGTCATTTTAGTCACATATTCAGTTGTATGTGTGATATAGATTGATTGTGTGTTTTGTTGCAGCGAAATGATTGGTGGAAAGAGGAATGTTGGTAAAAGGGGCGGTGGGAAGAAGAAGGTCGTGGAAGATACAGTGACCGACCACGTAATTGGAGAATGTATTGTTGCGCACGTACCAGAGACCATCGTTAAACTTTTGAGTATTTATATGGGATAAAATGTTTACTTTAGGATGAACGTACTATATGTAAAGGATGTTTGGTGGGTTAGAATGTTTTTATGTTTGACGTACTATAGGTAAAGGATGGACTTTTTCTAATGTAAATATATTTTCATCGCTATTTTCTGATTTCATAATTAGTCTGGTCTATAGCAAAATCACTTATCCTTTCACCTTTAAAACCACGCAGCTGTGCACCAATTGGTTTGTAGCCAAAAGTGGTCGTATTTGTATAGTCACATTCGTTTTGTTGTATAGTCACACTCGCTATGTTGTATAGACACACTGCTAATATTGTATAATCGAGACAGATTTTGGTTTTTCATTTTGTATAGTCACACTCGCCATGCAGTAGAATCACACTCATTATGTTGTAGAATCACACTCATCTTGTGCGTAATGTCAAACGTCAACATAATGAGTGTGACTATACAGCATAATGAGTTTGACTATACAACTGAAAGTGTGTGACCTTGCAATTCTCCAAGCACATTACGCACAAAATGAGTTCTTTTTTTTAATTAAAATGTTTTTACAGTCAATCAAAATAGTATTTCTAACTAGAACATATATTAATTAGAATATTTTTTTGTTGGATGAATGAAGTTGGAAGATGAAGTTGTTCTTTTTTTTTGGATGAATGAATCTTGAAGATGAAGAAATTCTTCTTTTTTTGTTGGATGAATCGAATTCGCTCATTTTACGTCTAACAATCACCTGTTGTAATATTTGTGATGGGAGAGTAGAACGTTTCAGTAATTTTCCGAATTTTTAAATGCATCTTACAAACATGAAATCAATTGTAAAAGAAACCAACATGAATGGAGGTTGAATATTTAATGAATGTTTAAATACTTTTGTATGTGATTAATACTTTCGTTTTTTTAGAATGTCGTTACTGAGGAAAGTCATAGTTGTCTATTCACCCATATTCAACTTTCATTTTTTTTGATAATGAAGATGAATAATTTTATAAATATAAAAAAAAAGGTATGAAAAATAAAATAAGCATGAAGATGAAGATGAAGATGATTAAACGAAAGATATTCTAAAGTTGCGTGATTCTACAACTTAGCGAGTGTGACTATACAACATAATAAGTGTGACTATACAACTGAATATGTGACTACAATGAGTGTACAGCTGCGTGATTCTACAACATAATGAGTGTGACTATAAAATATAATGAGTGTGACTATACAACTGAAAGTGTGCGACCTTGCAATTCTGCAAAAACATTACGCATGATGAAGATGATAATAGGATGAAGATGAAGATGTTCATCAAACTTCCGTATTCATCAAGCTTGAAGATGAAGATGCTCTTATTTTTTGTTGGATGAATGAAGCTTGAAGATGAAGAAACTTTTTTTGTTAAATGAATTAATTTTGAAGATGAGGATGCTTTTTTTGTTTAATGAATGAATGGATCTTGAAGATGATGATGCTTTTTTTTGTTTGATAGATGAAGATGAGAGAGTATCAAGTGGTAAGGAGTGAGACTAGTGGTAAGAAGTGAGAGTTTGATTGAGGGAAGGGTTGCCTTTTGCTTTTCTCCTTTTCTCTCTCCACTGCTGCTGTTTCAGTTACTGACATCTTTTTTTTCTTTAACATCATTCATCTAAGTCATCCTTCCAACCCAAGATCAATGGCCAACAACACAACTTCCCAACTTCCCAATCCACACCAAACTCTCCCGAACCCATTTCTATATATAATATATATATATAGAGAGAGAGAAAGAGAGAGTTCTGGACCTCGGATCGAAGCGATTCAAATTAGAGGTGAAAGCTTATCTTCTTAGCTTTTCAACGACATATTACACGTCCCAATCGGACATCAAACGAGAGATTTATGGCCGTCAGAAGTCACCGGGCGAAATTTCAGCCGCTGGGATTCCGACCGGGTGAAATTTCGTCCTAAGAAATTTTTGAGCTTTTGGTCAAATTTTCCACCGGTAAAAACTTTCCCCAACTTGCAAAACTTCGCCCGACAGTATTATCTTCCCAGATTTCCATTTCCAGCGAGCAAAGTCATCGGGCAAAACTTTCGCCTGACGGTATTTCGGCCAGATTGGAGAGGAATCCGCAGGGGATATTACTCTACCATCTTACAATCTAATTAGAATATTAAACTAGTTTTTAGATCTAATTAGGGGATTTAAGGATTTTACAATGCTTTGTGAGAGAATTATGGGATTTCTTCTTCAAGCTTTATAATATTAATCTTCGTCTTCTCCACGGTGTTTTTCCACTATTGTTGGTACCTTCTCCTTTTTCTCCCTCCTCTCTAATTAGTTTTTCTCTAGTTTATTTTCTAGTTAATTGTTTTCTTTAGTTTTTATTGTGTTGTTTTTGTTTTACATTATATATTTTGTTCTTGGTTTTCTTTTTCTATATTTGTGCATGATTAGATTTTGTTCTTAACTTATAATATGGATTGTGTTAGTTCATTTTCTCTCCTTTGTTTATAATGAAATCCCCATGAATAGTGAGTAAATTTTTAAGTTAAGGGGGTAAGGGATGAGAAATTTGGGTATCATGAATTGAGGATTTGTGGAATTTGTTGTTGTTCCGGTAGGAAACAATCGGATCCAAATCGGGTTTAGATCTTTGTCGGATTTGACTTGAACCTTGGCCTTGTCCAAGTCCTCGCTTCTTCCTTCTTCTAGCGTTTTGACCTCCTTCGAGGAGCGGGTCGACCTTGCTTGTACAGGAGCAAATAGGGCCTCGGGGTTGTCCGAGGGGACCCTCTCCTATGCCTAAGTCCGTCATTGAATGCACTTGATGGACCTTGTTCGTGAGGAATAACAAGGTGGCGTTTTCTAGAGAAGAACTTAGTGAGAGAAAATTCATTACCTTTTAATGAAAGGACATTAAAGGGTATTTATAGGTTTCCCGAGAGAGAGAGAGAGAGAGAGAGAGAGAAAGTGAGCACGTGATTAGGACATGCCCCTTACCTTAGGTGAGGGTCTGAGGGCCTACCTCGGAACGTACCCTTGGGTGAGGGTCTTTTGCATGGATGACCAGAAAAGAAAGTGCACTTTGTTGATATGAGTAGTACTTTTAATCCCTTTAAGCATTAGTCATTTAAGCTCATAAATAGGACATCTTCAATCAATGTGGGGTGTTTCAGAAGGCCCCTCCGGCTACTGGTCTCTGGGCAGGATGAAGGGTTACTCTTCGATTTGGCCGGTGTTTTCGAGCATCAAACACTGGAAAGATAACTTTCTCTACGTCCGCCATGGGGGGGGATCAATCCCTCGCCGGTTCCGGAACAATATCCGCACTCGCATGGAGACGGACCATGAGTACCACCCTGGATGCCCTCTAAAAGGGCTAGAGGTGAAGCTGACCCCCAAGAGAAAAAGATAGTGCCACTTTTCAAGTGCGTCAAACATGAGAACAACGTGGCCCCAGCAGTGAGGCTTTCACTAGCGAAGCTTATAGCAGTCGATGTGTTTCTGACCCCTCTGGGACTGAACCCTTCACGCCCCCTAGGTAGTTAGGGGTCCTAAGTATATGCATACTATTCTTTTGACATATACGTGCTCACTTTGCGTGGTTTACTTTTGCAGATGCTTACGGTGTTGGGTTTACCAGTCGTCAGTTGAAACTTCTTGGCTTACAGAAAGACTTTTCCCCTATTACCAGCAGCCCCTTCGCTTCTCTGGACAAGAAGAAGGAAGGACCCATGACTTTTGTGAAATTTGTGGCACCTGCGAAGATAAGGCTACCTCCCCGAGGGTCGGTTGGTCAGACCCCTCAATAAACTCCTGCTGCCGGGGCTATCCACGGAAGTGGTGTAGGCTCTTCATCTTCCGCCCGATGGCTGCCGACTGTGTGACCCCTCGTGCAGCTGGCCAACCGTCAACCGTTGCTGTCTTCGTTACCCCGCCGGCCGAACAGGCCAATGATCGGGCTTCTCATCTTATCAGGAAGAGAAAAGATAAAGAGATAATGGAGACCGAGCAGCTGATTAACCTGGAGACTGAGGTCAATACGCTTGCGTCCAAGTGCCACGCTCTCAACCCACCTGACTCGCTATTGGGACAGGGTGCCCTGGATTGGAACTTTAATTTCGATAGTATCGACGCCTCCACCCTTCTCTCCGACTCTCCGACTATTACCTTGGACCAGACTACCAAGGTACTGGGGCAGGCGTGCGCCCAGGCTCAGCAACTCCTCTACCGTTGCTCAATGGTGTAATCCCCTAGAAAATCTAACGCGATACAGTGGCGGAAACACTGTAGAGTCGGGATTAAAACACACTCTAACTTTGTCTTAGTAAATTAAAAAGGGTAAAGTCAAACAATAGGCCATAAATAAAAGTGGACAAAATTTAAAACAATCCATAAATGGGTTTGAGCAATCCATAAGACAACGTTATTAAATTAAACAAGCACGATCCACAACTGCTCGTTATCCCACACCCGAAGTAAACATGTATACCTGCCATGTTAAAACCATAACAGCCACAATCAGTGGGGAGTAACGTCAACGTTCTCCCAGCCGTATAACAGGATTTTAAAACTGAAATTACTATTATAGAAAAATAGTAAAAATGGAAAACAATAAAACATTATAATAAAATAAACTTTCACTGAAAATCTTCACGTGTCGAAACAATATAATAAAAACGAGTTTTCCAAAGAAAACATAAAACATTTGCCAACCTGCAAACCAAATTATATCGATAATAATAAAATATTCAAAATTGCGTTATGGATAGAATTAGTGTACACAAGGCTAGACTTTCACCATGGATATACTAAAAACTAGCTTCGAGAACTCAGAAACCAACTTCACACGCAGCGAAGATCCAAGGTCTCTAACTAGGCAACTCAACCATAATAGGACAGCGACTTATCAATCCGAGGTCCTAGCTAAAGTAATATACACCTCTCCTGGATACCAAATGTATCCAGCTCAACTGACGACGACTAACACGATGTGATATCTAGCTTAAGGGCACAACGAACATATACTCGTGGACACCAAATGTATCCAGTTCAACAACCAATGTACACCATCCTTATAGTTGATGGCAAAATAGTACATCTTAGACTGTATTACTCTAACCCCACACTTATCCTCATTCCATAACTCCAAAACAAAGCCATTATCGATATTCAAAAGATATAATCACTATAAATAATAAGATAACAAAAAAAGAAAAATGAACACTTTCCAAAAGAGAAAAATTTCTATTTTTAGAAACTTACTCAGAATAGCATAGTATGAAAATATCGAAAATATTAGTTCATACTAATACAACATCTTTAGTAAACGATATGGATTTATAAAACTAATACTTTCGACCTTAACGATATTAATTGTTAAAATGAGAACATTTGGGTTTATGAAATTATTGAAATATCACACAAGTATTTATAAAGTGATTAAAAATGTCTTAAACATTTTAATACTATTAATCAGGGTCTTTTCAAAATTTATAAAACTAAAATTCCCTAATTATTATTAGTTTCGACAATACGAACATAAATAGGATTTTATGGCAAATGTCAAAATAAATCATTTAACACCTTTTATTTAATTAAACCATTAAACAAATTTAGAATATGATAAGGAGTGATTTAACTCATAAATTTTCAGATTCAAGTATTTTCAAAATTGCTGGAAAAATAATTCATTTAGGCGGAACGGAGCATTTTAACGATAAACCGTAATTTTGACCAAAAATCAATACTATTAATTAAAGACTTCGATAAATAGTACATTAATCACGTAAAATAGCTAAAATACTTTTTTGGACATTCTTTCCAGAAAAATAGTTTTCCAAAATCCTTAAACACAATTTTTTTAAAGGGTTTTCTCGTTAATCGTCTAATAAAAATAGTAATTACAACACGATTTAAGTATTAATATCTAAAATTTATTATTAAACTCAAAAATAACGATTTTCCATAAACTGCTAAATTTTCCAGATATCCAAAATTCCAGATTTAACAAATCCATTTAAAACCGTCTTTTGAAACTCGTTTCCACAATTAACGATTCTCTTAATAAAACTTTTCATTCTTAATAATTGATTAAATTACTAAAATCATAAAAAATACATTTTTTTTCCAAGAACCATCGGGAACACATTTTCTCCAGATTTAAAACACAAACCAGAAATCGAAAATTAAAACGACAAACACGGTTTTAACGATAAACGATGATTTAAAGGTATTAATTAATTCACCCATTTAAAAATTCCGAAATATTATGAAAAAATTCAGAAATTTCTTTTTCATTAGAAATATTATCCACATCAAATTTCAGATTAAAATAAAATGTTTAAGTGTTAGAACTAAAAATTGGCTTTTAATCATTTTTGTTCGTAAACGGTATTAATTCAATAATCGATACATAAAATATCGGAAAAATAAAAAATTATCAAAAATCATAAAAAAAATCATTTTTACAGAATATATTCGTTTATTACAAGTTTAGGCCGACTATTACGATTTTAGAAATTAATAAGACAATTTACTCGTTAATCTCGTAAAAGCGATAAAAATACCAAAACATGCAAATTTTCAACTTTTAAAAATTTTCCAGATTGTATGAAATACATATATTGTCAAAATAAAAATTATAATTAATACATGCAATTACACAAATAAAATCAAGCAATACCGAGTAACATCGACGTTACCTTCAATCCAAATCCGAGTCTATGATAAATTCGTCGACTCCGGGGTCCACCAAGAATCCTACATCACACGACATACATGGTACAAAAATATCATGAGAAAACTAAAAGAATCAAGGTAAATAACGATCGGAAATAACATTGATTGTTACCTTAACGAAGGGAAAAGAAAGACGATAATTTAGAAGGCAAAAATAGGACGATCAAAGCTTGATTATGGTCGAAAATGGCTGCTGGAAATGGGCAGGAACGCCAGCCAAAAAGAGGGAGAAATGAGAGGTTTTTGTTAAAATAAAATTGATGTAAAAAAAAAAAGAGAAATATGAAGGGATGGTGGATGAATGAAACATTAAAATTGACAAAAACAATGTGAATGTGGTCTTAAAATTTCAGCCAAGGTGAATGAGATGGTAGCATGAAAAGTTTGTCATTTAAGCATGTAAATCAAGTAAAGAGAAAAATGTCTTTTTACTTAAAGTTTAAACATAAAGTGTTATGTAAATAAAAGTTGTAATCAAAGGTGTGACTACATGGTAACACGGTTCAAAATGGTCTCTTTTTAGTTTTAGATTGATAAAAATAAGGATCATAAAATTATTAAAAGCATTTCAAAGCAATTTGAGTAAATCTCGCGTTAGAAAATAATTATTTACGAAACTTCGTAATAAAATCATTTAAGGCTAAATTTTCTTAAATAAAAAAAATATTTCTTAGTTGGAAATATTATATAAATGGGTTTAGACATTTTTAGGAAAAGAAATAACTTAAATCCAAGCTTAAAACGTTAATTCGTAGAGAAATAGAATTTCTCACGGAAAAATAAATAGTTTACGATGAAAATTGAATAAATAGGTTTAAAAGAATTAAAATCTTTTAAAATAAAAATAAATATTATTTGACTCGAAAATAAAAACAAAGTTTGGAAAAATGATGAAACAGAAAGCAGAAACGTGATAGAGTTTTGATGAAGTCATAACGGAAAATATAAAAGCATTCGAAAAATAGCGGGTGTTACAAATGGTCTTCCAGGCCTTTGCCGAGCTGGGAGCCATCAATCACCTGAGCAACGAGGAGCTGACTATTATTCTGAGGGCTTCCCTTTCTGACAGACTGGCTGCGTTTGAAAGGGATGCCTCGATCATCGCCACCCTGCAGTCCAAGCTGGCGGGTTAAGAGCGCGAGCTCGAGGAGGCTCGACGCCAATCGGCGAGCTAGAAGGAGCAAGGGGAGAAGGCCTTGCACGAAGTATCGTAGCTGAAGACCAAGCTGGGAGAAGCAAGGAAGGAGGTGGTCCAGGTGAATCGACGCTCCTTAGAGCTAGAAGGATGGCTTAAGAGCTCGGAGGGTCGGCTATCTGGGATGGAGTCTGAGCTTCTAGGAACTCAAGGTAAATGCCAAGACTTGCAGGCACGACTGGAGGAAATGCTGAAGGAGAAAGAAGTTATCTTGGCTGAGGCTAATGAGAAGGTGTGGCAGACCTTTAATGATGGAGCTACCACAGCTGGTGACTTCTGTGTGGAGGTCATAAAGGCGATGGTACCAGACTTTGATGAGGCCGCCTTCAACGAGAAGTATGTCAAGATGGACGAGGCCAGGGTTGCCGAAGCATCACAGGATGCACCTGATGAGGCATCGGGTCCTGTCTAGGATGCACCCCCTGCATAAGATTTAGGGTAGTCGTCCTCTCAAAGCTCATGTTCTTATCCCTCTGAGCGCCTCGACACTGTTATCTCTCATCTTAGTGGTTAGAGCCATGTGTCCACCTTCAGCGCCCCTTATGTTTTCCCATTTTTAACCTAACTCTCTTGTACACGGCGAGCCCAGATGAGGCCGGCTGCCGGCTTGTGTAGTTTCATTTTTCTTCTTTGAACCTTGTGAATATCTTCATTTGGTATTAATATCAATGTTTCTTTTGTTCATTGTGTTCATTTGTATTTTGTACCTGCTTGTGCCCCTTGTCTGCTTGGAGGTAGGCAGAGGGACTTTGTTTTTATACAAGACTAAGTGTGACTTAATTAGGCCTGGTCGGTTTGGCTTTGACGCCCATCCTGTCCTTGGCTTCTGATCGAACTCCAGGGGCCATGGCCCCTGCCTACCTAGAGGTAGGTAGAGGGACTTTGTTTTTTATACAAGGCTAAGTGTGCCTTAGACCTTGTTGGTTCGATTTCGAGGCCCGACCTGTCCTTAACTTCTGATTAAAGTCCCGGGGTCATGCCTCCTACCTGCCTTGAGGTAGGCAGAGGGACTTTGTTTTTTATACAAGGTTAAGTGTGTATTAGGCCTTGTTGGTTCGGCTTTGACGTTCGAACTGTCCTTGACTTCTGATCGAAGTCCAGGGGCCGTGCCCCCTGCCTACCTGGAGGTGACAGAGGGATTTTGTTTTTTATACAAGGATAAGTGTGCCTTAGGCGTTGTTGGTTCGACTTTAACACCCGGCCTGTCCTTGGCTTCTGGTAGAAGTCCAGGGGTCGTGCCCTTTATCTGCCTGGAGGTAGGCAGAGGGACTTTGTTGGGGTGTCCATTTTACCCGATCTTTGCAATAGGAGCTCCTCCCTATTGCCCCCTACTCGTTTGTTTGTGAGATGCAATTCGAATAAATAAATAGTATGAACAAAGGGTAGATCTTTTCATTACATAAAAATGGAATGTTCCTTTGACGAAGCCGTCGACACTGTTACATGAACGTCCCCCGCCTTAAGGGAATCAAAAGGAAAATTATGACAAAATAATATAGACTGCTCTAAGAATTGGTTGGGACTTTAGACATAGTACTTTCTTAGGGTATCTGCGTTCCAGTGCGAGGCTAGCTCTTGCCCTCGGTATTGGCGAATCTGTAAGTGTCGGGGCCTAGGATCTGAGTGACCTGGTAGGGTCCTTCCCAGTTTGCACTCAAATTGTCGTGCTCTGTAGCTTTGCCTACTGCCTGGGTTTTCCTCAGGATAAGATCTCCTACCTGGAAGCTTCTCTCACTCACCATTCTGTTGTAGGCTTTCCGCATTCTCTGTTGGTATGCATCTATATTTGCGCAGGCTTCTTCTCTTACTACGCTTACTAGGTCCAGGGCCTCGGTCATTGCAGCTTCATTATCGGCTCTATCAAATAATTGTGACCCGAGGATGGGGATTCTAGCCTCGATGGGTAGAAGGGCCTCGGTACCGTATACCTGACCATAGGGTGTCTGTTCGGTGGACTCTTTCCTGGTGGTTCGTATGGACCAAAGAACGTTGGGGAGCTCTATCTTCATTTTAGATCATCTACCATCTTCTTTAGGCCATTTAGAATTTGCTTGTTGGCTGCCTTGGCCTGGCTGTTGGTTTGTGGATGGAATACTGCAGAGTAGGTGACGGCGATCTCATATCCTTTTAGCCAACTTCTCAGTGGACCGTTGTCGAACTGTCGCGTGGTCGAACACCAAGACCTTAGGTAGGCCATAGCTTGTAATTACTTTACGCCATATGACTTTTCGAACTGCGGGCTCGGTTATGTTGGGGACTTCTTCTGCTTTCAATCCATTTGGTGAAGTAGTCAATTGCTACAATTAGGAACTTCCTTCCCTCTGTTGCGACAGTGAATGGTTCCAAGATGTCCAACCCCACTAACTAAAGGGTATGGGGGATAGGATTAGTCGTAGGTCCTGGGCTGGCGCATGTATTACTGGTGTGAACAGTTGGCACTTTCTGCATTTTCAGGCCAGCTCTTTTGCATCTGCCAGCATAGTCGTCCAGTAATACCTAGCTCGTAGAGCCTTGTGGGCGAGGGACCTTCCGCCTCTGTGGTGTCCACATATTCCCGAATGAATGTCGTCTAAAACCGTGGCCGCCTGTTCTGGTCCTAAGCACCTGAGCAGAGGTGACGAAAAGAATTTTTGATACAACTTGTTCTTGACCATTATATACCACGTGGCTTTTGACGGCATTTTTCTTTGCAGGGTTGGGTCTTCTGGCAGTATGTCGTCCCTTTTGAATCATATGATTGGTGTCATCTAGCTTTCGAGTCCGGACTCATCGACCGCATTGATTAGCGGGGGGTCGATGGTAGATTTTTCTTTCACAACATCGACCCAAACTGATCTTTTGATGTTCTGTAGGCTAGAGCTTGCTAGCTTAGATAAGGCATCTGCTCGGTTTTTCTGTGATCTGGGGACCTGTCTTATCTCATAAGACTTGAGTTCTGACAATTCTTCTTTTACTTTGTCCAGGTACGAGGACATGGTCTGATCTTTGGCTTCGTACTCTCCATTGATCTGGTTATCAATGAATTGAGAGTCGGTAGCCAGAATAATCCTCTCTGTCCTGGCAGTTGTGGCCTGGTTGATGTCGGCTAGTACAGCCTCGTACTCTGCCTCGTTGTTTGATGCGGGAAAGGTAAACCTTAACCCGTGCCAAAAATTGACCCCCTCGGGGATCGTCAGTATGACCTCTGCCTCTGCACCATTGACTGTGGACGATCCATCGGTGAATACCAGCCATTGCCCGGCGAGTGGGTCATCTTCCTCCGAGTGGGAACACTCGGCTAAGAAGTCAGCCTGAGCCTGAGCCTTGATGGCGGTTCTGGACTGGTAGGTTATGCCGAGGCCACTAAGCTCTATGGCTCATTTTTTTAATCTTCCCGACTTTTCAAATTTTTCTAGGACCTTCTCCAGCGGTAGGTCCGTGAGCACGGTAACAGGGTGTGCATCAAAATAGGGTCAGAGCTTCTGAGCCGCCTTCTCAACCATTGGGTAATTCTTTCCAGCCTGACCGAAGGCGTGACTGACAAAGTTGATAGGCTGCTGCGCTCCGGCATCTTCTCTTAATATGACCGCACTTACCATAGTGTTGGTAACGGCGATGTATAGGAATAACTTCTCACCCGTCACCGGCCTAGCCAAGGTCGGTAGGTGCTTGAGGTATTTGAGCTGTTCAAAAGCTTCCTTTTGCTCGGACTCCCACTTGAATTGTTTGTTCCCTTTCAGAACCTTGAAGAACGGAGTTGTCTTGTCAGCTGACCTGGCCACGAACCGCGCCAGGGTGGTCATCCGGCTGGTTAGCCGCTGAATGTCCCGGATGGTTCGTGGTTCCAGCAGATCCTGAATGGCCTTCAGCTTTTTAGGCTTGGCGTCAATCCCTCGGGCGCTGACCAATAACCCGAGGAATTTTCCCGACCGGACTCCAGATGTGCATTTTTTGGGACTCAGTTTTATCTGGTAGCTTCGAAGTGAACCGAAGGTCTCCTTCAAATCTTCAAGATGTTGCTCATCTTCCTTGCTTTTTACTATAGCATCGTCTACATAAGCCTCCAGATTTTGACCACGCTGCTCTCTGAATACCTGGTCCACCAGCCGCTGATATGCGGCACCAACGTTCTTCAGACTGAACGACATCATTTTGTACATGAATGTGCCGGCGCTGGTTATGAAAGCGCATTTCACTCTATCGAGCCCCCATATGTAGACCTGGTGGTACCTAGATAAGGCATCAAGGAAGCCGAGCATCGAATACTCGCTCGTCGCATCTACCAGCTAGTCGATTCTAAGCAGAGAGTAGCAATCTTTGACGCAGGCCTTATTGAGGTTTGTGAAATCCACATACATCCGCCATACCCCCGAGGCCTTTTTTACCATGACTAAATTCGCCAGTCATTCTAGGTAGTACAGGTTTCGATGAAGTCGGCCTTCTGGAGTTTTTCGATCTCCTCCCTAATGGTCTGGTCCTTCTCGATTGACATGTTTCTTTTTTTTGTTTTACAGGTCTGGCGCCAGGGTCTACGTTCAGCCAGTACACTATATGGCTTGAGTCTACCCCCGGCATCTCGTCAGCCAAGTACGCGAAAACGTCCCTATTGTCCTTGAGTACCTTGACCGGCCTCTCTCTGTAGGAGTCATTTAGGTCAGCACCTATCAGGACGGGTCGCCCAGGCTCGAGTTCCACCAGCATACTAATAAGCGTGTTTTGTAGTGTTTATTTCACGTGTTTGGACCCACTTTCTCTGTTGGAATCGCTCTTTAGAGCGGTTTTCGAGGCTATTTACACTTTCTCTAGCATGTTTTAGGTTCCTAATGCTGATCATGGAGAAATGGAATGATTCCATCTTGTTTCCAATGCATATGGAGCCAATGGAGATAAGCGACGATGATTCGGTGACTTAGACTCGATCCCGAGTCCCTTGGAGCCCATTTGAGAATATCCCGAGCACCGAGCATCGATAAGAAGCCTAGGAAGAGAAAGTAGGGGCCTACATGGCCGTGTCAGAATCCTACATAGTCGTGTAGTGAGTCGGGAAGCAAAGACGAGAGGAAGCGAGCTACACCAGCAGCTCACGGCCGTGAGCCACCATGACATGGCCAGGACGGGACCCTATCACGACTATGAGGCCTCTGCTCTCCCTCACGCTTAGTCGGTTCATTTCCCTCATTTGTAGAACCCTATAAATACCCTCCTCTTGTATTGTTTTAAGCACTAAACCCTAGATAGAAAACTCTCATCCTTAGCTTAATCTCTCCTTAATCTTTTCTTAATCTTCCTTTAATCCTAGCATAATCTTAGCTAGTTACTCTTGTATTATTGGAATTCTTGAAGAATCTATCAAGATTGACAACCTTGGTGGAAGTTTTTGAGTTTTCTTATATACAAGTTTCAATCTTTTCATTCATCTTTTAGTTTGGTATAATCATTCTTCTCTCTTTTCTCTTAATCTTTCATTGTTAGGAAAGTTTCAATCCTTATCTATTGTTTATTGTTCCTCCTTGTTTGTTCTTCATAATGAATGTTTTTGTTCCCATGTTGGTTTCTCTAGTTTACGTTAGTTTTAGTTTAAACATGTATGAGTAGATTCTTGTGGGGTTAGTAGGGGGATTAGGTGTTATTCATGGGTGATTAGGGTTGATTGTGGGTAAAGGTTGAATCTTTGTTACTAATCTCTTTTCATGTATGCAATATGTTTGATGAAATGCTTGTTAGGGTGGTAGTGGCCAATACTACTCTTGCTTGTTTCCTCCTTGTTGTATGCATGATTGGTGGTTGAATTCTCTTGTTTTGGGTAGCCTCTTGCATGAGTTTTTGGGTTCGTTTTTGTCGCAAGAGCGCAGGCTTACTTTGGTGACTAGGTGACTCCTTTATCCTTGATTTCCCTACTAGCCTAATACACCTATGAACCCGACCTAACTCTACTCTTCCCTCTATTGATTTCTTCTTCATCCTTGCCATTGTTCTTCTTGTTTATTGTTTCAATTTATTCTTAGTTGAATCGTTTAGTTTATGTCATCTTTAGTTCCTTCATAATCATAGTTTTCTTCCCTTCCATTGTCTTAGTTTATGTTTACTTTGTTTCTTAGCCTAGTATTCGTTGTAGTCATTCAATTCTCTATAATTATCCTCCATTGTGATCTTGTGACTTAGTCTTGTGTTGTAGGCGAACCTTAGTCTAACTCTCTACCGTGTCCGTGGTTCGACCCGACTTGCCCTAGCTACTAGTTAGGATCGGTTGGTTTATTTGATGTCGGGATCCGCGATAAATCCCTCCATCAATTTGGCGCCGTTGCCGGGGACGGTGTATGTTTAGATTTTTTTTGCTTATTTTCTTGACTTAGTTATCGTTTTTGTGTGTTCTTCTTTCATTGTCTTTTGTTGTATGCGTTATTGTCTCTACCTAGTGCCCACAAAGCACTAGGTGTTCTCACGTTTGTTCCAAGTGTGTAGTGTATGCCTAGGAGGAGAGACAACTCCTTACTCTTCAATTCAAAGCCGGAAAGACTCTTTAGAGAATTTCGCCAAAGGACAATTGCTAGAGTTAGGAATTCTCAACCGGGTACTAGCACCAACATCGAAGAGCAAGCTCAAGGACTTGACTTAAACGAAGCATCTCAAGAGACCGCCGAAGGGACCTTCTTGAATCCCTTTGGTACACTATTCCAATCACCTCCTAAATCTCCTTCAACATCTCAATCAAGTTCAACACCGTCATCTCCCTTACATCCAATTATGCCTGAATTCTCATCACACTCAACTTTTACCGAGGATGTCTTGCCGGGACCGAACACTCTACCGGCCGCTTATGCCGGAAACTTTGTGGCCAAGACACAATTTATTTAACTTGTGGATCGAAACCAATTTAGTGGTTTGCCCACCGAAGACCCGCACCAACATATGGAGACTTTCTCCGATTATTGTGATGCTATTTCTCAAACCGGGATTACTCAAGATCAAATTCGATGGGTTCTTTTCCCGTTTTCTCTTATTGGAAAAGCTAAGCAATGGTTTAAGAGTCTCGATAAGGCGACCATGGGGATTGATACATGGAAAAAGCTTGCATTGGCTTTCTATCAAAAGTTCTACCCTCCCGAGAAGACATATTTGCTAATGGCTTCCATTACCGGTTTCCAACAACGGGATGAGGAGAGTCTCTATGAATCATGAGAGAGGTTCAAGGCTTTGGTCCGATCTTGCCCCCATCATGGTTTGTCCCAACGGTCCCTTGTCCAACAATTTTGGAATGGTTTATATGAAGATTGAAGGGCTATATTGAACATGGGCTCTAATGGGAGGTTTACCGAGGTTGATGATGACCAAACTTGGTCTAGGATCGAAGAAATGGCGGTCCACAATTCTCAATATAGTAGGCCTAGGAATGCAAATAGAGGGGGAAGGCACGAAATCGATGCTATCACACAACTTAGTGCTGATCTTGGGGCACAATTGAAGACCCACATGGATGCCATCGATAAGAAGCTCCAAGGTCACTTTAATCAAGCTCAAGGCCTAAGTTCTTCCCACCAACAATCTATCCATCAAGTCAATGCTATGGGAGTGGTTTCTCCAACTTCATATTATGGGATATGTGAAATTTGTGGGATATATGGACATGAGCCTCAACATTGTCGAAGTAACATTGAGCAAGTCAACACTTTTCAAGCGTACAAAAAAGGTACTTCATACTCCCCTTACAAGGCTCAAAATGTGCAAAACACTCATATGTTCCAAGACTCTCAACAACAAGGCCAACATCAAATCCGCTCATCATATGTTGCTCCTCCCTTAAGGGACAATCAAGGCTACCAAGGTTACCAAGGCAAACAAAGGCCTTTTAACAACTTCCAACAACAAAATGCTTACCAAAACCAAGGTGCCTTCAACAATCAACAAGGTTTTAACAACCAAAACATCAATAATCAAGGTCCACATGGTTA
This sequence comes from Agrostemma githago, assembly GCA_958450325.1. Lineage (NCBI taxonomy): Eukaryota > Viridiplantae > Streptophyta > Magnoliopsida > Caryophyllales > Caryophyllaceae > Agrostemma > Agrostemma githago. Next base: position 11,419,857 of record OY288242.1, read on the forward strand.
CCAAGGTAATCAACTCTCCCTAGGTTTCCAAAATCACAATCAAGGTGGCCTAAATCAAGGCAATCCTCAAGGGTTCCAAGGGACATTCAAAATCAACAAGGGTTCCAAAATGCTCAACAAGACAACAAGCCAAGGAGCCGATCTCCAACTCATGCTTGCGATAAGCTTGATTGTGAAAAGCTAGAGAGTAGCTTGGAGATGAGTGAATTCACTTGCTTTAGTTTCAAATCTCTCCGTCTTGATAATATGCTAAATGATAATGCTTTGGAGCTTGGGGTGGATGAATACCGTTGTCATGTTGATGTGGAAAAGCTTGTTGGTAAAAGGAAGTTTGAGCCTCCTTTGAGGTTCCATGAAAAGAAATGGAAGTTTGGTTATATCCCAAAAGATTGCAAGTACAAGTTCAAGCCATTGAATATAGCCAATCGGGATGCCCCGGGGACGTCAAGGCAAGGTTATGAAGAACCTTGGAGTATATGTTGGTGCTCTACGAGCTTTGGTGAAGATTTTTCAAGAGCCTTCGACTTGTTGCTCCGTGCCCTCGAGGGTTATGGAATTGTGTGCCATATTGTTGATAAAGAATGAAAGAACACAAGCCTTGGTTTGATAGAGTTCCTCAAGAACTGTCATGTTGTATATTCCTCTTTCCGCTTCTTTTGAGTTTTTGTGTTTGTTTTTGGTGTGATTTGTTTGATTCTGGGTGTTGTATGTTGTGTGGAATTCTTGTCATTTGGAGTTTTTATGAGTGATGTGAGGGAGGGATTTTTTATTGAGGTTATTGAGTTTGGTTGATAGGTTGGAAGTGAAGATGAAGAATTATGAAGGGTCATTGATGATAGAAGCTTCGAAACTTGGAGAAGGAACTCGGTTTTTGAGCTTATTGTAAGCTTTTGGGGACGGGAATTTGATCCCGTAGTTGGTAAGGTTCTTAGGGTGGAAGACTTGGGATATTAAAGAAGAATGAAGATCTAGGAGAGAGACATGACCATGTCACTAGGGACATGGCCATGTAGCTACATGGCCATGAGGGATGCTACATGATATGGTGGAGAGTGGTGCAAAATTGACACTCTACTGGATTGGAACATGGCCATGTCAAGGGCGACATGGTCGTGACTAGGCCCTCACGCCCGTGACGCTTGGACGCATAAAAACACAGGCCCCTGGACTCAATCCTGGGCGTGACCAAGGCCTCCCGGCCGTGACTATAGGCTCCCGACCGTGATGGGCCTATCACGACCGTGACAGGTCTGCTCCATGCTCCTTTTGCCTCTTTTTCGTCATTTAACCCCACCCCATCTCATTACACCCCCCTCCCAACCTCCCTACTCACCTTCACCTCCATCATTACATCCTTATTCCTTAACTTATACATCTTCATCCTATCTTCACTACTAAACTTCATCGTCCCTCTTAAATCCCGACCTCATTTCACCAATGCAAGCCTGATACTTAACCATGCGACTACATTTAGGAAGAGGGGGAATATCAATGACAAAGACAAGCAAGGAGCCGAGAATGATCATTGAGACGATGGAGTTGGTTAGGTTGTTAACCGTTTGATAAGGCGACCCTCCTTGTTTTTCCGTCTTTTATTTGCTTAGTCTTTCTTTGTTTATTCCCCTTCCTTTTTTGCTTTTAGTGTCGTGGTGGCCCTCGGGGCCCTTTGGTTTGCTCCCGATTCTCAATGACGTGATTACATCGAGAATCATTAGAAAATCCAAAATGACAAGTTCTTTTCACTTTTTCTTTATTTTTATTCCCTTTCGGTAGAATTTAGTCGGAATTGGGCGGAATCGGGGCTAGGTGCATTATAACAAATTGACACTTGCGCCACGAATTATGCCACGAAAATTTGTTATTTGTGGCTAAATTTTACCTAGCCACGGGAAAAATTTGATTCACTACTTGGGAAATAAAATATGCCACGGGAACAATTTTTCCCGTGGCAAAAATTCATTTGCGCCACAAATTTTATTAAAGTCGTGGCCAATAATCACTCTTGCCACGAAAGATGCCCCACCTGTGGCAAAAATATATTTAGCCACGAATTTGTTCAGTGGCAGATATTATTTAGGCACGACATAATTAACTTCCGTGGCAAAATTATTTTTTAGCCACAAATATAATAAACGCATGTGGCTAATGGTTCTCCAAATTTTAATCAAATTACTTTCAAGTTAAGCCGAGTGTCAATTATTGATCTTAAAAATTCTTTAAAATTCAAAGCTAAAGATAATATGAAGAAAAAAATATTAAATTTGAAAATATTTTATTAATAAAAAAAATCGTATTATTTTATTTAGTTTTAAGAAAAAAAATAGATTTTTTGTAAAATGAAATACAAGAAAACTTTGGTTGTCTAATTTGTTGATTTTTTATTAATCATCATTTGTGAAGCAATTGATTTCTCTTAATTTGACAAGATGTTTTATTAAAATTTTATAATCTTAAGTATGACCTTTGAAAGACAACTAACATTTACATAGTGTAATATATGCTAGCTAAAATGCGGCGTACATAGCATATCAAGTAAAATTAGTATGTGATTGATCATTCATCATTAAGACATCTAATATTATTTAAGACTCTTTCATTTTTACCGCTTAATTAATTAATTTTTTCACATGTAATACACTTCTTTTTAAGACAAAAAAAACTTAAAAAAAAGTGACTGAGCATGATTCTCGTCCATATTATTGATTTTCTTACAATATTTTCAGTGTGAAAAATACCGCTTTATTAAACTCGTATTTAAGAATTCTAATCGGTCTATATTTTTTTATGGAATTAACTTTGACTGCGAAAACAATAATTATTTTTGTAATTAATTGTCTTTCAAGTTGTTTGGTTTGGAAGAAAGATTAACGTATTAGAATGTCGTGCCTAAGTTCAATAACAAGTTAAAATAATTTTTCAAAAAAAGAGAGGTAGAAGTGACAAAATCAAATAATTAACAAATACAAGAAAATCTAATAATTAAGGACTAATAGTGTGAAAATCAAAAATTAATTTATCGTCAACTGTTTAATTCGGTAGCTGTTCTGTAATATTATTTGGAAGATATTTTAAAAAATGAATTTTAAAATAAAATATACTTAATAAAAAAAATAAAATTCGGGTAAAACTTGAAGTAGGCTAGAGGAAACTCAATGAGGATAAAAAAACTGATGATATAAAATAACGACCGATAACGAAAAGAAAAAAACATATCGAAAGAACTAGCAATAAAAGAACGTGGAAAATAGAAACAAAAATAAAAATATCGATAAATTAATGGAATCATGAGTCCGAAAATCAACTTCGAATTTTTTTTTTCCCGGAATAATAATTTTTTAATCATAATATGTAAATCATAAAGGAAACAAAATTAATTACTCAAAAGAAAATGTAGTTTGAAAAAAACATCACTTTAAAAGAATTCAAACCAATGATTAGGTCAATAAAGTTTAATTTCATTTCTGGTAGCTGCTCATAAGAACTCCACAGTTAAGCGTGCTTGAGTGAGAGTAGTGTTAAGATGGGTGACCTCCTGGGAAGGCTCTTCGGGTCCAGATTTGACTACTATAGGGGTAGAGAATTCTTACGGTTATTAATTTATTTAATTTATTATATATTTTGTCACCGGAATAAATATTTCGCCACAAAAATAATTAGCCACGGGATAATCCGTGGCAAAAAATTAATTCTAGCCACGGGTGACTCCGTGGCAATAAAATCAATACTTGCCACACTTTTTTTTCCGTGGCTATTTGTTTGCCATGAATACTTGTACCACGGATGGTTTTTCCGTGGCAAAGTACTTTAGCCACGAAAATTTAACACTTTTGCCACGAATTCAGTCGTGGCCCAAGTGCTCATTTGTAGTAGTGGTGACTTGATTACACCTAGCCCTCCCATCCCATTTCTTTTTATTTTTTTTATTTATTTCTTCCCCCATCCATATCTTTTCTCGTCTCGGACCTAGGTTAGGCCTGATACATTCTACCCTTTCTTCACTTTCATTTTTGATTTTTACTTTTATTTTCCCGTTTTCTCTTTTTTTTGTCTTCCACACACTACCGATCGAGCATAAGAACATTGCTTGGTTTAAGTGTGGGGGAGCGATATCTTAGTCTAGTTTAGTTTTATTTTCGTAGTTTTTTTCGAAAAAAAATTAAAATTCCTAAAAATTTGAAAATTTTCATAAAAAACAAAAAGATTTTCTTTTGTGTCATTTTTTTTTTGTGTCTTTGTGTTGTGTTTTTGTCGTGTGCGTGTGTATTTTGCCTCCCAATTTCCTTGTAGGTTGCTTGATCGCCGTGAATCTCGGAAAGTTCTTGTCATTCGGTAATATCCTCCGATCTGATCTCTTTCTCATTTTTCCATTTCGGTGTTTGGAGGAGATTTTGTGATGGTGTATGCTCGAGTGGAGCTTTTTGGAGTTTATGGATTGATGTGGTTGCTTTTTTTGGAAGTTTCGGGGTGGTGTTTATTTATTTCTGTGTGTGTTTGTTTTGTTTTGTTTTGTTTTGCTTTTTTTTTGTATAGTTTGTGAGTCTAGTGTAAAAATGTTTTCGAAAACCTGGTTTTGAGGCTAGTGCGCAAGTGTTTACCTTCCCTTTTTAGTGACGTAAATCGATTTTTGAACTTTAATTAGTCTAGTAGAATGACTTTAAATCAATAGTTTCGTTGGTCCTTTACCTTGTGTCCACCTAGTCTACTAGGGACTTACTTCGGGATTTGTATTTTGACCACTTTGACCACCCACGGAGTAAAAAGGCCTTGGTTGCCCAACTCAGCCTCTACCTTCTACACACACTCCACGAATAAGTTGCAATTTGTTGATACTTCTACATCCATTTGGTTATTCATTTTGAGTATGAGGCACATTAGATTTGGGAACTCTAGTCACGTACTAGGCATACTCCAAAAGGAGGTCGTGCCCTGCGCCGCTAAGCGGGGGTCGTGATGTTTATAGATCCCGAGTCGCATCATTTGGCCACAAGAGCGAACCAAAACACAAAAGAAGAAAAATAAAAGGCACATGTGGACATGACATAGGTCCACCCCGAAGCGGCCACGCGCGGATTTTGGGAGGCGAATGAATCTCGTGTGAGATGGTTCTCGGGTTGAAATTTAAATCGAAATTGAGTTGCCACCGAACTTTGTGGGAGTTTGGGACCAGTCGAACCCACTCTATATCTCTGTGGGCCGTGCACAAAGTATGGCCCGTTTCAATTTCAGAGTTTATAGGGTTCGTCACTTTGCATTGCGATACTGATACCAACATTATCGCTTACCGTGTATTAAATGACTCTCGTGCGCCAATGATTTCGGGCATCCGGAAACCATGATTCTAAGTAAGGGGTGAGGGTACGTGTTAGGAAGCCCACAAAGGACACCCAACCCCGCCCGCATTTTAGCGGCCTCTACTAAGATACCGTTCGATGTTAAAATATGCGTGCTAGTAATTCGGTTGAATGATATGCAAACAACGTTTTCGACTAAGCATGTGAAAATTTGAAAAAGTTTCTACGTCGATTTAATGCATCTAAACTGACGTCTAAGTTATTTTAGCATGTGAGGTTCGTTTTAGTACAATAAAACAAAAAACGGAAAAAAACAAAACTTGAAACAAAAGATTACAAATGCGCGGGCGGAATACAACCCGGAAATACAATACGACAAACAAAATATATAACAATTGCAACAATAACGGAATGTAAATATATTGGATGATATAAAAAGGTACGATGCACGGTTTTTTGAAAAGAGTAAAACACATGATGGACTTGACACGTGTTGATCAAAGTCGTTAAAAAGGTTTATCGAAGCTTAAAATATGTGGAAGGCTCACGGTTTGACGTGACAGAGGTCACTCGATCGAGTCATGGGAGAGACTCGATCGAGTGCCTCTCCAAAAAGCTCCCTGCCTCGATTTTGGGGTGCCACTCGATCGAGTGGGCTAGGCACTCGGTCGAGTGCCCCCTGTGCGAACAGCAGTGCGTTTCGGAAAGCGTTAATCTCGAATTTGCTTTAATGTTAAATCGATAACTTATTAAGCCGCGTAAAAATATGGTATAATTTATACTCGACTTAATTTTCGATACTCGCGATATGCATGCTATTATTACGAGATTGGTTATCGAGATTTTTAGAAAAGATGTTATAAGTTGTTTTAAATTGAACTAGGACGAAGTAATTCCCTCCGCGTTATAATGTCGTAATTAGTCCTTTCGGGCCATGTGACGATTATTTCGGCATCAACGGGTTCGTGCTAGAACGGTTTATTGACTAATTCTTTTAGACATAATATTCGACTACGGAGTCGATATCGCATCTTAAGAATAAACGTCTTTTAATTGTTTGATTAGAGCAAAAGTCGATTCCCTCCGCGTCACAACATCGTTATTAATCCTTTCGGATTACGTGATGTTCGATTTCCATCAACAGGTTTCGTTCTAACCTTGAAAAAAGGAATCGAATATGTTTAAAGAGAAATATTCGCGATCCCATCATGTCCTTGAGTGTTTAGGGCGGGGCTCCTTGAGAGGGTTCCACCACTGTTACAACTCGTAAAGGGATTAGAAGGGTCTTATACGAAGTTCATCCTTAAACGTATTCGAATCGAGATAGTTTTAAAAATCGATATATGCGCGATGTTGATGATGATAAAAATACTAGTGACGAAATAAATAACAAAGAAGAAGAAAACGAGATGGAGAAGAGAGAAAGAAGAGAATCGGGATTTTAATTAACACCCTCAACCTACATGCTTAATTATCTCGAAAACAGACTCGTATAGTAGTGGCTTAGGCACGGGAGCGTCGAGATGTATATAGGAGAGTTATGGTGTGTATAATTGGGAAGGGATTTGACGAGTTTTGCCACTACAAGAAAAATGATTTTGTGCAACAAACAATTTTGTCGCCCAAAATAGGTATTTCGTTGCCCAAGTGTTTGTGCAACAAAACTAGGTTTGTCATGGCCTCGCAGCCCAAAGCCCGAAGCCCTTTCTCTCATGTGCAACGAAACGTGTTTTCGTCGCCCTTGGTAACGTTTGTGCAACAAAAGTATTTCGTTGCTCAATATGTTGTTCGTGCGACAAATTGCCTTTCGTAGCCAAACACTAGTTTTGTGCGTCAAAACTTTTTTGTCGCCCAAAAAGTCTTTGCGCGACAAAATTACTTTTTGTTGCCCTAGAGGTAGTTTGTGCAATATCACCCTTTCCATCGCGTGCAACGTTACCTGATTTGTCGCACACCCTTAGGTAGGTTTGTGCGACAAAAAATATCGTCACACAATAGTAATTTTGTGACGGAATGATTGTTGTCACTTTTGGGGTCGCCTATAGCCTAATTAAAATCGAAGTATTTGTAACAATATGCCATATAAAATTACAGTTCGAAAGATAAATGATTCACAACATATATATATATATAAGCAACAATAGGGTTAATACATACGATATGCATCTATATATGTCCACCTCGAAGAAGTTAATGTATCAAAAATAAAGCCTCAAATATTTTACATCAATACTTCTCGGCTTTATCAAAAAGGTAACCATGCTTCGTGGTAAACCAAAAAAGAAGCTCCATATCCATCACCCCACTTGCCCAAAAAACATTCAAAACATTCCTGGACCATTTGTGTTAGCGTACCATCCTGTATAGATGAACATTTTAGATTAAGAAAAAAAAATATCTTCAAGGAAAAGATGAGTATGTACAAGGCTAGCAAAAGCTAAAACAATCTCCGAAGTATCAAACAACCCATACTATGTCCAGAATACTACTAAAAAAGAAACAATGCTCTAAGTCCGCAATCATTATCTGAGTATATCTAAGCTAACATTTGGAAACAGATATAACTGAAAATGAAAAACAGAAACAAGCAAACATTGACAGACAAACCCACTACATAAACAAGTAATGCTTGGAAGCAAATTCTTTTCATGTACTTCATTTGCTTGGAAAGCAATGGCGGCAGCAACTACTAGTCCCAAAACATTTGGGAGGTCGGTAATTACTTACAATTATATTTGTAAAATCAAGAAATCAAGATACAAGTAAAACACTAAGAAGACCTAATTGGAAACAGAGTTGGTTCAGAATAGATCATATTTGTAATTTGCAAAACCAACATTCAGACAAATATAATCTGTCGCAAACAACGTAATAGCTTAATAACCTTAAATTACTCCTCGTGTTATCGTGTAACACAGTGGCAATGCCTCAAACCCAAGATGCAGCCTTCACCATCACCTCCCCTGAATATACCTAAGCTAACCATCATATATAAATGTGATTTAAACGCACAGAAGGAATCTGGCCTTGTATTGTAGATACTGTGTATTTTCGAGCTTCATATATGTGATTGGATTGCTTCTTAGATGATTTATTTGGACTTACATGAGCTGAAATTCATATCTAATTGACTATACCACTGCTACTGATGCTAATCCCATATCATTATTGTTAATGTCTGTGACATATGAAAATGTGCTACTTTTCAGCAGATAGTTACCTAGTCAACTCGTAATTGGGTTCAAAAAAAGTAGAAAATAGCATAAATTGTACTCGTACTCCGTATATCTGAGAGTTGGTTGGTTGGTTGCCAATATTTTTGACAAAAACGAGAAAAACGAGAAATCTCGGTAATTTCTCAAATTCCTACCCAACAGAGGAACTGGCTCACCTATCACCTATGTAAAACTATTTTCGCTAGACTGAATTACTACTCCGTATATAGCCACCATGTTCCTATGAAAATCCTCAATTCCATTAGGACGCGCTTGAAAACACGGAATTGATCTCACTGCAGTATATAGCCATCATGTTCCTATGAATTCCTCAATTCCGTTATGGTAGCGCTTGAAAACACGGAATTGATCTCAAATTTCATCGTTTTAATCGTAGAAATTAGAATTTTTTTTCCAATTTAATTCCGAATCCAATTTCATAAACTAGTTTGGAGATCACAATGAATCCAACTCCAAATTTCGATTTCTTATCTCGGGTTGAAAATATCCGAAAAACAAACCGATTTGGTAACACATTTTTAAATCAATCAATGTCGAGATCAGACTATAAACCCTAACCCAATTTTTTTAAATCAATCAATTAATCAACGAAGTTGAGCAGGATACAAATCGCATTCGATAAGTAAGAATAAGATTTTTTTAAGAAAGAAGGCTGAAAGGATGGGTACCTGATTTCATCAAACATTCTCTGCATATCAGCTCTAATTAGCTTTTCGCGCTCAATTGCGTCTGAGTTTATTTTCGTGACAGATGCTTTCAACTCCTCATTTGATGATTTAAATTGCTCATTCGATGCTCTAAGATCATCATTGGATGCTTTTAGTGCCTCTATTTGAGTCTCGCGTAATGCAGCAGCAGCTTTAAGGTCTTGTATTTCAGAAGAGAGCTCCACCCTTAGTTCATTAGTGCGTCCTTCAATTATGTCTTCCACTGGTCGTCGTGCTCCAGGTCCAAGTCCTCTAACATATCCAGATTTGTGCTTTATCACCTTCATATATGCCTCTTTCACATTCAGTGTATCCTCACCATGCTTCTCAATTTCATTTTCATGGAGTTTTTTCAATTCTTCAAAATGTTTCTCATCATTTGGTCCAAAACCACTCGGTCCCCAAGGTCTATTCTCATCGGAATTTTTATGTCTAATACACAAATTAACAAAATTTTGTCAATCAGTTTCCACCTTTGTAATCACCATGAAAAATAAGAATAATAATAAAAGATGCAGTGAAAATATATACCTCTTAGTCTTCTCAAACAATCTAACATATAAAGGATCTTGTTGTATATCAGTTCTCTCAGATGCTTCTTCAAGATCTTGAGTTGGAATATTAGGTGGCTCATTAAGCTGTGTTCGTAAATTCAATACTTGTTTAAACTAAGTGTACATTAAAAAACACCATAGATTTGAGATTTTGAGCTAGAAAAAAAAGGGGAATACCATGTCATAAAAAATTCTTGCGGTGGACTTCGAACCATTAGCCGGTATGTCAAGTTGCTTCATTTTATTTTCAGTATTAGTCTTGCTTCTTTTCTGTAACTCGCAGACAAGTGAACCAAATCTAATTACATCTCCATATATTCATGTTGATCTATCATAAAAAAAAACAATTACAGCAGATTACCTTTTGCTGATCACTATCCCAATACTCGAAAACCAACCAATCCCATTCGTCTTTGTCCACTGTCAACGGTCTACTATCTTTTGCTTGTGCTAATGATTTGCCTCTAAAGTGCATTTCCTTGAGCCTATATCGCCATTGTCTATAGAGACTCGAGCATTGAAAGCTTAAAGTTCAATAATAGGTTCGCCGGCAACTTTTTCAGGTAAGTTGTACTTTCCCTAAAACCCTCAAAAAAACAAGGAGTAAATATACAGTAACAAAACAGCAACAACAGTAACGGAAAGCAACTGCAACACTAATTTAAAGAAAATGGTATACTCTCCTGAAGTGACATCCTCGATCTTCCTCGCGATTTAACTAGCTAATTACCGACAGTAGATAATAAGCATAGACGGCGGCTGTTTATATGTGGAAAAAATGATGCACAAAAGTTGGCTAGTACATTACAGTACAGTACAGTACACCAGCAGGAGGCAGTAGGTAGGTATGCTAATGCTACCAGAAGACGAGACGACATACATGATATAGTATGCAGTATGTCGTACAGCATACAGCAAGTGGCATTAATTGATGTTAAATTTGGGGCAAACCGTATTGTTCAACTGCCCTTTTAGTACAAGTGTATATACAGATTACAGAACAGATATACTACTGCTCTCTTAGCCTGTGAGTAGGTTTTATCTTCCATCCCCACACAGACACCACTGATTAAATGGGATTGAATGGAGTCATTAATGTAGGCAAGTGTAAGAAATTTATTGAGATACCCCTACTTATTAATTAGGTGGTTTTTTTTTTCTTTTTTGGGTAAAATGTAGGTTCAGCACAAAATACTGGAAAAATTATTGCTATAATTCTTGGAGGGTCAGCAGGTCTGGGATTCATAGTCATTCTCGCACTCTTTCTTAGAGGATTGAACAAAAAAGACGACGGTATGTACTCCATATATATTTTTGACAAAGAAATTCACTTAGGTAATACGAGTAGGATGTTATTAGGGTGGGCTCCTGTGCACCTGTATCGAATTAGACCTACATATACATTATTCACCCACAACAACTACAACTACAACTACATGATTGAAGATTCATGTGATTTAGTTTAAACTAAAGCCAAAATGGGTCCATGATAACATGTTGCTGTATGCTGAAATGTCTGATTCCTAAATCACCTGGCAGAGCAATTGCTTGAACAAAGAACACTATGCAGTACAGCAGCAAAAACAAAATAACGAGAGCAAACAGGGGATAAAAAACGAGAAAAGGTCTGGCCACATAAAATATAACTAATAAAACTCCCGAGATTCAAGAGATTGTCACCATGTCTTTTGTACGGAGTAATGTTAGTAAGGAACTCTTACCATAATTTTGGAATAGAGTTGTTCTTTCTTGTCCGGATTCATTTTAGCCCAATTCCTACCATCAAAAAAATACAATCATCAAAAGTAGAATTGAAAAGAAAAAATGAATGTACGAACATACTATATTATAAACTAACAAAATTAATAAGTATTAAATTATATGAACATACACGGCATTTAATGGACAAATGTCTTCGACCCATTTACTACAATCACATATGAATTCGGCTGCCTTTTCTCCAACGACGCGTCGAACGGAATCCATGAATGTCACTGTAATCTTCTCTTCAGAATTTCTTGTTCTTCTTGAAGCATATTTTAACCCTCTAGTTGGCCCACGCCTTTTTCGGTTAGGATATATGCTTCGAAGCTTCGCTTGATTAATCCTCCGTTGCTCTCGATATGTTACCTTACTGTGCTCATCTGCTTGAGAAATAACGCCCTGCCCAACTGACATTTTACCTTTTGGATAGCTGCATGGAGATAGTAAACGGTATATAATGCAGAAATCATCCAACAATACTACAACACTATGAAAAGTATATAGTACACGTGACGCCTGTATGCATATATTGGATTATACAGTACAGTACAGAACAGATTTAATCAGAATCACAGCATTCAGGTGCGGAAAACAAGAATGCAATGCAACTGTCGAAGATAACACGCAGACTGAAAGTTCTTGGACAGCAAACAGTAACTCAGTATTATTTAGACTGATGCCTGTATATATAGCATTACTCAGACTGATGCCTGTATGCAGATTATTGCAACATTCTACTCATAACAGTATACTCAGAATCACAGCATTCAGGTACAGAAACAAGAATGCAATGCACCTGTCGTGGCTAAAACACAGACTGAAAATTCTTGGACAAAAAAAACAGTAATGCAGCACTGCAACAGGAGTAACTAAAACTCAAAAATTTTGACTAAAAATATCGGAGTTTTGTCATTATTTGAGGGACAGTAGGCCAGCCAAGATCGGCCTGAGACTTGACAAACTGAGCCAACACCCTAATTTCATCATCCAGTAAGCGAGGGCTAAGTAAATGATTCATCGGAAGAGTCACTTTCAAAGTCAACATCTTCCAGATTTTTGTCAAGCTCAGGCGAGCTAGAATATGTGTCCGAAAACTCATCATTCTGATCTTCATCCTCATCTTCAGCTTCATCGTCCTCTTCTTCGAATTTGTCTTCAACGATGAAACCATCATCTGTTATATCCCCGACATCCACTATATTTGCTTCAACATCATTTCTAACTAAGGGGATCTCAAAATTAAGCACTTCGTCTACCTCATCATGTCCAAGTTGCAATGTTTCTACTCCCACATGATTCCATAATGACTCATTAACTTCAATATCTTCATCATTAGGAAAATCGAAATAGTTACGTGGATTTGCCTTTATAACACATCTCCATTGTGGTTGATTATGAACAGGTACATAGAAGACTTGCTCAATTTGAGAAGCTAAGGCAAAAGACTCATTGGTTCTCAACATACGATTAACATTGACAAATACGGCTCCAAACTTATCCTTCTTAATTCCTCTTCCCTCAGTAAATACATCAAACCACTTACATTTAAACAACACAATCCTAGGACTTGTTCGGTTTTTTAAGGCCCCATACTCCAATATAATGACTTTATTTAAGACCCCATAGAAATCTTTCTCTCCACTCTCCACGTCTCCCTTGACAATTACCCCACTATTTTGGGTTTTTCGGGTTCTTTGTCGTCTCTTAGTGTGGAATCTAAAACCATTGATGACATAACCTTCATATGTGACAACAGTTTTCATAGGCCCTTGCGCTAAACATATTAATTCTTCTGTGACTCTATCGCTCCCTTCTTTCCCAAGCTGTGTTACCTTTTGTACACCGAAAAAACATAATGAGTAACTAATAATTCAGTAACATAAACTTGTTAACGAGGGATGAGAGAAAAAGTTGTGCACGTACCTTACTTTCAAACCACTTGCAAAGGTCAATGTCTTGAGAGTTAATATCAGATTCATACTCACTAGAAATTAAAAATAAGAAACTATTTAGTATCATTTAAATAGATTTACATGCAAAACTAATCTTTACCTAATTATTACTTACTTGATGAAAGATTGTGCTTCATCACAATTTTTCAAGATATAAAGTTGGGCTTCCCTCCATTCATCAATGGTCATTCTTTTTATATTTGTTTTCCCCAATGGCTTTCCTGACCTTGAGAATACGGACAAGTTATAGGGTTGTGAATGCTCAATGTCTTCATTTCGATCAAGTTGGTTAAATTGCGTGGGAATCTTAGAAACATATCTCGAGCAGAATGTTAAACACTCTTTCTCAATGTACCCATTAGCAATCGACCCTTCTGGATAAGCTTTATTACGTACATATGATTTATATGTACGCATAGCCCTAATAAAAATAAAGTAATATCAATAAAATATATAATACTACACATAACATTACTCGATCAATAATGTACATAATTTTTACCTTTCAAAACGATACATCCAACGGTAATGCACAGGACCTGCTATTTTCGCTTCTGAAGCCAAGTGTATAGGAAGATGTATCATCACGTCAAAAAAAGCCGGAACGAAAATACGCTCAAGCTTGCATAAAGTGACGGCTATATTTTCTTCCATTTGATTTAAATCACTCACCTTTAAGGTCTTAGCCGTTAATTGCTTGAAAAACAACCCAAACTCCCTCAGCGGTTCCAACAATACTTCATCTAAGACACCATGTAATGATGGGGTAAGCAAATCATGTAAGAAAACATGAAAGTCATGTGATTTCATACCCAAAATCCTTCCGTCTTCTAAGGAGGAACACCGCGAAATATTTGATGAATACGCATCAGGGAATGCTAATTTTGACAAAAAAGTCACTATATTCCTTCTTTCGGTCAAGGTCAAATTGTAAGGTGCAGGGGGTATTTCATATTTATTATCACCAACTCTCTTTGCTTGGAGTTGATCATGCATCTTCATGCCTCCTAAATCAAGACGAGCATTTAAGGAGTCTTTATTCTTTCCAGGTAAATCAAGTAGCGTGCCTAATATACTTTCACATACATTTTTTTCTACATGCATTACATCTAAATTATGTCGAAGCAAAAGATGTTTCCAGTAAGGCAATTGGAAAAAAACACTTATTTTCTTCCATTGATGAACTATATAACGTTCACCTTTGTTACGTTTTCTTTTGTTATTCTTTCCAAACTCCACATTTGAGTATCCACTTAATTGCTCTAAAATATCATGTCCCGTAAGTGGATTAGGAGGTGGACCCCTTTCAACTTTCCTACCAAAAGAACAACTCCTATTAAGCCTCCATTTGTGATCTGGTTGTAAAAACCTTCGATGACCCATATAACACCATTTACGACCATGGGGCAACCTTTTAGAGACAGTTTCCTTATGACAACATGGGCATGCGAGGTTTCCTTTTGTGCTCCAACCAGACAAATTAGTGTAAGCGGGAAAGTCATTTATCGTCCACAACAACACCGCTCGCATACTAAAAGTCGTTTTGGTATAAGCATCAAATGTTTGTACACCGATATCCCATAATTCCTTGAGTTCATCTATTAAAGGTTGCAAAAAAACATCGATATCATTTCCTGGAGATTTAGGACCAGGAATTAACAAAGATAGCATAATGTTGTCACTATTCATGCACATCCAAGGGGGTAAATTGTATGGGACTACCATCACTGGCCATATGCTATATCTACAACTCATTCCCCCTGGATTAAATCCATCAGTTGCTAAACCCAAGCGAACATTACGTGCATCAACAGCAAAATCTGGGAATTGTTTGTCTAAAGCCTTCCGTGCTTGTGAGTCTGATGGGTGTCGCATTATCTCTTCATTGTCATCGTCATTATTGCAATGCCTATCTTTATGCCAACGCATATAAACAGCTAACTTAGAAGAGATGAACATTCTTTGTAATCTTGGAATCAAAGGAAAATGACGTAAGACCAACTGAGGTATACGAGTTCTTCTCTGAACATTATCATCATCTGACCATTCATCACCACCTTGCACCACTTTATCCTTCCAGCTTGGAGAAAAGCATTTAGGGCATTTTTCTTCATTTTCAAACTCTTTACGAAACAGAACACAATGATTGACACATGCATCAATCTTAACATAATCTAACCCAAGTGTTTTTGTGTATTTTTTTGCTTCGTAGGAGCTTTCTGGAATTTTTTTTATCATAATTAAGTGCTCTATGTAATGTCTTCAATAACATTGTAAAAGAACTATCTGACCACTTATTTGAAACTTTGATGTGTAATAATGAAATAATGAACTCTAATCTCTTATATGTCTGACACCCAGGATATAACATAGCCTCCATATCTTCCACCAACTTTAACAACACCTTAGGAGTATCATCATTAAGTGTAGTCGACTCAACTCTCATGGCTTCTTCTTCACCATCCAAAACTCTTGTATCCGTAGAGTTCCATAAATTGGTTGCATCAAATACTAACGGACACATGTCATCAAAGGGCATTTCGTTATCCTTATTATCTGAAATATCCCCTATATTATCATCTCCACTGCTATAATTTAGCTCTTCAATTTCTCCGTGACTAACCCATGGGTTATAACTAGAATCGATACCATAAACTAATAAGTGACATTGCATTGTACTTCGGTTATGGGCTAAACCCAATCTACAATTCAAACAAGGACACTTCAACATTATTTCAGCATTATTATCCCTAAAAGCAAATTGTAGAAACTCGTCAACACCAGCTTTATAAGCTGGTTTCCGCCTATCTTTCACCCCATTGTGATTCATCCAACTTCGATCTCTATTCATTCTTAAGCCGAAAACAAGATTAAGTTACTGCAACAAGCATAACAAATCCAATTTAAGTACAAGTTGGATGCAAGTTCAAAGGGTGCGCGAGCGAGCAACCTCTATGTGTTTTTCTTAGCTTTCTTTTAGGAATGCACATCAGCACATGGCCTGGTTGCTAATTCTACACTTACTATTTAATTTCTAACTTTATCCGCTAAACTAGGTATTCAAACAATGCAATTTTTGACAACTTTTATCACGGGTCATAAAAAACCACTTCTCTGCAGAGGCTACGTATACTGACTTAATAGATCAGAGTTCAAGAATAAACTACAGAAAGTCGCTCTAAAACTACTTCTAAGCTTTAGAGATAAGAAGGAAGTACGGAGTAATCTAAAATCACAAAAGGATGGAACAAATTCAGGACATATGCTGAAACAGACAGTGGAAGAATGAAAGACAAGGATCTCAGTACCTCGCTGACTGATTTAGTCCCAGTGTCTTGAGGGTTCACAAAGTCGGTGACGCCAAACTTTTTACCTGCAGAAAACTCGATTATGAGATTTGGGAAGTAATAGTTTCAGTAAAGTGTCTTTCAAGGTCTGTAGTTCAAACAGCTTATGCCAGAGTTTACAGTGATTAATTAGTAAGTGAATAGCTAACACGTTCCAAGTAAATAAGAAAAAAGTAGTTCGTCCATAAGAGGATCCTCTATTGTGGGACAAATATAAAAGAGAAGATGAGAAAGATGATGAAAACAAGAAAAACTGAGGTGCTGGTGGATGAAAGAAATAACCGTGTCATATTAGAATTTTGGTAGAACAAGGGGAGAGAAAAAAAATAACATGAAGCAATCATGTTGTCTATTGTGGATACTCGCAGACGTGGTTTTACCCAAACAGACATCTTAGGATACATACTGTAATCAATCATATGTTGAACCCAAGGGCATACCAGAGAGAGAGAGAGAGATGAGCAGATTGAAAAAGAGATCCTGCTGGTAATATATAAGGAAAATTGGTCACCATCTCATTTAAAGGTGTAATAAATAACATTGTGATACAAACCAAGTAAACTTTGCAAATGGTGAACACCTTAGTAACATATTACAGTCAGAATCAGGAGATGCCACATTAAGATCGATTCTGATGCAGTAACTTACAGCTAGCAACTTACGGAGTCAATCATATAAACTTAAATAAAAGTCTCCATCTCACTACTCACTACATTTTGACTACATTTTGTAAACAACTTTATGAAATACTTCTCCTACTCACTACTCACTACTCACTACCTGCTGTCTCCATCTCTACTACTCTAGTGCCACATTCATTCATTCATTCTTCTAGTTGTAGTTGTGTTGTTTTCAAAAAGCCCGGGAAAGAATAATGGGTAGTAGTAATAGAACTAGAATTGATGAGAAAGAAATGGAAGTGGTAAGAAGAAGACTCTCAAATGTTGGCAACCATCTCAACTACTTCACCTCTAACAACCCGCCCTCCATTCTGGGCCTATCACCTTCCATCAACATGAACATGAACGATACGTACCACCGCATTCATGGCCAAGTATCCTCCCATGCTGTTCTTTGGAGCCCCGCTTCTGATCAACAATTCATCGACATCATCTATGAGAAAGCTGTCGGGGAAGGCATTGCTAAGGTTGTACTAATCATATACTTATTAATCACATCACTTTTATTCTAGGATTCACTTTAATAAGTACAGTAATTAATTACCTGACCTGTTAGTGTTGTTGTTGGGGGCCTGGGTGGACAGATTACAATAAACAGACCAGAAAGAAGGAATGCATTTAGGCCGCTTACAGTAACCTCAAGCAATCATCCTAATAACTATCGTTCCAACTAACAACCTTATACACCGAAAATGCAGTTACATTCATCAATCACGAAACCACAACATTTAACATCAACAACCTACAGCATTTGCACGACTTCACGGCCACAATCTCAGCAATTAAAAAGCGAAAACCAAAGAGTAAACTAGCAAGGAGATATAGGCAAAAAATTTAATCAAGTAAACTCAAACAATCATCGTTCCATCTGAAATTCTACACCGGAAATGCAGTCACATTCTTTGATCACGGAGCCACAACAATCAACATCAAAACCTTACCTAGCAATGAGAAATAGGCGAAAAATTTAATAAAATAAACTCAAACAATCATTGTTCCATCTAAAATTCAATTACACTGAAAATGCAGTCGCATTCATGGATCACGAAACCGCGACAATCAGCATCAAAACCTGCGACAATTAACATCAAAACATACAGCATTTGCGTGACTTCAAGGCCACAATCTCAGCAATCGAAAGGAGAAAAGCGAAAACCAAAGAGTAACCTAGCAAGCAGATATAGGCCAAATTTTTAATATAATAAGCTCAAACAATCATTCTGCCATCTAAAATCCTAATACGCCGAAAATGCAGTCACAATTGAGATTCAATTCTCAATTGACGTTTGAAGTTTGACAACCGATTAAAAACGAACTGGTTAAAAACGCAACATAATTGAGAATCAATTCTCAATTGACGTTTGAAGTTTGAATAAGTAATAGAACTCGATTAAAAACAAACTGATTTGAATGCAAACACGATACCTTCCGCTGGAGTTTGAACTGATTTGGAATTTGTTCTATTGGAACAAATTGATTTGAATTTGTTCGCTGGTTTGAACTCTTCGATCGATTGCTGGAGTTTAAGATGATTTGAATGATTTGAATTGCTGGAGTTTGAAATGATTTGAATGAAACTTCTTCTTCAAGCTTTCTTGTTCTTTGATGCCATAGCGGTGAAGTTTCCAGAGCAAGTAAACGTCATTTGCCTCTTTTGTTTGAGTTTAGTAGTTTGGGAAAAAAATCTTTGCGCCTTTTTTTAATGTAAGGGCGACAATGGTGTTTGTTGTGGTCCAAATAATAACCAAAGTACAACAAATAATAGTATTGGTTGCCCAAAAGTTTTTTTGCAATGAAATATGTGTTTTGTTGCACAAAGTTTATCGTAAGGCAACAAATTAATTTTTATCCCCCATAGTGACATAATTGTGCAACAGTAAACTATTTTGTTGCCCTACTGATTTTTTTTTGCGGTAATTTTTTTCAATTGTGCGCCATTTTTTTAATGCAAGGGCGACAATAATTGTTTGGTGTCGTCCAAAAAATAGAGCTTGTACTACGAATAATAGCATTTGTTGCCCAAAAGATGTTTGGACAACGAAATATGAGCTTTGTCGCACAAAGTCCAACGTAAGGCAACAAAAAGATGTTTGTCGTCCTTATTAATGTAATTGTGCGACGAAAATATATTTTGTTGCCCGTGTTAGTCCATTTTGTCGCACAAGATCATTTTTCTTGTAGTGTGCTCTCGGGTCTTTGACGAGTTTCGATCTCGGGTTTGTGTAAAAGTTGAAAGAAGAAGGGTTGTGATGGGTGAAAAAGTTGTAAAGATGAAAAGTTGTGAATTGTGTCGAGGGAGGTGGGGTATTTATAAGAAAATACCCCGGTTTAGGATGGAAAAAGAGCCACTCGATCGAGTGCCCGGCCTGACGCCGATTCAGCTGGTTTTGCGAGCCTACTCGACCGAGTGGGCTGAACCACTCGATCGAGTGGGTCTGGGCGGAGGATAGGTTTCTTAGAGATAAAGTTTTGTCTCTAATGAAGAGGTTTAATTGCTTGGATCTTCTTCTAGAAGCGACATAGCTGATATTTTTGTGTCGGTTTTGTCTTTGACCGGGTTTTGACTCGGTCGCCAAAAGACTGTTTTATCCTCGGTGTCGGTTTTGACCCAAATTATTCTTATTTAATTGGAAACGATCCACTGGGCCTGAATTCGAGGTTGGTTTTGTGAGATTTGTACTCCGTAAAAAGCCCAAGCCAAATACTAACAATTTTGAGCCCATATTCGAGTACGCTAAAGCACGTTCGCGTCCGATCATCGTCGGGTATTTTTCGAAAGCTGCTATAGAAACTAGCATGCAAAATGCGGGTGTCTACAGCACAACAAGTCAAAAACAAACTACAAAAGAAGAAAAATGCCAAGAAAATCATTTCACAAAAAAATCTTACCCCTCAAAAATAAGCCTTTTACCGATTGTTATCGTGAAGAGCCTACCAAAGGACCGAGTCCCTAGGAAGGATGATGGCGGTAATAGTCGGTTTTCCCTCATTTTGCAACCCTATCCAACTTTTTACTTGGACTAGTTGGGCTATTTTTGAGCATGGGACGACCCTCTTGGCTTATCGGTAAAGGGGGCGGTGCTTCATTTTACCTATAGTGTCGACTAACTCCGTGGTTCATCCTCTTTCCATTCCGCTTATCGTCCGGTAGTACGTTCTTAGAAGGTTAGGAGGACCTAGGTAAGTTACCAATGTTTTTATTCCTTTGTTGTCATCCTATTAGAATTTTGTTCATATCGATTTGTGTTATTAGCTTGGGAACGTTGTCACTTGCCTTGAGTCCTTAACCGGTGTTTCTTTCACCGCTTTGTTGAGGGAAGCAGTATTTGTTTTGCTTCTTGGATGCAACCGATTGTTTGTTTGTTTATGTGTTTGGGTGTTTTCGTGTTCGGTTGTGTCCGCAGTTTTGTCGCAAGACCTCACTTGCCTTGCGGGGAGCACTTTTCCTCTAAGTGTTCTCGCCTGAGTTGAAAGGCCGTAGGGTGCGCTAATACCCGCTCGGCTAGTATTTTAGTTTTTATTAGTTAGTAGTTCACTAGTAGAAAAAAGACATTTGGCGAATAGTTAAGACGACGGTCGTTGTATATAACCGTAGCCTATTGTAAACAGTGACGGTTATTGGGAAACGACCGTTGCAGTATGTAGGTTAAAATGAAAAGGCATCGGTTATGCTTTATAACCGTCGCTAAAAGACCTTCTATAACGACGGTTCTTGTGGGAACGTCGTGAGATGTAATCATTATTTCCCAAAAATAATAAGTGCGGGCCTCACTCCTTGGTACAACGTGCAAATAAAAAATCAAACCCAAGGATTGCCAAAATAGTAACCCTAAATCCTAAAAAATTTGAACTGTTGCCTCATCTCCCCCTCTCAAGTTTTCCCCACCTAAGGAAATCCCAGAAATTAAAGCTCCTAAAACCGTCGAAAATGGCAGATCTAGCCACCAACGAGAGGGAAGAAGAGGAGAACAATGAGGATGTTCCTATGGAAGATGATGATACTAGTGCCCAAAAACCCTGATGATTCGTAATTCTCCTTTCTCTCTCCCCGTCCTTAGCTTCCTCATTTTGCTTCTTATTATCTTCATTTTTCAATTCACCTGTTTTTTGTGTCTGATTTCGGCAATTGTTAACATTGTCAGCAGGTTATTTTTTTCATTGATTCTCTTCGTCTTTTATTTTTCCGATTTGGTTGGTTATTGTTTTAGTTCTGTTGATTGAGTTACTTAAAATTGCATTAGTTGTTTCCACATATAAGAGTGGAGAAGTGGGAGATACAGATAGCTAAAAAGGGAGATATCATATACGAGTATGGAGTAATTCAGATGGCTTTGCGATTTCTAATTTCATTCATTCTAAATTTTTCTTTCAATTTCTCAACTGTGATTCTAAATTATTATTCCTTATGATTCTAAATTATTTCCTGATCATTGACAAGTTGGGAGATGTCTCTTTTGATGTTATTCATGCTTGGTCTTATTCCTAAGAATGTGAATGTGAAAGATAGTTTGCCTAAAAGAGGCAGAGCTGTATTTTTTATTATTATTTCAAGTAAAAGGTTATATTAAATTAAACAGGTAATTTTTTTCTTAACCCTGGATTACCATGTAGAGTTTTGGCCTAAGTAGAACAATTCTTCTTAGCTAACTCTGAATGCTTTCAAGAGTAAATTACATTGTTACTCCCTATTTTGAAAAAAACGTAAGTGGCTCTCAGGGGTACACTCATGATTTCATGTCATCTAATCCAAGATTTTATAATCCTGATGAATGATTGTGGTCCTGTTTAGAACCGAAAGGGGCATTCATACTACAAAAGTAAATGCCATGCAACAACCGACTACTTCGCCTACAAAGTCTTCACTTCCAACTATCCAGGCTTTGTGGTGACCACGTAAGGGCCTGAAGTTACAACATTCTGCAGGTAGGCGGTGTGTTCATTCTTTAAAATGATTTTATAACCCATTCATGTCAGTTCTTTAAATTTTTCAAAGGGATAAATGTTTTCCTTTTCACTCTTAATTAATGGATAAATGGTAGAATGCTATAATTGATGAATATCCCTCTCACCATGCCTCATTTCTGTCTTTTCGTGACCTACAAATAATATGAACTCATCATTATACCAATTGTAGGTAGTGTGTGCGTGTGTACCAGTGGCACCGCTAATGATAAATGATATTGAGCATTTGGCACAGCGTAACCCAGCAAGAGTAGCAGGCTACCGGCAACAAGTTAGTATTAGAGAATAAGCAGGTAAGTTTGTATCAATTTCAATTACTTCAACTATTTTCCGAATTCATTTGACGTTATTAAGGCTACATATATAAAATTACCCTTGATAAATGATCATGTATAGTTTTTCTCTCTATTTTCTCTGTCATTTCTTGCTCTTTTACTATCTTCTTTCTCCGAATTTACAATACATTATTGATTTAGGTGTATACATGTGTTTACCCAACTCTTTGCTTGGTGATTCATTTTATTTACTTTTTTTTTCTACATCTAACTTGCGAGTGGTGCTATGGAATTGATTTCAATGTTGAAAACGTGTTTATCTTGCTATCTTTGCAGTAGAATTTAAAATCAAACAGTGAATGGTTGCGATTACGTCTTAAAACATTGATGATAAATGCTTCCGTGGGATACTCTTTCAAACTTTCAGTACTATACAAAGATGGTTCCTTGATATTACAAACCAAATATGTGACCAATAAAACATCAATTATTGATGGTGTGTGTGGTTCTTAGGAGAATAATACGTCATGCTTCTTATCATATTTTGCAATGGAGAGAAGTTGATTAAAAGTGGGAACATATGGAGGGAGTATATGATAGAACCAATTAGTTGGTCACAGAATCTATTATATCATGACGGTGTATTTTCTCTATGCATACCATTCACTTTTCCCCAATAGGTGACTCCTCCAAGCCTAATTCCTATTCCTATAATAGCTAATCTTGTCTAAGATGGAGTATTCATCTTAAACATTAAAACGAGTCAAATACTAGCACATGGACACATGGTGCTAATAGAGAAAAAATATTTGGCATTTTCTAGGCAATTTGTCGTGTGATTTGGCATCTATTTGACTTGCTCATGGTTTACGACGGATGGTACCATCACAAATAAGAATTTATCTTCTTTTAAAATTCATATGGAGAGGATTACACTTAACTTGTGTCACACATGCATACACTAATACTATATTTATTTATTTGTCAAGGTTAGTAACTTGGTATAGCTCTACGACTCTCGTGATCAATTTTTATATTCCTAGTATTTGATTATCATGTATTATTTGTGTAGTTTGATATTTGACAATAGTATCCTGCTTTTGAATTTTTATAGGGTTTGGTTTCATCTGCATCATAGTACGTACAGAGCGTGGAGTATGATTTGCTAATGCACCATCATCAAGAAACTTACTTGAATATTGTATTTTTGTCTTATTGCAATCTAGTCATAGAATGTTTCTCGGATGTTATTTAGTTAAGAATAGAGTATGTAACATTTAAGCCAAGTAGAGAATATTATTGAACTACTCGTATTTATTTGTATATATTGAATGATCTTGAGGATTGTAATGGAGCTAGTAGTATTATTTGGATTAATCATCAAACGTTTGTGTTGTATTTGACACATGTGCTTGGTAATAAACTACAGTATGATGCAGCTATCAGGGATAGCTTCCTGATAGCTGGTTATATATTTTTTTTAATTAAGAAATATGGATAAGGCAACGGTTGTATAAAAAATACTGTAGCCTAAAACCTACTTTTTGCAACGGTTGTAAAATATGACCGTCGCCTAATACAAACTTTTCGCAACGTTTCTGGAAGAGATCGTAGCCTAAAACTTACATTTCGCAACGGTTACTGATTTTAACCGCTGCAAAATGTCTTTTAGGTTACGGTCAAATAACCGTTGCGAAAAGTACCGGCCTTATTACAACGCCCGGGAATACAACGGTCAACGACCGTTGCAAAATAGGGTTTTTGACCGTTGCGGTATATAGTTTCTGTACTAGTGGTTAATTCGTACTTACTCGAGGGCGAGTAATAGTTAAGTGTGGGGGAGTTGTTAAGCCTGTTTTGTAGTGTTTATTTCACGTGTTTGGACCCACTTACGCTTCCCCTAGCAAGTTTTTGGTTCCTAATGCTGATCATGGAGAAATGGAACGATTCCATCTCGTTTCCAACGCATATGGAGCCAATGAAGAGAAGCGATTATGATTTGGTGACTTAGACTCAATCCCGAGTCCCTTGGAGCCCATTTGAGAATATCCCGAGCACCAAGCGTCGATAAGAAGCCTAGGAAGAGCAAGTAGGGGCCTACATGGCCGTGTCAGAAGCCTACACAGCCATGTAGTGAGTCGGGAATCAAAGACGAGAGGAAGCAAGCTACAGCAGCAGCTCACGGCCGTGAGCCACCATTACATGGCCGGGATTGGACCCTCTCACGGCCGTGAGGCACCACAACATGGCCGTGAGGCCTCTGCTCTCCCTCGCGCTTAGTCGGTTCATTTCCTTCATTTGTAGAACCCTATAAATACCCCCTCTTGTATTGTTTTAAGCACGAAACCCCAGATAGAAAACTCTCATCCTTAGCTTAATCTCTCCTTAATACTTTCTTTATCTTCTTTCAATCTTAGCATAATCTTAGTTAGTTACTCTTGTATTATTGGAATTCTTGAAGAATCTATCAAGATTGACAACCTTGGTGGATGTTTTTAGGTTTTCTTATATACAAGTTTCAATCTTTTCATTCATCTTCTAGTTTGGTATAATCCTTCTTCTCACTTTTCTCTTAATATTTCATTGTTAGTAAAGTTTCAATCTTTATCTATTGTTTATTGTTCATCCTTGTTTGTTCTTCATAATGAATGTTTTTGTTCCTATGTTGGTTTCTCTAGTTTATGTTAGTTTTAGTTTAAATATGTGTGAGTAGATTCTTGTGGGGTTAGTAATGGAATTAGGTGTTATTCATGGGTAATTAGGGTTGATTGTGGGTAAAGGTTGAATCTTTGTTACTAATCTCTTGTCATGTATGCCATATGTTTGATGAAATGCTTGTTAGGGTAGTAGTGGCCAATACTACTCTTGCTTGTTTCCTCCTTCTTGTTGTATGCATGATTGGTGGTTGAATTCTCTTGTTTTGGGTAGCCTCTTGCATGAGTTTTCGGGTGCGTTCTTGTCGCGAGAGCGCGTGCTTACCTTAGTGACTAGGTGACTCCTTTATCCTCGATTTCCCTAATAGCCTAATACACCTATGAACCCGACCTAAACCTACTCTTCCCTCAATTGATTTCTTCTTCATCCTTGCTATTGTTCTTCTTGTTTATTGTTTCAATTTATTCTTAGTTGAATCGTTTAGTTTATGTCATCTTTAGTTCCTTCATAATCATAGTTTTCTTCCCTTCCATTGTCTTAGTTTATGTTTACTTTGTTTCTTAGCCTAGTATTCGTTGTAGTCATTCAATTCTCTATAATTATCCTCCATTGTGATCTTGTGACTTAGTCTTGTGTTGTAGGCGAACCTTAGTCTAACTCCATACTGTCTCCGTGGTTCGACCCGACTTGCCCTAGCTACTAGTTAGGATCGGTTGGTTTATTTGCTGTCGGGATCCACGATAAATCCCTCCATCACAAACTCTCACCCCATATTCCATGCAGTCGGCTGGCTGCTGGATGGTTAGTTTTTCGGCCAGGAGCTCATCTTATCTGATGGGGGAACTGTGCATCTTCCGCTTGCCCTTCCAGTCGGCGTCATGGCCTCGCAAGGCCGTGGTATAGCATTGACGGGCCGAGTCATGATCATCATATACTTTTTCCTCAGTTCCGAGGTCAGTGACATAAGCCACCATAAGCACTCAGATGGAGATGGCGGCCTCGATCTCATCCAAGGTCGTCCGCCCTATGAGGGCGTTGTAGGCAAACTTGGCATCAACGACAACAAACGACGCCCGATTGTTACCGGTCGCGTCTCCCTCACTGAAGGTGACGGGTAGCTCTATGGTTCCCATTAAGATTATGCCTGCTCCGCTGAACCTATAGAGAGATCCAGCAGCAGGCTTCAGATGTCTCGGCTCTAGGCTCATTTTCTCGAAGGCTTCCTTGTATAATAGATTGGTGTATGCTCCTGTATCCACCACTGATTCCGAGGGATAAGACCAAAGGGTCGCTGTGTGGGTATATTATACGTCCACTGTCTCCTGGCGTGATACTGAGGGTCAGCATGGTAGGTACCGGGGCCCCCCTGCGTAGAATATTTGATGGTGGAGCTCGCGCAGGTGTCGCGTCCGGCCCCTCCGGCTCATCTGCCTCTCGGGGTCTCCGGAAACGACATGTATCACAATCCTGTCCTGCTTTGATCCCTCTGGCTTGTCTGGCTGGGCCTTCGATTTCTTTGTTCGGGCGGCGTATGTGGCTAGCCACCCCTTTCCGATTAGTTCTTCTATTTGATCTTTGAGGTGTCGACATTCCTCTGTCGTACGCCCAATGCTATCATGGATGGCGCAAAACTTTTTGGGATCCCTCTTGGGATGTCAGGGTTTGTCGGGACAATTCCACTTCGCCGCATCCTTTTCTAGCTCAAAAATCTCGGCCCTCGGCCAATAGTTCTCGAACTTTGGCAGGTGAGGTACCCGTTCCTTCCGGCTAC
Source organism: Agrostemma githago (assembly GCA_958450325.1). Taxonomy (NCBI): domain Eukaryota; kingdom Viridiplantae; phylum Streptophyta; class Magnoliopsida; order Caryophyllales; family Caryophyllaceae; genus Agrostemma; species Agrostemma githago. Next base: position 11,447,051 of record OY288242.1, read on the forward strand.
TTTCTTCCCTCTTCGGCTTATGGCCGACTCCCCCCTACTGCGAGTGTTTTGCGGCACGGCCTGAGCTCAGTTTGACACCGATGCGAAGCCGTGCCTATTATGGTACTCTTCTTCGACCATGAATCTCTCTGCTATCTTGCGAGCTTTCGCTCATGATAAGTGTAGTTTGTAGTGCCTAATTTGTTGTCTTTGGTCCCGGTTTCTCTTGTGGAGACGCTCCTTGGGAGCCATTTCTGGGCTACTTATGCTTCTTCTAGTTCGTTTTAGGTTCCCAAGACCGTTCATGGAGAATTGAAACGATTCTGACTCGTTTCATACACTTTTGGAGCCAACGAAGAGAAAGAGCGATCACTCGGTGCCTTGGATTCGATCCCGAGACCTTGGGACCCATTCCCGAGCCCCTTAGACTCGATCCCGAACCCCGAGAATCGATGGGAAGCCCATGAGAGGCAAGGAGGGAGCTTAAAGATCATATTGGAGGCCTACAAAACCCTTGCCGGGCGGGATAGTAGCCTTCCCGACCGGGAAGGGGTGCGCAAATGGAGCTGCTCCTGTTTTGGGGCCGTCCCGGTCGGGACCACTTCGTCCCGGGCGGGACCGTCTCGTCCCGGACGGGATGGGTCAGCTACAGCACGAGACCTTTTTTTTTCATTCTCCTTCACTCTTGTAACCTTATAAATACTCCTCCCTTGTATTGTTTAAGCATCTTACATGATCTTAGACTATCTTAGACCTCTCTACATTAGACTAAACCCTAGAGTAACAAAGTTTATAGAAATAAATAATCGGACGATCAAATAGTATTTCCCGATAAATAATAAATCTTCGATAAAGTGAATTAAATTAATCTCTCGAGGAAAAATAATAAATGTTTTGACGAAACTTAAAATAAATGAACTTCACCGAAAATAGAAATTCGAGCGTAAATAAAAAGAATTTAGAATTTAAATCGCCGAATTAGACCCTCGAGGAGAATCAAATTAAATGTATAAAATAAATCGAAACAGTAATAAAATATGTTTTAAATATAAGAAGAGTTTTCGAGACAAATAGAATTTTAGGAATTTGACACGATTAAACGATAAATTCGTTTTATAATAATTTTAAGAATTACGAGTTAAATCGTAAAAATAAAAATACGAACCTAATTTTAATTTAACTTTAAATTTATAAAATCAGGGGTGTTACAATCTTCCCCACTAAAAAGAAGTTTCGTCCTCGAAACTTATAAAATATGAAAATAGAATCGAAAACAAGGTTATATCATTTGAACAAAATGAGAATGTTTAACTCGCACCACAATCTCGTTTTAAAAAGTTAATTTTACAACTTCGAACGTGATAGGAAATCGAGTTCGAGGACAAAATTTATTTCAGGATGAGGCGGGTTCAGTTAACCAATGTTTAAAATCATTTAAATTAATAAAATCGTAAGTTAAGAACTATTTAATAAAATAATGACGATAGATAATATTTGTAAATGAGCTCGAGGGGGAGAGTACCCAAATATTTTCAAAGCAACAGTAAAACGTTTTGATTAAGAGATTCGACAATACTTTGTTTAAAGACCAAACAAAATTTGAGAAATCAAGTTTGTAGTTAGTAAATAAGAATCGAATCAGTCGACAAACATTTTCAATAACAGATTTAAAGTCTAACGACAATAAAACAAAAATTTAGACGTACGAAGTTTTTCGAAAATATTAAATCGTTTACATAATAATCTTATAAAAATCCAAAATATTTGTAATTATGAAAGTTTTCATAAAATCTCGATCACGCGAAAATCAAAATTAAAATTTTAAATAATTTCGAAATACTTTAAAATAAATTATTAAGACATTTTGAAACAGGACAAAATGTATGTTATCAACCAAAAACGAAAACGAAAACGAAGTTTTGAAATTTATAACTCAAATGTTAAAATTTCACGATAGCCAACATTTTTTTTAAAATAGTCAAACTCTTCATAACAGGTTCGAAGAAAAAAAAATGGTAAACGGATAAATAGAGTCAAAGTCAACGACGAATCGAAAAAGAAATTTTCAAACCCGATAAGGAAGTCAAAGGGATTGGCCGAAGAAGAAGTAGCAGGATTTAAAAAAATAAGCTAAGAGGAGCGAAAATTGAGAGTCAAACGGAGCTCTCAAGGAATTATAGAATAAGTTATCCATCTCGAGATTCCCGGTACGACTCTCACAACACGGGTTCCTAATTTCCATCAAATACGTTAAATCCAATATTAGGTACTAGGTGGCACTACTCAGTCACAATCTCCAAAAATGTCTTACGTGATTATCCAATTGTTCAATCGACACGATACTAATCCACAAAGCTTTAGAATCTAATCTCATCAGTTAAGATTCCACAGTCAACCGAACAAACCCAAATCCGCAAACGATAAGGTTCCTAAATCTAAAGCTCGTAAAGTTTGAACTCGAGGTACATCCCAAATTCCTCGAGTAAGAAACACTAAACAAGATCCACCAATATGACAATGTTCGGGCACAAAATTCTCAAAAATGATCACTAACATATTTATAATGCCACAAGTACAGAAGTTGGGACAGTATAATAAATCCTCGAACACGCTCAAACCTATAGGTAATGGCGCAAACATTCACGTTTTCAAACACGTCACTCGACTAAGGTTTCTAAGAATTCCACCAAGTTCATATCGTATCAGCGAAACCACCAAAATATTAACTCAACGAAGCCACAATCTCGTTGGTCGAAGGGTTTTGAACTATAAATCCATCAAGATGATTCGCATTAAGTATTCCTCAAAACAACGCGATATATGCAACCTCTAATAATTAATGGCAATATGTTTCTCCATTTCAAGGTTAACAACAATTTATCCAATTTAGGTCACTCAACTCCCAAAGTTCATAGGTTACAACCTTAAACAACGATCAACAATCTATTCCTTAAGAAACATGGGAAATCTATGTCCACCAAGATTTCTAATGACTTAATGAAAACCTGAAATGGTACCACAACACTCAGACTAACACTTAACAACACTCTATGATCCCAAATATTCATGATACTGATTAGTCTAGTTTAGTAGGGATTAATAAGGGTCACTTAGTTGACTATTTTGTAGATTTGGGTGTGTTTTGACGGATTATTGTGTGTATGTCGTAATTGATGGGTTAATATAATAAAATGTGTAATTAGGTGGATTAAAGGGTGAAAAGTAATATGGGTTGTAATTGAAATGTTTATTGGGTTAAAGTGTCAACAATCCTTTGGAAGTGAAGACAAATCAAGCCCGAAGTTAAGTGGAAGCCCAGACCAAGTAGAAGAAAGAAGTGGAGGATTTCTAAAATCCGCTGCCAGTGGATTTTCCAAATTCCGCTGCCAGCGGAATTTCTTGCCAGCGGATTTTCAAAAATCCGCTGCCAGCGGTAGAAATTTGTGCATAGGATTCCTTCTTGGATTCTTTGTCGCATAGGATTCTTTCTCTAACCTTTTGTTCTTCTTCTTTACTCACCTCTTTTATTCTTCTTCTTTATTATGATCATTTTTATGAGGCATTTTATGAGGCTTTAATAGCCATTGATGAAGATGCTCCATGGATGACTATATAAAGAGGAGAAGTTCACCATCACATGGATCATCCAACACATCAATCATCACTTGTAATTCTCACAAACACATAGTTTCTATCATATTTTCTAGCTTATTTTTGCAAGTAGTTCATTTGTATGGAGGGCTAAGTTTTCATCTTGGAACAAGTTATTGAAGCCTTTCAAGTTTAAGGAATTGTAAGACTCGTTTTTATTTTGCATTATTATTAGAATATCAAGTTTAATTTATAATAATTCTTGGTTTGTTAATTCATCTTCTAGTTTGATCACCTAGTTGTTGTTATTGATAAATCATTGCTAGATAGTTAAATGAATCTTTTGTTTGTTTAACTATGTCCGAGTAGCGAATATAATTCACCAATTTGTATGCTTTTCATCGTTGTTGAGTTATAAGGATTAAACTTGTATGAAATAAAGTGATACCGCTTGAGTAATCATTCTTGATCTTTGCTAAATTCCATCGTTCTAATCTACATATTGATATAATTTAGACGCTTGATTTAAATTGACAATATCGTAAGGGTTATTTGAGTATGCTTCTCATATCTTATAACTATTAATAAGTGGAATTGGAAGTCGATTAAACTTCATAGCAAAGTATTCTAATATAAAGTGTAAAGTAGAAGAGTCAATGATCAATTCGTTAAACTTGATGGTGGATATTGCTTGGTCCAAGTACTTTTCTCATATTTGTTAGATCATTTATTCGTATTAGTTTATTTTATTTTGTTAATTTATTTTGTTAGTTTATTAGACTTAGACTAATCATTCACACATAAATCCCCCCATATTGGTTACTAATTTATATAGATTTACACACACTTAAAACAACATAATCACCTTCCTCGTGGGTTCGACCCCTACTTTCACTAACTACTAGTTTGTGTTAGAAGTGGATAAATATTGTAATTTGGAGGCTCACGACAAGTCTAGCCAGATACAACCACCAAATAAGCATTAGGTAAGAATCCCAAAGTGATATTATCAGACTTTGGTTCTAGGTTAGGTACAAGGTATCCATCAAAATATGACATACTCTTACTACTCCAAAAGATCATTCAACTCTAAGTACCCCAAAATAATCAAAGTAACCTATAACCCAAGGTATAGTGTCTAAAGTATCATTCTAATTCCACCAATCAACAATTTGCCAATCGAATCAATCCTCAATAATTTCTTACTTGCTTAAAAGATAGGGTACAACCCACAATCCTCAAACCAGGTAACAAGGGTTTACTAAACCTCAAATATCTATAACTCGGGGTTCAGTAAGACAGAATCCGGTCTAACCAAAGAATCTCAAGAGGGAGATGGTATAGTAAGAGAATAGAACAAGGATTCACCAAGCGAATGAAGATGATAATATATAAGAGAATAATTGGAAGAAGTAGAGGAAGGAAGAAAAGAATCGATGATCCTAAATAAATAAGATTTAAAACGAGAGGAGAATCTTCGGACCTCCAGAGTTCACGAGGGAACTAAAAGGATTACTTCATCTTCTTGTAAAGGAACGAGCACACAAGTCTTCCGTCACTCAATCTGGATCTACTGCGACATCATGGAACAGGAATCTACTCTTGGTTATCTGGCCTGTAGCTTAAGCAAACTGAACCGGAGCTGAAAAGTCACCATCGGCATCATCCTTGGAGCACCGAGCTGTCCACTCGAGTCAGCAGGCGTTGAGAACTCTAAGCAGGTCTTGTCCCGATCTTGAGCAGCATCCTATCAACATCTTGTTCATTCATCTTCTTTCATACAAAGGAAACAAATATTCAATGCTAATCATTGAGTTAGCATAACACATAAACCTAACAGTTAAGTCCTTACTTTAGTTTCTACCCATCTCTCACTAATATTTCTTTAACGTTAATCATTTACGAGTATTTTTCCTAGAATCAGGTGTAAGCGTCGGGAGCAACAATGCTCTGATACCAACTGTAATCCCCTAGAAAATATACCACAATACAGTGGCGGAAACACTGTAGAGTTGGGATTAAAACACACTGACAAACTATATCTTATTAAAAGAAATGGTAAGTCAATACAGAGGTCTCTTTTTACAAAAGGGCTAAAAGTAAAATCTCCAAACGGGTTTATACGAATCCATAAATTACAAGAATGAAGAAAGAGTAGGATCCACGCTACTCGCTAGCTCACACCCAAAACCCAGCAGCAAATACCTGTCATGTTATAAACATAACAGCCACGTCAGTGGGGAGTAACTCAGACGTTCTCCTAGCCATATTATATCATATGGAAAAAATAATAGTATTACTATATCAAAATAATTAAAATGAGAAAACATTAAACGATATAATAAAAATAAGTTTTCAACGAAACTTAAAGCATTTGCAAACCTGCAAGTCAATATCAATCGATAATAATAATATTCAAAAATGGCGTTATGGAAATCAATCAGTGCAACGGAATAGACTTTCACTAGGATAATACTCAAACTAGCTTCGAGAACTTAGTCAAAACAAATTAGAATTTGGTCTCTAACTAGGCAACACAACCATAACAGGACTGCGTGCAGCGAGGTCCGGGTTTAAGTAGTGCACACCCCTCCTGGATAAAAACCATATCCAGTTCAACCCGACGCGACTTACACGATGCGATATCTAAGTTTAAGGTAAACATACACTCTCCTGAACACAAACCATGCTCAGTTCAACGACCAATGCGTCTCAACATACACAAACCAGCTTTATAGTCGATGGCAAAACGTATACCCTAGACTGTATTACTCTACCCATACACTTGTCCTCATTCCATAACTCCAAAACAACCATTATCGATTTTCAAAAGTAAATATAATCAATATAAAAGATATGGATAAAAGGAATAACCATTTTATATTAAAAGGGAAACTTTCTATAAATAGAAACTTACTAATTTTAGAAACTTACTTAAAATAGAAATAGTCTTATAGAATATACGTAGGTTATTAAAATTAGTGAAATGTATAACAATAGCATTTCTAACGAAATTAACATTTTATTATTATCGTCGTTATCGTAACCTTAATACATTTCTAAATTCGTTATTAAAAATATAAATAAAATATAATAAGTCAATATATAATATTTTACAAATAATTAGGAAATCGAGTTAAAACTATAAATTATAGAAAAGAGATGTTTTAAGAAAAACGATATCAAAATTAATTGAATCAACGAGTTTTATAAATAAAATGAGAGTTACAAAGATTTCAAATTATTTTTAATAAATAGCTTTTATTAATAAATAATACGGATTTTAATAAATATAGTCAATCGGAAATAATTAGTGAAAATAGTCTCGACTAAAAATACATTTAAAACTAAATCGACTATTTTCTCATTTATTAGTATAAATCGTAAAACGAAGATTAATTTATTAAACAAATATACAAATCTCGATTATAATATGAAAACACGATTTTGAGTTAAAATTTAGAAATTAACGAAATATGACGTAAATATGAAATCGATATTATTTAGTTACTAGTGTCACGATAATCAACAAAATATTATAACGATCATAAACAATAAAATTACTAACGATTTATAAAACGATATCGAAAGTCGTAAAATATTTATAGCGCATACGATTTAAAATAATATTATTAGCAATAATAAATAGCTAAAATTAGAAAACCGAAGTTAAAATATTTACTACATACTACTACTCAACATACGATATAAAATCGAGTAACGTCCTAAAGTTACCTTAGGTCGAATCCGAAACAGACGCGTAATCGTACTCATTGATTAGTCCAAGCTCCAACCTTTGAATATGAAAAGTCGTTCTCGAATCTTGCTCTTCAATAGAACTCCGAGGCTCTCCGCGAAAACCCAACTGGACGACGATAACAGCAGCGGTGTATCGAAATACGAAGAAGAAAACAAAGCTGAAGGAGAAGAAGGAGAATAAGAAGAGGAGCACGAACAGACATCGATAAACATATAACAGCAACAACACGCAGACAGCACAGAGGATGAAAGGAAGAAGAAGACCCGGGAAAACCGACAAACCAGGCACGGAAACAAAAGGACACAAAACTGCAGGACAGAACGATAAAAGAGGAAGAAGAACGAAGAATGAAGGTGGGCACGAAGAGGGAGGAGATCGAACAGCAACAAGAGGATAAACGGAACAGCAACATCATCCAACAGTAGCAGTAACGAAATACGAAGACATTAGTAAGAATGAAAAGAACCGGGAACTGGAAGAAGGCAAGCAGAAGAGCAACAAGTCGAGTATTGCAGAAAACGTGTAACAACAACAAGAGCATTAACAGCCTGTAACAAAAGCAATAGCAGCAGCAGACGAGTATAGAAAAAGAAGGAGGAATGAAGATAAGAAGAAGAAAAAGGCAAACAGCAGCAGACCGACAGAGATGAAGACAGTAAACGGGAAACAATGAAGGACACTGCACAAAGGACAAAAATCTGAACGAAAAAGCGACATAAATCAGCAACAGTAACCAGCAGTAGCAGCGCACAACGGGTAGCAGCAGCAGTAACGCACAAATGCAGCAGCAACAAGACTTAATAGCAGCAGAACGCAGCAGCAAAACAGCGGACGAAAAAGAAGAAAAAGAAAAGAAGAACACGAGTAACTACGAGGGAAAAGGGGCCAAAATTACCTACCCGAATCGGGTTTAAAAACAGACAGCAACAGCGCAAGGGAAGCCACGAAACAGAGGACAGAAAAAGGGCAGGAGAACAACTGGTGACGGGAAAGCTGATTGGGGCGCGAAAAGATGAAGGCAGAAAGAAGGTGATGGGTGATCAATGGATGATAGATGAGAGGCGGATGATTCAAGGGGTCGAAGAGGAGGAACGAAAATGAAGAAGAAGGGGAAGTGAATGTGATATGTATGAAGCGATGGATGACAGGGGAAGACAAAAAGGTTTACGTTAAACAATTGGGATAAATTGAATCAAAGAGTGCAAGGGAGGATGAACGTAAGTTAGTGGGAAAAGAAATGAATTAAGGAGTCCAAAAATTTATGATACGGAAACGGCTTAATTAAATGAATCGGGTATGAACCAAATTCCGAAACGATAAGTTGACTGATCCACGAATCGAGTTAAAGCGAGTTAATAAAATTAATAAATAATCGGGTGACAAATAAAATGAGTAAATAAATTACTCGAGACGAAAACAAAGTTTATAGAAATAAATAACCAGACGATCAAATAGTATTTCCCGATAAATAATAAATCTTCGATAAATTGAATTAAATTAATCTCTCGAGGAAAAAATAATAAATGTTTTGACAAAACTTAAAATAAATGAACTTCACCGAAAATAGAAATTCGAGCGTAAATAAAAAAAAATTAGAATTTAAATCGTCGAATTAGTCCCTCGAGGAGAATCAAATTAAATGTATAAAATAAATCGAAACAGAAATAAAATATGTTTTAAATATAAGAAGAGTTTTCGAGACAAATAGAATTTTAGGAATTTGACACGATTAAACGATAAATTCGTTTTATAATAATTTTAAGATTTACGAGTTAAATCGTAAAAATAAAAATATGAACCTAATTTTAATTTAACTTTAAATTTATAAAATCAGGGGTGTTACATTGTTAGTTGGTATAATCTCTTTTCTCTTAATCTTTGTTAATCTCTCAAGTTTTAATCTTTACATATTGTTTATTGTTCTTATTTGTTCATGATGAATGTTTGGTTATTTATGTTGATTTCTCTTATCATTGTTATAGTTAGTTTCATTATGAATGAGTAGACTCTTTGTGGGGTTAGTAGGGGGATTAAGTGTGGATCATGGGTGATTAGGGTTTGATTGTGGTGAAGGTGATTCCTTTGTTGCTAGTCACTTATTGGGCACACTATGTTTTTGTTGTATTGCTTGTGTGGGTAGTAGTGGCCAATGCTTCTCATACTTGTTTTTCCTCTTCTCATTGTTTGACTAATTTATGATTGAATCCTTGTGTTTTGAGTAGCATCTAGCATGAGTGTTCGGGTCTAGTCTTTGACACGAGAGTGCGGATTTTGGCTTTGGCGTGAGAGCGCAAACCGACCCTAGTAACTAAGTGGCACCTACACCCTTGATTACCCAATCATCCTACTACACTTATGAACCCGACCTAACCCTACTCCTTCCCATATTTGATTTCTCTACCTCTTTAGCCTTCTTCTCTAGTTTGTTAGTGTTTCTAATCTTTTGTTTTTTCAATTAGCTTTTGTTTTATCTAGTTCATTGTTAGTCCATTTCCATACCTCTCAACCATCATAGTTTGTCAATTATTGTCTTCTTTGTGTTTGTTTGTGTAACTTAGCCTTGTTTGTGAGTAGACCATAGTCTAGACCCCCATAACCGTCCCCGTGGATATCGACCCGACTTACCCTAGCTACTAGTTACGTCTAGTTGGTTATATATTGAGCGGCAGGACCCACGGCAAAATCCTCGCATCAATTTGGCGCCGTTGCTGGAGACGGTGCATGTTTAGACTTAGTTTGCTTATTAGCTTGACTTAGTTACCCTTCTTGTGCTCTTCTTCTTTCTCTTGTGCATATTTTGTAGGTTTTTCTCGTTTTCATAGCTTTCTTTTTTCTTTGTCTCCTGTTGTGTTCGTTTATTGTCTTTGCCTAGTGCCCATAAAGCACTAGGTGTTCTCACGTTTTTTTGAGTGTGTTGTGTATGCCTAGGAGGGGAGGTGATTTCTTTCTCTTCAATCCAGAGCCGGAAAGACTCTTTAGAGCCTTTCGCCAACGGACGATTGACCGGGTTAGAATCTCTCAACCAAGTGCTAGCAATACCAATCAAGAACAAGCTCAAGGATCCGACTTAGACGAAACACCTCGAGAGACGGCCGAAGGGAATTTCATTAATCCTTTTGGTACTTCTCAACCTAGTTCTCCCTCTACTTCTACATCAACACCATCTACACCGTCCTCTACCGCATATCCAATAATGCCTAAGTTCTCTTCTCATTCAACCTTTACGGAAGACGTTTTGCCCGGTCCAACCGCTTTACCGGAGGCTTATACCGGCAACTTTGTGGCAAAAACGCAATTCATCCAATTGGTCGAGAGAAGTCAATTTAGTGGGTTACCAACCGAAGATCCTCATCAACACATAGAAACCTTTTCGGATTATTGCAATGCTATCTCACAAACAGGAATAACCCAAGACCAAATCCGGTGGGTATTATTTCCTTTCTCTTTGATCGGTAAAGCAAAGCAATGGTTCAAAGGGTTAGACATGGCGACTCTTGGTATTGATACTTGGATGAAGCTAGCCTTAGCCATCTACCAACAATTCTATCCCCCGGAGAAGACGAATCTATTGAGAGCCTCTATCACGGGATTCCAACAACGTGATGAAGAAAGCCTCTACGAATCGTGGGAAAGATTCAAAGCCTTGATCCGCTCTTGTCCTCACCATGGCCTATCTTAGTGGTTCCTTGTTCAACAGTTTTGGAACGGGTTATATGAAGACTCAAGGGCCATTCTCAACATGGGATCGAATGGAAGATTTACCGAGGTGGATGATGACCAAACTTGGTTAAGAATCGAGGAGATGGCGGTACACAACTCTCAATACTCAAGGCCTAGAAAGGCGAATCGAGGAGGAAGGCACGAGATCGATGCCATTACACAACTAAGCATTGATCTTGGAGCTCAACTAAAAATCCACATGGAATCTATTGACAAGAAGCTCCAAAGCCATTTTGATCAAGGTCAAAGTGCAAGTGCCTCCCACCAACATTCCATTCAACAAGTTAATGCTTTGGGAGTTGTATCTCCTACATCTTATTATGGGATATGCGATACTTGCGGGATAGTGGGACATGAGCCTTTACATTGTCGTGGTAGTATTGAGCAAGTGAACGCCTTTCAAGCGTTCAAGCAAGGTGCCCCCTATCCCCATATGTTTCAAGCTTCCCAACAAGTTCCCCAACAACAATCTCTACAACACCGTCCATATGTGCCACCTCCCTTAAGGGACAACAATCAAAGCTACCAAGCTTATATAGGCAACCCAAGGCCATTCAACAATTTCAAGCAACATAACCAAGGTACCTTCAACAACAATCAAGGGTTCCAACAAGGGAACTTCAATCAAGGTGGTCTCCAAGGGAACCAATACTCCCAAGGACACCATAACTACAACCAAGGTAACAACCAAGGCCTCAATCAAGGTAACTCTCATGGGTTCCAAGGGAACCATCAACAACAACAAAGATCTCAAGGTACTCGACATGAAAGCAAGCAAAGGAGTCGGTCTCCTATTCATGATTATGGCATTCCTCTAGCCATCACAAACACTCCTCATAACCAACAATCTCCCCCTCGGGATTTCGACATGTAAAAGTCAATGTTGGAAATGCAAAGAAGTCAATTGGAGACACAAAGAACCCAACAAGAAATTATTGCTCAACTTCAAAGGGATAACTTGGCAAGAGATGCTCATAAGAAGATGCTCGAAACCCAAATAGCTCAACTTGATTCGGGTAGATCTTCAAGACAAAAGGGGCAACTACCTCCTCAAGGTAAAACGACGAAATTTGAGCATGTGAATGCTATCACCTTGAGGAGTGGTTCATCTTATAACTCCCCCTTACTTCCTAATGAACAAGAACCAATGAAAAAGGTTGTATCTCCACTTCAAGATAATTCAAGCTTGGGAAATCTAATGGAGGATCAAGTTATGTGGAAGATTGAGAAACCCCATGAAGACAAGCTTCCCCCACTTCAAGGAAAAGACAAAGGAAAAGGGAAAATGTCATTCGAAAAGTCCAACCTTAATGAGCAAGACAAGGTACATATCAAGTTGCCTTTCCCAACAAGGCAATTGAAGACTAAGGTGGATGTTCAATATGACAAGTTCCTAGATATTGTGAAGAAATTGGATGTAAGTGTCCCTTTTACCGACCTACTTACCCAAATCCCGGCATATGGAAGATTCATGAAAGAAATATTGGCTAGGAAGAGATCCGTCGACAAGGAAGAGACCGTAGGGTTCACAAGAGTGGTGAGCGAGCTTATTCAAGGTTCTACGCTTCCCAAGTTGAAGGATCCGGGTAGTTTCTCGATCCCGTGCACCATAGGCAACTTCAAGATTGAGAGAGCACTATATGATTGGGGTGCGAGTGTAAGAATCATTCCCTATTCCATTTGTGAGCGACTTGGGATGAAGGAGCTCAAGTGTACTTCCATTACACTCCAAATGGCCGATAGTTCCCTCCACCGACCTTTGGGGATGTTGGAAGATGTGCCAATAAGAATCGGGAAGTTCTTCATTCCGGTCGACTTCCTTGTACTTGACATGCCGGAAGATGCTATCACTCCCATTATCCTTGGGCGCCCATTTCTACATACCGCCGGTGCTATGATTGATGTAAAGAACGGTAGGGTCACATTTGAACTAGGCGACGAGAAGCTCGTGTTTGACCTCCAAGGCAACACCTCGCCTACTAATGATGAGTCTTGTAAAATGATCACCGCCATGAAAGACATCGATCTAAGGGACGAGTCGGGTAAAAGCTTGAAGAACAACTTCTATGGAATTGAGGATGATGATTCCGAGTTTGGGGCGAATGAATGCCCATATCACGAGATTGAGGACAAGTTGCAAAGCAAGAAGAAAGATGAGCCTCCCTTGGGGCCACATGAAGATAGATAGACGTTTGGGTATATCCTGAAAGATCGCAAATACAAGTTCAAGCCATTGAACTTAGTAGATCGGGATGCCCCGGGAACGTCGAGGTTAGATCATGAAGACCCTTGGAGTGTGGATGGTTATACCACAAGCTTGATTGAAGACTTCGCGAGAGCCTTCGATTTGTTACTTCGAGCCCTTGATGGAGATGGAATTGGCCAAGTGTTGTTAAAAAAATGATTGAAGAATGCACCACCTTTGTTTTGACGGAGTTCCTAAAGAACCGTCTTATTGTATATATCTCTTTCTTGTAATACTTTTAGGTTTTGTGAAATTCTTGTGATTTGGTATTTTAATGAGCGATGTGAGGGAGGGATTTTGATGAATGTGTTTGAGCTTATTTGATTGGTGAGAAGTGAAGATGAATCTTAGAAAGGAGTTGTTATTGATAGAGCTCGGATTTGGAGTAAGGGAGTCGGTTTTTAAAACCTTGGGTGAAGCTATCAAGGTTATGGAAGGCTAGAAGACTCTTCCCGGTCGAGAAGAGAGCATCCCGACCGGGAAGGATGACTCATCCCGACCGGGAAGGTTGTCATCCCGATCGGGATGAGGGTGCCAAAATTTGAGTTTACTGTTGTGTCGTCCCGACCGGGAAGGGTATGTCATCCCGACCGGGACCACTCATCCCGACCGGGACCACCCATCCCGACCGGGATGATGCACTACTCCCCTTTTAGCTTCCTCTTCGACACTCGAGCCCACCCAACCACTTTACACCGAGTTTCACATCAAATCCCACCCCCTTATACCTTGGAACCACAACCATGCGATATTATCGAATTTGAAGTGGGATGACAATAAAGAAGACAAGCAAAAGTGCATATATTGATCATTGAGACGATGGAGTTCGTGAGTTGCTAACCTATCGGTAAGGCGACTCTAATTTCTTTTCCGTCTTTTATTGCTTGTCTCCCTTTGGATACTCCCCTTCCCCCTTGTCATGGTGGCCCTCGGGGCCTTGGTAATTGTTGCTCCCGACTCTCGATGACGTGAGTACATCGAGAGTCATTTGAAAAATCCAAATTTACAAGATTTTCACCCTTTTTGTAGGATTTAGTCGGATTTGGGCGGAATCCGGGCTAGGCGACTTGATTACACCTAGTCCTCACCTCCCATTTCCTTTTATTTCCTTCTTTTTATTTCTCCCCCCTTCCATATATTTTCTCGTCTCGGCCCATGGTGACTTGACTACACCCCGGCCGGACACATTCTACCTTTTTTCTCCTCTTTTCGTTTTGATTTTTAGCTTTATTTTCGTAGTTTCTTTTCTTTTCTTTAGTGTCTCCATACACTGCGATCGAGCATGAGGACATTGCTCGGTTTAAGTGTGGGGGAGCGATATTCTAGTATAGTATAGTTTTATTTTCGTAGTTTTTTCGAAAAATCTTTCAAAACCATAAAAATTTGAAAACTTTTCACAAAAATCAAAAAGATTTTCTTTTTTGTGTTTTCCTCTTGTGTCGTTGTGTCGTACTTTTGTTGTGTTGTGCGTGTTGCCTCCTTTTTCCTTGTAGGTTGCTTATTCACCGTCAACTTTGGAGGGCTTTCAAGACATCCAGTAACATCCTTTATCCCTTTTTTTTCTTTGTCTCTTGTGGAGTTTGGAGGAGATTTGTGATGTTGTGTGCTCGGGTGGAGCTTTGTAGGGTTTGTGGTTGATTTGGTGACTTGTTTGGAAATTCGGGGTGGTGTTTGTTTTGTTTTGTTTTGTCTTGTTGCCTTTGGTCTCTTTTTCTTTTGTTTTTATCGTGTCTTTGTTTTGTGGTGTGTAGTTGTGTCCAGTGTGTAAAAAGATCTTCGAAAACCCAGTTTTGAGGCTAGTGTGCAAGTGTTTACTTTCCCTTTCTAGTAGTATGAATCGAGTCTTGGACTTTAGTCTAGTAGAATGACCCTAAATCAATAGTTCCGTTGGTCCTTTACCTTGAGTCCACCTAGTCTACTAGGGATTTACTACGGGATTTGCATTATGACCATTATGACCACCCGCGGTGTGAAAAGGCCTTGGTTGCCGAGTCCCGTCCCTTAGGTGACCGTGTTCGGAATTGTTTGATTAGTCCAAGTTTCTCCCCTTTTGTGGGTTTGAAGGAAAGGCGCCGTCCCGACACACCCATTCTCCTACCTCCTACACATATCCACAAAATAAAGTTGCAAATTGTTGAAATCTCTTTCTCAGTTGCAAAAGAAATGCCTACAACTCAAATCTAGTCAAAAGGGCAAAGAAAAGAAAAAGAAAGAAAATGAAAGAAAGAAAAGATTCAAGAAAAAGAAAAGACAAAAAAAGCCAAAAAGAAAATACAAAAGATGAAAATGAAATGGCATAGCAACACAAAAAGCAAAAATGCAAAAGAAAGAAAAATGCCAAAAGAAAAAAAACCGTCCCTCAAAAAGATTCTCACCCTCTCAAAATAAGCCTTTTTCCGACTATTACCGTGAAGAGCCTACCAAAGGACCGAGTCCCTAGGAAGGATGATAGCGGTAATGATCGGTCTTCCCTCATTTTGCAAACCTTATCCACCTTTTTACTTGGACTAGTTAGGCGGTTCTTGAACATGGGACGACCCTCTTGGCTTATCGCTAAAGGGGGGCGGGGTCTCACTTACCTACAGTGTCAACTAACACCGTGGTTCATCCTTTCTCCATTCAGCCGATCGTCCCGTAGTACGTTCTTAGAAGGTTAGGAGGAATCTAGGTAAGTTACCAACGTTTTTATTGCTTTGTTGTCATACTATTAGAGTTTTGTCCATATCGATTTGTGTTATTAGCTTGGGAACGTTGTCACTTGCGTTGAGTCCTAAACCGGTGCTTCTTTCACCACTTTTTAGAGGGAAGCGGTATTTGTTTCTTCTTGGGTGAAACCGATTGTTTGTATGTTTGTGTGTTTTTGTGTCTGGTTGCATCCACAGTTTTGTCGCAAGACCTCACTTGCCTTGCGGAGTGCACTTTTCCTCTAGGTGTACTCGCGTGAGTTGAAAGGGCATAAGGTGCGCTAATACTCACTCGACTAGTAGTCTAGTTTCTTTTAGTCATTAGTTAGTTTGTGCTTACTCGAGGGCGAGTAAGGGTTAAGTGTGAGGGAGTTGATAAGTGTAGTTTGTAGTGCCTAATTTGTTGTGTTTGGTCCCGGTTTCTCTTGTGGAATCGCTCCTTGGGAGCGGTTTCTGGGCTACTTATGCTTCTTCTAATTTGTTTTAGGTTCCCAAGACTGTTCATGGAGAATTGGAACAATTCTGACTCGTTTCATACACTTTTGGAGCCAACGAAAAGAAGGAGCGATCACTCGGTGCCTTGGATTCAATCTTGAGACCTTGGGACCCATTCCCGAACCCCTTAGACTCAATCCCGAGCCCCGAGAATCGCTGGGTAGCCCATGAGAGGCAAGGAGGGACCTTAAAGATCATATTGGAGGCCTACAAGACCCTTCCCGGGCGGGATAGTAGCCTTCCCGACCGGGAAGGGGTGCGCAAATGGAGCTGCTCCTGTTTTGGGGCCGTCCCGTTCGGGACCACTTCGTCCTGGACGGGACCGTCTCATCCCGGACGGGATGGGTCAGTTACAGCACGAGACCTTTCTTTTCATTCTCCTTCACTTTTGTAACCTTATAAATACTCCTCCCTTGTATTGTTTAAGCATCTTACATGATCTTAGACTATCTTAGACCTCTCTACATTAGACTAAACCCTAGAGAGAGGGTCTCCTCTCATTAGCTTAATCTCTCTTTAAACTCTTGTTAATTTTAGATTAATCTAGTTTATTAGTCTTGTATTAAGGAGATTCTTGAAGACTCATCCAAGATTGACAACCTTGGAGATTATTTTTGGTTTCTTATTAATGCAAGTTCTCATCTTTTTATCTTCTTGTTAGTTGGTATAATCTCTTTTCTCTTAATCTTTGTTAATCTCTCAAGTTTTAATCTTTACATATTGTTTATTGTTCTTATTTATTCATGATGAATGTTTGGTTATTTATGTTGATTTCTCTTATCATTGTTATAGTTAGTTTCATTATGAGTGAGTAGACTCTTTGTGGGGTTAGTAGGGGGATTAAGTGTGGATCATGGGTGGTTAGGGTTTGATTGTGGGTGAAGGTGATTCCTTTGTTGCTAGTCACTTATTGGGCACACTATGTGTTTGTTGTATTGCTTGTGGGTAGTAGTGGCCAATGCTTCTCATACTTGTTTTTCCTCTTCTCATTGTTTGACTAATTTGTGATTGAATCCTTGTGTTTTTAGTAGCATCTAGCATGAGTGTTCGGGTCTAGTCTTTGACACGAGAGTGCGGACTTTGGCCTTGGCGCGAGAGCGCAAACCGACCCTAGTAACTAAGTGGCACCTACACCCTTGATTACCCAATCATCCTACTACACTTATGAACCCGACCTAACCCTACTCCTTCCCATATTTGATTTCTCTACCTCTTTAGCCTTCTTCTCTAGTTTGTTAGTGTTTCTAATATTTAGTTGTTTCAATTAGCTTTTGTTTTATCTAGTTCATTGTTAGTCCATTTCCATACCTCTCAACCATCATAGTTTGTCAATTATTGTCTTCTTTGTGTTTGTTTGTGTAACTTAGCCTTGTTTGTGAGTAGACCATAGTCTAGACCCCCATAACCGTCCCCGTGGATATCGACCCGACTTACCCTAGATACTAGTTAGGTCTAGTTGGTTATATATTGAGCGGTAGGACCCACGGCAAAATCCTCGCATCAGCTCACCCGGCACGAGCAAATTGTTTTAAGCGTAAGCGGCGGTAGGGTCGTCAATCTCCTTCACTTGTTGGAATTCAAGATAAAATTTCTTCAAGTACTCTCGGATGGACTCACCTTCTCTTTCCTTCAGAGTCATGAGGTCAAAGCTAGTGAGTTGGCGCGTCTTGTTTCCGGCATACTGATCGAGGAATACGTTGGTCAACTCTTGAAAAGTGTAAATGGACCCTCAGGGGAGGTCTTTGAACCATCCTTGTGCGAGTCCGACGAGGGTCGTCTGAAAGATTTTGCACCAGGCTGCGTCTTCTGTGTCGTACATCCCCATATGACTCTCATAAGCCGCCAAGTGGTCCTCGGGATCTGTCGTCCCATCGAACCAGACCATTGGCATTTTGATTTTGGGGATGGAGCAGCATTGGATGTCTGGATGTAGCAGAGTTCTGGTGGGTCTGCCTAAGATCTTTGATCGGCCCCCCTCGGACTGATAGTTGTATGCTTCCTGATCTTCCCATTAGCTCGGAGTCGGGGTTCTATCGCTCGGTGGGTAGTATTGGTACGATTGGCTATATCGGCTAATGGCCTCGGGTTGAACCTCGGGAGATCGATGTCGGGGTCTCGAGCGCTTGGCCTAAAGCGGCGGCTCAAACCTTGTTTCCAAACCCTCCTTCGTTCCCCCTGGATGATTATGCCCTTGCTCAAGTTGCGGACCATGAGTGAGCCTAGCCTACATGCTTTTTGATAGATCCTTCGTTTTCGGCCGCTTCTCCGCGGGGGTTATTCTGTCAAACACTCTGGCTCGCTTTGGGCCCAGACGTGTTGAGACATTTTCTCGGGGCTTGAGGCGGTACTTCACACCCTGCGATAGAAATCCTTTTTCTGCAGAGGTAGTAGATCCCATGGTGTGTTACCGAACTGTCCTTCCTGGGGCTTCCGGGTCCGGAGGGGCGATTTGTAGTCGTCTCTTGGCATGAACGTACCCTAGGGTGGCCATCTTCGCCTTTCTATGGATTCTTCTGGCGGCGGTTCGTTTTGTTCCCCCCGCGGTCGTCGAGCTGGGGAACTCGAGACGTCTTGGGGTCGTTGCAATGCTGCCGACCAGGTCTTCGGGAGTGATATCCTTATTCAGCATTGCAGTAAAGAAGTTGGCGGCTTGTGCAGCCTGTGCAAGTGTAAGCTCGAGGTTGAGCCCTTGCTCCACCTCCTCCTGCACCTTCGAGGCCCCTACCCCCTTACTACGGTACCATGTGTTGTGGCCTGCCCGCCACCCGGGGGCAGCGGCTGGCACTACGGCTCGTGGTGATGATATTGTCATTCTGTAACGGAGAATAATGGCTTGCCCCGTCGGAACCGTTGCCGTGACTATTTCTTCGATATCGGGCATTCTTCTTGTGACTTTTGTTCTTCTGGGAGATTATCTCAGTGTTTTCCCCACAGATGGCGCCAAATTGTTCCCGTAGGAAACAATTGGATCCAAATCGGGTTTAGATCTTTGTCGGGTTTGACTTGAACCTTGGCCTTGTCCAAGTCCTCACTTCTTCCTTCCTCTAGCGCTTTGACCTCCTTGGAGTATCGGGTCGACCTTGCCTGCACAGGGAGCAAACAGGGCCTCGAGGTTGTCCGAGGGGAACCTCTCCGATGCCTCAATGAGTCTTTGAATGCACTTGATGGACCTTGTTCGTGAGGAACAAGGTGCGTTTTCTAGAGAAAGAACTTAGTGAGAGAAAATTCATTACCTTTTAATGAAAGGACATTAAGGGGTATTTATAGATTTCCCAAGAGAGAGAGGAGGGAGAGAGAGATAGAGAAACTGAGCACGTGACTAGGACATGCCCCTTACCTTAGGCGAGAGTCTAAGGGCCTACCTCGGGACGTACCCTCGGGGTCGGGATGACCTAGGATCTGGAGACGCCCTTGGCTAGGATGAGCTAAGGCTCGGGCGTCGAGGCCGAGCCGAGGGTTGTGGAGTTCTTCATTGAGACGCTCCTGGGGGTCGACCGGGAGGGCCTAGTCTGATGCCCCGGCGTCAGCCTTGAAGGCTATGAGACTTCCCTGGAGCGGGGTTGATCCGGGTCTGGGATCGATGGATAGCGGTTGGCAGATTACCGACCCTATCAGTTGTGATTGTGTCGATTTATCAAATATGAGATTCTTGGGTTTTTGTTGACTTTGTTTGGCCTATCAATATGGGGAAATTCGGAGTATGGAAAATCTTGTCTTGAGACCGTAACTTTCTCACCGCAAAAGCGGGTTTTGGTGAGGTTGGGTAGAGAAACCGAAAGATGACTCTCCCAGTATCGATCGCGACTTTGCGACCTTTTCCTAAATTCCTTGATTTGTGTATCCCGGATTTTAACTTCCCGACTACCCTAATTCCTTTTTCTTATAGATTTAATTTCCTCTTGATCATTTAGTCTCGTTACCTAGTTTAACCTTCAACCACCTAAAACTCCCCAAAATAGACCCCAAACACTTCTTGATTTTGACTCATTAACTTGCATGTTCCATCCTGGTGTATCGATCCCGATTTACCACTATTAAATAGTTAGTTTATCGAAGTTATAAATATTGTTTGATTGTGGGTTCACGACGACCCACATCACTGGACCGCAGCTGGCCGACCAAAACTGTGAAGGCGCCACGGCTGGCCGCATATTGAAATGGCTGGGCAGAAAGCTTGACGGCTGGTCGACCGTATTGAAATGGCTAGGCAAAGAGCTTGACGACTGGCTGACCATGGCTTATACTAGACCCGCCTTTTCAGCACTTTTGTTGACTAGCCTATCACCCCCTTGACTTATGGTTTTGAGTCATCCTTTGGTCTTTTTGCCTCTTTCTTAGCCCAATGCAAGCCTTGGTCTCCTTTTGGCTTGAACTCGACATTCTTGCACGATACCTACAAATATAAAACGACAAAAGTGATATCGGAATCTAGAGAAATAACAAAAATAGCTAGCTAATAACTAAGCTAAATAAACTAATTACTAAATCATTACTAGAATCGAGCCATTTAATCAATTAAGCACACAAAATCGAAGCGAATAAGGATATAAAAGTGGGTCAAATAACTAGTAAAATGTCGTTTATCAGCCGCACGACTCGTCGTCCCTGAGGTCTGCGATGTCCAAATTGAACCCGAGACCATACAACATCCCGTTGGAGCTGACATCACGACGAAGGAAGAAGGACGTCGATAGATGCGTGAGTAAGGTTAGTGAACTAGCCTACACACCAAAAGGTAATCTTCTTTCTCTAATACTCTAAATACCTAATTTATCCCTTCATAAAAGGGTGATCAATATCAACTATTCTATCTCTCTCTAAAAAACTAAGTCACCTTTCTCCTTGCAAGAAATGTTGAATTAAGGCAAAAAAACTTACTTAGGCATCGGAGAAGATCTCGTCGTACGCCCTCTGGGCTCTGTTTCTTCCTTCATGCAAGAACATTCACCTCAGCCAACCAATGATGTTGCTAGCCCTCTGAAGGCGAAGATCCAATCAAGGGACTTGAGGAGATCTAGACAATAGATCTACTTACTTTAGTTCTCACTCAATTGTTATTTGAAAAAAAAATATTGAATTCATTTGACATTAATATAAATTGTCAATTTGGAAGAAATGCGTTAATTCACGCATTCTCTAGTTCAAAATCATTGATTAATCGATCATAAAATTACAAATCATCTTCATTATTATTTTAAAAAATCAAAATCATCATGTACTCCATTATCTTCCCCTTATAGCTCATTCGCCATAGATGAATATTTTTTGTATCATCCAGTCTAGTAGTGAGGGAACCGATTACATTCTTAATTGGTAGAGAGTCCATGATGACTTTTCCCTTTAATTTTTTTTTTTGCCAGCAAAGACAAAATCACCCTACATACAACAAGTTCAGAGTCAACACTACATAGTGTTCTCTGTTGTTAGGGGATCGGGGGAAACATAATACATCAAAAACATGAAAAAACTTAAAGAACGCCTAAAAACAAGAAATATACGAGGTCCAAGGGACAAAGTATGCTGACGGAGATCAATAGAAAGGACACGAGCTTTAGCATCCACCATAGCATCGTCCAAGTTGTAAACTCCAAACGATCACTGATAGGATGATTGGCACACACAAAATGCACTTACGCCATAAAGACGTAGAAGGGAAACGAGGAAAACAAGCCTGGAGGACCTATCATTAGTGGAGTAAATTAAAGACTCCTACATTTTGGTAGTCGAACACGCATAGAACGAGGCCAGCAAATCAAAGAGCAAACCCAAACGATGAAACGGAGTTTGCGCCATCCAACAACCTTCCTATAGAGCACCACCACTCTAGAAAAAGAGTTTAGAAAAGAACCAACACCCATAACTTCCGAGGGCTGAGCTTATTGTTCGGGCCAAAAATTTACACCTCCGGAATGCAACATGGCATATTATGAGTGGAAGGTCAAAAGGTCAAAGGTCAAAAGTCAAAAGTCAACGACTAAAAGACGGAAGTCAATATAATCGAAAGTCGGTAAATCAAACAAAGTTCCGGAATAACATAAGACAATGGGCCAGAAAAGGATACAACAAGAAGGGAGATGAGCCGAACCAAGGAAAAGCAACAACGCAGCCCAACAAATGTAATGATCTATTCCCACTCCAACGGGTATGAAGCAGGAAAGAGTCAAAAACTGACTCCTACATTTGAGGCATAATTCCTGCAGACCTGGAGATAAAGGAGGAGGAGAGTATAACTGTTGAGGGGGGATTAAATGCCAAGATTTCAAACAATTAAGGGCAATAACTAGCAAAGCAATTAAGGGCAATAACGGCCGAGCAATAAAGAGACCCAATAAATTTTTACCAAAACAATTTGGCGCCCACCGTGGGGCTAAGTGATCATCTCTTATAAGCCAAATCCTACCGTGAAGCAATCTCGTGTCGTCATGACCGGATCCGGCCAAAGTTCTTCCGACAGTCAAGGAGCATCCACCCAGCCCATTGGAGGAGGATCGTCCCCAAGATCAGCGGAGCCAGTTTTCACGCCCCTTACCCTGGCAATTCCTACCAGCCAGGCAGTGTAACCCACGTTGACGGCCTCTAGGCCCCCTCCGACGCCTAAAACCTCTGGGGTCACCAGCTCCTCCAAGGCCAGGAAGGAAAGCGTACCAACCAGAACCTTGACACCAGGAGGATTCGTAGGAGAAGCTTCCAGTGGGGGGGGTCACCATACCTGATGCAGAGTATGCTCCAGGGAATCAGTGCTCTACGCCAGGCAGTGGAAACCCTGCAGAAGGACAACTAAGAAATCAAGGCTCGGATCTCGGCAGCAGACAAGACTCCAGTTGCATCAGTCCAGCCGTCACCAGAGATGCTGCCCTTGATGCCTGGGGGAGAGCCTAGCACCCGTAGGGAGTCAATGACCAGCAGGAAGACCACCAGAGAAGTCCCCTCAGAGTTGGTCACTAGGCTGGAGTTAGGATTGGCTCCACCAGGCCCAGTCATTGAACCCCAGGGATTGGGTTACCTGACCTACGGCCCCACACTCGGCAGATCTCCTACCACAGGTAACCTTCTCTCCACCATCAAAAGTCGAGAAACTAACTCACTATCTTTTGCAGGCACCCCTGTCCACCAGGCGCCAGGATGGCAATTTGTAACTCCACCAGGGATGACCACCTTAACCAGCAACCAGTCCTCTGGAGGAGTGTTGACAGCACCCAGAACCCCACTCCAGCAGACGTCAGAATGGCAGCCCGGATCCACGACAGCAGCAGTACCTTTGCCTCCTCCTCCTAGCAGTCAACACCCTGGAGGACCTCATACAGGGAGTACTCCTTTCAGCTTTTCTCCTCCTGTTTCTAACCCTCTTGCAGGAGCAGTCGGCACAGCAGATCAGCAGTACCAGGAACTGAAGGAATTAAGAGACCTGATCAACAAGATTCCTGGAATGCCACGTCCCCTGGAAAGAGCAGCTGGAGACAGCTACGCAGATTCACACTTCACCGATGATTTAGCCTGTGTTGTTGTACCCAAGGGCTTCGTGCCACCAGCCATGACGCTTTATGATGGCACTGTAGACCCCCTAGACCACATCAACCAGTACAAACAAAAGATGATGGTGGTGACCGCTACGGGGCCCTTGAAGGAAGCTTGCATGTGCAAGGGGTTTGGCTCCACTCTGTCAGAAGCAGCCCTTCATTGGTTCGTCGGTCTGCCTAACCAGAGCATCACCTTTTTCGCTGACATGGTCAATGCCTTCAACCAGCAGTTCGCCAGCAGCAGAAAACCAGAGAAGCAGACCAGTGATTTGTATCGGGTGGTGCAAAAGTTCGAAAAATCTACACGTGACTTCCTCAACAGATTCAACAAGGAGAAAGTAACCATCCCCAGATGTGATGTGCCCACCGCCATAGAAGCCTTCCGCCAAGGGCTCCACCAGGACTCGGATCTGTACAAGGACCTCACAAAATACCCGTGTGCCACGTTTGAGGATGTGCAGACCAAGGCAATGGCAGCCATCAGACTGGAAGAAGATTCAGGCCCCAGAAGGGCTGCGTATGGTTATGAGCATGTCACCAGAAAGGCGCCAGCAGAAAAGAGGGGTGAAAGATCAAAGCCCTTTGACAGGAACGTGAGCAAGGTTTCTGAGGAGAAAGACTGGAAGGACAATCCAGGGTTGCCACTCAAAGTAAGTGAGTATGGGTTCTCTACCAACCTTGCTGGGATACTCAAGGTTCTGAGGGAGTTAGGGCGCAGAGTTAGGTGGCCTAAGAGATGGGAGTACACCAATGACCAGAGGGACGCCAGCAAGAGGTGTGAATTCCACGACGACATTGGACAAAATACCGATGAGTGTGTCCAGCTTAGAAGAGAGGTATATATTGTTACAATGTAATGCCTTTTGGTCTGAAGAATGCATGTTCCACCTACCAGAGACTAGTCAATAAGATGTTCAAGAGACAGATTGGGGACACAATGGAGGTATATATTGACGACATGGTCGTCAAGTCAAAGCAAGCTTCGCAACATACAACACACTTGGAGGATACCTTCAACACCTTCTTCTTTTTTGTGTGTCGTCCCTTCTTCTTTTTTCATTATCCTTTACTTGCTAGACTCGTTCAAATTTGTCAACTCGTAGTTATAGGACGATCGCTTTGACCCGCAACCGACATCGTAGACCCGGTAAATTTTTACCAAAACACTTATTCTAAAATGGACGATAAAACTACAACATAGACTCCTAACGGAGATTATTATGAATAAAAAACGCAGTATTAGAAAATAAAGAGGCATCATTGTGAAAGAAGAGAATTCACCATCAAAACCAACTACACAACACCCAAATTGAACCTAACTCCAGGTCAACCAAACACCAATTACTCCACAACTAAGAAGACCACACCAAGAAGCAACCACAATGATCACAAGCATCGGGAGCCGGTCAACGGATACGACAAGGAAAAGATAGAACATCAAAAGAGGGAAAGAGAAACAAGGCCCAATCAAAACCCACCCGAAGAGAACGACAAAACCGATCGTTGGAAACAACCACCGACAAGGGACTCAGAAGAAAGACACAACCTGAAACCTAAAACAACCTATAAAGAAAAAACCAAATCTCAGACAGTCTTACATAGGGCTACGGTGAAGGAAAGGGACGGGGGAGGGAGGAACACCTAGCCAGAACCATGCAAGACAACCCCGAGACCAAACAAGAAAAACATAACAAACAAATCAACCACATACTAGAGATGAGGGAAGAGGGCGAGGGAAGGGGGATCACCTCTAGTAGTTGAAGACAAGACCACCACGATAGGGAGCCCGGAACAACACGACCCGTTCAGGCAGAGGTGGACGATGACACTAACGGCGGGAGGGAGGCAGACAACCGACGATCGGGAGAAGGGGGGCAGACGACGATCGGAAGACGACAGTCGGAGGGGATCAGGCACAACAAAACTTAGACCGACATCATATCTAAAACAAAGGAACGAGAGGCGGGGAACGGACCCAAAAACACGGAATCAATGGAGAAGCGCAACAAAAATGGTCGACCAAAGGTGTAGATTAATTGAGTGGCCAGAGATGAGGCTAAAAAAAGCCTCATCTTCGGCAAGGATGATGAGTTAAGAAGGATAGGGGTGGTGGTGGCTATGATGGTGATCAATTAGGGTTAAGATTTGGGTTTCTTTTGTGTAAAGAGAAGGGGGAGGAAATTGTAGTGAGAGAAAGTTATAACGCTATTGAGTAGGTATTCCCTTACTTGCTGAAATAGCTAGAGATATATTCTTTATGTCTCAGCCATTCATCGATCTTTTACTCCCTCCCATTCTCTGGAAAAGTACACTTTTTTTATTCAAATGTGTGTTTCCAAAGAATGAGAGAGAGTATATTATTTGAGGAGTATTTTAATCAAAGGTAAACAAATGATCGAGACAAAATAAGTACCTGTTAGTCGTGCATCCACAATTGCTTCTAAGGCACCTTTTAGTGCAAGTAGAAGAGTATTTGACGTGAAGTGGTCTATTTTAACTCCCAAACTCTAAATATGTGTGTTTGCAAGAAGGATTGAGATCAAGAGCCGAAATGACAACAAGGAAATAAAAATAGAGGAGGACGACAACGATAAGGAAGATGATTTAATATGCACACACCGACTGTGGAAGCGTTCCAAAAGAAGGATAAAAAGAAGGCCAAAGAGAACAGAACGTCCCATACGAACACTACCATTACTACTTAACAACTTAACACTCTCAAGTCCAACAATCAACCGGCAAAAGACAAGTCAGGTGAGACAGAAGCACGTGGGTTTTGATTCTTCGGGATAAGCAGGCAACCTAATTATCGTAAATACGAAAAAACGAATACTCCTATTGAATTCATTTGATTATCTCTCCATACAATTAGAGTTTTTATCCTAAAAAATATTGAAAACCGTCAACCGAACCCCGTCTCTTAACCATACTAAGCTCGTCCCCGAAATGACCAGAGCGCAAAACCTTGATCCGGTCCTACACGCAAACCGGACCGAGCTAGGGCTAAGAGTGTGCAAAATCTGGCTAGGACTGATAAAATGGATCGATCCCGACCGGAATCTACCGGACCGGGACGGGAATAAAAAGTTCCGATGCGGTCCATCAATTTGGGAGATTTCGGGTTCCAGTCCGGTCCTAACCCGGTTTTTTTTGGTCTTGATCGGAAAGAACAAATTATATTTATTTGGTAAAAATTCCGGTCTAACGGTCAAAACGACCAAAATTTCAAAAAAAATTGCAAATTTCGGTCCAACCGGTCCGGTTTGGTCTTGGATCGAAATATATTCCGATCCAATCCCGGTCCATAATTTCTAGATTCCGATCCAATATTTTTTTTTAAGATTCTGATCTGGTCTGGATCAGTGCGCACCCTTACCTAGGGCCACATTTGGCCGGGCTGTGTTGGCCCAGGGCAGTGGCCACTTATACATGAGTAGAAAATTTGCAAAAGATCGTGCTTCGAATTTTGGAATAAAACCCTAACCCCCGCCATCTCTCTCCCTCGTTCTTCCCCACGAACAGTCCCTTTTGTCTCTCACTCTCACCCTAGCAGAGTTGCAGTTCATTGTTGCTTCCATAAAAATGGCAACAAAAACCTCCTTGGATGAAGAAACCATCAAGAAAGTCATCCGCCAGGTATTCTCTACCCTTTTCTCAAATACCCTTTTCCAAAGTTCGGACCTTTTCAAAATTTTATTCATCATTTCTATGCAGGTTGAGTTTTATTTCAGTGATAGTAATCTTCCCAGAGATAAGTTTTTAATGAGCACTATCAGTGAAAACGAAGATGGCAGTATCCTTTTTTTCAAAAAGTTTGATCCTTTTATGTCTTTTTTTTAGAATAATGCTTTCATGTTTCTCGGTGATGTTTGGAGGGTTTTTGGTTGAATGTTTGGATATCGTAGCGGTTTTGAGAGAAAGTATGTTGATGTTTTAAGTTTTGATTTTGGGTTTGTTAAATGAATTAATTTTATATTTCCAGTCGGTTACTGTAGAACTTAACTTAGTATTGCAATTATTAAAGTGGTGAGCTTGGCATTGATATGTTCATTCTCAAGGATGAGAGCCCATTTGGGTTTGGGTGACGTTAAGGCTGATGGTGTTCCTGAAGACACTGTTAAAGCTGTGGCCGATACATTGAGGACTTCCAATTTTCTTAAGATTTCCGAGGATGGTTCGTGTATTGCTCTTTTGTTTGACGTCGTATTGATGAAATTTAGGATTATATTGCTTGAGATTAACTCATCGACTGGTTTACTTTTGAACATGAGTAGATAAAGATATTCTGAAGATTTTTTGGTTGGGTGGCTTGTATGTCTGTTTTTTAACTGGTTATTGTAGTTAGGACATTTCAATGAGAATTTGCTTGCAACTGCTGTACTCAGAGCAACTGTATAATTGCACATAGCGCAACTACTTGAATTCCAAGTGATGGTTGAATTTCAGATATGTTATTGTCTAAACATCTTATGGCCCCAGGCCCCATACTTGTGTATTTTTATATGCGATAGGTAAAATATAACTTGATCATTTGTTGTGAATCGAGCTGACCTGCATTCTTGGCATAAAGTATTCTATTTTCTTTAGCTTCACGTGTTTCGAGCTCAATGCTTATAGCTTCTTTTTATTTGTTTCCTGTAAAATTTATAAAATTGTGTTTGGTGACAATAAAAATAACTAAAGGGGTTGGGAGAAACTAATTTTCGAAAAGCTCAACCCCTTTCCACCCGTGACTATGTCCCATGTGTACCAATTTTTGATAATCAGTTTCCACAAACCCCCTCATGTTAATATTTTTGAACCCAAGCACCCAAATCCGATAAATAGCGAGTGAGGATTGAGGAAACAATTGTGAGCCAATCTTTGTTACTAATACCCCTTAGTTGAGTCACATCTATCTTCCATATAACAACAATTAAGGATATGGGCTTCAAATTCGTAGACCTTGAAGGTCACCTAATAGACCAAAAAACGGGAGGCCCACATGGCAATAGAAGGGAAGAGAGACTATTTAAGACATCAAGTATTGGATCTACTGATTGTAGGACTACTTTTTCGAAGACTTGTATTCTTAATCATGTTGATTCTATATGCACCATTTTTGGTTTGTACTCTTGTCCAATACACATACTCGAGATGGAAAAAGATCGGATCCAATTTCTGTGATTTTACATATAAAATGGTCTGTCTTTAAAAAAAATCTATTTTTCCTCTCCAACTTCGTGATGTAATTTTTGGCTGTCGACATTTTGTCGCTCCACAATTTTTGACTTTCCATTGTAAAGCTTAAACTCTTTGTATTTAGTTGGCGGAGCTTTTAGTTATGTAATCTTTCGTTCGTGTATTCCATTCCAGGAAAGAAAATTGGTAGGAAAACTGAACTTGCTAAACCAGAAGAGGTAATTGAACAAGTTGATAGCAGGACAGTCGCGGCTTCCCCACTACCTTACGATGTGAAGCTTGAGGATGTAGAGGTTCTCTTTACTCAATTTGGCAAGGTAACTGTTCGGGCCAAAAATTTGCACCTTCGGAGTACCACGTGGCAAAATACGAGTGGACGGTCAAAAGGTCAGAAGTCAAAAGTCAACAACGTAAGGGTTCACGGTTCACGGATGCCAGTCAAAGTCAAGGATCACAAGACGGAAGTCAAAATTGGTCAAACGTCATCAAGTCAAGTAAACCCGGAATAATACATAAAGATGGGCCGAGCCGAGCATAAGAAGGAATAAGGCTACAGGCCATACAATCAAACCATGGGCCACTTAAATCAAGCGGGCTCAACAAACAAAAAGAGGGATTCAGCTCATAAAAGAAGCAACAGTTGCTGCTAGCTACTACAAAAGGGGAAACCCTCCTAAAGGTTAGGAGGAGAAGAAATGAAGGTTAACAATTGTAACCGCCAGTCAACGCAAATAAAGAGCAATAAGGGGAATTGAATGCTGAGATCTCCTACTAATGAGGATGGTAACAGCCATAACAGCCACGAAGCAATAATTGCTCCACATTAAAAGGGGCCATAAAGACACCAGAGGAGGAGGGGCCATATATAAAGGAAAGAGAGGAAGAGGAGAGGGGCATTCAAGCACACCATCTCAAGTAAACGTACTAGCAAGCAATCATAATCCAAGCTATAGTAAAAATTACTTATATTTGTATTCTTTTCCTCATTCTTCTTCCATTCATAGTAAAACTTTGGTGGGATTCCGACTCCCCCCGCGGTTTTTCCCACATCGGGTTTCCGCGTCACCAAACATTGTGTGTGTTCTTTTTCCTTTCGTTATTTTCTTGTTCGCTTGATTCGATTCAATTTCGTCGACCATAGTTATAGGACGATCGCTTTGACCCGCAACCGATATCGAAAGACCCGGTAAATTTTTACCAAAACAATTTGGCGCCCACCGTGGGGCAAAGTGATCATTTCCTATAAGCCAAACCCTACCGTGAAGCAAACTCGTGTCACCATGCCCGGATCCGGTCAAAGTTCGTCCAGCAGTCAAGGAGCATCAACTCAGCCCATTGGAGGAAGGTTGTCCCCAGGATCAGAAGAGCTGGTTTTCACACCCCTCACCTTGGGTATTCCCACCAGCCAAGCGGTGAAACCCACGTTGCCGGTGTCTAGGCCCCCTCCGACGCCTAAAACATCTGGGGTCACCAGCTCCTCCAAGGCCAAGAAGGAAAGCGTACCAACCAGAGCCTCAACTCCGGGAGGATTCGTAGAAGAAGCTTCCAGTGGAGCGGGGTCACCAGACCTGATGCAGAGTACGCTCCAGGGAATCAATGCTCTGCGCCAAGCAAAAGAAACCCTGCAGAAGGACAACCAAGATATCAAGGCTCGGATCTCGGCAGCAGACAAGACCCCAGTTGCATCGCTCCAGATGTCACTAGAGATGCTGCCTCTGATGCCTATGGGAGAACCCAGCACCCGTAGGGAATCAGCAGCTGGCAGGAAGACCACCAGAGAGGTCCCTTCAGAGTTAATCCCCAGACTGGAGCTAGGATTGGCTCCACCAAGCCCGGTTATTGAACCCCAAGGGTTGGGTTACTTGACCTATGGTCCCACACCCGGCAGATCTCCTACCGCAGGTAACTTTCTCTCCAACATCGAAAGTCGAGAGACTAACTCACTATCTTCTGCAGGCACCCCTGTCCACCAGACGCCAGGATGGCAATTTGTAACTCCACCAGGGATGACCACCTTATCCAACAACCAGCCCTTCGGAGGAATGTGGACAACGCCTACCCTCAACCAGCAGGCGTCAGAGTGGCAGCCCAGATCCGTGACAGCAGCAGCACCTTTACCTCTTCCTCCTAACAGTCAACATCCTGGGAACCTTATGCAAGGAGTACTCCTCTCAACTTTTCTTCTCCTGTTTCTAACCCTCTTGCAGGAACCATCAGCACAGCAGATCAGCAACGCCAGGAACTGAAGGAATTAAGGGACCTGATCAACAAGATTCCTGGAATGCCACGCCCCCTGGAGAGAGCAGCTAGCGACAGCTACGCAGATTCACCCTTCATCGACGATCTAGCCTGTGTTGCTGTACCCAAGGGCTTCATGCCACCAGCCATGACGCTTTATGATGGCACTGCAGACCCCCTAGATCACATCAACCAGTACAAACAAAAGATGATGGTGGTGATCGCTACGGGGCCCCTGAAGGAAGCCTGCATGTGCAAAGGGTTTGGCTCCACTCTGTCAGGAGCAGCCCTCCATTGGTTCGTCGGTCTGCCAAACCGAAGCATCACCTCCTTCGCTGACCTGGTCAATGCCTTCAACCAGCAGTTCGCCAACAGCAGAAAACCAGAGAAGCAGATCAGTGATTTGTATCGGGTAGTGCAGAAGTTCGAAGAATCTACACGTGACTTCCTCAACAGATTCAACAAGGAGAAAGTAACCATCCCCAGATGTGATGTGCCCACCGCCATAGAAGCCTTCCGCCAAGGGCTCCACCAGGATTCAGACCTCTATAAAGACCTCACGAAGTACCCATGTGCCACATTCGAGGATGTGCAGACCAAGGCGATGGCAGCCATCAGGCTAGAAGAAGATTCAGGCCCCAGAAGGGCTGCGTATGGTTATGTCACCAGAAAGGCGCCAGCAGAAAAGAGGGGTGAAAGATCAAAGCCCTATGACAGGAACGTGAGCAAGGTTTCTGAGGAGAAAGACTGGAAGGACAATCCAGGATTGCCATCCAGAGTAAGTGAGTATGGGTTCTCTACCAACCTTGATGGGGTGCTCAAGGCTCTGAGGGAGATAGGGCGTAGAGTCAGGTGGCCCAGAAGACAGGAGTACACCAATGACCGAAGAGACGCCAGCAAGAAGTGCGAATTCCATGACGATATCGGACACCATACCGATGAGTGTGTCCAGCTCAGGAGAGAGGTTAAGTTCCAGTATGATCAGGGGAATCTGGATCACCTCATGTCCAGAAACTCTAGCAGAATAAATGCAGCAGATCAGGTATTGCCTTCTCCACCTCCAATATGTACCAGAATTGTCAATGTGATAACAGGAGGATCAGAATTATGCGGGCTGACCTACTCAGCAGCCAAGAGACATGCTTCTCAGACCAGAGGGGACAGACCAGAGCACTCCTGCAGAATCAGTTGCAAGGATCTTCCAGCTGTCACCTTTGACGAAACTGATGCAGAAGCTACTCCAGAAAGGCACCATGACGCATTAATAATTACTCTCTCCATAGAGAATTGTACCGTGAAGAAGACTCTGGTGGACACTGGGAGTCCAGTCAACCTCATCATGCTGGAAACTCTCCAGAACATGGGGTTTAGCGAGAAGGATCTAATGAGGAAGGTGGTTCCCTTGGTGGGTTTTAGTGGTGAGACCAAGCATTCTCTGGGAGAGATCACCATTCCTACCTATGCCGGAGGAGTAAACAAGCAAGTACGGTACCTAGTCATTGATGGACCCTCCATCTACAACGTGATTCTAGGAAGGCCTTGGATCCATGAGATGAAGGCAATCACCTCCACCTACCACCAGTGCCTGAAGTTCCCTACACCCTGGGGAGTGTAGAAGATCAACGGAGACCAAGGAGAAGCCAAAGATTGCTACAGGGTAGCCCTTAAGAAGACAGCGAGCCCCCCAGCATAGCAATTACAGAGCCTTCATCTGCCTCTACAGGAGTACGTAGAGCCACCTCAGGCGGAGTTGGATGAAGTCAACCTGGACAAGCAACATCCAGAGCGAAAAGTGTTAATCGGATCAGAATGCACAGGTAATATCCGCCAAAACCTCATTGAATTATTAAAAACTAACATGGATTGTTTTGCTTGGTCGCATGATGATATGGTAGGTATAGATCCGAGCATTATCACCCACAGGCTAAGCGTGGACCCAAGCCACAAACCAGTCCAGCAAAAGAGAAGGAAGTTTGCTCCAGAGAGAAATCAAGTCATAAATCAGGAGGTGGACAGTCTGCTGACTGCTGGAAAAATCAAGGAGGTGAAGTACCCAGAGTGGTTGTCTAACGTGGTGGTGGTTCCAAAGAAGAATGGCAAGTGGAGGGTGTGCGTCGATTTCACCGACTTGAACAAAGCATGCCCGAAAGATCCATTCCTCCTACCACATATAGATGCCATGGTAGATGCTACAGCAGGCCACGAGATGCTAACCTTTCTTGATGCATGGAGTGGGTACAACCAGATCAAGATGCATCCAGCAGACCAGGAGAAGACAGCCTTCAGGTCTGAGAGAGGTATATATTGTTACAATGTAATGCCCTTTGGTTTGAAGAATGCAGGTTCCACCTACCAGAGACTAGTCAATTAGATGTTCAAGAGACAGATTGGGGACACAATGGAGGTATATATTGATGACATGGTCGTCAAGTCAAAGCAAGCTTCGCAACATACAACGCACTTGGAGGATACCTTCAACACCTTGAGGGAATACAAGATGAAGTTAAATCCGTCAAAGTGCACATTTGGAGTGTCATGTGGGAAGTTTCTGAGGTATATGGTGACCCAGAGGGGAATTGAAGCTAGCACAGAGCAGATCAAGGCCATCCTTCAGCTGGAATCCCCACAGAAGCCAAGAGACGTGCAAAGGCTGACTGGAAGAATTGCTGCTCTGAGCAGATTTATCTCCAGGTCTTCAGATAGATGTCGATTGTTCTATGATATCCTGAAGAAGGCCCAAAGGTTTGATTGGACAGCAGAGCACGAGAAGGCATTCAGTGACCTGAAGCACTACCTCAGTACTCCACCTCTGCTGTCAAAACTAGAACCTGGAGAACCACTCTTCCTGTATTTATCAGTAACCGAGGTAGCAGTCA
Source organism: Agrostemma githago (assembly GCA_958450325.1). Classification (NCBI taxonomy): domain Eukaryota; kingdom Viridiplantae; phylum Streptophyta; class Magnoliopsida; order Caryophyllales; family Caryophyllaceae; genus Agrostemma; species Agrostemma githago. Next base: position 11,481,337 of record OY288242.1, read on the forward strand.
GCGCGGTATTAGTAGGCGAGCACGAAGGAGCACAATGCCCAGTATATTATGTTAGTAAGTCTCTGCTTCCTGCAGAGACCAGGTACACATCCCTTGAGAAACTCGTACTTGCACTTGTTACAGCGTCTTATAAACTTCGACCTTATTTTGAATCGCATGCTATTTCCGTAATAACAAATTATCCACTAAAAACTATTATGAGAAAACCTGAGTTATCAGGGAGAGTGGCCAAGTGGTCTATACACTTGAGCGGCTTCGACCTGAAATTTGTCCCCAGAACAGCGATAAAGTCCCGGGCGTTAGCAGACTTCGTATCCGACTTCAGCCCAGCACTGCAGACCCAGGCAGAGAAAGACATCCTCCTCCTTGAGGAGGACAAAGGCGAACAGGTGTGGAAGCTAAATGTAGATGGCGCCTCCAACATGCGAGGATCTGGAGCAGGATTAGTTCTGAAGTCTCCTCAGGGGGATCTCATAGTCCAAGCAGTACGGTGCGAGTTCCGAACAACAAACAACGAGCCAGAATATGAAGCTCTAATCTTGGGTCTCCAGCTGGCTCTAGACCTCAAAATCAAGCGCCTAGAGGCTTACAGCGATTCCCAGCTAATAGTAGTCACATGAATGGTTCGTATGCAGCTAAGGACTCCAAGATGGTGTCTTACCTTGAAGTGGCAAAGGAGCTCTCCCTCAGGTTCGTAGCCTTCTCAATCAACCAAGTCCCTAGGGACCAAAACGTGGGAGTAGACGCCCTAGCCACCCTGGGGGAAACCTTCAAACCAGGCGTAGTTTCCACCATACCCATTGTCCATGTACTGGAGCCAGCTGTTTGGACAGGCACACAGGAACACCAGATGCTGAGGCAGGAGGACAATTCACCAGACCAGGGATTGCAGTGGCTGCAGGAGGCAGGAGTCTGCAGCACCTCAGCAGAACAAGAAAGAATCCCAGACTGGAGAAACCCTACCAAGAATGGCTGCAAAACGATATCCTGCCAGCAGACAAGAAGGATGCCCGGAGTTTTAGAATGAAAGCGTCCAGGTGCACCCTCATTGATGGTGTCATGTTCAAAAGATCAGCCGCTGGACCATACTTGAGGTGCCTAAGTCAGCAGGAGGCAGAGGTGGTTATGCATGACCTCCACAGTGGTGAGTGTGGAAATCATGCAGGGGGCAAGAGTCTATCCAACAAAGCACTCCGCCAAGGTTACTATTGGCCGACAATGCGCAAGGACTCGAGGGAATATGTTAAGAAATGTGACACCTGCCAGAGACATGCACCGGTCAATCACCAGCCAGCAGAGCCGTTGCACCCAGTAATTTCTCCCTGGCCCTTCATGAAATGGGGGATGGATATTGTTGGCAAGCTACCGAGAACCCTAGGAAACAAGGTTTTTATGTTGGCCATGACTGACTACTTCTCCAAGTGGATAGAAGCAGAAGCATTCCCTCAGGTGACTGAGAAGCAGGTTATATCCTTCATAAAACGTAACATTATCTGCAGGTTTGGCATTCCTTCAGAGATCATCTGCGACAACGGATCCCAGTTTATTGGCAACAAGATGGAGGCCTACTGCGCTAGGTGGAACATCTTTTTTTTTTTGTTGGTAAAATGTAAGTAATTTCATTTCATCCAAAAAACATACAACTTGACATCAAGGCCCAATTTCATCCAAATATCTAACTAAGGAAGCATCGACTATGCTGTTGCACAATAGCATGACTCCCTAGTATTCGAAACCTTACATCTCTTTGAATAATTTTGAAAATTATATTAGGTCGTACTAAAATCATATCATGCACACTCTTATTCCGTGCCCACCATATGTGATAAATAATGGCGTTAATTGCTGCCACCCATATTTTCTTGTGGCTATGTCTTCGACTCCTCTTCATCAGCCACCATTCCATATATCCCGTGGTTGGGATTTCCTGCTGCAACCAACCATTGACTTCCTTCAAAATTATCGAACTGTATGGACACGAAAAAAACAGGTGATAATGCGACTCATCCTCCTGCTCACATAATCCACACTTCTTGTTTTCAATCAGTTTCCATTTGGCCACTCTCTCCCTAGTCATTAGTCGACCCTTACTCACCATCCAACTTAGGTGGAACATCACACTAAGCAAGTCTACCCCCAGAAACCCTCAGTCTAATGGTCAGGCGGAGTCTAGCAACAAAATTGTGATAGACAACCTGAAAAGAAGGCTGGAGGAGGCAGGGGGCAGATGGGCAGAAGAACTCCCCTTGGTGTTGTGGTCTGACAGAACGACACCCAAGGTGGCTACAGGACAAACACCTTTCAGTTTGGTCTTTGGTGCTGAGGCGGTCATCCCTTCAGAGGTGAGAGTGCCTACTCATAGATACGGATGCATAACCGAAGACAGGAACCAGGTAGAGATGGCAAGCAGCTTGGATACTATAGATGAGCTCAGAACCGATGCTCAAATAAGGATGGCCTCCTACAGACAAACAGTCGCCAGAAGTTACAACAAGAATGTCAGAGTCAGAATCCTGCAGGAAGGAGACCTAGTCCTCAGAAAAGTCTTCCAGAACACCAGGAATCAACGAGCAGGAAAATTCGCCTACAATTGGGAAGGACCCTATCAAGTGGAGAAAGTAGTCGGGAACGGAGCCTACCAACTTATGACCATGGAGGGGAAGATCATCCAAAAGCCATGGAACATCGTACACCTAAAGAAATACTTCTTCTGAGTGGGCCACAGCCACCAGCAATCTGGGCCACTGCCGCCAAAAACATGGGCTACAGCCGCCAGAAACGTGGCATCTATTCTGCTAGGTGCACCTCCACCAGAACCCAGGTTTAATCTTTTCAAACCTCGCAAACACGTATTTAAATTTTCCTATCATTCTTTTGTTTTCTTTTCTTTCTTTTAGCAAAATTCAAATTTTTTCCCGCATATTTAAATCAGATAAAATTTTGATTTCCTTTTTACGTGTGTCGTCAAAATTCAATTTTCTTTGGCATTAAGGTTTGATTTTCTTATTGCGTACATTTTCGAAATTTAATTTTCTCTCTCCATATATTTTTGAAATTTGATTTTTTGCTTCCACATATGTCTTCAAATATTGTGTTCCCTATCTTTGCCAAATTTTTGTCAGTTTTTTCAAACTGAGTGCTGGTGACTAATCTGGTGGAGTGTACAATTTCTACAAAGGGCGTGCGTTTGTGACTAAGTGCCTACAACCGGGACATTACAGTCTCCTGCGCCACTTAGCACCCACGCAAAGCGTGGCACCTCCGACTGAGTGGGCGAACTAAACCCCAGGCCACCACTATATCAAAGGTCGACCATACAAACATAAGGCATGCATACAACAGAAGGTAGTTAGACAAAACTACAACAAACGATTACAATCAGACGCAAACAATCACGATCCAAAGCAAACATTTACGACCTTCTGCTAAGGCACAAAGTGCCACAAAATACTAACACACGTCGCTCCCCTGAGCAAAGGCGAAGTCATTACAGAATTTTTTGCAAACACTAACAGATCAGAAGTTCATCCCATGCAGGATTTACAAGCCGAAAACAAAGTACAACAAAGGAGGAGTAACATCACTCCAGCAGAACTTGGTCCACAGCATGGACATTCTCCTCTGGTGGAGGCGGAACTGCATCGGATCCTCCTGCAGCAACCTGGGTCTCTGGTGAACAGCAGCAGAACCTCTCCCAGGATCATCAGCAGCATCCACCTGGTCCACACTCTCTTGCCTATCAGACTCCTGATCAGCAATAAGGAAATCAACGGACTCCATAAGATCCTCCGCCTCCACATCAGAAAGAGCATCCAGGTCAGGCGCCACAGGAAATTCCTCATCTAGTCACTTCTTCTCTACAACCAGATTCCTCTGCCAACAATCTGCGAACCAAGTCCAACTCCTTCAGAGAACCTTCTTCTAGCACAGACCTGGGACCAGGAAGTAGCATATGATCCAAGAAAGTCATATCCTCTGCAGACTTACCAAAGCCTTCAGGAAATTTGAGCACCACTTCAGCAGAAACCTCATCAACGGATCTGGGGGCAGAATAAGAGGTAGACTTAGAAAGGTCTGCCACCAGAGGTCCACTCTCTGCAAGAGTAATTTCTAAGAGAGGGGACAGATCACGCCTTCTCCTAGAACCAGCAAGGTCAGCTGAAGCAGAGCCAATTGCCTACAACTGGGGCAAGCGGAAATTCCCGCCTAAGATGAGCTTAGTCGGAAATTTGGGGGCATTTGTTCGGGACAAAAATTTGCACCTTCGGAGTACCACGTGGCAAAATACGAGTGGACGGTCAAAAGGTCAGAAGTCAAAAGTCAACAACGTAAGGGTTCACGGTTCACGGATGCCAGTCAAAGTCAAGGATCACAAGACGGAAGTCAAAATTGGTCAAACGTCATCAAGTCAAGTAAACCCGGAATAATACGTAAAGATGGGCCGAGCCGAGCATAAGAAGGAATAAGGCTACAGGCCATACAATCAAACCATGGGCCACTTAAATCAAGCGGGCTCAACAAACAAAAAGAGGGATTCAGCCCATAGAAGAAGCAACAGTTGCTGCTAGCTACTACAAAAGGGGAAACCCTCCTAAAGGTTAGGAGGAGAAGAAATGAAGGTTAACAATTGTAACCGCCAGTCAACGCAAATAAAGAGCAATAAGGGGAATTGAATGCTGAGATCTCCTACTAATGAGGATGGTAACAGCCATAACAGCCACGAAGCAATAATTGCTCCACATTAAAAGAGGCCATAAAGACACCAGAGGAGGAGGGGCATTCAAGCACACCATCTCAAGTAAACGTACTAGCAAGCAATCATAATCCAAGCTATAGTAAAAATTACTTATATTTGTATTCTTTTCCTCATTCTTCTTCCATTCATAGTAAAACTTTGGTGGGATTCCGACTCCCCCCGCGGTTTTTCCCACATCGGGTTTCCGCGTCACCAAACTTTGTGTGTGTTCTTTTTCCTTTCGTTATTTTCTTGTTCGCTTGATTCGATTCAATTTCGTCGACCAAAACACGAATTTAGGACGAATTTAGTTATAGGACGATTGCTTTGACCCGCAACCGATATCGAAAGACCCGGTAAATTTTTACCAAAACAGTAACTTTCTTAGTTTTTTTTATTTTGCTTATGAGATAAATACGAATTTAGGATAAAAACACATTGCCGCTGTGTTTGTTTGTAGTGAACCTCCCAATTACAAATCAAGTCTTATCAACAATCTTTTTTGCACCAACTGCCTTTTCCATGTACCCTACTCTTGATCATTCTATTAGGTGTTGTAAGTTTTTGCTTTCTAGTAATTGTGTCGTGATTCAACATTATTAAATTTTGGTAGCTGAATGTTGGTTTGTTTTCGTATGGGTGACAAAGAAAAACTCTCTATATTGATTCATGATTACGCATTTCAGATTAGAATAACAGGACTGAATGATACTATTTCATGCCCATTTCAGGTGAACAGTGTCCGCCTCCCTAAGCATGTTTCGAACAAAAACATGTTTTGTGGGACTGCTCTTGTTGAGTATTCTACAGAGGAAGATGCCGAGAAACTTTTGAAGCAAAGTTTGGGGTACGCTGGGGCTGATCTAGAGCTTAGACCAAAGTAAGCTGACTCTGAAAAAATTCCATAAATTTTAATCCTTTTGCTGTATTTTTGTATTATTTAAAATGTGAATGCCAATGCTAAAAAAAATCGATGCAGTGAGCACGTAAATTGTCAAAACCATCGAGTACTGATATGTTTTTGCTTTTTTAGGAAGGAATTAGATGCTGAAAGGGAAAAACAAATAAAGGAGCATGAAAAGACTCCAGGGCACGATAATCGCGATAATCGTAAACTTCCTGAAGAACCCAGGTATGTTGATGACCTATCCTTTTATATAAGGAAGTTGAGATTGAAAGTATTTTAGTGGAGAAGGCTCTCTTTCATCAGCGCTTATGACTTGCTAAATGTGCAGCTATCCTAAAGGCCTAATTGTCGCATTCAAACTAAAGAGCGCGTCTTCTAGAGACAAGAAAAATGGAGCACAAGAACAAGTTAGTAAGGTGGAGGTGTCAGGTGCTGAAACGTCGACAAAAGATGCAGTCGTGGAGGCATCTGAGACTTCAGAAAACCCAAAAGATATTTCTGAGGAAAATAAGGAAATAGCAAGTGATGAGAGCAGTCTTGACAAGGAAGTGAAGGAAGGTGAGGATAATGAGAAGCCTTCTGAAAATGCTGAGAAAAAGGATGGAGAAAAGGTTGCGGAAGGAAAGAGCACAAGGGAATCCTACAAGGATAACATGGATGTAGTTATTCGTGAAGATCTGAAGGCTGTGTTTGAGAAATTTGGCACTGTCAAGGTAAGAATTCGTCCCAACTTTAGGTCTGATTATAACTACTGTGTGGAGTGATCCCCGTTTCTTCGTGGGTAATGCATGCAATACAGCAGGAGTCACATGGGCCTGTAATTTTAAACCCAAGAAACACCCTTCCAGTCCCTTATGGCTGCGGCTGCGTAGTGCCCTATTTCGACCTTACTACTAAGATTCCAAAATTAAGAGGTGAAATTAAGAAGAAATATCATGTAGAACATAATTTGTGCCACTACTTCCTGGCACCGGGCTTCATAAAGCTTTATTCACGAGCTGTCAGTCACCCTCTTTTACTCCAAAATCAGTTCTGGCCGAAATGTTCTTGTATTTTGTATCACCCCCTACAGTACTGACATTGTCCTCCCTTTCTATCTGATTTTTGGTATGAAGTACATTGACTTCAAGATGGGAGAAGAATCGGGTTACATCAGGTTCGATGAACCAGAAGCATCCCAGAAAGCTCGTGTTGTTGCAGTTCTGAACAATGAGGGTGGTTTAGTAGTTAAGAACTATGTCGCCATTCTAGAACCTGTCTCAGGTAAGTAGCAATCATTTATTGTCCTGTTTTAACATGTCTCCTATGTTAGCCTTTATATACGCTTTGTTATTTAGATTACCAGCTTGATTCTGCAAGCCTTGGAGTTCTATTGCAGATTATATAGGCCGCATCTAGGCAGAATATGTTACTTCCCTCCAACTTTTCAATATTTTCGTATTAATATTAGGCCGTCCAAAAGGTTGTCTTTCTAGCAATAGTAAAAGTAGAACTTGTGTCTATCAGATTGAGTCAATAAAAAACTGAAACTTAGCGAGTAAGCCTTGCCCAACACTTATAAACTGATCTAATGCTAGTATATGCGCCTTCTCTTAACGGCATAGGCTGATAAGTGTGGTCACCCACTACGTTTAAGTTACTCGTGACCGGTTGGAATTTGGAAGTGTTCAACTAAGGGTGTTTGTGCAAATATGGGTTTAAGCTTTTGTTGAAAGATTCTCATGATTTTGTTTGGTGCTGCCTATGAAGTTTGTGCATATTATTGAGCGTTTGACATGGGTTATTGAGGCGGGTGGGATAATTTGTGACGGGTATTCAGGAGGTGACTGAGTAACCTAAGATGTTTGTTCATTTGCTTCTAGGTGATGCCGAAAAGGAATATTGGTGCCAAATCCAAGGAAATCAGAAATCCTACAAGGGAAACCGAGGAAAGTGTGTATTTTTGTAAACTCATTCCATATTCTAAGTCCCATTACCTCAATTCTGAATTGTTACGACTAGTTTGCCATATTTCTGCGATGTGGAACACTCAAACTTATACTGATTGTGTTGGTGAAACCAGAGGAGGAAGATTCACTAAAGGTGGTGGAAGACATGGACGCTCTCGCGATAATCGGTCACCTGCTGGTCGCCCAAACAAAGTTCAGAAGATCGCTACCTGAGGATTTTTGGATAGAACTAGGTGTCTGTGTACTCTTTGAATTATTTTCTTTTGGATTGTTACAAATTTATATGGTGCTTTAGTAGTTTAGCACGAGTTATATGCATGCATCAAATTGAATGTGGAAAAGGTGGAACTTGATTTTAAACAATTTTTAATTTAGCCTAATAGTAAGGAGTTTTTTAAAGAACAAAAAAAGATTTCCCACTCCTACAATAGATCTACCTCTAAGCTATTTGATTTTCTTAACAACGATACTTGCATTAAATCTCTTGTTTCCATAATTCAATCCCAATCGGAAGCACATCATTAAGAATTTTCCACATGAGGGTTTTCCATTTTGTCGGACCATAAGTTTCCATAGGTGCTTCGCACAATCTTATGCGTAAAGAGCTATCAAAAGCAACCATGTATCCACTCATAGTCGTGCAATCACTCGTCTGGGTACAAGTTCAGTAGAATTGATCCTTGGAAGTACTTACTGAAAGTTGGCAACACAGAATCTTTAGTCCCCAATCTATTTATTTATATCTATCTATCTATGTATAAAAATAACAGTTTTGTTAAATACAGCTGATGGGAGTCGGTTGCCTGCCTCTGGCCGCCTGCCAGTCAGGCCCCGGGGCGTCCAATCCCAGAATAAGAAAAGGCCTGCCCAGCAGACCTTCCATCAATATCATTGAAACTTCCAAGTGAGTGGCCTTAATTCCTTAGCCGCCTGGCACAGCCTGGCCGCCCGCCGAGCAGGGCAAACCAGGCCTCTTGCCTGTTTCCCGGGCGCTCTCGCCTAAGCAGGACCAGAGGGGGACCGAGGACCCGTCCGTCATTTTGCCTAAAGGTAAGGGGAAGTGAGTGGATGAGGTGAGTCCACGTGTCGCACAAGCATCCACTCATTTCCCTCTTCTTCTTTCTCTTTTCCTCTCTCTTGTGGGAAGGTATAAATACTTTCTCATTTCCCACATGAGAGGGGTTGGATTTTCTCTCTCTAGACTCTTACTCCTAAAAACGCCACCTAGTTCCTCACGAGCTAGGTTCATCAAGGCATTTCACGGACTAACTTAGGCATCGGAGAGGGTTTCCTCGGACAACCTCCGAGGCCCTGTGCGTTCATTGTGCAGGGAGCAGGCCGACTCCGCCGGGAAGGTCCGATCAAGGGAGTGAGACGAAGAAGAGGTTTAAGGAAGTCGGACGATCAATTATTCACCAGTAACTTAATTATACGACCCGGATCCAGAGCCGGGTTAATTGTTTCCATAACCGGAACAATTTGGCGCCGTCTGTGGGGAACTTACGGTTGTGCTCACGAGTTACCCACTAAAATCAACCACTCATAATCACAAAAAACTAAAACAATCATGCCAGAAATCGTTGATACCAGTGCAGGGACGGGCCCGACGGGCCCGACGGTCCCACCGGTGGCCCCCCTGTATGGTATGCCGCAGTTGGAGAGGGTTCCTCCTGCCACAACCCTGGGGATGGGGGGAACCAACCTCCTCGGCGGACCGAACACTGCTGTGACACCTGAGCTGGGGACACACCCTGGACACGCTCTGAATCTGACCCCAGCTCAGATGGCGCAAGCGGCCGCTTTCTTCTCTGCAATGCTAAACCAGGAGTTCACTCCTGAGGACCTGGTAGGCAGGGTCGCATCGGCACCCAGGCAGCCACCCTCAGTAAGCAGGGATGGAGCTGGGGGCACAAGGCGAACCGCCGCCAGAAATGCTCAGAGGAAGGCAAGAAGAACGGCACAAGCGTACGCGCATGTGCAAAGATGCATTACAACAGGCAACCCAGAACCACCTGTCCAACAGGCGTTCTCCATTCACACAACAGAGTCCGCGTCTGGAGAACAAAGGGGCTTATCCCGGGATTTGCAGGAGAGAATGAGGCTCAGGGAGCCCATGTCAAAGCGCCTAGGAGAAAAGCCAGGCCGGGTTTTCTCTAGGCTACCACCGGCGGTCAAAGAGCAGTCAGCCCCTGGTTTATCCCAAAGCCTGCAGTCAAGGCTCAACCGGGGGCAACCGCTTGAATCTAAGTATCACCAGGGTGAGAACCTCTGTCACTCCCAGAGGAAGAGACCCAGGCAAGTCTCTCCTGAGACAGAAGATGAAGCAGCGAGCAGGCCGCCCCCAAGGCACTGCTCCCCCAGCATGAGGAAACCGGCCCATAAACAATGGGATACTCATGGTAACCAATCTGGGGAAAGCAGGTCACGATTGGTGGGCAGGCCCACAAAAACCCCACTTCATCCTGAGGTACAAGAATACCCCATTCCAAAAATCAAAATGCCCACCATCAAGTTTGATGGGACAACAGACCCAGAAGACCACCTGGCGGCGTTTGAGAGCCACATGGGCATGTACGACGTAGATGATGCCATCTGGTGCAAAGTTTTCCCAACCACCCTGGTGGGGCTGGCACAAGGATGGTTCAGGGACCTCCGCCAGGGGTCAATCAAGTTCTTCATAGAGTTGGCCGAGATCTTCCTCGAACAATATGCAGGGAATAAAAGAAGACGCCTCACTCGTTTCGATCTTATGACCCTAAAGCAGAAAAGGGGAGAAAGTGTAAGGGAATACCTGAGAAGGTTTGATCTATCCTACCAGCAGGTCAGGGAGATCGACGATTCCACCGCCGCCTATGCCCTGACAATCTCCCTGCTTCCAGGGGAAATGAAAAACCAGATGATCAGGGCCCAGCCAGAAACCTTGGCCATGGCCAGGAAAATTGCTGAAGGGTTTATTCTGCAGGAGGAGTTCCACGGCCTGACGGATACCCCTGCAGGCCAAACAAGGCCGCAAGGGGGACCGCAGGGTGGGCGTGGCAGGAATGAGCCAGGTAAGCAGAAAGAAGAGGGAGACACTCCCAAGAGGGAGCGCACTGTCTACCAGCCAAGGTTTGACAGTTACACTGCCCTCAACAAATCCAGGGCGGAGATCTTTGAACTAGAAAAGGAAACCGCTAAGTGGAATCGCCCGAACAAACCTCGCAGCCCAAAGGGAGACCCCAAGAAATTCTGCACCTTCCACGACTGCATAGGCCACACCACCGAGGAATGTCGTCACCTGAAAGACGAAATTGAGAAGTTAATCAGGAACGGATGGTTGGCCAACTACGCAGCCAAGAATAAATCTCAGAAGGAAGTATCTGAGAAACCTGAAGGGTCAGGGCAGAACCGTATGGTGATCCACGTAATATCAGGGGGCACTGAGGGCCAGCTCAGTCGAAGAGGCCAAAAAAGACAAATGCGTGAACTAAGGAACCAGATGCAGGAAATCTGTTATGCTGAGAAAGCAGGAAGTCCAAGGGGAGTGACATTAAGCATCACTCCTGAAGATGCAGGGCGCGTGATATACCCGCACAGTGATCCTTTGGTGCTGTCCCTGGAGATCAACAACCACATTGTGCGGAGGTGCATGGTAGACACCGGCGCATACACAAATCTACTGTACAAAGACGCCTTCGAGAAAATGGGCCTGGAAAAAAGGCACCTGCGACCTGCCCCCGGATCGTTATACGGGTTCAGTGGGGCAGGCGTGCTGCCCATGGGAGTCATAGACCTACCCGTAACCTTTGGGGAAGGCTCTACCGCCAGAAACGTCAGGGCAACCTTTGTTGTTGTGGATGTAAGATCCGCCTACAACGCCCTAATTGGCAGAGCCACTCTGGACGAAATCGAGGCGGCCATCTCCATCAGGGCCCTCACCGTAGCATATGTCACCGATTTCGGACTAGAAGGAAAAGTGCGCGGGGACCAAGAGTCAGCCAGACAATGCTACTCCGTGGCCCTGCAAACACACGAAAAAGAGAGAAAAGGAAAAGGAAAGGCTGACAGTTCCCCCAGCAGGGAAGGCGAAATTCCAGTCAAGAATCAGGCGTCCGACCACCTGGAGCCTGGGGGCGAAAGCATGCTGGTAGACTTAGAACCAGGGAGGCAGGTCCTAATAGGAGCTGACCTGGAGGAGTCCTATCAGGCTGAACTGATCAAGCTGCTGAAAGAAAACAAGGACGTATTCGCCTACTCGGCATATGAGATGCCCGGGGTTGATCCATCATGCATCGTTCACAGGCTGAACGTAAGCATGGACGCTCGCCCTGTAAAGCAGAAAAAGCAAAATATGTCCCCAGAAAAGGATGCGGCGATCAAGGAAGAAATCGACAAGCTTTTGAAAGCAGATTTTATTGAGGTCTGCGACTACCCAGAATGGCTGGCGAATGTAGTCATGGTCAAAAAATCGTCGGGCGCATGGAGAATGTGCGTAGACTTTACAAACCTCAACAAGGCCTGCCCGAAAGACTGCTATCCACTCCCCAGAATCGACCAACTGGTGGACGCCACCAGTGGTTATACCATGCTGAGCTTCCTAGACGCCTTTTCAGGGTACCATCAAGTGTACTTATGGCAGCCGGACCGAGTGAAGTGTGCGTTCATCACCAGTTCAGGCACCTACATGTACAAGATGATGCCATTCGGGCTTAAAAATGCAGGAGCCACATACCAACGTTTAGTTGATAAAGTGTTTGAGGGCCAGAAAGGCAGAAACATTGAGGCTTACGTCGATGACGCCATCGTAAAAACCAAAGAGGACAGGGAGCACCTGATAGACCTGCAGGAGACTTTCTGTTCCCTACGCGCCTACAAAATGAAACTCAATCCAAAAAAGTGTACATTTGGGGTCCGCTCCGGTAAATTCCTGGGTTTCTTGGTCAGCTCTCGGGGGATAGACGCCAACCCTGAGAAAATTCAGGCAGTCTTGGACCTTCCTGAGCCCAGGACCATTAGAGACATCCAGCGCCTGACGGGTCGCATGGCCGCCCTAGCGCGTTTCGTCGCCCGATCAGCGGACAAGTCTACTCCTTTCTTCAAGATACTGAAAGGAAACAAACAGTTCAAGTGGGAAAACGAGCAGAAAGAGGCCTTCGAGCAATTGAAGGACCATCTTAAGAAGCTCCCCACCCTGGCAAGGCCAGTAGCAGGGGAAAAACTTTTCCTCTACATTGCAGCGACCAATATAACTGTCAGCGCGGTCATCTTACGGGAAGAGGCAGGCACCCAGCAACCTATATACTTCGTAAGTCATGCGCTGGGGGCAGCCGAGAAAAATTACCCGATGGTCGAAAAAGCCGCCTACGCAGTCATAATTGCTGCCAGAAAACTCAGACCTTACTTTGACGCGCATCCGGTCGTGGTCCTCACCGACCAACCGCTGGAGAAAGTGCTGGAAAAGTTTGAAAAGTCAGGGAGATTACTGAAATAGGCGATCGAGCTGAGTGGGCTAGGGATATCTTACCAGCCAAGAACAGCCATCAAAGCTCAAGCCTTAGCAGATTTTCTGGCTGAGTGCTCCCATTCAGGGGAAGAAGAGATCCCTGCCGAGGAGTGGGTCGTGCATACTGATGGATCCTCGACAGCCAATGGCGCAGGCGCAGGCGTCGTACTGACTAGCCCAGAGGGGGCTGACTTTGAGCATGCCCTCAGGTTTGTCTTCCCAGCATCGAACAACGAAGCAGAGTACGAAGCAGTACTCGCAGGCGTCAGGCTAGCTAAAGCCGCAGGGGCAGAACGGATTGTCCTGGCGACAGACTCTCAGCTCATCGCCAACCAAATCAATGGTGAATACGAAGCAAGGGACCAAGCAATGGCCACATACCTGGAGATGGTGAAAGGAGAGTTATCCGGCCTGAAATCATATGAGATCAAACAGATCCCCCGCTCCCAGAACAATCGAGCAGATGCCCTGTCGAAACTGGCAAGTTCCAGTCTGCAGGACATACGGAGGTCAGTGTGGGTCGACGTCTTGCATGAGAAATCTACCAGCCCCTGTCAGGCGATTAGCACCGTGGAAGAAGGTCCGGAAAGCTGGATGACTCCCTTCATCCAATTCAAGAAACATGGTGTCCTACCATCAGACGCAGCACAAAAAAGGAAAGTACAGGCTAAAGCAGCCTGGTTCATACTCATTGAGGGGGAACTTTATAAGAAATCTTTTACTTATCCCCTGCTCAAATGCCTGCGAGCAGATCAAGCTGCTGAAGTGTTGGAAGACATCCACTCAGGGATTTGTGGGCATCACATCGGAGGGAGATCCATGGCCCACAAAGCCCTAAGGGCAGGCTACTACTGGCCCACCATGCTGGCGGACGCCAAGAGCCTGACCTAGAAATGCAGAAAGTGCCAACTCTTCGCCCCATCGATACATGCCCCGGCCCAGGAACTCAGGCCAATCCTATCCCCCATCCCCTTCGCTCAATGGGGGATGGACATACTAGGACCCTTCACGGTGGCCACAGGGGGCAGGAAATTCTTGATTGTCGCCATAGACTACTTCACCAAATGGGTGGAAGCCGAAGCAGTGTCCAACATTACTGAGCCGGCGGTCAGAAAAGTGGTCTGGCGAAATATTATCACCAGGTTCGGTCTGCCAAAAATGTTGGTATTTGACCATGGCAGACAACTTGATAATGATCCTCTAAGAATCTGGCTGGAAAGCCACAACATCGCAGTCGCTTATTCAGCCGTCTGTCACCCTCAAACCAACGGACAGGCAGAAGCGGCCAACAAACAAATCTTGAATGGCCTGAGGAAAATGGTGGATGACTGCAAGGGTAGGTGGGCTGACGAACTTCCCAGTATACTTTGGTCAATCCGAACTACCAGAAAAGAATCTACAGGCCAGACCCCGTTTGGTCTGGTATATGGAGCAGAAGCATTATTACCAATTGAGGCAAGGATCCCTTCTCTACGCTCCCTGCAGTACGACCGGGCTGGAAACGAAGCTGCAATGGTCGAAGCCTTGGAGCTGGTAAATGAGTTAAGGGAAGAAGCCAGTACCAACATCGTTGCCTACCAGCAACGAATGAGGAAAGCCTTCAACACCAAAGTCCGTCAGAGGAACTTCCAGATGGGTGAGCTGGTTCTGAGAAAAACGCAGGCGGTTGGAAAATCAAGGGAACATGGAAAACTAAGTGCCAACTGGGAGGGTCCATACCAAGTGACTCGAGTCCTGGGACCAGGCACATACAAAATCGCCAACCTTGAAGGGCAAGAGTTGCATGCTCACTGGAATGCGGACACCTTGAAGAAATACTACGTCTGAACAAAATTCGAAGATAGTTTTTATTTTTGCTAAAAACAAATGGCGGAGGACGATCAAAGAATGTCGACGGCTCCGACCACCCAAAATGTCACAAGTTTTATAAAGAAATGAGAAAGATCCAGATTTATACTTGTTGCCTATTCAAACTTGCGTATTCACACACAAACGAGCAGGGGGCAATAGGGGGAGGCCCCCCTGTTGCCAAAGTTAGGAAAAATGAGCCCTCCAACAAAAATTCGAAAAGCCCCCCTGCTTGCCTCTGAGCAGGCAGGGGGCAGGCCCCCTGGACTTTGAATAAAAGCCAGGGACAGGCCGGATCAACAAGGACTGGGGGCAGGCCCCCCCAACCTTGTATAAAAAACGCAAAAGCCCCCCTGCTTGCCTCTGGGAAGGCAGGGGGCAGGCCCCCTGGACTTTGAATAAAAGCCAGGGACAGGCCGGATCAACAAGGACTGGGGGCAGGCCCCCCAACCTTGTATAAAAAACGCAAAAGCCACCCTGCTTGCCTCTGGGAAGGCAGGAGGCAGGCCTCCTGGACTTTGAATAAAAGCTAGGGACAGGCCGGATCGACAAGGACTGGGGGCAGGCCCCCCAACCTTGTATAAAAAATACAAAAGCCACCCTGCCCACCTCTGGGCAGGCAGGGGGCAGGCCCCCTGGACTTTGAATAAAAGCCAGGGACAGGCCGGATCAACAAGGACTGGGGGCAGGCCCCCCAACCTTGTATAAAAAACGCAAAAGCCACTCTGCTTACCTCTGGGCAGGCAGGGGGCAGGCCCCCTGGACTTTGAAAAGCCAGGGACAGGCCGGATCTACAAGGACTGGGGGAAGGCCCCCAAACTTGTATAAAGAAAAACGATAAGGAACCCCCCTGCTTACAGGCAGGCAGGGACAGGATGCGCATCAAACTCATGAAAAACCGAAACAGACAAAGCAAACAGAAAAATTCACATAAAAGGAGTAGTGTCAAAGGAATACAGGATAAGAGTTTTTAAAACAAGTGATTACAATTAGAGTACGGCAGCCGGCCACCAAAGGGCTCGGCGCGCAAAGAAGTAAGGAAGTTAAAACGTTGGCACAGGCGCAGCAGGGGACGAGCAAGAGCCCTCTGAGGAAGACTGCCCTCCATGTTAAGCAGGGGGAGCGTCTAGGCCGGAAGCAGCAGCTCCTTCAGACAGTCTGCGCATTTGAGCTTCATCCTTAGCAGTGTAGAGGGCTCGGAAAGCATCTTCGTCAAAACCAGGGAACATCTCCCTGACAGTTTCCATGACAACCCCTAGGCGAGAGTTAGCACCATTAACAAAGCCCGCCGACACGGCCGTGTCCACCTCCTGGAGTATTTCGTCCCTCTCCTTCTCCCATTCCTTGGTCTTCGCCGCCAAATCGCCAAGAGCCGCCTGCAGATCAGAATCTGCCTTGGAAAGGCGCTCCCCAAGGTCGATGACGCTCTTCTTGGCGTGATCCAGCTCAGCCAAAGCTTTCCTGGCCTGCTCCAACTCCGCAAAGGCCTGCTGAGCTCTCTTTGACTCCTCCCCCAGGCGGGACACTTCCCTGATAGCCTTCTCATTCTCAGACTTCCAGTGGATCGCCTGACCCTTGGCTTCTTCCAGCTCGGTCTCTTTTTTCGCCAACTGATCCTTTAGGCTGGCAACGAGGGCAACGTCCCTCTCGACTGCAGAAAGGCGGTCAGAGTTAGACAGTTCCTCATCGCTCAGGCGGTTGAGGGCCGCCAGCTCCGCGGAAGCTTGTATAATTCGGGAAGTGCGCTGGATGTACTGGGTCACTTGATTGGTAGCAGATTTGACAGTCTTGAGAAGATGGTCCGCTAGAACTGCCCCTGAGTCGGAAAGAAGGGCGGAAACATCTTGGCTGTCGCCGGCGGTATAGTGGAACTCGGCGTTCTCCTCGGAAAAGAGGGTGGCGGGAATCCCCGGAGCAAAACGTTTGGGTTCAGGCGTGGAAGTCTCCAAGTCCACCACCTGGTCAGCACTTGGAGCCTCCCTGCTCCTCTTTCTAATCAGCGCCCGGGGAGTGCTCTCCCCAGTCTCTTCGGAGCCTGCGGCCCGTGGCCCCGGGGGAATCAGGACCCCTGCTGAAAGGCCCTCTTGCCTGCCAACAGGCGAAGGGGTAGCCTCACAGGCAATCGCCTTCGCAACTGGAGAAGGGGTGGCCTCAGAAACCGCCGTCTTTGCAGGCGTTGCTCTAGGAGGGGGGGAAGCCTTGGTCTACTGAACGACAGACCCTTCAAGTGCTTCATCAGATTCTTCTCACCTCTCTTAAAGTCAGGGGGAAGAGAAGGGCGACTGTGGACAACAGTGAGAGTCTCGGTTAGGCCCAGGCGTCTCACCTCCCCTTTTCTCCAAACAAAGGTAGCAAGATCTGCAAGGCAAACATACAAGCTGTCAGGGCACTTTAAAAAAAAAAAAAAGAAAAGAAAAGAATCATCAAACACTCCTGAACTACCTTTATCTAGACCCGGGTTCATGCCCAACCGGGTCAAGTATTTATCAGACGCAATAAGCTCCGCATGGGGGAGCCATAATGTAGGGCCATACACCCCATACTTATCAGTGTGGGCAGCAAAAAAGCCCGCCAACTCCTTGTCTTTCTCTCCCAGCTTCACCTCCAAGGCTCTTCCACCCACGCCAGGGTGATACTCCTCAGAGGTCTCAAGCCTGGTGTGGACATGATTCCTGAAATGACGAGGAATCCTCCACCCATGGATGCTGTGTACATAAAGGAAGTTGTTCTTCCAGTCTCTCAAACTATCCATGCCAGGCCACACCAAACAATGTCCCTTCTGCCTCAAAAGGGACCAATAACCAGGGGAGCCCGCACTCCCAGAGGAAACCATTTGTAAGCCCACCATAAACCGCAGGACGTCAATGGAAGGCTCGGTGCGGTGGAAAAGACAAGTCCAGACATATGAAATTAACGCCCTGACAGCTGTGGCTGTCAGCTGGGCGATGGCGACGTTCATGCGCCTGAAGATCTCCTCCAGGGAAGGGTGGAGGGGAAAGCGAAGGCCGAATTCCAGACATTTATGGTAAACCGCTATGCACCCATCGGGAGGGTTGCATACGGTATCTTTTTCGCCGGGGACAACGGCTGTGTACCCCTCCCCGAAGTTATAAAGCCGCTCAATCACACCAGCGGCGTTCTTTGCGAGGATCGTCTCCCAATTTTTCGGGTCAGGGAAGGTACTCAAAGGGATGCGGTATTTGACCTTATCTAGATAGTAAACCCTACCCCTTTCACGACGAACAAGGGGGCCGGAAGTTCTAGAAGGGTCAACTTCCATCGCCTCGTCGTCCGAGTCAATGGCGTCAAACGAAGGGGGGTCGAGAGAGTTACCACCCCCGCTGTCCGCCGAATGCTCTTCCTCAAAGCCAACCTCCCTAGAGGAGGAGGCAAAGTTCACCCCTTCCCCCCTCTTTGACGGGCCAGTAAAGGGTAAAATCTGCTCACGGGTTCTAGACATTTTACCCTAATAAAAGCGGAAAACAGGAAATCGAAAAGAAAAAGCAGGAAATGGAAGGCAAAAATCTGACCTAAGATCGCCTGCCAGTGCAGTAAAAGCCCGAAGGAGTCTCCCAGAAGAAAGGGGGTACAAAGTGGGGTACGATTCGTCAAACACCCAAGGGTTTTACAGAAAGAAAAAATGGGAGGATTTCAAGAAAAGAAGGATTGAAGAAGGAAAAAGAAGAAGAATGTGCAACTGGTTGTTTTTATAGGGAAAAAGGCATGCAAAGAGTCGCCAAAATCCCAGGAGTCCACCCAAAGACCACTGCCCACGCGTCACTTCCTAAGAAGTCAGCCCCGTGTGGTTTCCCAAGAACAACCTCGAAAGGACCAAAAAGTGTCAAGGGATTGATCACCCTATGACGTCCCCTCTTCGCTTCCAAACAAAAAGTAATAAACACATATTAAAAATACAATACACAAACACATCGCCTGAATTCCATTTCATTAAACCTTAAAAGGGAAAATTACATTCAGTGCCCAACAAGGAAAGAAAATATACAAAGACCCGGAAATTCCGGCCCAACGAGCAAACGCCCTGCTACGCAGGCCTAATCATCATCCCAGTCAGGGGAAGGGTCCCCAGGGCTGCCTGGGCCCCCAAAATCCGAACCCCAGTCCCAGTCTGGGGAGTCCTGGAAAGGGTCACCATGGATCCCATCCTCATCCCTGTCACTTAAACAACCAAGACCTCCACTGTCGTCAGAGTCTTGGCTGCTATCCTCTCAGTCCCTGCCAAAGGGAACGGCCTGGGATTCGTCGCAGGTGCGACAACCCGTCTTCTTCACAGGCGAGGAGGGGCCTGACGCCAAGGAGGAGTCAGTATCAGAGAGGTAGGGATCAAATTGTTCAGGGTGCAGCCACGGAAAACACTCGTGGCATCCCCTGTCAAAGCAGCCTCCTCCCTGGGGGCAACGCCTGAATCTAGGCGCAGCAGGGGGTGAGGACCTTTTGAGTCGCTTGATCGTCCTGGTAGGAGCCTTCTTGCCCTTCTGGCGAGAACGAAGCCGTGAACGGCGGCTACGGCGGACAGCTCGATAAACAGCTCGAGCATACTGAAGCCTCCAAAACCCTCTAAAAATAAAAGTAACATATCGAACTCCACGGCGAGTAACGAACTTTTTGATCCAAACCATGATTAAAGACAAAGAAAGGAAAGTTGGAAATGGATCGTGAAAATGGTGAAGGAGGATACAATTTATACAAAAAGTAGAAGCAGGGCATTAATGGTGCCCCAACCACTTCTGCAAAGAGGAGAGCTAATCGTCAAACTGGCACACTGCTCGAAAATCCACTGTGCAAAGAAGAATAATCATAAAGGAAGACGTTTGAACTCTCTGCATACCCAGAGAAATTAAAGCATGTTCCCTCGGGAATACGCGGCGCATTTAATGCAAGAGTGTTCAAGGAGTCAACCTCCCACCGTCCCAAAACAAGACGTCGCCTGCCGAGTAGGAGCCCCGCTCCCCCTCAGCCGGCGAGGGCCAATTGATGGGAGTCGGTTGCCTGCCTCTGGCCGCCTGCCAGTCAGGCCCCGGGGCGTCCAATCCCAGAATAAGAAAAGGCCTGCCCAGCAGACCTTCCATCAATATCATTGAAACTTCCAAGTGAGTGGCCTTAATTCCTTAGCCGCCTGGCACAGCCTGGCCGCCCGCCGAGCAGGGCGAACCAGGCCTCTTGCCTGTTTCCCGGGCGCTCTCGCCTAAGCAGGACCAGAGGGGGACAGAGGACTCGTCCGTCATTTTGCCTAAAGGTAAGGGGAAGTGAGTGGATGAGGTGAGTCCACGTGTCGCACAAGCATCCACTCATTTCCCTCTTCTTCTTTCTCTTTTCCTCTCTCTTGTGGGAAGGTATAAATACTTTCCCATTTCCCACATGAGAGGGGTTGGATTTTCTCTCTCTAGACTCTTACTCCTAAAAACGCCACCTAGTTCCTCACGAGCTAGGTTCATCAAGGCATTTCACGGACTAACTTAGGCATCGGAGAGGGTTTCCTCGGACAACCTCCGAGGCCCTGTGCGTTAATTGTGCAGGGAGCCGGCCGACTCCGCCGGGAAGGTCCGATCAAGGGAGTGAGACGAAGAAGAGGTTTAAGGAAGTCGGACGATCAATTATTCACCAGTAACTTAATTATACGACCCAGATCCAGAGCCGGGTTAATTGTTTCCATAACCGGAACAACAGCCCTTAGGGTTTTATTTAAGAAATTAAAATCTTCCCAAATTGGTATACACCTAGAAATTAAAAACCAAATTGTAATGCATATATCAAAACTTTTTTTCCTCTTTTGGTATCTTACATACAGCCCTATCAATTTTCTAAAAATAAAGTCATCCCAATAAATTCTTTATGAGTGATACATGGCAACAAAAAATTCCATTTCTTTCATCTATTTGCACATTGATTTTGTTTGACCAAGTCAACGGTCGATTTTCTCTCTCTAACATCAGCTCCCTCTCCTCTCTTTTTCCCCCCAAAAACAAAACAAAACCCTAACTTTGAAGCTGCCGCCCCAACCACCTCTCGGCCACCCATACCCCTTGCTTGGCCGAAGATATGACCGTCTTTTGGTCTATCTCCGGCCGGCTGATCAGACCATCATTCTCCTTCTTCGTTCCTATTAAGTTTTCTCTTCCCCGTTTCCGTCTTGTCGGTGATGACCACCATTCGGTCTCTCTTGTCCAGTAAGTCTCCTTTTTTTCTTTTGTGTTTTTTTGTGGTGATGGTCGGCCCCCTCCTTGCCTGATCGTCGTCACCGTCTTGATCCGTCGCTGACCCGCTCCGTTGATGACTTGTTCCGATCACGTGTCTTGGCTGTCGCACCTGTCTTCTACCGGGGTTCGCCGGGGGCGTTCCCCCCTCCCTCGCCCTCCCACGACCGACTTCTCATTCCCCTGTGTCGGCCCCCTCCCCGTCATTGACCTCTACGGGTGGGTGTTCTCTCCTCGCCCCCCTCCCCCACCCTCCAGTTCCGTCGGTGTTTGGTTGTTTGGTTAGGGTGTATGATTGTGTTTTGTCTTTTAGGTTTTTGTTAGTGTTTTAGTTGGTCAGGCTGTTTGTGGTTTGGTCCGGGTTCTTTCGACTTGGTTTGGTTTTCGATTGGTCTTGTCGGGTTGTTCGGTCTTAAGTCTGAGGTTGTTAGGTCCGTGTCTTTTATCCGTTGGTTTTCTTGGTTTTTCTTTGGTCTTACTGGACAATGGTTGTGTGGCTGGTCTCCTGCCTTGACGGACTTGGGTCTTGCTCTATAGGACGGTTTCGGGTCTGGTGTCTTTTCGTGGTGGTTTGGGTGTCTGTTGTGGTTGGGTCCCCGGTGGCATTCTCCAATAATGACCTCTTGTATAACTGTTATTTCTAGTAGTTTCTTAATTATAAGCTTAAGTCTCGCTCTTATTAAGAATAAGAGTCTCCTTATGGAGGCTTGTCTGCGTTGGGTGAGGGTTGTCACGACCAGTTACTGGTCCTGGATTAGGGATGGCAACGGACCGGATCCGGACCGGATCCGCATGGATCCAAATCCAGATCCGCATTCCTATTAGCGGATTCGGATCCGGTCCGGATCCGACGGATCTCAAAAATGTAGATCCGGATCTGGACCGGATCCGGATTGGATCCGCGGATCCAATTTCTTACTTAAATTATACAAAATTTTTAATTAATACGTATTTACGACCATATTAATTTTCATAATTTTACAAATAAAATTGAATATAAAGATTCATAATCAAAGATTAATAAACTAAAAAAAAGAGTCTTAGAAATAACCAAAAAAACACAAATTAAAGTTCTAAGTTTTTTATTATTGTTAATTTTTTAATAAAACGGATTTGCGGATCCGGATCCGAAATTATTTATTAAGATCCAGATCCGGATCCGTTTAAAGATAGCGGATCCGGATCCGGATCCATATCCAACGGATCTCAAAATTTAGGATCCATATCCGATCCGTGCGGACCGGATCTTGCGGATCCGGATCGGATCCCGGATCCGTTGTCATCCCTATCCTGGATTCGATTTTCCTATTGGTGCTTGGCTTATGGGTTGCCCTTATCCTTGACCCTATGCATGTCGGTTGGTTCTTTGGTCTATTGGTCATATGATTGTAGAGTTCGATCCTCAAGATGTAGGAGAATTTTCTCCATTAGAGGCAGGCCTAATCGCCTTGCACTCACCCGTTTCTTTCTACGCCTTTTTCGGAAGTGCGTAAGTGCATCTTGGCCTCGTCACTTTACGACTCATATGGGTGGATGGTACCTGGGAGTCGGCAGCTGTGTTGATAATGGGGATGAAGACACTCATGTTCACGGATCTGTTCAGCATCAACTCATCACAATCACCCGACGTCTTTCTCTTATCGTTCCTCTTATCGTTATTGTTTTATTAGTAGTAGCTTGTGATGTCGTTTTTAATTTCAATAAAGGATGTAATATGGGTTTCGTGAGCCCAAACAACATGTAATCCAATGCTTTTCTTTGCTGCCAAAAAAAAAAGATTTTGTTTGACCAAAAGAGAAGATGAAAGGAGTATATATGCGTTTCCATGAAAGAAGAAGAAGCAATTTGCATTGCCTTAAATCACTAACTGACTTCTACAATGAACAACCCACTATTGTTTGTTGGCCTCGAATCATGACTCTGACAATCGATGTTCCCTACAGTCAGTCAAGCTTGATTCAAAAGCGCCAACATTCTCGCTTAATAATGTCATCATGGTTTATCAAAGGGATAAAGGAATGAAGCAAAGAGAAACAGGGGATAAAAATGTGATTATCTCAAATTTAAGCTGTTTGGTTTTAAATGAAAGGGAATGTATTTCAACCAACCTTCACCCAAACCTCAACATTAGCGGTGTGTCATCGTAATATTTATAAATTATATTTAAAATAAAAAGTTTTAATTTTAATATTTAATTTGTAAAAAAAATGTGTAATTTTTATGGAGTACTCCGTATCTTTTAATAATAAAATACTTGTAAAGTAATACGGAGTATATTTTTACAATTTTTTAATTGTAAATACACTAATTATCATACGAGTAATTTTTATTACAATATGATAAAAAAAATTTAAAAAATGGTTTTTCTTTTTAATTGAAAAATTAATTATTTTGACCCATATTTTGACCCTATTCCGATCCATATTTGACCTGACCCGAAAATGTGATGGTGTTCGTAATGGTGGTGGGTGGACCTTGGTGGTGGTGGTGGTGGTGAACTAGTGATGGTGGTGGTTGGTGGTGACGGTGATAGTGGGGAAAGGAAATTCATTACCTAGGGGTTGAGAGGTAACAGGACAGAAGAGTTTAGGGGAAATGAATGGATAAAGGGAATGATTGAATCGACTAAACAAACATAAACAAAGAGATTCCCATACCCTTTCCTGAATACCTCAAACCAAGTGGTCCCTTAATGTACTTCGTATCTTAGTATAATGCAACCCTATATGATTCGTGTTTAGATTACTTCACTGGATAAAACACGTTTTTTATTTGTTGGACATAAGTCAGTTTATGACGATTCATCAAAGAAGATGCGTTTTAGGAAATTACTCGATCTACAAAACAATCTAATCTTCTATCTACGGAGTATTATATTTAGAATTACCTTGATTACTCAAATTTAAGAAGATTCCGCAGAACAAAATCACAGTTTTAAAATGTGCTATTAAACAATTTAAGATTATATTACTCATATAAGTAATCAATTGTTAATATTAATTTATATGTATGTTTTAAGTGGAAAATTGAGACTTTGAAAGTATGAGAATAACACATACGGAGTAATAAAAAATATATATAGTATCTTTATTAAAATATACATGTATTGGCTTACTAATTTATCTTGATTGCTTAACAATTTCAAATTATTCTGTTAAATCTAAATTACAAAGTTGTGTAACGTAAAAATTAATATGTACGGAGTTAATTTTAGAATTCTCTATCCTCTAGCTATATACTAAGAGAATAACACTTGCTAAAATTTGCCCTCCAAAATGAACTAATTTCTAAATAAAGAATTAAGAGAAAAACAACATATTCAATGTCATTAATGACAAAATTTATAAAAATAAATTTCAAAATTTTATAATATGATGTTATTGACTTTGTGATAGATTTACAAAAAATGATTTCTTCGAAATGCAGTTTTATTTTCAAGATGAATTTTTTACTTTCATTTTTGAAAAGAAATTACAAAATACCAAGTGTATCGATAAACTGCTTATAAAAAGTTTCACAAACTATAGAGAAAGAAAGACAGTCTCACACGTGAGACGATCCATTTTGTAAAAATATCATTTATTTATGAGATATTGAAGGGAGTTTCACGACATGCTAATTACTAAAAAATCATTATTATACTTTTTTTTTAATAAACATTTACATTTTACGGTGTATTGAAGATAAAAGTGAAATATCTCAAATTACGAGATAACATATTTTACGGTATATTTATTTATAAGATAAATTATTATTAATATCGTGCATAATTGCACGGGGTCTATACTAGTTGTTAGTTAATTAAGGTACCAACAAAATTTGGAAAATTATTTACATACTATTGTTAGTTTGTTAGTTACCTAAACAACTAACAATAACGGACATGTATGCGTCGTACTTGAATATTTTTTTTTGCCAGCAAGAAAGTAAAGTTGAGAGCTAGGACCGTAGTGCCTCAGCAGCTAGGCTGTGCGCTAATCTAAAATTCTAACGATAAATACAATGAAAAGAAAAGATAAATACAATGAAAAGAGGGAAACAAAGGGGTGAGATTTTCTACAATTCTAACGACTGATGGTGCCGCCTTCTCCATGTCTTCAATCTGTAGAACGAGCTGTAAACAGTCAGTAAATAAAGAAATATGGAGAAATTCGTGGTCTCGAGCCCAACAAGTTGCGTTATAAAGACAAAGAGCTTTTGCTTGTAGAGGCGAATCAGCATTGAATTTCACTCATTTCAGCAATGCAAGTAGCATCGGCTGAAAAAACAATCCATCCAGTCGCAGCCTTATCAAGACCCTTCCACGCGGCATCCATTATAATCTTAAGGGGAGAGCATGATGAAGAAGATCCAATAATTGCAAAAGAAAAACTCCCCTTAACTTTAGAACCATGAGGGCCGCCATTGGGAACTGGGAGAGATGAAGGGGACGAACCTGAATCTACCGACATCGATCTTATTACCAGCTTGGAGGTAGGTCGCCATTTTCGACCGCACCAAATTCATAGTGAAAGCCCTATTGGGTGTAATTCCTTGGAAAACACTTGCATTCCTAACAACCCATATACTCCATAATACACTAAGAAACATAGGGACGCCGTTATCGCGGAGGTTAGAATGATGTAGATAGTTAATCCAATCCACAATCCATGTTTTAACGTTGATGACGGAACTACATTCCGTTCGCACCCCCAGGTCACATTCGAACCAAACCCTAGAAGAGAACGAACAGTCTCGGAATAAATGATCCAGAGTTTCAACTGTATCTTTAGTCCCACAAAGCAAGCAAAGAAGGTTTCCCGACATCCCTCTTTTTTGGAATTCATCTCCGATCGGGAGAGCATCATTAACGAGTTTCCAGAAAAAGGTTTTCCACTTAGCAGGGCCCTTAACACTCCAAAGTCTTTTTTTGCAAAACAATTTAACCTTTCCGATAAGTTGTGGTCTCGTACTGAATATTAAGTGTGAGTATCATTTAAATACTACTTTCATCTATCATTAACAATGTTTAGTCTTTTTTGAATGGTGTATACGTTAAAAAAATTAGCTCACAAAAAAAGGTGTGGCATTAAAGAAAAATCATATATATACCATCGCTAGACCCGTGAATTTCACAGGGACGAAAACTAGCAATCTTCATAAATTGCCCGAATTTTTGCACATCCTAGATTCCTTTCGTTGTAGTAAGATCTCCCACACAAGTAGCTAGTTCTAGAGAGTTGTTATTCTTGGTGTAGACATGACATAGGTCCACCCCGACGCGGCCAAGCGCGGGTTTGAATAGGCAAATGAAGCTCATGTGAAATGGATCTCAGGTTGAAATTTAAATCTAAATAGGAGTCGCCACCGAATTTTGTGGGAATTCGGACCCGTTCGAACCAACTCTACGTTTAGGCGGATCATGCACAAAGTACGGCCCGCTTTCAATGCTAGAATTTAGGGGTTCGTCTCTTTGCATTACGATACCGACGGCGAGTTATCGGGAATCGTGTATTGAATGACTCTCGTGTTCCAACGATTTCGAACATCCGGAAACCATGGTTCTGAGTAAGGGGTGAAGGTACGTGTTGGGAAGCCCACAAAGAACGCCCAACCCCGCCTGCACTTTAGCGGCCTCTATTTAGATATCGTCCGTTTTTCGTGTACGCGCGTTAGTTTGACGGTTGAATGTTATGCAAACAATACTTTTTAACTAAACATGTGAATTATTATGTTCAACTATGTCGTTTAATGCATCTGAACTAACGTCAAAGTTTATTTAGCATGCGAGATTCGTTTATGAAAGAATATAAATGCAAACAACGGAAATAAAACTTAAAAATAAATTACAGATACGCGGGCGGAATACAACCCGGAAATACAATACAACAAGCAAAACGAAATAATTACATCAAACGATATAACGACAAGCAATAATAAGTTGACTAAACGATTAGTAAATTGTACGATGCATGATTTTGAATAGAGTAAAACACGTGATGGACTTGACACGTGATGACCGATGTCATTAAAAAAAGATTTATCGAAGCTTGCAATTGTAGACACCCACATTTTGACCGCCAGGTGTCTATAGCAGTTTCCAAAAAACACCCGATGATGATCGGACGCAAACATAACTTAATACACTCGATTTTCGGACTCGGAATTAGCGGAGTAAAAATCTCACAAAACAGACCTCAAATCCAGGCCCAGTGGGTCGTTTCCAGTCAAATGAGACTAATTTGGGTCAAATCTGACACCAAGGGCAAAACCGTCTTTTAGCAACCCGGTCAAAGACGTTTCCGAGACATAAAAATCTGTCACGCCACTTCAAAAATCTGACTCGAAGTCAAATACTACACAAATATCAGCTACAAAGTAGGAATCCTACTCCATCTAAACCGGGTGTTTCTTCCCATGTAAGTAACCTTTTCCTATCCAAAGACAGAATCCCACTTCATCTCAACCGGTTGTTTTCTTCCTTTGCAAGATATCAATCTCCTATCCCAAGTCGGTATTTCATCCTATAAATACCCCACTTTTGCACACACAATTCACACACACAATTCCCGACATCAATTACAACATCAACACAACAATTCCAATCCGACACACAAATTACAACCCGGAATTCCAGCAATACTAGGCATATTATATTCCAATCTTTCTTCTAGAAATTCTTTAGGAAACCCGAGATCAAAGCTTGTCAAAGACCCGAGAGCAAAACTCGTCAAATCCCTCCCTAACCATACACACCATAACTCATCTATATACATCTTAACGCTCCCGCGCCTAGGCCGCTACTACGAGTCCGTTTTCGAGATAATTAAGCATGTAGGTTGAGGGTGTCACAAATCCCGTTTTCTCCTTTTCTCTCTTTCTTTTCTTCTGTCTTTCACGTTTTTTTTATTACTTTTATTTTTGATTTTTTTTTCTTTTCTTTTCTCGTCTCTAATATCGATATTATCGTTACAATCTAATTTTATACAAAACAATCGTTCTTAAAAATATGATATCAACTCTATAGTCGAATATCGTATCTAGAAGAACTAAATCAATCTTGTTGATGCTAAGATAATCGTCACATAGTCCTTAAATATATACGACGATTTCAACATGGAGAGAATTTATTTAAATTCAATTTTCAAACTATTCATAATCACCTTTTCTAAAAATCATTCCGAATATTCGATATTGATTCCATAATCAAGTGTCGAATGTGACGAATATCGAAAATTTGAGTCGAGTATAAATCATCAATATTTATACGTGATTTAGCAAAACTATCTTTTCAAAACCATGCATCATATCATATTTACATCGTTTATTCAATTTACAAACCGTTACTAACCCGTTTGTTCATGTTTTCGGCAATTTATTTTATTGTTTGTTTTATTATACTAAAACGAACCTCGCATGCTAAATACAACTTCGACGTTAATTTTTAGATTCATTAAACCGACTTAGCAACCCATTCAATTATTCGCATGTTTAGTCAAAACACTTTTTGCATATCATTCAACCGTCGAACTAACGCGCGTACACCAAAATCGAACGATATCTTAGTAAAGGCCGCTAAGTGCGGGCGGGGTTGGGTGTTCTTTGTGAACTTCCCAACACGTACCCTCACCCCTTACTCAGAACCATGGTTTCCGGATGTCCGAATCCATTGGCATACGAGAGTCATTCAATACTCGATTACCGATAATGTCGGTATCGGTATCGCAATGCTAAGGGACGAACCCAATAAACTCTGAAATCGGAATGGGCCGTACTTTGTGCACGGCCCACTACAACATAGAGTGGGTTCGAACGGGCCCGAACTCCCACAAAGTTCGGTGGCGACTCCAACTTCGATTTAAATTTCAATTCGAGATCTATCTCACATGAGATTCATTCGCCGCCCCAAACCCGCGCGTGGCCGCGTCGGGGTGGACCTATGTCATGTCCACAGCAATATGTTGAAGTCTCACGGTTTGACGTGACATAGGCAACTCGATCGAGTCATGGGGAAGACTCGATCGAGTCATGGGGAAGACTCGATCGAGTGTCCTACTTAAAACCTCTTGCCTCGTGATTTGGGGTGTCACTCGATCAAGTGGTCTATGGCACTCGATCGAGTGCCCCCTGTACGGACTGCTGTCCGTTTTTGTATTATGGTGCTCATAATACGAGTTTATTGTTTTGAAAATCGATGACAAACCAAGCTTATGTGAAAATTATTGTATGATTTAGAATAAACTCGGTTTTATGGTGCTCATAATATGCATTGTATGATTATAAGGCTGACATCGGAAGTTTTGTAAAAAGGTGATGTAAAATTGATTTGAATTTGGTTAGAACGAAATTGATTCTTTCCGCGTCACGATATTGTATTAATCCTTTCGGATTATGTGATATTCGATTCAGCATCAACAAGTTTCATACTAGCCTTAAAAAATGAGATCGAGTACACTTAACGACAAATATTCACGATCGCATTATGCCCTTGAGTGTTTAGGGCGGCACTCCTCGAAAGGGTGCCACCTCTGTTACAACTCGTAAAGGAATTAAAAGAATCTTAAAACGGGATTTGCCTTTAAATATACTCGACGCGAGATTGATTTAAATCGTATAGTTATATTTGATGTTAATGGATTGCGACGAAAACGAAAAAGAAACGAAAAAGACGAGATCAAGAGAAGAGAAAAGAGAGAAAGCGGGATTTGATGACACCCTCAACCTACATGCTTAAATTGGCCTCGGTTATGGACTCGTAGTCGCGGCGTTTTGCGCGGGAGTATCGAGGATATAGGAAAAGTTATGGTGTTTGTGTCGGATCGGTTTTCTCAGGTTTACTAGAGAGTTTCTAGAGGAGAAATCGGGGTTGGGATTGCTGAAAATTGTATGTGAAAAGTTGCTGAAAAAATTGTGTGTAAAAATTGTGTTGAATTGAAGGTGCAAAGGGGTGTATTTATAAGAAAACAGTCGGTTTAGGGATAAAGTTTTATCTCTAATTGAAGAGGTTTAGTAGCTTGGGTTCTCTTCTAGAAGCGACGTAGCTGATATTTTTGTCTCGGAAACGACTTTGACCGGGGTTTGACTCGGTCGCTAAAAGACGGTTTTATTTCCGGTGTCGGTTTTGACCCAAATTAGTCTTATTTGACTAGAAACGACCCGTTGTGCCTGAATTTGAGATCGATTTGGTGAGATTTGTACTCCGCTAAAAGCTCATGCCGGATACTATTGATTCCGAGTCCAAATTCGGGCGTATTAAGTCATGTTTACGTCCTATCATCATCGGGTGTTTTGTTGGAAACAACTATAGACACTAGCAAGCAAAATGCGGGTGTCTACACTTGGATGGGGGGTCTGTCCATCGACCCATTTCGAACCGCCGATATCAATCTTACTTGGGTTTCTTGGCAGCCAAGCAATGAAATCTTTAAGAAGAATAGCCCATTTAATGCTCTTCCATCCCCAGTACTACCCAAAGCAATAGTTGTTTGAAGATTCAGAGGATCACATCGATATTTAGCTGTAAGAACCTTGATGATAAGAAGTCTGGTTGTTTGATAACTTTCCACCCAATCTTGGCCAAAAGAGCCTCATTCACACATTGTACATGTCACAATGTCAATCCGCCTTCACACTTAGGGAGGGAGAGGAAAAGACAGTTTCGCTAGTGAATACCCTTGTTTTTCCTAGTCCTATCCCACCAAAAATGGATAACTAGTTTATGAATCTTTTTTGACACATTTACCAACAATTTGTAAACCGATAGGAGATGAACTGAAAGGGAGGCTAGAACAGAGGAAATGTGGGTAAGATTCATTGAAGAATTGTTTGCTATTTCTATTAACATACATGCTAAGACCAAATTATTTATCAACCGAAGTTCGTGAAGAGATGCCAAAACAATGATAGCATTTTTTTGCGAGAGCAAGGGTGGTGTTCACAAACTTCCATGACTGAGAATACGAGGTTACCAATACCGACTTGGTCCCCTTTAGAAATGACGTCACCTGCAAAGACGAGAAATAAAAGGGCCTAAAATAATACGAAGTATGACATCAACTAATACCACAGATAAAGCGCAATGGTAAACATGAAAATCGAATGAAATTGTTATTAGTAAATTACTCCACTAATTACTCACTAATAATAATACAAGTAAAAACAAACAAAATAAGGTAAGAAACCCCATGAAACAAAAAGCAAATTAGATGTGATTTTGTTCGTAAAATCCGGAGGAACATTGAATTAGATGGATCCACATATCCAGTTGTCAACCCGATTCAGCCACCCTTTTGATTTTCATATATGCTCCAACTTTCTCGTATTTATAAACAAACCCCTCAAAGTTGCAATATTTGACATATACTTCAATTCAATTTGAATTTATGAGTTTCTTCTCATCATTTGTGTTTTGGACCGTTTGTTTACCCTTCACTCTTCCCTTCTCTGTCTCTTTTCAATTTGAAAACACAATGTGAAATGCAAGCATAAAAACCCACGTTTCAGCAGCAATCATATTCATAGGACATTGTCATTTGCGTGGCATGTTATCTGGGTTTTGTAGATCATTCTCTATCATCAGTTTCAAGATTTAATTAATTAATTTATTTATTTTGGTTGTGGATCAAATGCTCATTTGTTTTGTTGGATCATCCCTTGTTTTGAGGAGGAACCGCAAGCTCAACTTTTGTTTGGTACTTTCTCGCACCTTGTCATATTGTTTTGTGTTTTTTTTTATTGATTGAAATGTGATGTGGGTATGGGTTATTTTGCTTTTATTAGGGGCTGATTTATGTGGGTTCTTGATGATTTTGGGATATCATATTTGATGCTGGGTGTGGTGTGTCTTGACTCTTGATCATTATTTTGTTGCTGTGAATTAAACAAGGGTTTAAGGATATAAATTTTTGTTCTTAATTGAAACAGCTTTGATTGAGCTTAATGTGTAATCGAGCAATTCGTATATGTTGCTGCCAAGGGCCGCGGTTTCTGGAGATGTGGGTGTCTTGATTACTATCAAGGGGCTGTTTATAAGAGGCCTTGAAAAAATAGTAAAGATCTGATTTTTGAGGTATTGGTAAGAGTCATACAAACCGTCGTGTTTTGGATCACCAATGCAGTAGGCGAAAAGAAAGTTGATGCTGAAATCACTTCTCTTATTAATTTCAGTTGGAATAGTAAAGATCTGAATTTTTAAGCTAACTGATACAAGTATTTATTTACGGAGTATTTGACAAATTACTAGGATGGTTTATATAGTAGATTAGAGGTTAGTTTTCATCTGGCATCTGAAGTCCAAATGTTTCTTTTGTTTTTCAAATACTCGTAATCATTATGATAAAGAACATGTACATTTACAAAAACCTGTTACGGAGTATTTTTCTTTTTTCTTTTTGAGTGGCGACCTTATAATCTATCAATTCAAGGCCTTTACATACCATCATTTTACCTATGTCGTTGTATTGTAACAACATAATTTCCTCATTGGTTTGCGTTTTATTCTTGTTGTAGCCATTGGCTTTGTTTTGTCTGAAGGAAGCACTTGCCATTGTTTACCAAGACTGATAATGCCTTGGGCATTCCCTGGAGAGAATTATCATCGAGTGGGAATAGGGGTACAAACTTTCTCCTGTTTGTCAAAGAAGCATGAGAAGTGAGAGGAAAACAGGTGTTTCGCTTCCTCCTGCGCCTCCACCGGTACCTTCCCCCAATGTGAATGCTTTTCCGCAAGCAAGACCAATGCATGGGTAGTATTTTTGTTATCACTTATATAGTTATAGTCTTGTGACTATCTTGTCTCTGTTACGTATATTTGCAGCTAAAATTTGCTCTATATGCATAGCTGGTAGCACCGAAGTTACTCTTTTAGTCTTTTCATTCCTTTAAATGCCGACTGTTCGAGTTCTCTATATGCTGTCACAGAGAGCAGCTGCTATGATTAATAAGCGAAAACATTGGTTTCTTTTTGCCAAACTACTCAGCAGAACATATGGATTTTATTTTCCCTGCTATAGGTGTTCGGACTAAAAGTTTCCCATATTACTTAGTTCTACGAAGTGGTCATTTGCCCATTATTCTTCGTGGAAAATCGAACATCTTAATTTGTACTCCCTGTATTTCACTAACATCTTCCTCCTTTCCATTTTGGTATTTTATCTAAGATCTTCCTCTTTCTTTTTGACACAAAATACATATTAATATCGTCTTTTTCATTGGTTACCCCCACTCAACCTCAACCACATATTCTCCTTCCCTAAAATTGTGTCCAAAAGCACCGAGAGGATCATAGTGAAACGGATGGAGTATACTGGATTGGCCTTTTCTCGTTATTTGCATGATCAATTAGAAGTAGGACTTTATTTTTCATAAATCAATGAAGTACTGAACATGAACCACGCTCTATGTATCCCTTGCATTTGTGATGCCGATGTTTGAACTCTTGTTCCTCTAGAAAGTCTCGCATGATGAATTTGAGCGACCTATACACTATGGGTTTTAGTTTTGTTTTATGTAAAATTATCACTTAACCTTGAAAGCGAAGCTAAACAAAGTCTTCTTCTCATCTAGGCGGACCAGTGGGCCTACTAGGCGATCAACAAGGGGTCAATGGACTCATGAGGAGGTAATTCTGAATCTTTGATTGTTGTTTGAAATGTTCTGGTATTTTGTTTCAGTGTTATCTTCCTCTAAGAATTATCTATTATGTGTTTGCACATTGTTATGTTTTCCCTGGAACATTTATTTCATGTGAATTCCGAGGGTCTTGCTTTGTATCACCTGCTTATGATTGTCTTCATCTTTTAATTGGAGCCTATAGTTTTGACCTTAGCATTTCTGAGATGTTAGAGCTTTTGATTATATGGATTGGGCGAATTAAATTTTAGCCTTTCCCTAATCTGTCAAATGGTTTTCAAATTTACAGAGGTTTCAAATTGTATTACACTATGACTGTCGTACTTACTCTTCATTTATTGCGCTCATGCAACTATTTTATACTTATTCCATGCTTCTCTAATCTTGAAAATTTTCTTTCGATTTATTATAGGATGAAATTCTGCGTGCAGCAGTTCAGCGTTTTAAAGGAAAAAATTGGAAAAAAATAGGTATTCCTCTTTGTTAGAGAGATATCCTGTGCACTCATCCTCTGTTTTGTCTTGCTACATTTTTTGCGTGTTTTTTCTACTCTTGAAAATGACCTATATTGTAGAACTTGAACCTCCAAACTGACCCAAACTTTTCTGGACTCCTAAGATCTAGCCTGAAAATGAGCTGGATCCGTATTGACCCAAAATGATCTGAATAACTTGATTAAAATTACACTTCCTATTATCAACATCAAAATAAAGTTTTCCAAAAAACACTTCTTAAACTGTTAATCCTTTAAACCCTTTTTTGGGTCAAATTTACTACTTAAATCCCTAAATGACCCGTACTTAAACCCGAACTGACCTGATCCATCTCTAACCTGAAGCCATCGTGATTGACCCATTTGCCATGTCTGGCCAAGTATTGTCAAAAGAACAGCCAGAGGAGATTAGATTGAAGGTTAGCGACATTTACCAGAGCTTTGACTGCCTGTTGCATTGCTATATTGCCTTTTCTTCCAGCTGCAATTTATAGTTCATATACATTTACAGTGCTTCAAAGATCAAATGTGACAGCATATATCCAATATTCTTCCTGCTGATTGCCTTTAAATATTTGATTTATTTTCTGTTTCAAATGTTCTCAGTTATAGCCTTTAAATACTCATAGCTTTATAACTGACACTTCATCTTTTAGTAACTTAAAAAGCAACAAAATGTAGTAAATTCGTGTCTTGCTGGTTAAAATGAACTTTTGCTTTTTTATTTCCAGAAGCCTATTTTATACTCCCAAACTTCCATTTTTTTTACATGTGCGGAGTATATTGTAATAAAAGTGGAAGCTTTCAAAGAATCGAAGGAAGTATATGGGCATTTTGGCGTACAATTTACGTCACTTTGCGAGGAACTACCTAAAGTTGTACTATTTGTCAAACGCTACCTATAGTTCAGTATGTTTTTTTGTCAAACACTACTTAAAGTTTAGTTTTTTTTTTGGCAAACACTATGCGTGAATAATGATTTTGGCAGTGCTTCACAAAAAAAAAAATCTAAACTTTAGGTAGTGTTTGACAAAAAAAAGATTTTAGTAGTTCATCGCAAAGCGACTTAAATTGTAGGAGTGTTTGACCATATAGAACTTCGCATGGTTCTTGAAAAGAATATGTTAAACCTGAAAACAAACCAACAAAATCCAAAGAATAATATATCTGTGTAAATTGCAGCTGAATGTTTCAAACACAGAACCGATGTTCAGTGCTTACACAGATGGCAGAAGGTCCTCAATCCAGATCTCATTAAGGGTCCCTGGTCCAAAGAGGTTTGACTTCAACCTTTTCTTTGCTCTTTAACTTCTTTCATCCAGTTATGCCATATATTTTAGGTCATTGTTACTGTGAATTTGTCGTGACATTTGCCTCGATCTTTCATGTTTAGGAGGATGAAATTATTGTTCAAATGGTGAAGAAATATGGACCAAAAAAATGGTCCACCATTGCTCAACATCTTCCAGGACGTATAGGTAAACAATGCCGAGAAAGGTCCGACATCTCTCTTACCTATTATCTCCCCTCATGATGTTTGCATTGACCTGCGTTCAGTGGCTTATTGGTACTATATTAGTGTTACTTAAAACAGTACAAGGCTCCACTAGTAATTTTTATTCATCATCAGATGTTTACAGAGGGCATAGTTTTTTATACTCTTGCATCTTAAGAACCGAAACAATTTTTTATCGGACTAGTAGCTTTTACCATCCTTGTTGAAAAAGATAAATAGTACAGAGTAGCTTTTATAGGTGAATTTCAACTGTTTTGATGTAAGATATATTGTTTCTGTGGGTGCATGTTGTCACATAGTGGTCCTAAACCAATTTGATTTATCTACCGTGGATGAGTTGTACACCCTCTTTTGTTTTATGTTCGTCATTCTCACATTCAAGACACTCACTTATATCTTCAAATCTTCAATATCTTAAAATAGGAGCATACGTAGTAAAGTGTATGCTCCTACAAATGCATTTCTCCATGAATCTAATGGCATAATACATATCAAAATAGTTCTCACTGTTTTTTTTCAAAAAGACAAGGTTTGCAAAGTGAAATACGGAGTATGACATAATCAAACAAAAACAAAGCTTACATGATAATCGCTACAGTGCCTGAGTAGTAATTACCTAACCCAGTCAGAGATCATGGAACTTTCACCTCTCAACCATTACTATAGTTTTTACATGACTGACCGGGTACTAGTAGTACTTACGATTGGTGCTTTCTGTTGCAAAGCTGAGGTTCACGTTTTCAGGTGGCATAACCATCTCAATCCTGTTATAAAGAAGGAGGCATGGACTCAAGAAGAAGAACTTGTCCTCATTCATGCTCATCAACTTTATGGAAACAAATGGGCTGAACTAACGAAATATTTGCCCGGAAGGTATGTGGATGTGTTCCCTTAATCTTCTTCTTGGGTAGTTTTGCAATCATTGCTTTTCAAATGGAGACATATATTCACTATTCTTTGGCTTTGGATTATGATGGATTACAACAATATTGCTCTCTATTGTCTGCTTCTTATTGTGAAATAGTATTCTACTAATACTATGGCCAACTCAAATTTCATTGGGAGTCATTTGAAGACAAACTGTGTGTTTTGAACTAAAAGTAAACATTACTTACACCACCTCTTGCCATAGGCAGGAGCCTATGTTACTCTGACTCTTCTTCGAGTGTTAGATGCGAAATGATGTTCGGTCGTCGCACACATCTTATATGAGAAAAACATTCATGTTTTGGCTTAAAATAAAATGTTTACTGTTGATCGTGCCATGTTGGAAATGTGACATGCAAACATGGTGTACCTCTGTTTTTTCAGTGCACCATGTCAACTTTAGTGTCCTGAAAGCTTAACCATTTTGGTCGTAATCAGGACAGACAATTCCATTAAAAATCACTGGAACAGCTCCGTGAAGAAGAAACTGGACTTTTATAAGGCTTCAGGTCTACTTGCACAATTCCAGGGCTTACCATTAGTCAGCCATCAAAGTCAGTCCATGTCTCTGGGAGATCGAGCTGAGGGAGAGGAGATTTCAGAATACAGTCAAGCTGGCTATTCTCAAACACCAAGTGATATGTCAAATGCTGGTTGCCAATCAAGAGAGGAGTTTGTTGTGTCTGAAGAATCAGATCATCTAAAGAAAAAAAGTACCAGTCCGACTGCATCTTGCTCTGAACTGTGTTCTCTCGATGACATGACATTTACTATTCCTGATATTCCTTGTGAATTCACATGCTCATCAAATTATCTCGAAGATGATTTTTCAAATGATCAGGGTTCTAGTGCAAGGGATTGCGATTTTGGAGAGATTAGCTTACCCATGAACTCCTCTGTGGACTTGGCAGCAGACTCTTGTCTACCTGGGAATTACTATCTTGCTGCTGCAAATCACAAGTACAGCGAGTGTAGTGCAGCTGTTCCTGTCAGTCAGAGTGTTGAAGATCCAAATGTAGCTCAAGAAGAGGGTGGCACCATTGTTGAAAGATGCTCCGACATTATGAAGAGATACTATGACTATATGAGCTTCCAGTCAATTTGCCAATTGTCAGAAACAGGTGAAGCTGCAGGCTTACATACATATAATCATTCAAGCTTATCTGTGTTGGAAGCTTTGAACAATGATAATTCTTCCTCTCTTCCTTCAGAGAATTTTGTTCAATATGGTTTAACAATGAGGGACGAAAAAGTTAGTAACACTGAAGACGAGTATGTACATGCACACATTAACGCCACTCCTCCATGTCATGATCATTCTGATGCAGGCTTTACTGAGAAAACAGATTTGCTGGAGTCGCTAGGGTTAATCCCTGAAAATAAATTTACTTCTGAAATATTAGATGATCAGCAAAGAACTCCTCGTAGAGGAGAGCAATCAGTGCTTTCAGCATGTGGGCAGGAGGCAGGAACTCTTTATTATGAACCTCCTCGTTTTCCATCCTTGGATATTCCCTTTTTTAGTTGTGATCTTGCTCAGTCTAACACTGATGCTCAGCAAGATTTTAGTCCTCTTGGGATCCGTCAGTTTATGATGTCGTCCGCAAGCAGTCTCACTCCTTCTAAGTTGTGGGGTTCACCATCTACAGGTGATAGTCCAGATGCTTTGTTGAAGAGTGCAGCCAAAACTTTTGCTTGCACGCCATCTATTTTGAAGAAACGACATCGTGACCTGTTATCTCCGTTATCACCTTTTTCTGAAAGTCGAAATGATAAAAAGACGGGAAATGAGATAAGCCAAGGCTTTCTTTGCTCATCGAGGTTGACCAAAGAACTTTCTCGTCTAGATGTTATACTTGGTGAGACGGTCCAGTGCAAAGAATCAACATCTTCGTCAAGTAACCCGAAGGAACATCCAAAAGCTTTGATTGAAGATAAAGAAAATGCCTGCCCTGCAGTCAGAGGGTTGAGAGAAGATGCAAACCACAACCAAGAATTTGAGACAAGAACAGCCGAGAAAGACATACATACACATAATCTCCACAATATCGAGATGGGAGGGACTCCTAATGCAATTTCTAAAACAAAATTAAATGAAGATGTTGCTTCCGAATTGGTGAGAGGCTCTTTTCTTTGATTTCTGTGAATCTGTCTGTCTTTGCCGCAAAACAAGTTTTGTAAACCTGTAACTCCCTTTCACTCAAGTGTAACTCCCTTCACTCAAGTGGCAAGAGACTTTATTGAGTGGTTGGTGAATTTTTTGGGTAGGCCGAGATGGTTTTGAGTGTGGGGGAGGTAGGGGGTCATAATCATAGGAGATGGAGGAGCGCCAATGGCGGTGAGTGGTTGATGACTGTGGGTGACGGGGTTGTCGGGTGGGGAGAGGATTGGCCGGGTTCGAGTTGTGTGTGGAGTGAAGATAGAAGAGGAAGAAAGATGGGGTAAAAGAGTAAACATGTATATTTATGGTATGATCAAACCGAATGAAGGGAGTAATCCTCTGCCTATATTCAAACATTGAATGATTGAAGTTGACATTGGCTTACTAGCAAAGTGAAAGGGAGGTGGTACTTTGATTAAAAAAAAACACCCAACATTGGACCTTGATTATTTTTAATGCCTTTGCTATTGAAACACATCCCATGTTAAAAGTATATCTGTGTATGCTTTGTTCTAATTATTATCTATGTTTCAAATCGCTAGCTAAAGCTAATATGATCATTATAAGTCTAACAATAGTTCAATGATTGTTTCCGAAATTGTTCAACAGCCTAAAGGAGTTCTAGTTGAGCGTCACATAAATGATACAGAATTTATGTCTCCGGATAGAAGCAGGGGAAATGGCAGACCAATTGATAATACGAGGCTGAACAATGGTTCTGAAGCATCTTCATCTGCGCAACCAATTTCTGCTGTTACGACAGTTATGGTTGATAGCCTTGTTAATGAAGTTGGTGCTGAGAATCTAAACTTGTAAGTTCTGACTGCTATGTCTGTTTCGCATCTTTGTATATAGTTATATGATATATACTCCCTTCTTCCCTTTTACTCCTAATCGGACTTTGTTGATCAATCAATGTCAACTTTGACCTACATTTTCTAATAAATAAGTGTTGATGGGAAGTAACAAGTTCTATAAAGTGTCTCGTGTACTTGGAGAAAGTAATAGTCAAAGTTAACATCACTTAACAATTGAAATGGGGAGCATACTGCAAAAAGTTAAAATCTTACTTATAATTCCTAATGCGTGTCATTCTTTTTCTCAGTTTCGGTGGAACCCCTTTTAAGCGCAGTATAGAATCTCCTTCGGCATGGAAGTCACCTTGGTATTTCAGCTCTCTTGTTTCTTGTCCAAGATTTGAACCTGAGATAGCAATTGAGGTACACTTGCTGCTCTCTACATCGTCTTTGTAGATTGGAAGGCTAATGTAATATTTGATGCCTCAATATTCTGCATTACTCAGGATATTGGAATATTCTTGAGTCCGGGAGAGAGCAGCTTTGATGCTATTGGATTGATGAAGGAGATAAACGATCAGGGTGCCGATACGTATGCAGATGCCAGGGAAGTTTTAGGCAGTGAAACCCCTGAGAGTATATTAAGGCAAAGATGCTCTAAGAAACTAAATCTTGATGGAGAGATGAGTCATGTCAGTAATAGCAGCCTGCTTAAAGGCCGTCTTCATGTGTCA
The DNA here is from genome assembly GCA_958450325.1 of Agrostemma githago. NCBI lineage: Eukaryota > Viridiplantae > Streptophyta > Magnoliopsida > Caryophyllales > Caryophyllaceae > Agrostemma > Agrostemma githago. The sequence continues at coordinate 11,521,707 of OY288242.1, forward strand.
CCAAATCTCATGGTTTCTCTCTTTCCCTTCAGATTACTTCTTTTATCCCCACTGTTTTTCCATGGATTGTTAGCTGTACTGTACTTAGTGGGGGATTTGCAGGCACTCGGGTGACGTTAGTTATTAAATGATTTAGTTTGTTCTTTATTAGGGAGTAGGGCTAGTGGTACCTGTTCGTTGGAGCTGAGCTCCTTAACTTATGACCTAAACAAAGTTCAATCAATTATATCGGGAAAAATATGAAGTATTGGTCTAGTGAAACTCTAACTTGCTCTTTTGGGACATGTGTGTGCATCTGGTTGACAGGCGGAGCGGCGAGTTCTTGATTTCAGTGAATGCAGTACGCCAGTGAAGTCGAAGGAGAAGATGAAATGTGCAGGTGCAGGCGCTGGTGCTGCAAGCTTGTCAAGCCCTTCTTTGCTTAAAAGCTTTAGGTAATATGAAGTACTACATCAGCCAAGTTAGTTTGTCATTGGTTTTTGGTATGAACATGTTTACTGTACGGTGTAAGAAGACTATTTGATTTAATACGGAGTACAATTCTTTTGTTCAACTACACTCACTGCCCATTCTCAACCAATTCTTTTGTTTCAAAAGAAAATGATTTTGTCCACTTTCTATCCCTTACAAAACCCTCCTGTGAAAATTGATTACTTTTGTCTGAAATACTACAAAATAATTTTGGAACCAAAAATATCTTTGTAAGAGATGGTTAGATTTGCGCATGAGTGCAAATAAATCCGTCTTAGAACAAATACATGAGTACGATAATTTGTACGGAGTAAGTTTAGCTCAAACTTTCTGTCTTAGCTCAAATAATTTCAGTACGATAATCCGTCTTAGCTCAAACTTTAGCTAAAGGGAGGAAGTTTGTGAAACGTTTCAGGCTAACCAAGTATGGAGTGTCTTTTTAGAGACTTACTGTCGCCTTAAGAAAATTATGTCCCTAATATGAAACAAAAGGCTTCAGTCTCGAACTGCTGTACAACGACGACACTAAACATTAGTCCCAAAAATATTTGGAGCCGGCTAACCTGAATGAATCATTCTCTGATCAACTGGTGTCTCACATGTAAATTGAGAAACAAAATTGAATTTAATCAAAAGGAACAACAGCAGAGCCTTAATTCCAAAAAGATTTGGACTTCAACTGGTGTCTCACATATAAACGGAATTACTTTTTTTAATAATTGAGCATTACTCTTTTGTACCTAAATTTTCCTGAAATTTCCAATTTTACCCTTTTATATATATATGTTGAAACAAACTTTGTTTAATTTTTTTTCCTTCTAAGCTAATATGAGTATTTTCATAAAAAATCTCTACTTACGTTTAATCAATTCTAGAAATCAATCAATCGTTATAACGACGGGTTATAATTAGATAATTTTTATTGTACAACAATTGTTATATAAATCTATTTTTTCACAATTAGTTTATTTTTTTTAATAATTAGGGTTTAAATGTGGTTGGAGGGTGGTGGCAGGGGGACGATCGACGCGGTGGGGATGGGTGGGAGGCAGGGAAGGCCGCGCGGTGCGAAAGAGTGGGATGATGACAGTTGTCTGCGTGGTGAAGGATGGAGACAGGGAGTGGTAGACGTGGTGAGGGAAGGTAGTGGTAGGGTGGCGGTGAGGGTGGGGCAGCGCAGGATGGTGGGGGGAGGGATGGCGGGGGTGGTTGCCTGGTTGGGGTAAGAGGGAGTGACGTTGGTAGATAGCCTGCATGTTTTTTTTGTTTTTTTTAATTGTATTATATTTTAATAATTACGGAGTAGTTTCTTTTTTATAATTATTGAATTAATTGTGTGGACATGACATAGGTCCACCCCGACGCGGCCACGCGCGGGTTTGGGTAGGCGAATGAATCTCCATATGAAACGGATCGAATCGAAATTTAGGTCGAAGTGGAGTCGCCACCGAATTTTGTGGTTATTCGGAACCATTCGAGCCCACTCTATGTCGTAGTGGTCCGTATACAGAATACGGCCCATTTCCGATGTCAGAGTTTATTGGGCTCGTCCCTTTGCATTTAATACCAATACCGACATTATCGGATATTGTGTATTGAATGACTCTCGTGCGCCAACGGTTTCGAGCATCCGGAAACCGAGGTTCTGAGTAAGGGGTGAAGGTACGTGTTGGGAAGCCCACAAAGGACACCCAACCCCGCCCGCACATTAGCGGCCTCTACTAAGAATTCGAATAACTTTCTAATACGCGCGTTAGTTAAACGGGAAAATGATATGCAAAGATTATTTTCCCTAAACATGTGGATGGAATTGAAAAGGGTTTCTAAGTCAATTTAATGCAATTAATTCTAACGTCGAAGTTGAATTTTAGCATGTGGGTTCCTTTAGTACAATAAACGAACAAGAATTAAATTGACAAAAGAAACAACAAACGCGTTAGTAACGATGTAACGATATTTAACGGTTTATGCAAATATGAGACGAGATGAAAAGATGCAAATATGATGATGCACGGTTTGAGAAGGTAGTAATACACGTGATTAATTAAACGCGTGTTGGCCTAAATCATAAATTACTACCGAGTTTGAAAAGAAGAACGTACGACTCGTTGTATTAGTCGTTATGCATGAGGTCACTCGATCGAGTGGTCGATGGACTCGATCGAGTGGTCGATGGACTCGATCGAGTGGACCTGTAAAAGATGATTCTGTTTTACGTTATAGACCGTACTCGGCCGAGTTATTGACCAACTCAGTCGAGTACATGGCCACTCGACCGAGTCACTGTGAGACTCGACCGAGTAGGGGTCGTAGTAAGCATTCTGATCCGATTTTGGGGTGCCACTCGACCGAGTGGGCTAGGCACTCGGTCGAGTGCCCCCTGTACGAATTATAATTCGTTCACAATTTTGTATTGGTTTAGAAATTGCTTTTGATTTTTGATAATTCGACGGTTTTACCGAATTGAGCATAAATATTGTATGACTTATGCTCGATTCGGGTTTTTTATAAATCATTGATTTCGTTAAACCGAATATAAATATTGTTGAATTTATACCCGATTCTAAATTTGAATACTCATCGTATCCCACACTCGATTATGGAATCGATATGGAATACTAGAGCGGAAAAAAAATAAAGAAAATTAATTTGAGTCGTTTTAAGTCGATCAAAACGACATGAATTTCTCTCCGCGTTTGTAGTGTCATAATTATAACATGACATCTACGTTAGCATCAACAAGAAAATCGAATTGATCGAATTAAATTGACTAGATTTGCTAGATTCGACATCCAATTATGAAATTGGTATCGAATCTACGAAATCGACGCTTTGCTTAAAATAAAGGACTTGATTCCCTCGGCTTCTCCGACATCGAAATAAATCCCTATGGATTGTGATGTCGGATCCATGTCAACGGGTTTCGACCCTTATTAAAAATACGTATTTTGAAAAGAGTTTTTTAGAAATCGATGCAATATGCGAATAACAATAATGATACAAACAATATGAAGATTATTGTTTAAGTTAACTTATCTCAATAATCAAGTAATCGGGATACCGGAATAAGTGACCGTCAACGCTGTGTGCAGTACACTTGTATATTCGTGTTTCCTTATTCCGACATCCCTCATACTCGACACAAATCGATAAGTATTTTAATGTTTTGTACTAGTCATTATCGATATTAAGATACGACGAACAAAATAATAAAAAGAAACAAAAAAAAGACGAAGAAAAAAAGAGGAAGGACGACGAAGAGGGAGAGAAGGAGAAAAGAAAGGGTTTTGACAGCCTCAACCTACATGTTCTTGTCTCGGATCGAACTCGTAACCGTGGCTTTAACACAAGAGTCTTCGAGGTTTTATAGAGGTTAAGTTATGGTGGCTCGGGATCGATTCCTAAAACTAGGTTTAGGGTTTTTGCTAGTGTAGAATTGCTAGGGTTGTATGTGTATGATTGCTCAAAGGTGTGGAGAGATTAGGGTTTTTTGAAGTGGTAAAAAGTTGTGAAAAGGTGTTGCATGGGGGTTGCTTATATAGGAAAAGCTAGGGCACCCGGTTTAGGGTTACTCGACCGAGTAGGTGGCTAACTCGGTCGAGTGGCCCGTTATGCCAGCCGTCGGGCTCGAAACAGGCCCACTCGCTCGATCGAGTGGGTGAGTCACTCGATCGAGTGGCCCAGCTGGGTCGCGCAGGTCAGTCTTTTGGACCTTGACTTTGGGTGTTTGATGGGTTTTGTGTTTGACTTGGACTTTTGATGGTTGTATGGCTGTTTTTGGGTGTCTCGGAAACGACTTTGACCGGGGTTGACCCAATCGCAAAAAGTCGGTTTTAATTCCGGTGTCGGTTTCGGCCCAAATTAGCCTTATTTGATTGGAAACGGCCCACTGGACCTGGATTCGAGGTTGATTTTGTGAGATTTGTACTCTGTAAGTGTGTTAGCCAGCGATTAATGGATTTGAGCCCGTATCCGAGCGCATAGAAGCATGTTAGCGTCCGATCATCATCGGGTGTTTTTTGGAAACTGCCATAGACACCTGGCAGTCAAAATGCGGGTGTCTACAGAGCCCCCACTCTGACTGAGGCTTGGACAAGGCGAAAGTCAGAGTAGCCACCAGACCAATCGAGGATTGAAACCTGGCGGACTTCCGGTCGGATCGTTTATAGTCCATTAGACTCGTGTGAAGGGCTCGCCAGCCATAGGCTAGAAGTCATACCTGAGCTGATGACGATAACTCCGAAGGGCATTTGGACTTGTCGTGTAAGTCCTGGGTGTGCCTGTGTGTAGGCCCATCCTGTGAAAATGCTGGAGAGGTGTAGTGGTTTGCATGTCCCTGTTTGAGTCATACCTGTATAAGTCACATAAAATGCATGCAACACGTAGGTAGTATAATGACTCGCGCTGGGGAGAATTGATTTTTGAAAATTTGAAATTTGAAATTTTGAAATCTTGAAGATTTGAGATTTTTGAATTTTGGAAACTTTAAGATTTTCGACTCCTAACAAAGATTAGGAAAGTTCGGGATGGAGATTTCCGTGCTTGTATCGAGACTAGGCTTGCGGTTTGATTCCAATTAGGATTTAGGAAATTTTCCTAAACAGTTTGCATGGCTAATGCTATATATAGCCCTCCCTTGCTCTTGATTTCTCCATAATTCTCACCACAAATCAATCCCTTCTTTAAAGAAAGTCTCTTTATTTCCCTCAAGGCAAAAAAGAGAATCCCTTTATTTTCTTAAGGAATAAGTCATGGGAATCGATAGATTGACGGTTATGCTGCAGGAGTGGTCCCGTCGCTTTAGGGACATGGATAGGGTGGCGCCTAACCAGACGGGTATAACTCAGCTGTACCCGTTTCGTCAGATGGTGGTTGATCGCTATTTTTTGGATGCCTGCTTGGCCTACTGGGATGACATATATCATGTCTTTGCTTTTCCCCGGGGCGAGGTTTGCCCTTTGCCTGAGGAGATTGCCGCTATAGGAGGATGGAACCCGATACTCCGTCCCGCTGTCCCGTACTCGATCTACGACCCGAGGAGGAAGCTGAGGGAATTTCTGGGGCTCTCCTACAACGAGGTGTCCCGTATGATGGAAGGTGATAAAATTTCTCTGATCGACTTGGCGGAGAAATTTATGAATTCTCTTGATGTTCGGGTTAGGCCGGCTTACAGCCGTAGGGCTTTTTCTTTTTGCATGTTTCATGTATACGCTTTCGAGGGTCATATGGATTTGTTATCCTGTATGGGAGATACCCGTCTCCTGACCGTAGTAGATTTGATGGAGACTGAACACAGCCCGGCTTGGCTGATCACTGGCGAGATTATCCAAGGACTGGACAGCCGTAAGAGAGACTCATCAATTCGTCTTACCGGGAGCACCCGATTGCTGCAAGTATGTTACTTTGCAATTTATTTTTCGATTTTTTGATTTTTTTTCGGATTGGCTGCTGCAGTGAGCAATCGATCGAGTCACCTTGGCACTCGATCGAGTGCCTTCGTAAAAAGCCCCCTGTTTGTGTTCAGGGGTACCACTCGACCGAGTGTCCTAGGCACTCGACCGAGTGGCCTTAGGCGAACGCCTATTTCACCTTGGGAACTCATGTTTTTGTTTCCTTTTTGCAGATTTGGCTTTATGAGAGGCTATCAGTGATAGATCATCCCCTTGATGCGGGCAACTATCGTCATAACCAGGTGATGACGAGGAGGCGGGCCATTGATTTCTCTCGTCAGATTACCCAGAAATATTGGGACGAGGTATTGTCATTCCATGGTGGTATGTTAATTCGATGGGTAGTTCCGTGGTGGCCCATCTATCTTTGGACCGGCTTGGACCCGAGGGACTGAGCCTGTTATCAGGTGATATTATCTTTAAGGCAAACAGTTCATCTTTATCCGGATCGCATACTAAGACAGTATGGATGGACCCAGCGAATCCCTGAAGTCGAAGCAGTTGTGAGTGACCCTACCCAACTGACTGATGTGATGTGCGATACATGGATGCAAAGATGGCACACCCGGCACACCTGGCCCATCACCAAATCTCGCCACTCGATCTGGGTTTCAGACTCTTACACGAAGTGGACCAAAGCAGGCGATGCTAAAGCCCGAGCTGCTCTGAAGGTTGATGAAGCTTTCGACCTGCTGCGAAGGGAGCAAGCTAAGGACAACAGGGGCTTCTTTGATGATGGTGACACCCCGGCTACCATGGTTCGTCTAATGTCAGGTCACAGAAAGAAGACTAAGACTCAAGCAGAAGGGTCTAGTGCTAAAGATGCTTGGGGGAGAGTGAGCCCCCAGACTGACTTGGGAAGGAGACTAGGCCCGAAGCTACCCGTGCAGGACCGACTTGGCCCACGGGATAGACTACCCGAGTACGTACGGGCTCGACTTGGACCGAAGACTGTTGTTGAAGACCCGTCGTCAAAGAAACGGGTTCGTGCTAAAGAGGTTCCCCTCGTGATTCGGGAACGCTCCTCCCCGCCTTGGCGTCCTCGGGCTCCACGCGACCCAAAAGACAAAGGCAAGGGCAAAATGCCCGGATATTAGTCTCCATTGTTATTATTTAGATACTATTATTATTTTTGTGGTGTGATTTTTTTTGGTGTGTGTATGCCGTCTCCGGCGCGTTTTTTTTTTTTTTTTTTTTGTAATCGATATAAAAAGACATATTATTTAATACCGTTCCCGTCTTTCGTTTATTGCAGTGGTTGTACCCTTTTGAAGGGTTGCCTATGTATCCACAAATAGCGGAATCAAACCAAACGTAGTTCAGAAAAATCGATTTGATTGATGTTTTTTTTTGCAATTTTCGAAATACATCAAGATTATTAATTCGAGATGCGCGACAGTAGAATAATTAATTCTAGCTTATTGACTTGTCTATGATTTTGAAAATTTATAAAAAGACAAAGTTTTATAAATTTTTGTATATGACATTGAGATGGGGTTTACGGGTAGTAGCGCTTCAGCTGGTCCCAGTTGGTTGGGTTGACAAATTCGTTCCCGTCCAAGTCTGTCAGCATTACCGCTCCCCCTGATAGGATCTTCTTGACTAAGTACGGCCCAACCCAGTTGGGTTTGAACTTTCCCCTTGGGTCAACTGGTAGTAAGGCACGAACCGATTTCAGGACCAGATCTCCTTCCTTGATGTTCCTGGGCCTAACCCGTTTGTTGAAAGCCCGTTGGATTCTTTTTTGATATATTTGAATGTTGTTGAGGGCCCGGGATCGCCGTTCGTCCAATAAAACTAGCGAATCGTATCGGGCTTGGACCCAATCTGCCTCAGGTACTTGGCTTTCATGTAGAATCCTAAGGGATGACACTTCTAGCTCGACCGGTTGGCCTGCTTCCATTCCATATGTCAGGTAATATGGAGTTGCTCCGGTTGCAGTGCGGATCGAGGTTCGATATCCCCATAGGGCAAAGGGTATCTTGTCAGGCCAGTCCCGGTAATTCTCAGCCATCTTTTTAAGTATGGTGACAATTGTTTTATTGGCCGCTTCTACTGCTCCGTTTGTTTGAGGTCGGTAAGGCGAAGATGTATGCCTCTGAATTTTGTATTTCGCCAGCAATGCAGCGGTTTTAGCTTGAAAGTGGGTCCTGTGATCACTGATAAATTCGTGAGGGATCTCGTATCGACATATTATCTTATTTTGGATGAATTTGGCCACGTGTTTGGCGTTCAAGACACGGTATGACTCAGCTTCGACCCATTTGGTGAAGTAGTCGATGGCCACCAAGATGAAGCAATGTCCTCCCGTCCCAGAAGGATGCACCTTTCCAATTGTGTCTATACCCCATGTCGAAAATGGCCATGGTGATGTCATAGTATATAATAGGGAAGAAGGCATATGCGGTACGTTACCAAAGATCTGACAGTTATGGCAGTGCTTGACATATAATTGGCAGTCTGTTTCCATGGTGTTCCAGTAATACCCGAGCCTCATGATTTTGCGGGATAGCATATGGGCGTTCATATGCGGACCGTTTTCACCATCATGGACCTCGACCATGACCTTTTCGGCCTGTATTTTGTCGATGCATAGGAGGAGAGCTCCCTGTGCCGTCTTTTTGTACAATTGCCCGTCATCAGTTCGAACAAATTGGGTTGCTAATCTTCGTAGGGCCTTTTTGGCCCGATTTTCAGCTTCCGAGGGATACTCTCCCGTTGTCAGGTAGGTTAGGACAGCTTGATACCAAGGTTCCGGGTCAGTTATCTCGATATCCTGAATGTCGTGGATGTAGGTTGGCTCGGACCGCCTTTCGACACAGATTGGCATGCTGGTCAGGTGATCCAGAATGTTCAGTAAAGATGCTAATTTGGAAAGTGCATCTGCAAACTGATTCTCTTCCCGGGGCAGATAAATGTATTCTACCTTTTGGAATTGTTTCTCTAGAACCCTTACCCGTGCTTGGTAAGCCACGAGATTGGCGTTCCAAGTTTTTCATTTTTGGAGTGCTTGATTGATGACCAATGAAGAATCACCGTGGACCCTGAGGTTTGTTACCCCTAAATCAGCGGCGGCTTGCAACCTTTGGATGCATGCTTCGTATTCGGCTGCGTTATTGGTCACGTCAAAATCCAATTTGATGGAAAAGGGAGTGTGTTCCCCTCGTGGTGAGATTAGCAGAATCCCGACCCCGAATCCTCGAAAGTAGGATGCTCCGTCAAAATACAAATCCCATGTTTCGGTATCGGTATGGAATATGTCTTCATCAAGAAAGGACCAAGTATCGGTGCATCCGTCTTCGGATATTGGGCTATCGGCGAGGAACTCGGCTACTACCCGTCCCTTGATGGCTTTTAATGGTACAAATTTGAGGTCGAACTCGGATAACATTAAAGTCCATCTGGACATCCTGCCGTTGAGGATGGGCTTCTCGAACAGGTATTTGATTGGATTCATTTTGGATAACACATGTACCTCGTGACTCAACATGTAATGTCGGAGCTTTTTAGTGGCCCAAACCAATGCCAGGCACGTCTTTTCGAGCATTGTATATTTGCACTCGTATTCGAGGAACTTTTTACTGATGTAGTAAATAGCCCGTTCTTCTGAATCGACTGTCTGGGCCAGCATAGCCCCCATGGCTGTCCCGGTCGTTGTTAGGTATAACGACAAAGGCAAACCTGGTTGAGGTGGCATTAATACCGGCGGGGCAGACAGTATCTCCTTGATTTTATCGAAAGCCGCTTGACATTTGTCGTCCCACAGTACCCGTTCCCCTATCTTCAGTTTCTTGAAAATGGGTTCACATACCATGGTTAATTTTGAAATGAACCAGCTAATGTATTGGACTTTCCCGAGAAACCTCCGTATTTCTTTTCCGGTCTTGGGCGGTTGCATCTCGGTGATGGCTTTGATTTTAGCTGGGTCGACCTCGATGCCGCGTTGGCTAACGATATGGCCCAGTAATTTGCCCGACGTTACCCTAAAACTGCATTTTTGTGGGTTCAGTCTCATGTTGTTTTTACGTAGCCGGGTGAAGAATTTTCTTAGGGCCGAGATGTACCCGCTTCGGTCCTTGGATTTGACAATCATGTCGTCCACATAGACCTCCACTTTCTTATGCATCATGTCGTGGAGTAAAGTAGTGGCGGTCCGTTGATAAGTGGCTCCGGCATTGATAAGCCCAAATGGCATGACGGTGTAACAGTAAGTACCCCAAGGTGTAATGAAGGTGGTCTTACCCATATCCTCTTCTGCCATTTTAATCTGATTGTACCCGGCATACCCGTCCATGAACGATAGAAGGGCATGATCGGCCGTGTTATCCACCAGTATGTCGATGTGTGGTAATGGAAAATCGTCTTTTGGGCTTGCCTTGTTAAGGTCCCGGAAGTCCACGCAAACCCGCACCTTGCCGTCCTTCTTGGGTACCGGCACGATGTTTGCAACCCAGTCTGGATATTCAGACACTTGTATAAAGCCTGCTTTGAATTGTTTATCGACCTCTTCCTTGACTTTAAGAGACCACTCGGGCTTCATTCTTCTGAGTTTTTGCTTTACCGGCTTGCACCCATCTTTGATGGGTATTCGGTGTTCGGCTATCTCCCGGTCTATATCCGGCATGTCCTTGTAGGACCATGCAAAGACGTCTTTGAATTCCTGGAGGAGGTCTGCGAATTGTTTTCTCTCCTCTGGATCCAAAGATAGGCCCAACTTAAGCATCTGGGGCTCTAAAGTGGTTCCCACATTGATGGACTCGGTTTCTTCGATTACCGGATCTCGGGATTCCCTTTGCTCGAGCTGCTCGACCAGATGTTGAGGTAAAGGTACCTGTTCGTCGGGTTTCTCAATGTCATTGCATATAAAATTTTTGAATTGAGAATTTTTTTGAAATAAGACAAGTCGTAAGCAGAACGGTGTTCGTTATTATTATTGATGGTAAATTTTGTGAAGAGCTCGAAAAGAGCGGTCATCTGATTGTTGGTTAGTGGCGGGATAGGGAGAGGTCTTGGGACAGGCTCCGAGACCTCAGTGGATAAGGGAAGAAGGGTTAAAGACTCGACTTTAGCACCAGACCCTCTAGACTCGGACTCAGACTCCGTATCTGACTCTGACTCAGACTCAGATCGGTTTGACCCTCGCCGGTGGTCAGCTTGTAGACCCGTCCTTGACTGTCGGTCCACTTGATGGTCTTCCTCCAGGCTCGCTTCCTTGTATCTGTACCAACTTCGGTGATTAGCTTCGTTGGATCAAACCGATCGCTGCGAAGGATCAGGTTGACCAAGTCGTCTTTCGGAGCGGGGACTGTCTTCTCCAAATAAGAGCCCCAGCATGGGCTCAGAATTGTTTTCATCCTCCTGGGATTCGGCTTGGACGATGGTGAATATATCGTCAGGGATGTAGTTGCATTCCCGAGCCGTTTTGGTCTCGGGATATGTGATGGTCGGTTGGTAGAGGCCCACCTGGATCGCCCCAAACACGGGAGTGACGAACTTGATTGCATATGCCCGGCCCACGTTTTCCGAGCTCATAGTATATCCCAAACCGAGTCGAGACTCTCCGTTGTCCAGGACCTCGATGATCTTTCCTGCCGGAAGGTACGACCTTGAGGTGGCTCCGGGTAGGTAACCCAGATTTTGTAGCATTGTGTCGATGTTAACGGTGAAGCAAGGCTTGAAGAGATATGCCTCATCAATCATGCCCACGAAGTCGAATCCTCGTGGTTCGGCCCGGTTTGTGGCATTACAGCTAGCCACGATCATCGGGGTCGCCTCTAGTGTGATGATGCCGTCTTTAAGGGGCATCTTGACTTTTCGATGGAGGGTAGATGACACGGCCTTGACTGCGTGGATCCAAGGCCTTTCTAGTAAGAGATTGAATGATGAGGTGACATCTATCACCTGAAATTCCAATTCCTTTTCGATTGGGCCCGTTATGATCTTCAATTTCACGGCCCCGACGACTGGTTTTGGGCTTCCGTCGAAAGCCTGGATAGTTTGCGCTGTCGGGAGGTAATCGGCATCGGTGATGCCGAGGGCTTTTGCGGTCCTTAGAGGAAGGACATTTACGGCTGATCCATCATCGATAAGGGTCATCGGGAGATATTTACCCTTGCAGATGACCGTGATGTATAGGGCCAGATTGTGGTTGGGCCCAAATGGTGGCAGATCAGATTCAGAGAAGGTTATGAGTGGGCCTTCTTCTTTGGATTTGTCTTTGAGATAAGGCATGATAGTGGCTACCATTTCAGATGGGGTAGTCTGTGAGTCGACCTTGATTTCATCGAGAGCCTTAGTCAGTGCTACCCGATGAGCTTATGAGCTAACCAGTAATTGCCATATAGTTAGATCAGTTCGAACCCTCTTTAGTTGCTGGACCAGAGCCGTGTCCGGGCTTGGTTCTTCGAGGGTAGGTTCCGTCCTGGCAGGTTCAGTGACGGATATAGAAGTAGAACGTCCGGCTGCGGCGAGGTGGTTGGTGGCTAAGGCTTTGGACTTGGCTTTTCGGACCTCTTCAAGGGTGATGGGGACAGCTTCCCCTTTGGTTAAGTACACATCATCCTCGTCATCGAACCATATCCCGTTAATTTGTGGGATATTGGGAGAGATGAGGTGAGAACAATCAATTACCTCCCCTGTGAATATAGCGTGGGCGCTGAACGGGTTTTCTTTGTTGCTCGGTTTGTCTCCGGGCAACGGGATTTTCCCGCTCTCGATAAGATCTTGGATCAGGTGCTTTAGCCTCCAACATTTTTCAGTATCATGCCCGTTACCCCGGTGGTACTGACAGTAGACTTGGGCATTGTAAGTTTTGGGCCTCTTCTCTACTGGAGGTTCTGCAGTTGGGCCTATTGGTTGGATCAGGCCCTTTGAAGATAGTCTTTGTAAGGCATAAGTATAGGTAGTCCCTATATCTGTGAACACCCGATTTGGTGTATTCTTTTTAGATGAGGTGTCGAGCAGGTTTACCTCGTCAAAGATGCTGCGAGTTGCAACTGCAGGTGTGGGCTTGCTTGTAGATGAACTAGCCCCTTGATAACCTTTAGTAGAGGCCTTAGTCAGGCTCTCCAGTCTCAAGTCATCTTCGATTCTTGTGCCCATTTCAGTAAGGACAGCGAAGTTGGGGATGATGGCATACCGGAGATGGACCCGGTAGGATGGGAGGAGGTTTTTGACAAAAGCCTCCACCAGGGCCTTCTCGCCGGGCTTGTCGACCAGCTTCACGTTTTCGGCTCTCCATCTTTGCAAGTATTTTGTGAACCCTTCTTTGGGCTCTTGAGCCATGACCTCCAGAGTATGCATTGTAGTCTGGATTTCAGTGTTATCGGCGTAGTTCCGAGCAAATTCGGTCGCCACATCGTCCCAAGTCTTGTATTTCTTGGGGTCGAGCCTGTATAACCATGCCTTGGGATGCTTCTCCAAAGAGGAAGGGAATAGGTGCTTGAACATAGCGGACTTTACCCCTTTGACCGCCATGAAGTCCTTGAAGGCCCGGATATGATGGACCGGGTCTTCGATACCCTCAAACATAGGAATTCCTGTCGAGTTGAGGTTGGCAGGTAGCTCGTTATTCAAAGGTGAATAAATACGAGCATTTTCGGTGTGGATCGAGTTGTTCGTCGATAAGTGGACTTGCTCTTCGAGTCTGCGAACAACGCTGATGAGCTCAGCTATGGGCCCGGTAGTCCCGGACCCGTCACCAGGGGCTGCCTTTTCTACGACGCTCAAACGGGTGTCTAACGTTGCTTGGCTAGCCTGGATGGAGGTTAGTTGATTCTCGATCTTGGTTAGGGCATCTTTCAGCTCTTCCATTTTGCGTTGATGTCGGGTTGCGGGTGGCCTGTCTGTGAGAACACCGCGTAATCAGAAACTAGCCCAAAAATCCCGGAATAGAAAGTACATCCCGAACAAGACTAAAAGAGGAAATGACTCGAAAAAAGACACCTAGACGGGTGACTTGTGGAGTGTGGGCCTTCCTTAGGATTCGGCGGGTGGGCCTAGTCCTGTTCGTAGGAAGGTTCACGTGAAACATCCCCAGACTTTTGACTCGATTGTGTTGACGGGCCCTCCTTTATAGGGGTTTGTCCTACGTAGGTGGGCCTTGCCTTAGTCTAATAAGGCGTACTGGGATAGGGAAGAAACCCGTGATGTAAGATCGACAGAGTTTTGACGCTAAAGACCTTGACAACTTACGACATGACCCGACACTGCTAAATACGGGAAGTCCTAAGAAGAGGGAAGTTTTGAAAATTGATTGTTTTTGGAAAGTCCGAGAGAACTCGGGGAAAGGCCCAATTTTTCGAGAAATCGGAAAGTGTATCGGGTCTCGATTTTGAAAGTTCGAGAATGTTTTCGAGTTTTGAATTGGGCAGCATACCGTCTAGAAAATAGACTATTTTGAGTAAAATCATAAGTCCTAAATTCGGTATGTTCCAGGTTTTGAAATCGAATGTCTTGAAAAAGATGCAATTTTTTGAAAAGTTGACATTTTTGAAAATGACTCGGAAACCAAGTAGCACGTAGTCACACAAGCATTATAACGACGCCATGTATGCTCTACACTAAGTCTCGGTCGATCTGAGAGGGTCTATACCAGTGTACATAGTCTAGACGTTGATCGGGACGGACTCTCTAAGTCGAATTGAGCTTAGAACATGCCGCGAAACCCACTCGAATCGACTATGGACACCTTTTGACATATCCATACTGGATTACATCAACGGTATAGTGGGACGTCGGTCACCAGTATCGGCCCGGGAAAATATGGGTTGTGCATGAACCGTAAAACTAAAACGCGTATTGTACTAGTCAAACGATTTCTATTCGAGTCTCACCCTGAGGATGCCGATGGTAAGTCACGCATCCGTTAATCCCCAACGGAGTCGCCAAATTGTGGACATGACAGAGGTCCACCCCGACGCGGCCACGCGCGGGTTTGGGTAGGCGAATGAATCTCCATATTAAACGGATCGAATCGAAATTTAGGTCGAGGTGGAGTCGCCAACGAATTTTGGTTATTTGGAACCATTCGAGCCCACTCTATTTCGTAGTGGTCCGTATACAGAATACGGCCCATTTCCGATGTCAGAGTTTATTGGGCTCGTCCCTTTGCATTTGATACCAATACCGACATTATCGGATATTGTGTATTGAATGACTCTCGTGCGCCAACGGTTTCGGGCATCTGGAAACCGAGGTTCTGAGTAAGGGGTGAGGGTACGTGTTGGGAAGCCCACAAAGGACACCCAACCCCGCCCGCACATTAGCGGCCTCTACTAAGAATTCGAATGACTTTCTAATACGCGCGTTAGTTAAACGGGAAAATGATATGCAAAGATTATTTTCCCTAAACATGTGGATGGAATTGAAAAGGGTTTCTAAGTCAATTTAATGCAATTAATTCTAACGTCGAAGTTGAATTTTAGCATGTGGGTTCCTTTAGTACAATAAACGAACAAGAATTAAATTGACAAAAGAAACAACAAACGCGTTAGTAACGATGTAACGATATTTAACGGTTTATGCAAATATGAGACGAGATGAAAAGATGCAAATATGATGATGCACGGTTTGAGAAGGTAGTAATACACGTGATTAATTAAACGCGTGTTGGCCTAAATCATAAATTACTACCGAGTTTGAAAAGAAGAATGTACGACTCGTTGTATTAGTCGTTATGAGGTCACTCGATCGAGTGGACCTGTAAAAGATGATTCTGTTTTACGTTATAGACCGTACTCGGCCGAGTTATTGACCAACTCAGTCGAGTACATGGCCACTCGACCGAGTCACTGTGAGACTCGACCGAGTGGGGGTCGTAGTAAGCATTCTGATCCGATTTTGGGGTGCCACTCGACCGAGTGGGCTAGGCACTCGGTCGAGTGCCCCCTGTACGAATTATAATTCATTCGCAATTTTGTATTGGTTTAGAAATTGCTTTTGATTTTTGATAATTCGACGGTTTTACCGAATTGAGCATAAACATTGTATGACTTATGCTCGATTAGGGTTTTTTATAAATCATTGATTTCGTTAAACCGAATATAAATATTGTTGAATTTATACCCGATTCTAAATTTGAATACTCATCGTATCCAACATTCGATTATGGAATCGATATGGAATACTAGAGCGGAAAAAAATAAAGAAAATTAATTTGAGTCGTTTTAAGTCGATCAAAACGACTTGAAATTCTCTCCGCGTTTGTAGTGTCATAATTATAACATGACATCTACATTAGCATCAACAAGAAAATCGAATTGACTGAATTAAATTGACTAGATTTGCTAGATTCGACATCCAATTATGAAATTGGTATCGAATCTACGAAATCGAAGCTTTGCTTAAATTAGAGGACTTGATTCCCTCGGCTTCTCCGACATCGAAATAAATCCCTAAGGATTGTGATGTCGGATCCATGTCAACGGGTTTCGACCCTTATTAAAAATACGTATTTTGAAAAGGGTTTTTTAGAAATCGATGCAATATGCGAATAACAATAATGATACAAACAATATGAAGATTATTGTTTAAGTTAACTTATCTCAATAATCAAGTAATCGAGATACCGGAATAAGCGACCGTCAACGCTGTGTGCAGTACACTTGTATATTCGTGTTTCCTTATTCCGACATCCCTCATACTCGACACAAATCTATAAGTATTTTAATGTTTTGTACTAGTTATTATCGATATTAAGATACGACGAACAAAATAATAAAAAGAAACAAAAAAAAGACGAAGAAAAAAAGAGGAAGGACGACGAAGAGGGAGAGAAGGAAAAAAGAAAGGGTTTTGACACCCTCAACCTACATGTTCTTGTCTCGGATCGAACTCGTAACCGTGGATTTAACACAAGAGTCTTCGAGGTTTTATGGAGGTTAAGTTATGGTGGCTCGGGATCGATTCCTAAAACTAGGTTTAGGGTTTTTGCTAGTGTAGAATTGCTAGGGTTGTATGTGTATGATTGCTCAAAGGTGTGGAGAGATTAGGGTTTTTTGAAGTGGTAAAAATTTGTGAAAAGGTGTTGCATGGGGGTTGCTTATATAGGAAAATCTAGGGCACCCGGTTTAGGGTTACTCGACCGAGTAGGTGGCTAACTCGGTCGAGTGGCCCGTTATGCCAGCCGTCGGGCTCGAAACAGGCCCACTCGATCGAGTGGGTGAGTCACTCGATCGAGTGGCCCAGCTGGGTCGCGCAGGTCAGTCTTTTGGACCTTGACTTTGGGTGTTTGATGGGTTTTGTGTTTGACTTGGACTTTTGATGGTTGTATGGCTGTTTTTGGGTGTCTCGGAAATGACTTTGACTGGGGTTGACCCAATCGCAAAAAGTCGGTTTTAATTCCGGTGTCGGTTTCGGCCCAAATTAGCCTTATTTGATTGGAAACGGCCCACTGGACCTGGATCCGAGGTTGATTTTGTGAGATTTGTACTCTGTAAGTGTGTTAGCCAGCGATTAATGGATTTGAGCCCGTATCCGAGCGCATAGAAGCATGTTAGCGTCCGATCATCATCGGGTGTTTTTTGGAAACTGCCATAGACACCTGGCAGTCAAAATGAGGGTGTCTACAAATTGAAATTAAAAAAATAAAATAGGAATTAATAGTAATAAGATCAACAACAACAACAACAATAATTATTTTAAAAAATATGATATTAATACTAATACAACTTATAATAATTTTTTTTAAAACAAAAAACCTTGATAAAGAATAATATTAATAATCTAAAAAAAATCACATTGGTGACCGGTGTGGTGATCGGAGTGGTTGCTAGCGTGGTGGGGTGGCGGAGGAGATAAAGTTTGATAAGTTGAGATTTTTCTCCTCCGATTTCTCTCTCTAAAAATCTAGGTGAGGGAGAGGAAATGAGAGGGGTAGGTTAGTAATTGTTAAGTATGATTGAGTAACATCGAAGTATAAAAAAGCACCACCCCATATAAATTGAGGAACAAAACCGAATTCAATCAAAAGGAAAACTGAATCGAAGAAAGGTAATATGATATAAATATGAGTCACGACCATCGATTTAAAGGTTTTAGTTGAGATTCTTCATCTAAGAAGAGGAATGTTCCCAAATATCCTTCAGTAACAAATAAGATTACTCCAACATTTTAGCTTTGATATTTACACGAGTTCAAATATAATGAACTGTAGAAATAAAGCAAAGAAATTTGATTAAAAAAATGGCATTTTCGTATTATTGAAACGATTATGAAGCTTTCGACTACTAAAAGGCAGTCAGGTAGATGGAAATTTACATACTGAGACAATTCCAGTAAAGTCGTCCCTTCAAAAGCATCCGATTAGGCTTCATCACCATGTTCTTTTTTATCAGTTAGGAAGATGAACTTCAGCTCCTTTGTTCATAAGCATATTGATTAATAAGGAACGGGTACACGAACTGTTGATGGATCTGATTTCATGTCTTCAAGAACGAGGTTTAATAGTGCTCCGGCAATTGGACCTTCCTTGCCTATAAAATTTGCCAACAACACCAAAAGCACAATGTCATTGTTGGTTTCGTACCCAAATGAGGTTAGTTCTCGTATTGGAGGCAAATGTAAAAAGAAGGGTCACAAAATAAAGACAATTTACATTTTAGAGCTTAAAAGGGATGTTCATCCCTGAAACCTCAAGATCCTTAACATTGGATTGTCTTAACAAAAGAATTTGGCAAACTTACTTACCATTACCAATAATTTGGTCATCCCATTGGATAACAGGAGTGACCAAAACACCACTCCCAATAAGCATCATCTCCTGAGCCTTCTTCCCTTCATCGATGGTCACATCTCTCACGCTCACTTTTCGAAGCTCGCCTTTGATCAATAGCTCCCTTGCAAGAATACACACCCTATTTGCCGTGCAACCTTTAAGAATTTTATCAAATCGAGGCATTATGAGCTCTTTTCCAGGGGTTACAAAGGCCACATTCATGTTAGGACCCTCAGCAACAAATCCGAAGTCGTCCATCTTTATAGAAGCAAATCAACCTTTTTCCTCGGCTTCCATCTTACATAGAACATTCGGAAGGTAATTGACACTCTTCATAGTGGCAAACATAGGAGGCTTAATTGGTATTGATGAGGAAATGACTTTGACACCCTTGTGGGTGAACCGGGATCTGGCTTGTATAACAATCGCGTAAAGTGCAGACTAAGAAGAAGTGTAAGGAGAGAGATGAAAGTCTCCTGGTCCTGCAGACAGCCAGTATCTTAAGGAGCCTTCCTTACATTTGGATACACCTACTGTTTGTATAAGAATACTTCTCACGGTATCTGCATCAAATGGGCGTTTGGTTTTGCCATCCTCGCTGACCTCAGCAAGCGATCAAGGTGTTGGTCCAATTCATAGAGATGCCTGCAGAATGAGAGGCTATTTGAGGATGACTGAGTTATGTTGCTTTATTCTATCGTAATCCAAAACCATAGTAGTATAATATACTGTAGTAGGGCTTTAAAGAATAAATTGGGGGGAATGAAGCTTCTGGCAATATTTTTAAAGATAGAGAGAGATGGAACCCGTCCATGATAAGTGCAACATCAAATACGCCATGACCTCGATGAACCATGTGATCGTCCATGGGCATAAGCATAGCAGCAGGGTCTGTTATAATTCCACCAAATACACTAGAGTACATTGCTAACAACTCTTCATTGCACCGTTGTCCCCGTCTACTTGATCTAAACTTGTCAATTGCCTGCAATAATGTTGCAAGAAAAGGTACATTGCTACATACAGTGAAATCCTATGGTAATCAAAACAATTTCCCAAACTCCAAACACACCCACACACCCCTTTAGTTAAAGCACAAATTCTTGTTTGTGACAAGGTTATCCGTCAATTTATTATGATGGGTCAAATATTTACTTATTTGCACAGAAAAGGACAGAAAACTACAAGACCAATATTTTTATATTTTCTATACAAATGGATAGTGTACTTATTACTCTTTCTATGATATGGTATCCACTTTTATTATCCTCTTTCTATTCTATTTTGGGATTCAAGAAATGAGTATGAAAAATGGAAGAATTAGTTTGGGATATGAAGAATGGAGAAAATTAGGGTGGATTTTTTTTGGTTCAACAATTAGTCGCATTACAATATAGATATAGGGGATGGGGGGATTCGAACCTGCGATATGTGACCTGGTAGGTATGGACATCTTCGGTCACAATTGAGTAATAATTTGTGTTAAATCTAGTCTACAAAAAGAAAACATGAAAATGAGTGTTAACTAACAAACCTCTTCACATGAGAGGACTAGAACTTGTGGAATGACAGTTGAATCTGCAACCAAAAGAAAATAAAGACAATTGCAGCTTTGTAAGTATAATAATGGAGTAATAATAATAAGGGGAATTGAGGAAAATCAGAAAAAAAAAGATGGTACTGACGGATGGAAGGTTGAATTTGGGAAAAGTGACGAGGAAATCTATGGAAGCCAGATGATGAAATGTTGGGTGGAGAAGGAAATTGAGGATGACGAAGAAGACATTGATGTTGATGTTGATGTTGATGGGGTTGGGAGTAGACTTTCAGAGAAGCCATGAGCCTAAGGAAAGGAAATTGAATCCTGATTCGCCACTCACTCACAGTCCCACAATTTCGACGTAGTAGATGAAGCAAATCTTTATTCCTCTATATAGGAGTACTCCATTAATGAAGATAACCAACTCCAGCAAACGAGCAATAACAATGGTGATGTGTAAGGAGTTCCATAACATATAAGGAGCTCCTTAATCATTGTGGTAGAAAATAAGGAACTCCTGAAATCAGTTTTTTAAGTAAGAAACCGGTTTCATACATTTAAAAGAGAGAAAAAAAGGATTCACAATAAATGTATGAAACTTTTACCATTGAGGAAGAATAAAAAGTTCCTTACATGATTATACGTGCTTTGGTGAAAACGGAATTATAATTATGGAACTACAACCATTGCTATTGCCCTAATAGTCTAATACCGCTTTCTAACGCAAACTTCTAACTTAAAACACCAAAAAGGTAAGAGATACACTCGTATAAGGGGTCTTATACACCAGTAACACCACCAATCACAATCTTTCACTTGGTTTATGTGAAGAATTTTGGTTTTTTTTAATTACTTAGATTCCATAATTAATTACGCGTATTAAATGACTTTCATTAATGCTAATATTACTTTAATAATTAATACTAGAGTTTATATTTTAAGTATTTATACGGATAATAATTATGTATTTGGTCCATAGTATGTTTGTACGACCAGCTGTTACGTACGTCAAGTATAATTTTACAATTTCGTATTTTTGGCACGTGTACCTATATCTTCGGTATTTGGTTTGTGTTTTGTGTAATTTTTGTTACGATTATTTTTCATACAATGTATTTACTTAAACGTTTTTAAATATAATTTAAATTTAAGTATTTTAATGCACATTTGTTTTTTTGGTGCGAAATGCACATTTGTTATTAAGATGTACATTATTGTGTATTACAGTTTTACATCGTTTGATTAATTTTCTTAAATTTGTTTATTTGTATCTTAGCCCAAGTGATCGATGTATTATTAATGTTGTATGATTATTACTCCGTATTTACTAAGATTAATCGTTGTAGCGTACGTCTAAACAAAATTGTTTTGCTTAGATTTAGAGTGCAATATAATATTTCATTAGTGTGTCTGTGTGTACACACACGTAATTTATTACATTACTTCTCGACAACTATGTAATTATCGTCACCAACATTTTATAGTTTATTTTTGCAGCCTACGGATTTATTATTTTAACCTTAAAAAAATAAGAATTCAACTAAAACGGTATAATTGGAGTACGAAATTAATTCTACCTAGAACAACAAGGAGCAAAAAAAAATGGAAAGTTGTCATCATTAGGGCTCGAACGTCTACACTATCAAGAAGTAACAAACCCAACAACCAACTGAGCAACAATGTATTAATGAAATAATTTGCACTTCAGTTACATTTTACAAACTATCTCGGGTTTTGGCCCAAGGTAAAAAAATGTAGACCTAAGAATTTAAAAACGGTATTGCTAAATCATACACGCTTTTTACTTCGTTGTACACATTTTGTCACTAATTTTTCTGTGTTTGCCCCTCACCAAAAGTAACATTCTCTCTCTCATCTCTCTCCAACCCTAAACTAAATCAATTATCAATTTTGCTTCGATCTTTTTGCAAATCAATAAGTCAATTTTACATTCCATGGTACTTCTTTGACAAAACTCCATACCCAATTTGATTACCCACTTGCATGTAAACTGTAAAATCAGATTGTAGGTAGATTTGGCAACAAAAGGAACTATTGTTTTTGTAATTTTACATCCATTAAATGTTACTGTTCCGGTATTGGAATCAATTAACCCGACGTGGAATTCGGGTTCGTATCGTCTGATGTTGCTTGGGATGTCAATTGACCAATCTTGACTGGCTCTCCTTCCTCCTACTCCTTTAGTCGGACCTTCCCGGTGGAATGGGCTGGCTCCCTGCACACAGAACGCACAGGGTCTCGGAGGTTGTCCGAGGAAACCCTCTCCGATGCCTAAGTCAATCCGTGAATGCCTTAAGGAACCTAGCTCGTGAGGAACTAGGTGGCGATTTAAGAGTAAGAGTTCTAGAGAGAGAAAATCCAACCCCTTCCTTGTGGGAAATGGGAGAGTATTTATACCTTCCCACAAGAGAGGGAAGTAGAAGGAGAATGGGTGGATAAGGAGGTGACAAGTGGCTTCTTCTCATCCACCCATTCTCATTTACCTTTAGGCGAAATGACGAGGAGGTCCCTGGTGATCCCTGCCCTGCCTGCGCAGATTTCCCTAGAGGGCAGGCGGGTAGGGTTTGTGAGGGCTAGGCTTAAGCAGGCTACGTCACCCTGCTGGTCAGGCGGTCATCTGGAGTCCTCATTAGCTCTCCTACTTCAGCTTTTCGCTTCGACTTTTTGCCGGGTCGGTTTCCGGGCTCTTTAGGCAACCTTCTGGGAGCCTGCCAAGCAGGCGGCTTGGAGCAGGCTGCCGACCCCCATCATTTGGCCCTCGCAAGTTGGGGGGAAGCAAGGCTTCCTTCCGGCTGGCGACTTTTGCTTAGATAGGGAGAGGTTGACTTATTTCGCCTTTACTGCTGCATTTAATGTTTTCGCACCTTCCCGAGGAATGAAGTTCAGTTGTGTCAGGTATGCAAAGAGTTTGAGGGGTCTTTTGCAATGATTACCCCCTTTGCTCGGTGGATTTTCGGGAAATGTGAAGACTTTGTGATTGGTGGCTTTCCCTTCCAGGGCGGTTGGGATGCCATTTAATGCTGTGTTTCCTTCGTATAAATTCCAGCTTTCCTTGCCATTTCTGTTAACTCATCCTCAATTCTTCCACTTTTCTTTGTCGAATTATGGTTTGGATCAAAAAATCAATTACTCGCCATGGAGTTCGCACTGTCACCTTTCTTTTCAAAGGATTTTGGAGACTCCGGTATGCTCGGGCGGCTTACCGGGCCTTTTGCCGCAGTCGTCGTTCATGGCCACACCCTCGTCGGAGTGTTCGGAAGGCTTCCATTAGGGCGGGCAAGCGCCCTAAGAGATCCTCGCCTCCTGCTGCTTCCAGGTTCAAGCGCTGCCCTCAGGGAGAAGGGTGCTTTGATCGGGGTTGCCACGAATGTTTCCCGTGGCTGCACCCTGAACAATTTGACCCCGACTGCTCTGATGCAGACTCTTCCCTGGGGTCTGGCCCCTCTTCTCCTGTGAAGAGAACAGGCTGCCGTACTTGTGATGAAACCCAGACTGCTCCCTATGGCAGGGACTGGGATGATAGCAGCCGGGATTCTGAAGACAGTGAGGGCCTAGGCTGCTTGAGCGACATAGATGAGGATGGACTTCCTGACGACCCCTTCCAGGATTCCCCTGACTGGGATTGGGGGTCGGATCTTGGAGGTCAAGACAGCCCTGGGGATTATTCTCCAGATTTAGGTGATGACTAGGCCTGACTGCAGGGCGTAGGCGTATTTAGCCGGAAGTTTAGGCTCCTTATGTATTTTCTTTCTTTGCCAGGCATGACATGTAACTTGTCAATTTTCCATTAAAGTTAATGAAAGAATCCGTGCGACTTTGTTATTCTCTCTAATATTTTTTTAGGGTTTTTCTATGGGGTACCCGTCAACTATCGAATTTTCCAAGCGGTACCCCCGCCTTTTTCGAATTACAAGATGTACCCCTAAACTTTGTAAATTGGTCTATATTGTAACCAAAGTTATAATTTTCCAACGAAAATTTCTCAATTGATGATATAAATAGTGATTATTCCCTATTTTACTTTCATCAGCCATGATATATTTCTTCAATTTCCATCCTTTACTCGAAAAAATCCATTCCACCACACTACGACATGGGGGTGACGGAGGTATTGAGGTTGACGGATTTAAAAGAGTGAGGGAGATAGGTCGATATTGGCCGACAACAGAGTGCGTTTTGATGGGCATTTGGTGGCTTGGTGAATGGTAAAGAAAAAAAATGTGGTTTGTAGCATCAAATTGGATTGATTAATATGTTAATTATTCATTTTAAAAAAATAATTGTAATACACTTATCACTTTGGTTATGATATAGACTGATAAGTAAAGTTTAGGGGTACACCATGTAATTCGAAAAAGGCGGGGGTACCACTTGGAAAAGTCAATAGTTGAGGGGTATCCCATAGAAAAACCCTTTTTTTTAATGTGGGGATGACGTTGCCGGCTGACCGTTCCTCTGACACTCTTTTCTTTTTCGAGGCCCCTCTTGGGAAGAGGTGAGCGGCCCATGTTCAGAATATGACACGTGGGGTAGATTGTTGGGGACGCTTTGTCAGAGAGGCGGCCTTTTTGGCTTCCTGGGCTTTATATAAGCCCTTCCCCTCCTTCATTTCTTTCTTTTACATTCTTCGAAACTCATAATCTCTCTCCTACTCCCAAACTGTCTTCGTTGCTGAGAATTTTGTGAGACCAAGGAGTGCTTTCTGCCACACTTTCCAGCGACGACCAACGTTTTTAGGTTAGGATCTCTCTTTGAATCTTCGCCCTTTTTCCCTTTCCCCGATACTTTTCTTTGTACCCCAATATGTCTCGAGTTCGGGCTTTCTCTTTTAGTTCACTGTCTGAGGGTAGAGACAGGGATAGACGTGACCTAGCTTCCTCTTCTGGGGTTGGGCCCAGAGAGGAGGATCATATTGACAGGGGGGAGGGGGCTGAATCCCCCGAACCCGCTCCTTTTGATGTTGTTGATTCAGACAGCGAGGCACTGGAGGTGGACCCCTCCAGGATTGCCGGCCCTCTCATTCGCAGGGAAAGGGGGAAAACCTATTACTTGGATAAGAAAAAATATTTGATTCCCCTAAAAACATACCCTGAAGCCAAGAATAGGGACTTGATCTTAGAAAGCAATGCCGCCGTGGAAATTGAGAAATTTTATAATTTCGGGGAGGGGTATACAGTCGTAGTTCCAGGGGAAAAGGACACAGTGTGCTGCCCCCCTGAAGGTTGTGTGGCTGTATACCATAAGAGCTTGGAATTCGGCCTGCGATTTCCCCTTCACCCTTTCCTGGAGGAGACCTTCAGGAGAATGAACGTGGCTATAGCCCAACTTACTGCCACAGCCTTTAGGTCCCTGATAGCCTACACCTGGACCTGTCTTTTTCATGGCGAGAGGCCTTATATTGACGCCCTTCGCTTCATGGTGGGACTGCAAATGGTGTCTTCGTCAGGGGGAGACGGTTCCCCTGGGTATTGGTCCTTGCAGAGACAGAAGAAATACGCTCTGGTCTGGCCGGCTTTAAGCAGCCTGAAAGACTGGAAGAATAATTTCTTGTATGTACATAGCGCGTCAGGGTGGCGGATTCCTAGGCATTTTAGGAACCATGTTTATACCCGTATGGAAACCCGTGAAGAGTACCATCCAGGCGTCGGGGGGAAGGCCCTGGAGGTAAAGCTGAGTACCAGAGAGGAGATTTTAGTCAAGAAGTTTGAAATAGTTGCGGATAAGTCCGGTGTCTTTGGCCCTGCTTTCTGGCTCCCCCACGCAGAGCTCATAGCCACAGATGAGTACTTGCTCCCATTGGGCCTAATCCCTAGCCGTGAAGGTAGTTCTGGGGGGCTTTTGCCGGCGCGATTTTTCTGAGATTTTTTATTCTTTTGCTTTTTAACTGACTGCCCTTTTTTCTCTTGCAGACTTCGCTTCTCGTCGTAGGACAAGGAAGCAAGTTAAGAGGTTAGGTTTGAGTGAGGAGTTTGTCATCCTTTCGAAGCGCCCTTCCCTTCCTTCAAATTTCAAGAAAGGGGAGAAAAGTTTGATGAGGCTCGTGAAGGATCTCGCTGCTGGCCGGAGGCTGCCTCTTCCCCCACGACTGCCGTCAACGAAGCCGACGACTCCTTCCTCCAGTATCCATGATGGGGAGGCTGAGGTTACTTCAGGGGCCACCCCTGCTTCTGGATGCAAGCAGGGTGACTCTCCAACCGGGCCTCAAATTTCCCAGGGATCGCATCCTGTGAATTCTGAGGGGACTGGGGAGAGTGTTCCCCTGGAGCAGAGAAGGAAAAGGGGCAGGGAGCCCTTAGAGACTACTGTGGTGGACTTGGAAGCAGACGTTGTTACTCTTGAGGCGAAACGCCCTGCTCGTGACATTCCGAGCGCCCTTTTTCAGGAGGAGAATACAGAGTTCCATTATACCGCGGGTGACAGCGTAGACGTGTCGGGCCTGCTCTCTGATTTCGGCGCCGTCTTAGCCGACCGTCTTACCAAGTCTGTAACCTCAACTTCTCACCAAGTGATTCAGTATATCCAGCGTACCTCTAAGGTGTTGCTGGCGTCTGCAGAGCTGGCGGCTCTAAGCCGTTTGAGCGACGAAGAGTTGAATGTCACACCCGGGGCTCCCCCTCCTGATCGTCTGGCCATGGTGGAAAGGGACATAACTGTGATAAATAACTTGAAGGACAAGCTGGCTAAGCAGGAGGGTGAGCTGGAGGAGGCGCGGAGTCAGGCTGGCCAGTGGAAACTTCAGGGCGAGAGAGCTGTGAGGGAAACAGCCAAGCTTGAAGCTGAACTGAAGGAGAGTCGCTTGGCGACGGAGCGGGCTAACCTTTCTCTGGCTGAGATGGAGCACCTGAAGAGGAAAGCAGCTGACCTGGAGGAACGCCTGTCCAAGGCTGACTCAAACTTTGAGCAGGCCAAGAGTGAGTGGAAAAAAGAGAAGGATGCCCTTGCGGAGGAAACCGAGGCTGCAGTGGATGCAAGCTTTGTGAGTGGAGCCAACTCTTCTCTAGAGCTGGTGATGGAGGTGATTGGGGAGATGTTCCCCGTGTTTGATGAGGAGGCCTTCCGAAGCCTCTACTCTGCCAAAAACGAGGCTCGGGCGGCCAAACACCCTGAGTCGGCGACTGGTCCAAGCCAGGAGGCTCCATGATGCTCATCCTTTCTTGAAATAGCCCTATTTTCTGCGGTGAGCCTTTGTTATGGCCAGCTGTCTGTAATATCTATTTTTTCGGATCTTTGCCTCAGTTGTTTTGTAAAAACTTTCTACCCTTCATGGGTTTTGTTATGGAATGCCTTTCCTTTGTTTTAGTCTGCTTCTTTTGCGTTTTTTATACAAGGTTGGGGGAATTGCCCCCAGTCCTTGTTAGCTGTGCGTAGCCTGGCCTGTACCTGGCCTCTGCTTGGAGTCCAGGGGGCCTGCCCCCAGCCTGCCCAGAGGTAGGCAGAGAGGGCTTTTGCGTTTTTTATACAAGGTTGGGGGAATTGCCCCCAGTCCTTGTTAGTTGTGCGTAGCCTGGCCTGTCCCTGGCCTCTACTTGGAGTCCAGGGGGCCTGCCCCCTGCCTGCCCAGAGGTAGGCAGGGAGGGCTTTTGCCTTTTTTATACAAGGTTGGGGGAATTGCCCCCAGTCCTTGTTAGCTGTGCGTAGCCTGGCCTGTCCCTGGCCTCTGCTTGGAGTCCAGGGGGCCTGCCCCCTGCCTGCCCAGAGGTAGGCAGGGAGGGCTTTTGCGTTTTTTATACAAGGTTGGGGGAATTGCCCCCAGTCCTTGTTAGCTGTGCGTAGCCTGACCTGTCCCTGGCCTCTGCTTGGAGTCCAGGGGGCCTGCCCCCTGCCTGCCCAGAGGTAGGTAGGGAGGGCTTTTGCGTTTTTTATACAAGGTTGGGGGAATTGCCCCTAGTCCTTGTTAGCTGTGCGTAGCCTGACCTGTCCCTGGCCTCTGCTTGGACTCCGTTCTTCTTGCTTTCCTCTGGGCGTTCCTGGTGGCGGTTCGCTTCGTGCCCCCAGCCCCATCCCTGCTAATTGAGGGGGGCTGTCTGGGGGTCGTTGCGACCCTGCCTACCAGGTCCTCCGGAGTGAACTCCTGGTTAAGCATTACGGAGAAGAAAGCGGTTGTCTGTACCATCTGAGCTGGGGTTATGTTCAGGGTGTGCCCCGGATGTGCCCCCAGCTCTGGTGCTACAGCGGCGCTTGGCATGCCCAGGAGACTGGTTCCCCCCATCCCCAGGATCATGGCGGGAGGCGCCCTCTCCGACTGCGGCATACCGTACAGGGGGGCACCGGTGGGACCGTCGGACCTGCCCCTACACTAGTGTCGATGATCTCAGGCATGTTTGCTTTGATTGGTTAGTTTTTGTAATTGAGAATGGTTTATTTTTTGTGGGTAATTCGTGGATACAACCAGATCTTCCCCACAGACGGCGCCAAATTGTTCTGGTATTGGAATCAATTAACCCGACGTGGAATTCGGGTTCGTATCGTCTGATGTTGCTTGGGATGTCAATTGACCAATCTTGACTGGCTCTCCTTCCTCCTACTCCTTTAGTCGGACCTTCCCGGCGGAATGGGCTGGCTCCCTGCACACAGAACGCACAGGGCCTCGGAGGTTGTCCGAGGAAACCCTCTCCGATGCCTAAGTCAGTCCGTGAATGCCTTAAGGAACCTAGCTCGTGAGGAACTAGGTGGCGATTTAAGAGTAAGAGTTCTAGAGAGAGAAAATCCAACCCCTTCCTTGTGGGAAACGGGAGAGTATTTATACCTTCCCACAAGAGAGGGAAGTAGAAGGAGAATGGGTGGATAAGGAGGTGACAAGTGGCTTCTTCTCATCCACCCATTCTCATTTACCTTTAGGCAAAATGACGAGAAGGTCCCTGGTGATCCCTGCCCTGCCTGCGAAGATTTCCCCAGAGGGCAGGCGGGTAGGGGTTGTGAGGGCTAGGCCTAAGCAGGCTACGTCACCCTGCTGGTCAGGCGGTCATCTGGAGTCCTCATTAGGTCTCCTACTTCAGCTTTTCGCTTTGACTTTTTGCCGGGTCGGTTTCCGGGCTCTTTAGGCAACCTTCTGGGAGCCTGCCAAGCAGGCGGCTCGGAGCAGGCTGCCGACCCCCATCAGTTACATCTGAAAATTCTGGTTTATAGTTGTTCTCATGAT
This sequence comes from Agrostemma githago, assembly GCA_958450325.1. Lineage (NCBI taxonomy): Eukaryota > Viridiplantae > Streptophyta > Magnoliopsida > Caryophyllales > Caryophyllaceae > Agrostemma > Agrostemma githago. The sequence continues at coordinate 11,551,043 of OY288242.1, forward strand.
GTTAGCCGGCGTCTGGCGAGTAGAAGGTCGGCGAAGGGGAGATGGGCAGGTGTTAGCCGGAAAGAGGAGAGCGGAAAGGTGGTTATCGGCGAAGGGTTAAGGGAAGCGACATGGCGGTGGACGGCGTAGGGAGAGATCAAAGCCGGAGGGTGGCAAAGGGGAAACGAAGGGCTGCCGGCAAGAGGAGCGTCGAGTTCACCGACGTTGGTTGAGAGGGGTAAGGGAGATAGGGATGTCGTACGTATTGCCATGGAATTGATAATACTCCAGATTTGTATACTCCCTATTTGGTTTCTCTCTCAAATGAAAGGGGAAGGTGGGGAAATGGGAGGGATAAACTCGGAAATTTTGTGTACAACGCAGTAATTTTCGTGTATGAAATAGCACATCCCTTTAAAAAATAAAAAGTTTAAGAAAATTTAAATTAAAGAATAAATACTTTTAGCCCTATACATCCTAAATACACCTAACATAGTTACACTACTAAAAAAATACATTCCGAAAATAATGTTTTTAAAACATCTTAAAAAAATTCCTATAAAATATTAAAAATAAAAATACAGTGCAAATAAAGTTTACTAAACGTAATAGAATATAAGTAAAAATGTATAAATAAAGTATAAATACACTACAACTATTATAAATAAACAAAAAGTATAAATAAAATAATATACTAAATACGTAACTACAACCTACGTATAAAATACAATATAGAAATACGTAACAAAACATATTGAGATATAAAAATACGTCACTATAACACTAACGTATAGATACATTTAGAATACAACACCGTATAAAAATACATATATAATATAAGATATAAAAATACACGTATAAAAATATGGAGTATTAAATTTGAAGTAAAAAAAAAGTGATTAGGTGAGAAAGTAGTTGAGAGTTAGGTGGGGAGGTGAATTAATGAAGAATCTTGTAAAAGTTAGATTTTTTTGGGTGGACAGGTGGAATGCATACATTGGTGGTGTACAAACCCCCCATATAACATTGGTGGAGTACAAATCCCCCATACAATGAGTGTATCTCTATCACTTGCCTTAAAACAATAAAGTTTAATCTATTTTGGGTAAATATTGAAGAAAGTGGGAGACATTGTAATTACACTATAAGTTAAAAGGTCTTCTATTGCCACGTCATATCTCACACATTTCAATATTTAAGAATTTTTTAGTACAATTGAAGAATTTTATTTGAGTTTTTAGACCAGAATTATCTATGGATACATTTTCTCTCCACAGGGGTCCCACTCATCTCACCCCATTTTTTTATACATTATGATTATATTATATTTCATAAGTTTGGAACTTTTTTTAATAAAAATGATGATTTACGAATCGGTTCTTTCACTTGAGTTTTTTTACCTTATTGTGTTTTTTTAGATTTCGAATATAATTTGGAACTAAAAGTCAAGAAGAATTTTATAAATTACAACATTTAATCAGAAATTTGATATTACATATACAATAGTACTCCCTCCATTCATATCCACTTGTCACATATGCTTTTTGCACACGTTTTTAGGAGATGAATATAAAATTATTGAAGTACAATAAGAAGGATATAAGGTGGGCCATAAGAAGGATAAAGAGAAATAAAGTAAGGGTAAGAGTGTCATAATGATTGACCAAAAAGAAAATGTGACAAGTGGATTTGAATGGACTAAAGAGGAATATGTGACAAGTGGATGTGAATGGAGGGAGTAACATATTACGCCCACACTTCAATTAAATTACGTTACAAGACTAATTGCGTTACGAAATAGGAAATACTTTAATAATGCAATGCGAATGATGAATAAAAACATTTAAACGGAAACAAGAGATTGCATAAACCAAGGGATGAAATTAATCGAGGTTCGGAGTATTTTTTAGACCTTTATTTCGGAGAAACCGACTATATTCGTGATATGTCGGATAAATACAATTGAAATTATATTTATTGTTATCCCATTTTTTAGTTGAAATTATTAACTTAATAGTACGAAGTAGTAATTTGTTAAGATGGTAAGATAACAGAAAAAAAAATGTAAGAAATTGAGAGAAAAATGAAAATGTATCTGATTGGGGTCGGCAGCCTGACATTAATAGCCCGCCAGGCAGGCTCCCAGAGGATTGCCCATTAAGCCCAGAAACCGACCCTGCAAACGGTCAAGGTAAAGCACATAAAAGTGGGAAGTGCTAAGGAAAGCAGTCGACCCCTGGGCCAGCAGGGTGACGCGGCCTGCTAGAGCCTAGCACTCACAGTTCAAAACCCGCCTGCCCCCTAGGGACATCTCTGCGGATAGGGCAGGGATCCCCAGGGGCCCTCTCGTCATTCTGCCTAAGGTAATTGAGAGTGGGTGGATGAGAGGATGCCACTTGTCACCTCCTCATCCACCCATTCTCCTTCTATTTCCCTCTCTTGTGGGAAGGTATAAATACCCTTCCATTTTCCACAAGAAAGGGGTTGGATTTTCTCTCTCTAGAGCTCTTACTCTAAAATCGCTGCCCAGTTCCTCACGAGCTGGGGTTCTTAAGGCATTCACGGACTAACTTAGGCATCGGAGAGGGTTTCCTCGGACAACCTCCGAGGCCCTGTGCGTTCTCTGTGCAGAGAGCCTGCCCAATCCGCCGGGAAGGTCCGACTGAAGGAGTAGGAGGAAGGAGAGTGTCAAGATTGATCAGTGAACATTCAGAGCAACACCGAACGATTCAAACCCGAATTCCACGTCGGGTTAATTGATTCCAATAACCGGAACAATTTGGCGCCGTCTGTGGGGAAGATCTGGTTGTATCCACGAATTACCCACAAAAATCAACCATTCCCAATTACAAAAACTAAACCAATCAAAGTAATCATGCCGGAAATCGTTGACACCAGTGTAGGGGTAGGTCCGACGGTCCCACCGGTGACCCCCCTATACGGCATGCCGCAGCCAGAGAGGGCTCCTTCCACCACGACCCTGGGGATGGGAGGAACCAGTCTCCTGGGCATGCCAAATGCTGCTGTAGCACCAGAGTTGGGGGCACACCCAGGGCACACTCTGAACCTGACCCCAGCTCAGATGGTACAGACAGCCGCCTTCTTCTCTGCAATGCTAAACCAAGAGTTCACTCCTGAGGACCTGGTGGGCAGGGTCGCAACGACCCCCAGGCAGCCACCCTCAATGGACAGGGATGGAGCTGGGGGCACGAAGCGAACCGCCGCCAGAAACGCCCAGAGGAAAGCAAGAAGGACAGCTCAAGTATACGCGCAGGTGCAGAAGCGTATCACAACAGGCAGCCAAGAGCCACCTGCCCAACAACAGGCGTTCTCCATTCACACAACAGAATCCGCGTCTGGAGAGCAGAGAGGCCTATCCCAGGGATTGCGGGAGCGGATGAGGCACAAGGAACCTGCATCCAAGCGCCTGGGAGAAAAGCAGGGCGGAGTCTTCTCCAAGTTAACGCCGGCAGCCAAGGGACAGCCAGCCCCAGGGTTGTCCCAAAGCCTGCAGTCTAGGCTTAACCGGGGGCAGCCGCTTGAATCCAAATACCACCAGGATGACAACCTCTGCCAGTCTCAGAGGAAGAGACCCAGACAAATCTCCCCTGAGGTAGAGGACAAAGCAGCGAGCAGGCCGCCATCGAAGCACCGCTCCCCCAGTACTAGGAAACCGATCCCTAGACAATGGGATATCCATGGTAACCAGTCTGGGGAAAGCAGGTCACGAGTGGTAGGCAGGCCTACAAAAACCCCTCTTCATCCTGATGTACAAGAATTCCCCATCCCAAAAATCAAAATGCCTACCGTCAAGTTCGACGGGACCACAGACCAAGAGGATCATCTGACGGCATTTGAGAGTCACATGGGCATGTATGACGTGGATGACGCAATCTGGTGTAAAATCTTCCCAACCACCCTGGTAGAACTTGCACAAGGATGGTTCAGGGACCTTCGCCAGGGATCGATCAGCTTCTTTATAGAGTTAGCCGAGGCCTTCCTTGAGCAATATGCAGGGAACAAAAGGAGACGCCTCACTCGTTTCGATCTCATGACCCTGAAACAGAAGAAGGGCAAAAGCGTCAGGGAGTACCTGAAGAGGTTTGACTTGTCCTATCAGCAGGTCAGAGAGATCGATGATTCCACCGCTGCTTACGCCCTGACAATCTCCCTGCTCCCAGGGGAAATGAAGAATCAGATGATCAGGGCCCAGCCTGAAACCTTGGCCAAGGCCAGGAAAATCGCTGAAGGGTTTATTCTGCAGGAAGAGTTTCACAGCCTGCCGGACACCCCTGCAGGCCAAGCAAGGCCGCAAGGGGGACCGCAGGGTGGACGTGGCAGAAACGAGCCAGGCAAACAGAGAGAAGAGGGAGACACCCCCAAGAAAGAACGCACAACATATCAGCTAAGATTTGACAGCTACACGGCCCTCAATAGGCCGAGAGCAGAAATCTTCGAGTTGGAAAAAGAAACAGCAAAATGGACTCGTCCAAACAAGCCGCGCAGCCCAAAGGGTGATCCCAAAAAATTCTGCACGTTCCACAATTGCATAGGCCATACCACGGAGGAATGCCGACACTTAAAAGATGAAATAGAGAAACTTATAAGAAACGGCTGGCTGAGTAACTATGCAGCAAGGAACAAACCCCAAAAGGAGGCGGCGGACAAACCTGAAGGCTCAGCCCAAAATCGCATGATCATCCATGTAGTGTAAGGAGATGCAGAGGGGCGGACCAGCAGACGAGGCCAGAAAAGGCAGATCTGCGAATTGCGGAACCAAATTTGCTACGCCGAGAGGGCAGGAAGTCCAAGAGGCACTACCCTAAGCATCACCCTTGAAGATGCAGGGAGAGTCGTGTACCCGCATAGTGACCCTCTGGTCTTAACTCTTGAAATTAGCAATCACATTGTCAAGAGATGCATGGTGGACACTGGCGCCTATACAAACCTCTTGTACAAAGACGCTTTTGAGAAAATGAATCTAGAAAAAAGACATCTGAAGCCGGTCCCTGGATCTTTGTATGGGTTCAGTGGGGCAGGTGTGCTACCCATGAGAGTTATCGACCTGCCGGTAACATTCGGGGAGGGGGCCTCGGCCAGAAATATCAGGGCATCATTTGTTGTGGTGGATGCCAAGTCTGTGTACAACGCCCTGATAGGGCGAGCCACCCTAGATGAAATAGAAGCTGCTGTGTCAATCAGGGCCCTCACCATAGCCTATGTGACAGACTTTGGCATGGAGGGGAAGGTCCATGGGGATCAGGAGTCGGCCAGACACTGTTACTCCGTGGCCCTTCAAACCCATGAGACAGAAAGGAAAGGAAAGCGAAAAGTCGAAAGCTCTCCCAGCAGGGAGGGCAAAATCCCGGCTGCCCAGCAAGAATCAACCCACTTAGAGCCTGAAGGGGAGAGCACGCTGGTGGACTTAGAACCAGGAAGGCAGGTCCTCATAGGGGACGACCTGGAGGAGTCCTACCAAAGGGAGTTAATTGCAGTCCTGAGAGAAAATAGGGACGTATTTGCTTACTCTGCAGATGAGATGCCAGAGGTCGACCCGGCTTTTATTATTCACAAGCTGAACATTAATCCGGAGGCTCGCCCTGTGAAGCAGAAGAAAAGAAACATGTCTGTAGAAAAAGACGCGGCGATAAAAGAAGAAATAGACAAACTCCTAAAGGCAGATTTCATCGAAGTCTGTGACTACCCTGAATGGTTGGCAAACGTTGTGATGGTAAAAAAGTCGTCAGGTGCATGGAGAATGTGCGTAGACTTTACAAATCTTAACAAAGCCTGCCCAAAGGACTGCTACCCTCTGCTCAGGATAGATCAACTGGTGGATGCCACTAGTGGATACACCACGCTAAGTTTTCTGGATGCATTCTCAGGGTACCATCAAGTGTACCTCTGGCAGCCAGACAGGGTGAGGCGCGCCTTCATAACCAGCCATGGCACTTACATGTATAAGATGATGCCATTTGGGCTGAAGAATGCAGGCGCAACCTATCAGCGGTTGGTGGACAAAGTCTTTGAAAATCAAAAAGGGAGAAATTTGGAAGCTTATGTCGATGATGCGATTGTCAAGAGCAAGGGGGACAAGGAGCATCTAACAGACCTTCAAGAAACATTCTCCTCCCTGCGGTCATACAAGATGAAGCTGAATCCGAAGAAATGCGCATTTGGGGTCCGATCCGGAAAATTCCTGGGATTCTTAGTCAGCTCCAGGGGGATAGACGCCAATCCCGAAAAAGTTCAGGCGGTCCTAGATCTCCCGGAGCCTAAAACCATCAGGGACATTCAGCGGCTTACAGGCAGGATGGCCGCCCTGGCCCGATTTATCGCCAGGTCGGCAGACAAGTCCACCCCCTTCTTCAAAGTATTAAAGGGCAACAAGCAATTCAAATGGGAGAATGAACAAAAGAAAGCCTTCGAACAATTGAAGGAACACCTGAAGAAACTCCCTACCTTGGCAAGACCAGTGGCCGGAGAAAAACTGTACCTATACATTGCTGTCACCAACACGACAGTAAGTGCAGTCATCCTAAGGGAGGAAGCAAACTCACAGCAACCCATCTACTTTGTGAGTCACGCCCTGGGGACAGCCGAAAGAAATTATCCTTTGATAGAAAAGGCCGCCTATGCAGTCATCATCGCAGCCAGAAAACTCAGACCCTACTTTGACGCACATCCCGTTGTGGTCCTCACCGACCAGCCGCTGGAAAAAGTGTTGGAAAAGTTTGAGAAATCAGGAAGGCTGCTGAAATGGGCGATCGAGTTAAGCGGGCTGGGGATATCATACCAGCCAAGGACAGCCATCAAAGCACAAGCCTTGGCTGATTTCCTAGCTGAATGTTCCCATTCAGGGGAAGAGGAGCCCCCCGCCGAAGAATGGATCATGCACACTGACGGATCCTCAACAGCCAATGATGCAGGAGCAGGCGTTGTACTGACCAGCCCAGAGGGAGTGGATTTTGAGCATGCGCTCAGATTCACCTTCCCTGCATCAAACAACGAGGCAGAGTACGAGGCTGTACTCGCAGGGATAAATCTGGATAAGGCCGCAGGGGCAGAGCGAGTTATACTAGCAACTGACTCCCAGCTCATTGCTAATCAACTTAACGGAGAATATGAGGCCAAAGACCAGACCATGGCCACCTACCTTGAAAAAGTAAAACAGGAGTTTTCAAGCCTGAAGTCCTATGAAATCCAGCAAATACCCCGATCACAGAATAATCGGGCCGACGCTCTATCAAAGCTGGCCAGCTCTAGCCTGCAAGACATAAGGAGGTCGGTGTGGGTTGATGTTATGCATGAAAAGTCCACCAGCGTCTGTCAGGCAATCAACATCATTGAAGAGGGACAGGAAAGCTGGATGACCCCCCTCATCCAGTTCAAAAAGCACGGCATCCTGCCACCAGATCCGGTACAGAAGAGGAGAATACAGGCCAAAGCAGCCTGGCTCATAATCATTGACGAAGAACTCTATAAGAAATCTTTCACTTACCCCCTACTCAGATGCCTAGGGGTAGACCAGGCTGCCGAAGTCCTAGTGGACATCCACTCAGGAATCTGTGGACATCACATCGGAGGAAGGTCATTGGCCCACAAGGCCCTCAGGGCAGGCTACTACTGGCCTACCATGCTAGCAGATGCTAGAAGCCTAACCCAAAAGTGCAGAAAATGCCAACTCTTCGCTTCATCAATCCATGTCCCAGCCCAAGAACTCAGGCCGATTCTATCTCCCATTCCTTTCGCCCAATGGGGAATGGACATACTGGCTCCATTTATCACGGCTACAGGGGGCCGAAAATTTCTGATCGTAGGGATAGACTACTTCACAAAGTGGGTTGAAGCTGAAGCAGTCCCAAACATCACCGAGCCGGCGGTCAGGAAGGTCATTTGGAGGAACATTATAACAAGATTTGGCCTCCCAAAAACATTAGTATTTGATCATGGGAGGCAATTTGATAATGACCCCCTAAGAACCTGGCTAGAGGGGCATGGGATAGCCGTCGCCTATTCCGCCGTCTGCCACCCTCAGACCAATGGACAGGCTGAAGCCGCAAACAAACAGATCTTGAATGGACTCAGAAAAATGGTAGATGACCTCAAAGGAAGATGGGCAGATGAGCTGCCGAGTATCCTCTGGTCAATAAGGACCACCCGAAAAGAGTCAACAGGTCAGACACCATTTGGTCTAGTATATGGAGCAGAGGCTTTGCTACCCATCGAAGTGCGAGTTCCTACCCTGCGATCTCAGCAATACAACCAGGCTGACAATCACGAAGCAATGGCCGAAGCTCTTGACCTGGTCCAGGAAGTCAGGGAGGAAGCCTGCACCAACATAGCAGCCTACCAGCAAAGGATGAGGAAGGCATACAACAAGAGGGTGCATGAGAGAAGATTCCAGGTAGGAGACCTGGTATTAAGGAAAACACAGGCTGTTGGAAAGTCTAGGGAACATGGCAAACTGAGCGCCAACTGGGAAGGCCCATATCAAGTAACCAAGATCTTGGGAACAGGAACATACAAAATCGCCAACCTGACTGGCCAAGAGCTGAACGCACACTGGAATGCCGACACCCTAAAAAAGTACTATGTGTAACTAAGTCTTAAGAGAATCACGTCTATAGGAAAAGGCACTGGCGGAGAACGATCAAAAAAGAAATGTCGACGGCTCCGACCAATCTTATATTTTTTCTATAAAAGAAATCATACTCGTTGTCTGTACAAGCTTGCGCTCACACACACAAACGAGCAGGGGGCAATAGGGGGAGGCCCCCCTGTTGCCAGAACCAAGAAAAATGGGCCCCCCAACAAAAATTTAAACAAGGAAAGGAGAGCGAGCCTCACGCGCCAAACTAACAAGGACTGGGGGCAATTCCCCAACCTTGTATAAAAAACGCAAAAGCCCTCCCTGCCTACCCCTGGGCAGGCAGGGGGCAGGCCCCCCTGGACTCCGAGCAGGGGCCCGGGACAGGCCAGGCTACGCACAACTAACAAGGACTGGGGGCAATTCCCCCAACCTTGTATAAAAAACGCAAAAGCCCTCCATGCCTACCTTTGGGCAGGCAGGGGGCAAGCCCCCTGGACTCCGAGCAGGGGCCAGGGACAGGCCAGGCTACGCACAAGTGACAAGGACTGGGGGCAATTCCCCCAACCTTGTATAAAAAACGCAAAAAGCCCTCCCTGCCTACCCCTGGGTAGGCAAGGGGAGGGCCCCCTGGACCCCGAGCAGAGGCCAGGGACCGGCCAGGCTACGCACAACTAACAAGGACTGGGGGCAATTCCCCCAACCTTGTATAAAAAAAACGCAAAAGTCCTCCCTGCCTACCTCTGGGCAGGCAGGGGGCAGGCCCCCTGGACTCCGAGCAGGGGCCAGGGACAGGCCAGGCTACGCACAACTGACAAGGACTGGGGGCAATTCCCCCAACCTTGTATAAAAAATGCAAAAAGCCCTCCCTGCCTACCCCTAGGCACGTAGGGTGCAGGCCCCCTGGACCCCGAGCGGGGGCCAGGGACGGGCCAGGCTACGCGCAACTAACAAGGACTGGGGGCAATTCTCCCAACCTTGTATAAAAAACGCAAAAAAGCCTTCCCTGCCTACCTCTGGGCAGGCAGGGGGCAGGCTTCCTAGACTCCGAGCAGAGGCCAGGACAGACCAGGCTACAAACAACTGACAAGGACTGGGGGCAGCTCCCCCAACCTTGTATAAAAAAAACAAACCAGGAAAAGTATTCCATAAAAGACCCATGAAGGGTGGAAAAGTTTTTACAAAGTAACTAAGGCAAAGATCCAAGAGAGCAGATATTACAGACAGCTGGCCATGACAAAGGCTCAGCGCAGAAAATAAGACTATTACAAAAAAAAGCATCATGGAGCATCCTGGCTGGGGCCGGCAGCTGCCTCAGGTGGTCTGGCCGCTCGAGCCTCATTCTTAGCAGAGTAGAGACTCCGGAAGGCTTCTTCATCAAAAGCGGGGAACATTTCCCCAATCACCTCCATCACCAACTCCAGGGAAGAGTTGGCACCACTCACGAAGCTGGCATCCACCGCAGCCTCGGTCTCCTCTGCAAGGATCTCTTTCTCCTTCTTCCACTCTCCCTTGGCCTGTTCAAAGGCCGAGTCAGCTCTGGACAATTGCTCCTCCAAGTCAGCTACTTTTCCTTTCAGATGCCCCATCTCAGCCAGAGAGAAGGTAGCCCGCTCCATTGACAAACGGCTCTCCTTCAGATCAGCCTCCAGCTTGGCTACTTCCTTCACAGCTCTCTCTTCATGAAGTTTCCACTGACCAGCCTGGTTCTTTGCCTCCTCCAGTTCACCCTCCTTCCTTGCCAGCTTATCCTTCAAGTTGTTTATCAAGGTAATGTCCCTCTCCACCATAGCCAGGCGGTCAGGAGGAGGAGCCCCTGGTGTGACAGTCAATTCTTCGTCTCTCTGGCGGCTGAGAGCCGCCAGCTCGGCAGACGCCAGCAAAACCTTAGAGGTACGCTGGATATATTGAAGCACCTGGTGAGAAGTTGAAGTCACGGACTTTGTGAGGCGATCAGCCAAGACAACGCCAGAGTCAGAAAGTAGACCTGATACGTCCACACTATCACCAGCAGTATAGTGGAACTCCGTGTTTTCCTCCGGAAAAGGAGTACTCGGATGTTCGCGAGCAGGACACTTTGCTTCAGGGGTAGTGACATCCGCCTCCAAATCCACCACATCAGCTCCAGAAGGCTCTCTATCCCTCTTTCTCCTCAGCTCCAAAGGTACACTCTCCCCGGTCCCCTCAGAGTTTACAGGGCGCGCTCCCTGAGAAGTTCGGGGTCCAGCTGAAGAAACACCCTGCTTCTGACCTGGGGAAGGGGTGGCCCCTGAGGTGACCTCAGCCTCCCCCTCATGAATACTGGGAGTAGGGGTCGCCGGCTTTGATGACGGCAGTCGAGGGGGAAGAGGCAGTCTTCGACCAGCCGCGAAATCCTTCACAAGCTTCATTAAGCCTTTGCTCCCTTTCCTGAAATTCGCAGGGAGGGAAGGGCGCCTCGAGAGAACGACAAGTTCCTCGCTCAAGCCTAATCTCCTAACCTGCTTCCTTGTCCAACGCCTAGAGGTGGAAGCTGCAGAAAAGGAGGGGCAGTCAGCTAAAAAACAAAGAGAAATAAAGTCACTGAAAAATCGCGACAGTAAAAACCCCCTAGAACTACCTTCAAGGCCGGGAATCAGGCCCAAGGGGAGCAAATATTCGTCTGTCGCTATAAGCTCCGCGTGAGGAAGCCAGAAAGCAGGGCCAAAAACGTCGTGTTTATCCGCGACAATTTCAAACTTTTTGATCAAAATCTCCTCCTTCGGACTTAGCTTAACCTCCAGGGCCTTCCCCCCGACGCCTGGGTGGTATTCCTCGCGAGTTTCCATACGGGTGTGAACATGGTTCCTAAAATGCCTAGGAATCCTCCACCCTGACACGCTATGTACGTACAAAAAATTATTTTTCCAGTCCTTCTGGCTGCTCAAAGCCGGCCAGACCAGGGCGTATTTCTTTTGTCTCTGCAGAGACCAATAACCAGGGGAGCCGTCCCCCCCTGAGAAGGATACCATTTGGAGACCAACCATGAAACGAAGGGCATCAATGTAAGGCCCCTCGCCATGAAAAAGACAGGTCCAAGTGTAAGCTATCAAAGACCTAATAGCTGAAGCAGTCAGCTGAGCAATAGCAACATTCATCCTCCTGAAGGTCTCCTCCAGGAAGGGATGAAGAGGGAATCGCAGGCCGAATTCTAAAGCCTTGTGGTAGACAGCCACACAACCCTCCGGGGGACAGCATACCGTGTCCTTTTCCCCTGGGACTACGACTGTATATCCTTCCCCAAAATTATAGAACTGTTCGATTGCCCCGGCGGCGTTGCTTTCCAGAATCAAGTCCCTGTTCTTGGCCTCAGGGTAGGTCTTTAAGGGAACCAAGTACTTCTTCTTATCCAAGTAATAAGTCTTCCCCCTCTCCCTACGGATGAGGGGGACGGCAATCCTGGAAGGATCCACCTCCAGGGCCTCATCATCAGAATCAACTACATCAAAGGGAGCAGGTTCGGGTGATTCAGCACCCTCCCCCCTGTAATGGTCATCCTCTCCCCTGGGGCCAACCCCAGAAGAGGAGGCTAGGTCACGCCTATCACCGTCGCCATCCTCAGTCCTCTCAAGCAAAGAATTAAAAGAAAGGGGGCGGACTCGCGACATACTGGCTATGAAGGGAAATACCAATGAAAGGGAAAGAAGGGGAAAGATTTAAAGAAGAGCTTCTAACCTAGAACGCCGATAGTCGCCGGAAAAAGTGACATAAGATACTTCTTGTTCCTCACGAACTTTTCAGCAACGAAGGCGGTTTGGGAGTATGAGGGGAGTTATGAATTTCAAAAAGAGTAAAAAGAAAGAATGGAGGAGGAGAAGGGCTTATATAAAGCCCAGGAAGCCTAAAAGGCTACCTCTCTGACAAGACGCCCCCAACAACCTCCCACGTGTCGCGCGCTGAACACAAACTGTTCACTCCTTCCCAAGAAGGGCCTCGAAAAATGAAAAATGTCAGGGGAATAGCCGACTGACAACGTCATCCCCGCATAAAAAAATAAAATAAAATAAAGTAGTCAAGTTGCTCAGATCTTTTCATTAGCCTTAACGGAAAAAGGGCAAGTTACATATCGTGCCAGGCAAATAAAGAAAATACATAAAGCCTAAATTTCAGGCTCGACGCGCCTACGCCCTGCTAAGCAGGTCTAATCATCGTCTAAGTCTGGAGAGTGGTCTCCAGGGCTACTTTGACCCCCAAAATCCGATCCCCAATCCCAGTCTGGGGAGTCCTTGAAAGGATCATCAGGGAGTCCATCCTCATCCCTGTCGCTTAAACAGCCTAGACCCTCACTGTTATCGGAGTCTCGGCTACTGTCATCCCAATCCTTGCCATAGGGAACAGCCTGGGATTCATCACAGGTACGACAACCTGTTCTCTTCACAGGAGAAGAGGGGCCCGACCCCAGGGAGGAATCTGCGTCAGAGCAGTCAGGGTTAAATTGCTCAGGGTGCAACCACGGGAAGCATTCGTGGCACCCCCGATCAAAGCACCCCCCTCCCTGAAGACAGCGCCTAAATCTGGAGGCACCGGAGGGCGAAGATCTCTTAAAACGCTTGCTCGCCCTGATGGAAGCTTTCCTACCACTCCGATGAGAGTAAGGCCGTGAACGACGGCAGCGGTGAATGGCCCGGTAAGCGGCTCGAGCGTACCGGAGTCTCCAAATTCCTTTGAAAAGAAAAATGACAGTGCGAACTCCATGGCGAGTCACGAATTTTTTGATCCAAACCATGATTTAACGAAGAAAGTGGAGAAATTGAGGATGAGTTAAGCAAAAATGACGAGGAAAGTTGGGATTTATACAAGTGAAAATGCAACATTAATTGCATACCAACCACCCTGGAAAGGAAAGCCACCAATCGCAAACTCTTCACGGTTCCCAAAAATCCATCAAGCAAAGAAGTATAATCATTGCAAGAAACCCCTCAACTCTTTGCATATCTGACACAAACTGTGCTTCATTCCTCGGGGGAGAATTACTTCCCTCCCCCCGGCTAGCGAGGGCCAATTGATTGGGGTCGGCAGCCTGACATTAATAGCCCGCCAGGCAGGCTCCCAGAGGATTGCCCATTAAGCCCAGAAACCGACCCTGCAAACGGTCAAGGTAAAGCACATAAAAGTGGGAAGTGCTAAGGAATGCAGCCGACCCCTGGGCCAGCAGGGTGACGCGGCTTGCTAGAGCCTAGCACTCACAGTTCAAAACCCGCCTGCCCCCTAGGGACATCTCCGCGGATAGGGCAGGGATCCCCAGGGGCCCTCTCGTCATTCTGCCTAAGGTAATTGAGAGTGGGTGGATGAGAGGATGCCACTTGTCACCTCCTCATCCACCCATTCTCCTTCTATTTCCCTCTCTTGTGGGAAGGTATAAATACCCTTCCATTTCCCACAAGAAAGGGGTTGGATTTTCTCTCTCTAGAGCTCTTACTCTAAAATCGCCGCCCAGTTCCTCACGAGCTGGGTTTCTTAAGGCATTCACGGACTAACTTAGGCATCAGAGAGGGTTTCCTCGGACAACCTCCGAGGCCCTGTGCGTTCTCTGTGCAGGGAGCGTGCCCAATCCGCCGGGAAGGTCCGACTGAAGAAGTAGGAGGAAGGAGAGTGTCAAGATTGATCAGTGAACATTCAGAGCAACACCGAACGATTCAAACCCGAATTCCACGTCGGGTTAATTTATTCCAATAACCGGAACAGTATCTATAATTTTTTTTTTGAAGTCGTAGATTTTTTTTAAATAATACACATTTGTCATTTGTAATGTGGGATTATTAATTTTAATGCAGTAATTTTTTTGTTTTTAAGAAAGAATAGTGTGGAAAGATAGGACAACCTTTATTAAAAAAAATATAAAAACAAAATAAAGCACATTAAACCCAACAACTTCCAACTTTCAATTTTTCTCTCTCTTCATTCTTTTCTCTCCGTGAGCAAGGATTCAAAGTCATTCTCCATCATGGTGGAGAGATAATCCAGGGATGTGGGACTCTCCACACTCCATCCTTCCCATGGATCCATTTTGAATCCATGGATGTACATGCTCTTAAATTTGACCCACTTTTCATCCTCCTACATTTCATTAAATGTTGTCATTAACCAATGTTATTTATTTCGGATATTAAAAGCGAAAAAATTAATCAAAGCTAAATTATTGAAAACGGAAAATATGTTTTCTTCAAATTTAAAAATACATGACAATATAATGTAAACAAAGTTTAATATTATGACAATAAATTAGGGGAAAAACCTTAGCTTCTTAGACGTTCTTATTACATAAATTTAAAAATACTGCCGTATAATAATTAATTTATCTCGACAATGCCTCCACAACGTTGCCAAATATGCTCCACCAAATCCGCTCGAAGTTGTTGGTGAATGTCCCGATCACGTACCTCAGCACGCCTCTGAATGGTAGAACGAAATTCTTCAATAGTTCCTTGGTCATAAGTAATGGAAGTACCATCATCAATATCGGAAACAAAGTTTATAATTTGATCCCCTTCATCTTCAACGATCATATTATGTAGTATAATGCATGCATACATTATCTCCTTCAAAGTTCCCTTATCCCAAATTCTAGTTGCATTACGTATAATTCCCCCAACGAGCTTACAGAACTCCAAATGCTCTTTCAATGTCCTTTCTTGCAGCCTCTTGCATTTTCTTATAAATTTTTCTCTTTGGATCTAGATGACTCGAGAAATTCTTCATGAAAGTAGCCCATTATGGGTATATACCATCAACGAGATAATATCCCTTTGCATATTCAGTATTGTTACCCACAAAACGTACATCGGGAGCATAACTTCGCACTACATCATTAAACAATAGCGACTGTCGAAGAACATTTATATCATCGTTAGCCCCAGCGACTCCAAAAAAGCATGCCATATCCATAAATCATATGAAGCGACTGCTTCAAGCATATATAATAGTAGGAACACCTTTGTCACCTCGAGTAAATTGTCCATGTCATGCAACTGGACACGCCCTCCATTGCCAATGCATACAATCAAGGTTGCCTAACATACCTGGAAAATCATGACGGATATTGTGCATTTCAAGTAAACGCTTCACATCTGCGGCAGTTGACCTCCTAAGATAGTGCTCCCCAAAAGTTTTATAATCTCATGACAGAACTTAACTAGACACTTTCTAGAAGTTGTCTCACCAATTTTAATTTTTACGTAGTCATCACATGTATCTGGTGGACAACCATAAGCAAACTGACGAATTGCAGCCGTACTTTTCTGAATTATGCTGCAATTATGAAACTAGTATAGTTGTCTCACCATTTCTGAAACTAGTAGGATAATGGAACAACTAGTATAGACACGTGCAATTATGTTGTAATTATGCACGGTATTTATAATAAAAATATTTTATAGTATATTTCTTTAAATTTTAAATGTTAATTCATCTCGTTTTAAATACTTTTTTAAAATTTTAAACGTTAAGAGACTTGGGGTTGGAACTGTTTTATTAGTCTGTCCCTGAAAGATGCTTGTATCTTGAGATTATGTGAAAAGTTAAACCATAAGAGTAAGTAAATGTTTAGTAAAGAGTAAAAAATATACGTGTTGAATCTACGTGTTGTATTGAATACCTTCTCATCGAATAAATGAAAATGATATATAATTTGGGTGTTTGGAAAATATATACTTTAAAGCTATTAAAATAGAGGTATGAAAGATCACATTTTATACATGTACAATCTACGTAGTATTTTCCGTAATACTATCAATTTAGTGTCGATCATCATGATTCTGGAAAATAAATGCATGTGTATATAATACTCGTACAATACACATAATTGATTTGACTTAACTTATGGAAAATTTCGTTATATGGGGTAGGAGTATCATTTTGATCATATTTTCTTTGAAGAAAAAACGTTATTATGGTGTGGTTAATGTGTCTATTTATGTAGAATGAGAAAATAAATTAACATTGAATTAAAATTTAAAATGATTTGTTAATATCTAGGGTATTAGTTGTGTGATTTGGTTGATTATGCCCACACCTGTATTAATAATGTGATTTGGGTGATCATTCCCTTAATAGAAATGTTTTGACGTAACTATGTAGATAATATATTGTCCTTAATAGAATTGATTTGATATAAATATTTAAATTGATATGGAGATTCAATTAGAGATGTGCTATATCATACACGCAATTTACTCTTTTGTACATGCATTTTCCGTATTTACCCCTATCATTTCCTCTTCTTCCCTATTCAACTCTCTCCCTGATCTAGAAAAAAACAGCAACTCTCTCCAACCCCACCACCAAACCCATCCAACACCGTTGATAATCATTAATCTAGACCCATCCAACGCCACACTCATCAACCTGTCGCCGACGCTCCAGCCAGTTGTCGTGGTCCCCAATCAGTCGCCGACTCATCCCACTCCACCCTACGACCCTGCCACCACCCACCACGGTAGATATCCTCACCGGACCACCCCTTGGAATGCGCTCCTATCCCCACCCCTCGCCGGACCGCGTCACCCTCCTTATACTCTCGCCGGCCACCTTACCACCTCTTCAACCTCTTGTCGGCCCACCCTAACACCCTCACCCGACCATAGCATCGCCTCACAAACTGACATCCTACCAACCCAAAACCCTAATTAAAAAAATTAGAAATAAAGTGTCAAAGTCAGATCAATTGCAAAATCAGGATGAAATAATTAATGAAACGGAAAATTAAGTTCTTTCATCACAAATTAAGATCAACAATTGTTAAGTTTTGTCAAAATTGGTGTGTTTTAATCTTTGACTACAAGAGAGAACTTTGTTTGAGGATTTTAATTAGAAGGGGTAATATTGGAAAAACAAATGACAAAATGTGTACAACGTAGTAAATGACGTGTATGATTTAGCAATTCCGTTCAATTACTGAGAGGATAATGGAAGTGTACAATATGTACTACAATCTCGTACGTAGCATAATGCAGACCTAATTACAATATGTAATACTATCTTCGTACAATATTATTCTACAATCTCTTATATAGCCTTAATATAGATCCTAATTACAATATTTATATAATATGAAGTAATCTTATATCCTAATCACAATCAAATATCACTTGATATTGTCATATTGTAAGATGAAATCAATATTAACTAATTTGATTGATGGATTCACATTTAGTTATGCACATATATATGCTTCATTCCAAAATACTCACAATATATGCTATGATTTCACATTAGTTATATATAGGAGTACTATGAATTCACACTTGTTAAATTAAGTACAACCTTGTAATAAAGAATGTAGTATAAGACTTTCCTAATAGTGAAATAATCAATCATCAATTATCAATCATAATTATATCATTTTTCACAGTATTAATTACAAAATATGATTATTTTAAAGATGGTAATAATTTTAATAGCAATTATGCATGATCTCTTTTGATTGATCATGCTAACAATTAGCAATTATTACGAAAAGAATAATGGAGAATCAGTTAGTGGATACAATTCTGCTAAGTAATTATTTGATTTACTATTAGGTTCGGGCTTAACTACTAAATGACCCAACCAAGAAAAGTCCGAACCTTAGTCCATGCAAAGTAGACGGGAAAAAATTGTAGATGTGTTATTCTGTTAGTGGAAAGGGGACTGTGAGAGAAAGCTACGTGTAGTATATATATATCACATACTAGTTTTTATAATTTATGGATATGGATACACCATCTAGTTTACGTTTTTTTCGTAGAAATTAGTTCCAACCTTAATTTTTTAACGGCCACTTTATAACGGTAACTTTTTAATGACTACTTTTTAACGGTAACTTTTTAATGGCTACTGTTTAACGGTAACTTTATAACGACTACTTTTAAACCGATAATTAAATTTGACATTGACTAAAAATCTTTAAATAGATAATCAAATAAACTACTACAATACAGAGTACTTATTATCAAAATAAGAAATTAAAGGGTAAAAATACTACACATCCCATTTAATTTTAATTTCGGCACACATTTTGCGATGAACGACTTTAGCCTCTTCTGTGTAGTTGCTTGTATCCGTATTTAGCTATGTTATTTCTTCTGCCGTGGAACGACTTTTTAGCATCTCACTCAATTTCTTCATAGTTTGAATTTTTTCTGGTTGATTTCCTTATACGTAGAGAATTGCTCATTAAACTTTGCTTGAAAATGATCCCGTTTCACCTTTCCCTTATCTTGTTTTCTAGCTTTACCACTTTTGTACCCATAGGATGAGAATCAGAGGTTTGTTTCTCAATATTAGATGATGATCTTTTTGAACTCGAATGTTCCTCTCCCTCTTTTGCCGCATTCCATTTAATATTCTCGTTAATTATACTCCAAATATGCATATATTGGAACTTTCGCTTTTTAACCTTATTCCATTCTTCAATTGTTGCATCTTTTAGTTGATCATCCGATCACTAACTATGATATTCATAATGAATCTGATTATATATCTCATTAAACTCGTTGAGATCACCATAAACCCTATTCCATCTTACGTTTCCAGTTTTATTGTATTGGCTTGGTTAAAATAATCGACTATCCTTTTCCAAAATTGTCCATCATTTTTATTTTTTCCAATTTTTCCGTCAACGGAAATCATAACCCATGCCTTAGCAAGAACTATATCTTCTTCCATAGTCCGTCGCTCTCTTTTTCCACCGTCTTCATTATTCGGTAGATTATTGATCTCCGTATTGTCTAAACCATCTTCACTTAAATCAATGGATGGAATAGGCGACGAATTGGAAGTCAAAACACTTGGTTTTGCCGACCCCGTTGGCGTGGTAGTCGAATTAGATGGAAAATGCATGTGGTCTGCTCTATTACATCAGGTCGTCGGCATTTCAGCCAGGTCGTCGGCGCTATATAATATGACATACTCCGTAACATTATAAAATGATGGTTTTCAAAAAAAAAAACTGTTTCATTATCGAGTTTCATTAACACGATTAAACTTTTTAATTTCATTAACAAAGCTAGTGAATGTAATTAGGGAAGGGCATTGTTGTCTTTTCACATTAAAAAGCGTCGATGACTAGACTGAAATGCCGACGACCTAAAACAGCACTCGTGATCTGGGACTAAAGTCACCCACATTTCTGTAGTTACCCATGGGCATACCCATATATTCCAGGAAAATTGAACATTGACATTTGCAAGTTTAGTGGAACTTGGGTATTATGACTCATGTTTTGAAGATGCATATTTGATAAACTATAAAATGGAAAAATTTGAAAATTTGACATACTTTGTAAATTTTGTGAAGGTTGTGTGGACATGACATAGGTCCACCCCGACGCGGCCACGCGCGGGTTTGGGCGGCGAAATGTTTCCTGTGTGAGATGGTTCTCGGGTTGAAATTTAAGTCGAATTAGGAGTCGCCATCGAACATTGTGGGAGTTCGGGCCCATTCGAACCCACTCTATATCATCGTGGACCGTGCAAAAAGTACGGCCCATTTCGATTTAAGAGTTTATGGGATTCGTCCCTCTGCATCGCGATACCGATACCGTCATTATCGGTTATCGTGTATTGAATGACTTTCGTGTGCCAACGGTTTCGGGCATCCGGAAACCGAGGTTCTGAGTAGAGGGTGAGGGTACGTGTTGGGAAGCCCACAAAGGACACCCAACCCCGCCCGCATTTAGCGGCCTCTACTAAGACATCATTCGAGTTTATAATACGCGTGCTAGTAATCCGGTAAAATGTTATGTAAACAACGTTTTACAAGATATAAACATCAAATGGGTTGCTACGTCATTTTAATGCATCTCGGTTCACGTCAAAGTGATTTATCATGCGATGTTTATTTATAAACGGTAAAATGCAAATAAATAGAAGCAAAACAAAATAAATCGGTTACAAGTTACACGGGCGAAAATACAACCCAGCCAAAACGAAAATAACGAATAAAATCGAAATAACGATATAATAACGGATAAGTAACTAAATTAAATGACTAAGATGATAAGACGATGCATGGTTTTAGAAAAAAAGGAGACACGTGATGACCTTTACACGTGACGACTAAAGTCGTAAAAAAAGGACGAGGCTCAGATGATGCTTGAAGCTCTCGGTTTTTGAACAATGAAGTCCACTCGATCGAGTCATGGCAGAGACTCGATCGAGTGGCCTTCTAAAAGGCTCTCTACCTGCTTTTTGGGGTGCTACTCGATCGAGTAGCCTATGGCACTCGATCGAGTGCCCTCTGTACGAGCTACTACTCGTTTCGAAAAGATGGCAATTTCGAGATTTGTGATTTGTTTAAAACCGATTGTCAACCGAGTCAAATATAAATATGACATAATCTATATTCGGCTCAGTTTTCGGTACCCGTAACATTTTTATGATTACGAGACCGTCATCGGGATTTTATAAAAAAAAAGTGTTATAGGATTGAAAATTTGATTAGTGACGAAATTGTCTCCCTCCGCGTCACGACACCGATACTAATGCTCACGGATTATGTGGTGTCGATTTTCGTATCAATGGGCTCCGTACTAATCTCGGAAATGGAAACGGACGCGTTTGACTACGTGCGACTACGATCGCATTACGCCCTTGAGTGCCTGGGGTGGCACTCCTCGAAAGGGTGCCACCTCCGTCGCGACTCGTAAAGGGATTAAACGGACTTGAAGCGGTTGTCGTAGTCAAACGTGTTCGAATCCAAAAGTTTTATTATTATATATATATGTGCGGTATTAAAGTGACGATAAAAATGAACGAAAATCAAAATATGACAATGATAATAACTATAATATAAAGTATAATATATGTATATGTATGTCGAGATAGAGAGGAAGAGGAAAAGAAGAAAATAGGTTGATGACACCCTCAACCTACATGCTTATAATGGCCTCAGAAACGGACTTGTAGTAGCGACGGGAGCGCGGGAGTATCGAGAATGTAAGTAGAGTTATGGTGTGTGTATGTATGGAGATGGTTTATCGGTTTTTCGAGGGATAAAGGACTCGGTTGTTTGCTTAGGATTGTTTAGGGTTGTAGTGTAGTGAGGATATGTGAATTAAGGTTGAAAATGTAGGGTTTTTTGCATGAAGAAATCTGAAAAGTGTGAAGGGTTTGAGGGGGTATTTATAGGAAATGTCTCACGACCTAGGGTCACTCGATCGAGTGGCCCTTGTGCACTCGATCAAGTGCCTTGAAAAGAAGGGCATGATCTATTTTTGTTGCTGCACTCGATCGATTGATGTTATGACACTCGATCGAGTGGCTAGACGGGTGGTGTAAGAATAGGAAGTGTTTGACTCTTTTGAAATTTGAATTTGTTGCATGGGCACTTGCTTCTAGAAGGTTTGCCAAGGTCGATCTGACTCGGACCGTGTTCTTGGGTCGCAAAAGACGGTTTTATTTTTTGGTGTCGGTTTTGGCCCAAATTAGTCTCATTTTATTGGAAATGACCCATTGGGCCTGGATTTGAGGTTGGTTTTGAGAGATTTGTACTCCGCTAAATGCCCACATCGGATATTATTGATTCCGAGTCCGTATTCGAGCGTATTAAGCACGTTTGCGTCCGATCATCATCAGGTGTTTTTTGGATACTGCTATAGACACCTGGCGGCCAAATTCGGGTGTCTACAGAGCCCCCACTTTGACTGAGGCTTGGACAACGCGAAAGTCATAGTAGCTACCAGGCCAATCAAGGATTAAGACCTGGTAGACTTCCGGTCGGGTTGTTTATAATCCATTTGACTTTCGTAAAGGGCTCGCCAACCATAAGCAAAGGGTCATACCTGTCTTGATGTTGATGGCTCCGTGAGGAGTCGGACTTGCCTTCGAAGTCATAAGTGTACCTGTACATGGTTACATAATAAATTGCACGTAACGTTTAGGTAAAACACCGACTCGCGCTGGGGAGCAAAAATTTTGAATTTTTTGAAAAGTTTTGAAAATTTTAGAATTTTGATTTTTTTTTTGAAAATTATTAGGATTGCTCGGGGCAACTTAATTCCTGTGTTCGTAGGAGGAAACAAAGATCGGGCCTGTATGTTTTAGGCCCGCTTGGGCCAATGAGGCATAGTAGCAGGGGAACTGCCAGGGTTTGGATGTTATAAATACGTTGACCCTTGTTCCAACTTTGCCACAATTCTCAATTCTTCTTTCCCTCAAGAAAACTTGTCTCTTTCAAAATTTTTAATTATGGGTATTGAGCGCTTGACTGCCATGCTGCAAGATTGGTGCCAACGCTTTAGGGACGCAAATAAGGTAGCCTTAAATCAATCGGGTATATCTCAACTGTTCTCATTCCGCCAGATGCATGTGGATCGTTACTTCCTTGACGTCTGTCTGTCCTACTGGGACGACACATACCACGTTTTCGCCTTTCCTCGGGGCGAAATTTGTCCTCTCCCAGAGGAGATTGCTGCCATAGGAGGATGGAACCCTTTGCTCTGTCCCGCTGTCCCTTTCTCAGTTTACGACCCCAGGAGGAAATTGCGGGATTTTCTAGGGCTTTCCCATGCAGAAGTATACCGTATGGTAGAAGGGGATACTATTTCTCTGCTTGCCTTGGCAGAGAAATTCATGAACCCATATGATATCTGGGTATTGCCGGTTCACAGTCGCAGGGCGTTCGCGTTTTGCATGCTTCACGTGTACGCTTTTGAAGGTTACCTGGATCTGCTGTCATGTATGGGCAGCGTTCGTCTTCTTACCATTGCTGACTTAATTGAGACGGAATATAGTCCCGCGTGGCTGAATACGGGGGAGATTATTTAGGGCTTAGAGGATCGCAAAAGGGACCCGTCAGCCCGTCTGACTGGGAGCACTTGCCTACTGCAAGTATATCGCTTTTTTCCTGGTTTCTTTTTCCTTTTTTTTTTCGATAACCTCCTTCAGGGGCACTCGATCGATTCACTCCGGCACTCGATCGAGTGCCTTCATCAAAGGTCCGCTGTTCTGTTTTAGGGGTATCACTCGATCGAGTGATCCCTAGACACTCGATCGAGTGTTCCTGAGAAGACGTCAAAATCGTCCTGAAATCTCATAAGCCTTGTGTCTTTTTCAGCTCTGGCTATTTGAGAGGTTATCGATCATCGAGCCTCCCCTTGACCCGAGTTGATACCGTCCTAACCAAGTGATGACGAGGAGGCGGGCTATCGATTCATCCTGCCTCAACAACCAGAACTACTGGGATGAAGAATTATCATTCCATCGCGGTCCATTGATCCGATGGGTGGTTCCGTGGTGGCCCAGTTATGCATGGACGGGTTTGGCGCCTAGAGATAAGGCACGTTATCAGGTGATTTTGTCCCTCAGCCAGACAGTTCACCTCTATCCAGACCGCATACTCCGACAGTATGGTTGGTCTCAGCGAATCCCGGAGAATGAGGCAGTTGTGAGTGAACCTACCCAGCTGACCGACGTTATGTGTGACACTTGGATACAACGGTGGTATACCCGGGTTACTTGGTGTGTTCCCGAGTCCCTTCACTCAGTTTGGGTGTCTAATTCCTATGAGAAATGGACCAAAGCAGATTCTGCCGAAGCCCGAGCTGCTCTGAAAGTCGATGAGGCCTTCGACCTGCTTCGACGAGAGCAGGTTAAAGACAAGAGGGGTTTCTTTGATGAAGGCGAGAGTCCGACCACACTGGCCCGTCAGAGGGGAAGAACTGGGACTCAAACTGGGGGGGTCCAGCGCTAGAGGTGCTCGGGGAGAAGTAAGCCCCCAGACAGGCTTAGAGAGGAGACTTGGGCCCAGATTATCAGTCCAGGACCGACTGGTCCTAGGGACAGGTTGCCGGAGCATGTACAGGCTCGACTTGGGCCTGTTACAATAGCAGAAGACCCGCCGTCAAAGAAGCGGACCCGAGCTAAGAAGGTTCCTCTTGTCATCCGGGAACGCTCGCCCCGCCTCGACGACCCCGGGGTCCACGTGACCCGAAGGACAAAGGCAAGGGCAAGATGCCCTAGATAAATGTCTCCTTAAATTTTATTATTTAGATATTATTACTATTTTTTTGTGGTGTGCTTTCTTTTTTGTGTGGCTTTTTGTAATTTGAAATTTCCGAGTTTATCGGGTTTTTTTAATAATAAAAGTATTTTATTAGTGAAACCGTTTCTGTCTTTTCGTTATTGCGGTGGTTGTGCCCTTTTGAGGGGCTGCCTACGTATCCACAGTTAGTGGAATCAAACCAAACGTAGTTCGGGCGTAGATTTTTGCAATTTCGAAATACACCAAGACTATTAGTTCGAGATGTGCGACAGTAGGATAAATAATCCTAACTTATTGACTTGTTTATAAATTTTGGAAATAATAATTTTGATAAATTTTGCAAATGACATTGAGATACGGTTTAGGGGTAGTAGCGCTTCAGCTGGTCCAAGTTAGTCGGGTTGACAAATTTATTCCTGTCGCGTCCAGGTCTGTTAGCATCACTGCTCCCCCTGATAAAACCTTATTCACCAGATATGGTCCAGCCCAATTGGGTTTGAAATTTCCTCTTGGGTCAACTGGTATTTCTAACTCGACTGGTTGAACTGCTTCCATCCCGTACGTTAGATAATACGGAGGTGTACCGGTTGCGGTGCAGATGATGTTCGATATCCCCACAGGACAAAAGGTATTTTGTCGGGCCAATCCCGATAATTATCAGCCATCTTTTTAAGTATGGTGACAATTGTTTTATTAGCTGCCTCTACCGCTCCATTTGTTTGGGGACGGTAAGGCGAAGATGTATGTCTTTGGATTTTATATTTGGCTAGCAAATTAGCGGTTTCAGCTTGGAAATGCGTCCCGTGATCACTGATGAAATCGTGTGGGATTCCGTACCGGCATATAATCTTGTTTTGGATAAAATTGGCGACATGCTTAGCGTTCAAAATCCGATATGACTCGGCCTCGACCCATTTGGTGAAATAGTCGATGGCCACTAAAATGAAACAGTGACCTCCCGTCCCGGAAGGGTTTACTTTCCCAATTATATTAATCCCCCATGTCGAAAATGGCCATGGTGACGTCATGGTGTATAGTAGGGACGATGGCATATGTTGAACGTTGGCGAAAAATTGGCAGTTATGGCAGTGTTTGACATATAGCTAATAGTCGGTTTCCATACTGTTCCAGTAGTATCTGAGTCTCATGATTTTTCGGGCCAACATCTGGGCGTTCATATGGGGCCCACATTCACCGTCGTGCACTTCGACCATAACCCTCTCGGTCTGTATTTTGTCGACGCATAGGAGGAGAGCTCCCTGTGCGGTCTTTTTGTATAACTGTCCATCGTCCGTACGAATAAATTCGGTGGCCAACCTTTGTAGAGTTTTCTTGGCCCGGTTTTCAGTTCCCGGAGGATATTCTCCCGTTGTCATGTAGGTTAGAATTGCCTGATACCAAGGCTCTGGATCAGTTATTTCGATGTCCTGAATGGTGTGGACATATGCCGGCTCGGACCGTCTTTCGACGCAAATTGGCATGCTGGTTAGGTGATCCGGGATATTCAGTAAGGATGCTAATTTGGAGAGCGCATCTGCGAACTGGTTTTCTTCCCGGAGCAGATAAATGTATTATACCTTTTGGAATTGTTTTTCGAGAATCCTTACTCGCGCCTGGTAGGCCACGAGATTGGCGTTCCGAGTTTTCCATTTTTGAAGGGCTAGGTTGATAACCAAAGACGAGTCACCGTGAACCTGGAGATTTGTAACTCCTAAATCAGCGGCAGCTTGCAACCCGTGAATGCGTGCTTCATACTCGGCCGCGTTATTAGTCACGTCGAAATCCAGTTTGATGGACAACGGCGTATGCTCCCCTTTTGGTCATATTAGGAGAATACCGACCCCGAACCCTCAGAAATTGGACGCCCCGTCAAAATATAGATCCCATATTTCCGTGTCAGTATGGAATATATCCTCGTCTGGGAAGGACCAAGTATCGGTGTGCCCTTCTTTAGTTATGGGACTATCGGCGAGAAATTCGGCTACTACCCGGCCTTTGATGGCTTTTAGTGGCACAAACTTGAAGTCGAACTCTGCCAACATCAAAGTCCATCTTGACATCCTGCCGTTAAGGATGGGCTTTTCGAATAGGTACTTGATTGGATCCATTTTGGATAAGACGTGTACCTTGTAGCTGAGCATATAATGACAGAGTTTTTTGGTGGCCCAGACTATGGCTAGGCACGTCTTCTCGAACATGGTATACTTGCACTCATACTCCAAGATTTTTTTTGCTGATGTAGTAAATGGCTCGTTCTTCCGAGTCGACTGTCTGTGCTAGCATAGCCCCCATGGCTGTCTCGGTCGTTGTTAAGTATAATGACAAAGGCAAGCCGGGTTGAGGTGACATTAATACCGGCGGAGCAGACAAGATCTCTTGATCTTATCGAAGGCCATTTGACATTTGTCATCCCACAGTGTTCGTTCTCCCACTTTCAGCTTCTTGAAAATGGGTTCACACACCATAGTTAGCTTGGAAATGAACCGACTGATGTATTGAACTTTTCCGAGAAATCCCCTTATTTCTTTTTCAGTTTTAGGAGGCTGTATCTCGGTAGTGGCTTTGATTTTAGCTGGATCGACCTCGATGCTGCTTTGGCTAACGATATGACCCAGTAATTTGCCCGATGTTACCCAAAAACTGCACTTTTGAGGGTTTAGCCTCATGTTGTATTTACGCAGTCGGGTGAAAAATTTCCTTAGGGCAGTGATATGCCCGTCTCGGATTTTGGACTTGACGATTATGTCATCCACATAAACCTCCACTTCCTTATGCATCATGTCATGTAATAAGGTCGTGGCTGTTCGTTGATAAGTGGCCCCGGTGTTGATGAGACCGAATGACATAACAGTATAGCAGTAAGTACCCTAAGGTGTAGTGAAGGTGGTCTTACTCATATCTTCTTCTGCCATCTAGATTTGATTATACCCGGCGTACGCGTCCATGAAGGAAAGAAGGGCGTGATCAACGGTATTGTCCACCAGTATATCGATGTGTGGCAATGGGAAGTCATCTTTTAGGCTTGCTTTATTAAGGTCCCGAAAATCTACGCATACGCGCACCTTACCGTCATTTTTAGGTACCGGCACGATGTTCGCAACCCAGTCTGGATATTCAGACACCTGTATGAAGCCGGTTTTGAACTGCTTGTCGACCTCTTCTTTGACCTTGAGAGACCATTCGGGTCTCATTCTGCGGAGCTTTTGTTTTACCGGCTTACACCCATCTTTGATGGGTGTACGGTGTTCAGCTATTTCCTGGTCTATCCCCGGCATGTCCTTGTAGGACCATGCAAAGACGTCCTTGAACTCTTGGAGGAGGTTTGTGAACTGTTGTCTCTCCTCGAGATCTAAGGATAACCCTAACTTAAGCATCTGGGACTCTACGGTTGTTCCCATATTGATGGACTCGGTTTCTTCGATTACCGGGTCTTGGGATTCCCTCTGTTCTAGCTGCTCGATCAGATGCGGAGGTAAGGATACCTGTTCGTCGGGTTTCTCAATGTCATTGCATATAATATTTTTGAAATTGAAAGCATTTTGAAAATAAGACAAGTCGTAAGCAGAACGGTTATCATTATTATTGATAGAAAACTTGGAAAACAGCTCAAAGAGAGCGGCCATCTGATCATTGGTCAGAGGCGGGATTGGGAGTGCCTTCGGGACAGACCCCGAGGCTCCAGTGGAAGTGACTATAGGGAGAGGGGTTACAGTTTGGAATCTAGCACCAGACCCCCTAGACTCGAACCCAGACTCATACTCTGACTCTGACTCTGACTCGAAATCGGTGTCCGGCATGTCTTCTTCACTGGTGGTCAGCTTGTAGACTCGGCCTTGGCTGTCGGTCCACTTGATGGTCTTCCTCCATGCCCTTTTCCCAGTATCAGCACCGACTTCAGAGATCAGCTTCGAAGGATCGAACCTGTTGCTCCGGAGAATCAGGTTCACCAAGTCTTCCTTAGGGGTTGGGACAACCTTGTCTTTCCCAAACAGGAGCCCCAGCACAGGCTCGGCATTGCTAGCACCCTCCTTTGATTCAGATTGGATGAGGGCAAATATGTCATCGGGGATATAGTTGCATTACCGAGCTAATTTAGTCTCGGGATATGTGATAGTTGGTTGGTACAGACCAACTTGGACAGCCCCGAATACCGGCGTGACGAATTAGTCAGCTAACCGTGGGTTGTAAGGGCCCAAGTAGGTACCCTTGATGATGTTGCAGGCCTTCTCAATACCTGCCCGGACCACATTCCTCGGGGTCACAGCGTTCCCTAAGCCGAAGCGATATTCTCCGTCGTTCAGTACTTCAATAATCTTCCCAGCTGGAAGATACGGCCTCGAAGTAGCCCCCGGTAGATACCCTAAATTTTGTAGCATCATGTCGATGCTAGTAGTAAAATAGGGCCTGAAAAGGTATTCCTCCTCAATCATCCCACAAAATCGAATCTGTGCGGTCTGTGGCATTGCAGCTAGCCACAGTCAAAGGGGTTGCCTCTAAAGTAATAATACTGTCTTGCAGGGGCATTTTGACCTTTCCGTGAATAGTGGAGGACACCGCCTTAACGGCGTGGATCCATGGCCTTCCTAGGAGCAGATTGAAGGAGGAGGTGACATCGATCACCTGGAACTCTAGCTCCTTTTCAATTAGGCCCATTATAATTGTCAGCTTAACGACCCCAGCAACCGACTTTGTGCTTCCATCAAAAGCCTGGATAGTTTGAGCAGTCGGTATGTAGTCGGCCTCGGTGATGCGGAGGGCTTTGGCTGTCCTTAGAGGGAGGACATTCACAGCAGACCCATCATCAATTAGGGTCATTGGGAGATACTTCCCCCGGCAAATCACCGTGATGTACAAGGCCAGATTATGAGAGGCCCCGAACGGTGGTAGGTCGGACTCCGAGAAGGTGATTAATGGGCCTTCATTCTTCCTTGGGCTTGTCCTTGAGGTAGGGCATTATTGTGGCTACCATTTCAGTAGGGGTAACCAGGGAGTCGACCTTGATTTGATCGAGAGCCTTAGTAAGTGCCTCTCGATATTCTTGCGAGCTAACCAATAGTGTAACACCCGTAAAATTTACAACTTTGATATCCGTCCCGTTGTGATTAAATTGACTCTTATCTAGTCGATTTATTTTTCATCCAGCTTAACTTCGATCTTCGTATAACACTTTAATAAATTTTCGTTCAAAACCAATTTTAATTTCCTTGTCCGCGAGGATTTTAATTAATCTCGAGAAATTGCTATTTAATATTTTTCTACGCGATTTCGTATATAATTATTTTTGAAACATGATTTTAATACTTCTTTCTCATAAACACGTTCTCATATGATTTCCGTCTTATTATTGTGTTTAAAAGTGATGATTTTAATCGCGAATCGGGCTCAGATGATAGCAGACCCGACCGTTTCCCTCAGCGGACTGAGATATTTTCGTAGTCGGTTGAGAAAGTCAAAACCAACATCTCTATTTCCTTCTTTATCCTGTTGACGGTTTCCCCTTAACCGTCATTTGGCAGTTACCCCATCTCCATTTAAACTCCAACCATATCCCCTTTCCAATGTACGTTCTCCTCTCCTCTTCTCAAAAAAAAAAGAAAAAAGAAGAAGAACGTAAACAACAATAGTGCACTGTTCTTCATTTTTTTCCCGTTTTCGATCATTCTCTTCATTCCGTGTTCATCTTAGTTCAAGGGTAATCATCGAAACCCCTATTTCTCCTTCCTACTTCTCGATTTACGACGCTAATAAGGGTCTTGTACCTTTTTATAATTTTTTTATAGGTTTTCGAGACAACCCCGAGGAGGACGAGTACATTATTGACTCAGATCTCGATTAAGGTAACACGACGATCTCGGTATTGCTTGATTTTTATTTTTTGTCGTAGTTACATGTATAGAATTTAAGTTTTTGTTTGGCTATTATAGTATGTCATTAATTTTTTATTTAAAAGTTTTAGAATCGTTAATTTTCAATTATTTCGTTGTTGTGTTCGTTTTTACGAGATTAGTGAATAAATCGTTATAATAGTTATTAAATCATAATATTTGGCCGATACACTAATATAATTTTAAAGTTCCTGTCAAAAAAATAAATTTTACAGATTTCGAGTTTTTTTTGAGTCGTTTAATGGATTTAACTGATTTCGTACAAAATCGATTTAAAACCGATTTAATGTTCAAATGCCTAAATAACGTATTTAAATATGAAAAGTTTTGTGTACGTACATTCTGACCAAAATTAATTTTCTGGAAATTTTCGTATTTTTTTGAATTTTATAAGTGGGTAAAAAAAATTAATAGTCCTAAAACACCGTTTATCGTTAAAATCGAATATTCCTTTTAATTTCTGATTTTTATTTTTAATTCTCGATTCAAAATAAAGTTTCAGATATTTTCTAACAAAATAATTATTTTAGTGACATTCGAGATTTAATAAAATAAAAAGAGCGATAAATCGTTATTTAACCTTTTAAAACGAAACCGATGATTAAAAGACGGTTTTTCCTTTTCTTTTTTTTTTATTCTGAAATTTTCATTTTTTTTTTAATTTGAAAAGTTTCTAGAAAAATTTTATTTCCTTGATAAGTTATGATTTTTAACAACCGTGCACAAATCGTTTTGAATTTAGCTTTTATTTTTAATCGTTAACGTTTAATTAACGCGTTTTCCGTAAAAGCCTTTAAAACCGAGTTTCCAGATTTTGAAAAAAATTATTTTCTGGACAGATTGTCTAAATATTAGTTTTAATTATTTATCGTAATTTTTACACTATTTTTCGAAGCTTTTAAATGATAGAATCAATTTTTAAGCGAAATCGTGAATAATCGTTAAAACACGATTTTACAGCAACTTATTTAATTTTCCAGCAATTTCGAACCTTCTAAAAATTTAACCGTTTCATCTTAAATCACCCTTTATGTTATTCGAAAATAATTTAAATGTTTAATAAAATAAAGAAGGTTAAATAAATTACTTTTATAAAGATGATTGTCGTAAAACATTATTTTATACTCGTTCCGTCGAAACTAATAATAATTAGGGAATTTTAGTTTTATATATTTTCAAAACACCCTAATTCATAATAATAATACGTTAGTGAAGTATTTCGACAATTCTTATAAATAATTTATACTCGATTTAGAACTTAAAAATTATTAAGGCCGAAAGTAGTAGTTTGCGAAATTAATAATATTTACTTTATAGTTAGAGAAATTACTATTCTCGATATTTTTTCTATAACGCTATTTTCATCGTATTGTTATTCCGAGAAAATCTCCTAAAATAGAAAATTTCTTAAAATAGAAAGTTTTCTAAATCAGAAAGTTTCCTATATTAGAAAGTTTCCTTTTAAGAACGTTTTGTCAACGGCTTGTTTTGGAGTTATGGAATAAGGATAAGTGTACGGGTAGAGTAATACAGTCTAGGGTATACGTTTTGCCATCATCTATAAAGCTGGTGTGTCTAGTTAGAGACACATTGGTCGTTGAACTGAGCATGGTTTGTGTTCAGGAGTGTGTATATTTTGACCTTAAACTTAGATATCACATCGTGTAAGTCGCCGTCGGGTTGAACTGGATTACGGTTGGTGTCCAGGAGGGGTGTAAATTACTTAACCCAGGACCTCGCTGCACGCAGTCCTGTTATAGTTGAGTTGCCTAGTTAGAGACTGAAGTCTAATTTGTTTCGACTAAATTCTCGAACCTAGTTTAGGATGATCCTAGTGAAAGTCTATTCTGTTACACTGATTGACTTCCATAGCGCCGTTATTTTTATTGATTGACATGGATTTGCAGGTTGACAATCATTTCGAATTATTTTACCGTATCATTTTAAATGTTTTCCATTTCCAACTATTTTGATATAGTAGTAATTGTGCATTAATATCATGTAATATGGCTGGGAGAACGTCGTCGTTACTCCCCACTGAATTGTGGCTGTTATGTTTATAACATGGCAGGTATTATCTGTTCGGGTTGTGTGAGCTAGCGAGCGGCATTTAGTCTTGTGCCGTTGAATTTATTTTCATATTATGGTTTGTATGTTAAACATTTTTGAGGATTTTAATTTTTGCCCTTTTTATAAAAAGTGGCAGTTGTACTGACTTACCTTTTCATTATAAAAATTTTAGTTATCAGTGTGTTAATCCCAACTAAACAGTGATTCCTCCACTGTTTCGCATTAGAATTTATAGGGGATTACAAATAGTTGCCATATAGTGAGGTCAACTCGAGCCCTCTTCAGTTGTTTGACAAGAGCCGTATCAGTATTTGGCTCTTCCGGGGCAATTTCTGTCCTGACAGGTTCAGTGACGGTTGCCGGGACAGGGGTGTCCTTAGAGCTAGTAACTTGGTAAGGACGACCGGCACTGGCGAGGTGGTTACTGGCTAAGACCTTGGACTTAGCCTTCCGGATCTCTTCGGGGGTAATAGGGTCAGCTTCCCCTTTGGTGAGGTACACATCATCCTCATCATCGAACCAGATCCCATTGATTTGTGGGATGAAAGGAGAGATAAGATGAGAACAATTGATCACCTCCCCGGTGAAGATAGCATGAGAGCTGAAGGGGTGGTCTTTGTTGCTAGGTTTGTCCCCGGGTAATGGTATCTTTCCACTCTCGATGAGGTCCTGAATCAGATGCTTCAACTTCCAACATTTCTCAGTATCATGCCCATTGCCCCGATGATATTGGCAGTAGGCTTGGACATTGTAGCTTTTGGAACGTTTCTCAACCGGGACTTCAGGAGTCGGGCCTATCGGTTGGATCAGAGCCTTGGAAGACAGCCTCTGTAGGGCGTATGTATAGGTAGTCCCTATATCGGTGAATACCCAAGGTGGAGAATTCCTTTTGGATGGGGTATCTAGTAGATTAACCGCGACAAAGATGCTGCGGGTTGCAGCCGGGGGCTTAGTAGTAGACGAAGAAGCCCCTTGGTATCCCTTGCTAGAGGCCTTAGTTAGGCCCTCTAGTCTTAGATCATCTTCAATCCTCATACCCATTTAAGTAAGGGTAGTGAAATTGGGTATGACAGCGTACCGGAGATGGACCCGATAAGAGGGAAGGAGGTTCTTGACAAAGGCCTCCACCAGAGCTTTTTCACTGGGCTTATCAACCAGTTTTACACTCTCGGCCCTCCAGCGTTGAAGGTATTTTGTAAAACCTTTCTTGGGCTCCTGGGCCATAACTTCCAAAGAGCATTGTGGTCTGGATCTCGGTGTTATCAGCATAGTTCCGAGCAAATTTCGTAGCCACATCATCCCAAGTCGGGAATTTCTTTGGGTCTAGCCTGTAGTACCAGGCCTTTGGGTGTTTCTCAAGAGAAGCAGCGAACAGATTCTTAAACATGCTTGTGTCAACTCCCTTAATTGCCATAAACTCCTTGAAGACCCGCACATGTAGCAACGGGTCTTCAGTTCCCTCAAACATGGGCAAACCCGTGAGGTTTAGGTTTGCGGGAAGCTTGTCGTTCACCGGGGAGTTGTCTCGGGAATTTTCCCGATGAATGTTATTTTCCCCTAATAGGTGGACTTGTTCCTCTAGCCGGCGCACCGCGCTAACTGGTTCAGCCAAAGGCCCAGTGGCCCCGGTATTAGGAGTCCCTTGCTCCACCACAGTCACACGAGCAGCGATAGCTACCTGGTCAGCCCTTATTGTTGTCAGTTGGGTTTCAATGTCGGTCTGTTTGGCGACCATGGCATCCATGGAGGTCTTTAGATTGTTCACAGCTGCCTCCATCTTGTTTCTGTTTCTAGTGGATGGTGGCCTGTCTGTAAGAACACCGCGTAATCAGAAAATGAACCCGGACCCTGGAATCGAAATAGTACATCCCGAGCAAGGAAAAGACTGAAAAGGAAATGACTCGGAAAAGACACCAAGATGGGTGACTTATGAATGGTGTGCCTTCCTTAGGATTCGGCTATGTGGGCCGAATCCCGTTCGAAGGAAGGTCCATGTGAGGTTTCTCCAGACTTTGGACTCGGGTGTGTAAATGGGCCTTCCTTTGTAGGAGTATGTCCTATGTAGGTTAACCGTGCCTTAGACAAATAAGGCTGACCGGGATAGGGTGGAAACTCGTGATGTAAGATCGACGGAGTTTCGACGCTAAAAACCTTCGGCGACTTATAGAAGACCCGACACTACTAAATATGGGAAGTCCTAAGAAGAGGAATTTTTTTTTTTCGAAAAGTTTGAATTCCGAGAAAGTCGGTGGACGGTCCCGAGTTTTAAATTTGGCGAAAATGCCGTCGGGGCCGATTTTTTTAAAAAGTCGAAAATTTTTGAATTTTGAAATGGATAGCATACCGGCTAAAAAAGGCTATTTTGAGTCAAATCATAAGTCCTAAATTCGGTAACTTTCCGGTTTTTGAAATTCGAATATTTTTTGAAAAGATGCATTTTTTGAAATGACGGTTTTTGAAAACGACACGGAAACCAAGTAGCACATAGTCACGTAAGCATTATAACGACGCCATGTATGCTTTACACTAAGTCTCGGTCGGTCTAAATAGGGTCTATACCAGTGCGCATGGCCTTTCCGAGAATCGGGACGGATTTCCTAAGTCGAGTTGAGCTTAAAACATGCCGCGAAACCCATACGAATTAGCCATGAACACCTTGACATATCCAAGTCGGACTATATCACGGTATAGTGGGACGTCGGTCACCAGTACCGGCCCGGGTAAAAATGGGGTTATGCATGAACCGTAAAACTAACACGCCTATTGTACTAATCGAACGATTTCTCCTCGAGTCTCACCATGAGGGTCCCGATGGTAAGGCACACATCAGTATTCCCCAGTGGAGTCGCCAAATTGTGGACATGACATAGGTCCACCCCGACGCGGCCACGCGCGGGTTTGGGCGGCAAAATGTTTCCTGTGTGAGATGGTTCTCGGGTTAAAATTAAAGTCGAATTAGGAGTCGCCACCGAACTTTGTGCGAGTTTGGGCCCATTCGAACCCACTCTATATCAGCGTGGACCGTGCACAAAGTACGGCCCATTTCAATTTCAGAATTTATGGGGTTCGTCCCTCTGCATTGCGATACCGATACCGTCATTATCGGTTATCGTGTATTGAATGACTCTCGTGCGCTAACGGTTTCGGGCATCCGGAAAATAAAGTTCCGAGTAAGGGGTGAGGGTACGTGTTGTGAAGCCCACAAAGGACACCAAACCCCGCCCGCACTTAGCGGCCTCTACTAAGACATCGTTCGAGTTTATAATACGCGTGCTAGTAATCCGGTAAAATGTTATGCAAACAACGTTTTACAAGATATAAATATCGAATGGGTTGCTACGTCATTTTAATGCATCTCGGTTCACGTCAAAGTGATTTATCATGCGATGTTCATTTATAAACGGTAAAACGCAAATAAATAGAAGCAAAACAAAATAAATCGGTTACAAGTTACACGGGCGGAAATACAACCCGGCCAAAACGAAAATAGCGAATAAAATCGAAATAACGATATAATAACGGATAAGTAACTAAATTAAATGGCTAAGATGATAAGGTGATTCATGGTTTTAGAAAAAAAGGAGACACGTGATGACCTTTACACGTGACGACTAAAGTCGTAAAAAAAGGACGAGGCTCGGATGATGCTTGAAGCTCTCGGTTTTTGAACAATGAAGTCCACTCGATCGAGTCATGGCAGAGACTCGATCGAGTGGCCTTCTAAAAGGCTCTCTACCTGCTTTTTGGGGTGCTACTCGATCGAGTAGCCTATGGCACTCGATCGAGTGCCCCCTGTACGAGCTACTGCTCGTTTCGAAAAGGTGGCAATTTTGAGATTTTTTATTTGTTTAAAACCGATTGTCAACCGAGTCGAATATAAATATGACATAATTTATATTCGGCTCAGTTTTCGGTACCCGTAACATTTTTATGATTACGAGACCGTCATCGGGATTTTATAAAAAAAAAGTGTTGTAGGATTGAAAATTTGATTAGTGACGAAATTGTCTCCCTCCGCGTCACGACAACGATACTAATCCTCACGGATTATGTGGTGTCGATTTTCGTATCAACGGGCTCCGTACTAATCTCGAAAATGGAAACGGACGCGTTTGACTACGTGCGACCACAATCGCGTTATGCCCTTGAGAGCTTGGGGCGGCGCTCCTCGAAAGGGTGCCACCTCCGTCGCGACTCGTAAAGGGATTAAACGGACTTGAAGCGATTGTCGTAGTCAAACGTGTTCGAATCCGAAAGTTTTATTATATATATATATGCGTGGTATTAAAGTGACGATAAAAATGAACGAAAATCAAAATATGACAATGATAAAAACTATAATATAAAGTATAATATATATATATATATATAGGTCGAGATAGAGAGGAAGGGGAAAGGGAGAAAATGGGTTGATGACACCCTCAACCTACATGGTTAAAATGGCCTCGGAAACGGACTCGTAGTAGCGACGGGAGCGCGGGAGTATCGAGAATGTAAGTAGAGTTATGGTGTGTGTATGTATGGAGATGGTTTATCGGTTTTTCGAGGGATAAAGGACTCGGTTTTTTGCTTAGGATTGTTTAGGGTTGTAGTGTAGTGAGGATATGTGAATTAGGGTTGAAAATGTAGGGTTTTTTGCATGAAGAAATCTGAAAAATGTGAAGGATTTGAAGGGGTATTTATTGGAAATGTCCCACGACCTAGGGTCACTCGATCGAGTGGCCCTAGTGCACTCGATCGAGTGCTCTGAAAAGAAGGGCCTGATCTATTTTTGTTGCTGCACTCGATCGAGTGATGTTATGGCACTCGATCGAGTGGCTAGACGGGTGAAGTAAGAATAGGAAGTGTTTGACTCTTTTGAAATTTGAATTTGTTGCATGGGCGCTTGCTTCTAGAAGGTTTTCCAAGGTCGATTTCTGACTCGGACCGTGTTCTTGGGTTGCAAAAGACGGGTTTTTTTTGGTGTCGGTTTTGTCCCAAATTAGTCTCATTTGATTGGAAATGACCCACTGGGCCTAGATTTGAGGTTGGTTTTGAGAGATTTGTACTCCGCTAAATGCCCACGTCGGATATTATTGATTCCGAGTCCGTATTCGAGCGTATTAAGCGCGTTTGCGTCCGATCATCATCAGGTGTTTTTTGGAAAATGCTATAGACACCTGGCGGCCAAATGCGGGTGTATACAGGTTGTTTATTTAAATTTATTCTCTCTCTTCCATAATCACTCCCACTGTCTCTCCCACTCTCTGCCATTAAAATAATATAAGATGTAGATGAATTGTGTTGTAGTGATGAGGATGAATTGTGTTTGTAGTGATGAAGATGAATTGTTAAAGAAATATTTAAATGGTGTAGAAATATTTAACAAGAAACATGCAACAACTTTTTTTTATGGAAAATTGTTTAATTTAAATAGATTTTGCTTATTCCAAAGTAGCTTTTATTACTCCCAACTACCAATATATTGACAAACTGAGTTCTTATTATGGATTTAAGAGCACATCTATTATTGCGATAGAAGAACTTGCTTAAGGGAGTTCTTGGTGAGAAACTCAAGAAAAAAAATACCACTATTACAATTGCTATAAGAACTATATCAAACAATGGCAAAAGTCATTTTCTTGTTCTTAAATGGGACCTACAATCCACTATCTATATAAAATTACACCAACCACCACACATACTTTTAGTTAATACGAGTATAAAATTTAACACATACTAATTTTTTCTAATTACTTATTTAATAACTTATTTAACATTAATATTTATATCATAAAAAAATAGACATACCATAAATAATATTACTCGCATAAGAAATTTTTAAACTAAGACATTTTTTTGACAATCGCATAAGATAAACTTAAACGTAATTAAACACAACAAAATTAGATTTCGACACTTCCTCCAAAGCTTTGTCTAATATCTTCCACCAAATCCGCTTTCAAATTGTTGTGAATATCCCGATCACAAATCTCTGCACGCCTATGTGGGGGAGTCTTGAAATCTCGATTCACTCACTTGAACAAAATTGGATTCCATATCGGAATTCCAATTGGTTATTTGATCTCCTTCATTTTCGACAATCATGTTATGTAGTATAGCACACGCATACATGATATTCTTCAAATGTCTTTTATCCCAAAACTGTGCTGCGTTGCGTATAATGACCCAATGAGCTTGGAGAACACAAAATGTACGTTCAACATCCTTTCTTGCTGACTCTTGCATTTTTTTAATAGTGTTCTTTTAGGGTCCATTGGACGTGGAAAACTCTTGACAAAAGTCGCCCACTCAGGATATATAACATCAACTAGATAATATCCTTTTGTGCATTTTGTGCCATTAACTACAAAACGAACCTCCGACGAAAATCCTTCAACAACATCATTAAACAATGGGGATTGGCGGAGAATATTAATATCTTTATTTGATCCAACCACACCAAAAAAAGAATGTCAGATCCATAAATCTTGAGAAATACTCCTTCCTATTTAGAGTATTCCTCTCCAATTTTTTTTGGGGGGAAACCAAGGAGGAGAGTAAAATAATAATAAGGGTGGAGATAAAGTAAGAGAGATGAATAGAAAGTGGGGTATGAAGTGTAAAAGGTGGGGTATAAAGTGAAAAGGTGTTGGGTTTAGGTGTGGAGGAAAAGAATAAAGAATTGAAGGAAGAATAAAGAATGATTAAAATTATTTCCAAAAAAGAAAAGTGGGAAGAAAACCAAACTAAGCTCAAAGTGGGAGGAATACTCAGAATAGGAGGGAGTAACAACTTCAAGCATAATTGCGGAACACCACGATCACCTCTAATGTATTGCCATGCCATGCAACAGTGCATGCTCTCCACTACAAATGCATAAAGACTTCCACGCATTCTTGGGAAGTCAGGGTGGCTTGATCGAGTGCATTTCGAGTAACCGGTGTACATCTTCTTGTGGACGCTGCCGCCCGCTCACCATGCGGACCGTCGTGGTGGCCACTCACACGGCCTGTCAGACGCTGGTCTTGGCCGGTTCAATCCCGCATTCGAGGCGAAGTGTCGGACCTCAATTTGGTTGACGATTTGAATTGTACTAGATGGATGTATGAGCGCATCTATGTTTCCATTGAATCGATCGATATGTGGTTGTAAATGTTTAAAGGCCGATTTGTTTGGTCCGACGACCGTTTTAGTTAACCGAATTTGTTGCCGATTTGTGGAGTTGCCATCGAGTAATTTTGGGATACTCGGAAATCGTTCAAGTCAAATTTAATCCTTAGCTGGCTCAAAGCTGAGTGACATGAGTACCTAAAGATAAAGACTTGTACTCTTAAGGATTCCATGTCTAGAATGACTCTCATTGCCAATGGTTTCGGACATCCGAAAGCCGTAGATTCTGAGTAAGGGGTGAAGGTACGTATTGGGAAGCCAATATTCGATAAACGTCAACACTCAATCCCGCCCGCACGTAGCGGCTTCTACTAATCAATTGGTGGGCTGATAACTTTGTTCTAATGTGGTGTAAATGCCTTGATCCCATTGGTTGAAATTTTGGCGATAGTAACGGTATGTGTAAGAGTGTTTTGAAAATAGGGAGTTTTGATTTGGCCGGCATCGACGCTAAAACGGGTTTTGAAAAATAGTGAGTGTTCATTTGGCCAGATTAACGGCGCTAAAACGATTTTGAAAATAATGAATGTGCGTTTGGCCAGGGTAACAACGCTAAAACAGTTTTTTTTTAAAAATGTCTTTTCAAAAAAATGGAGTTTGGGTGCAGTTGAATATGTTGTCGTGGTTTAATTTGGAATTTAATATCTTATTCGGGTTGTCACAGCATGCTACACATAACTAAACAAGCATAAACTCATGCAGGATGCAGACACGGGTAGACTATTGCCCACAAAAAGTCCTCGCTTTGGCCAGGACGTGTCAACCTGAGTGAGGATGAGCGTTGCCCTGTTCCACTCGGAGCTTATCGCTTGGCATATTATTCACGGAATGTGTGACTACCTTGGACGACCAGAACGTCAATCGGAGGTCTCCACACAGGTCCGATCCGAAAACATTGCCGTAAGAAGGTCGATGGGTCCTAAATCGGTTAGGATGGCTTTTTAGGGCCAAAAACCTATAGTGACCACAAAAGAAACTAGGGCATGAGCTTCATTGATCTCGTTCGAGTTACACCACTGCTGGAAATTTGATTCCATCTTCACAGCGGAGTCGCCAAATTGTGGACGCTGCCACCCGCTCGCTGAGCGCACCCGCGCAGACCGACGCGGCGGCCACCCACACGGCCCGTCGGAAGCCTGTGGTCCAGGCCAATCCGATCTCGCGTTCAAGGCGAAGTGTCGGACCTCGATTTAGTATACGATTTGATTTGTACTAGATAGATGTATGAGCGCATCTATGTTTCCGTTGAATCGATCGAGATGTTGTTGTAAATGTTTAAAGGCCGGTTTATTTGGTCAGACGACCTTTTTAGTGAACCAAATTTGTTACCGATTTGTGTAGTCGCCACCGAGTAATTTTGGGATACTCGGAAACCGTTCAAGTCAACTATAATCCTTAGCCGGCTAAAAGCTGAGTGAGATGGGGACCTAAAGATAGAGAATTGTACGCTTAAGCATTCCATCTCTAGAATGACTCTCATTGCCAATGTTTTCGGACATCCGGAAACCATAGATTCTAAGTAGGGGGTGAGGGTACGTATTGGGAAGCCAACGTCTGATAGACATCAACACCCGATCCCGGCCGCACGCAGCGGTCTCTACTAATCAATCGGTGGGCTGATAACTTTGTTCTAATGTCGTGTAAATGCGATAACAGTCGTTGTTTTAACCCTATACCTCCCCTATAAATTCTAACGCAATACAGTGGCGGAAACACTGTAGAAGTGAGATTATAACACACTGTGACTATGTCTTGATTAAATAAAAACGGTAAGTCAATACATAAGCCATAAAATAAAAATGGCTACAAAATAAAAATAAAATAAAATCCGTAAAATGGGTTTTAACAATCCATAATACAGTGATCTTATTAAAACAAGCAAGATCTACAATTGCTCGCTAGCCCACCCGAAGGGAAACACATATACCTGTCATGTTAAAAAAACATAATAGCCACAATCAGTGGGCAGCAACGTCAACGTTCTCCCAGCCGTATAACAGGATTTTAAAACTGTAATTACTATTATAGAAAAATAGTAAAAACGGAAAACAGTAAAACATTATAATGAAAATAAGCTTTCAGTGAAAAACTTCACGTATCGAAACAATATAATAAAAATGAGTTTTCCGAAGAAAACGGGAAACATTTGCCAACCTGCAAGCCAAATTATACTGATAATAATAAAATATTCAAAATGGCGTTATGGATAGGATTAGTGTAGACGGCTAGACTTTCACCAGGAGAATACTAAAAACTAGCTTCGAGAACTTAGTTCAAACAAATCAAACTTTGATCTCTAACTAGGCTACTCAACCATAATAGGACGACGACTTATAAATCCGTGGCCCTAGTTTAAGATGATATGTAGACCCCTCCCGAGCACCATAAATACTCAGTTCAACCCGACGGTGTCTTAGACTGCGAGGTGCGAGCTTAAGAAAATATACACACACTCCCGAACACCATATATGCTCGCTTCAATAACCAGTGTGCCCCATAAAGACTCACCAGCCTTATAGTTGATGGCAAAAACGTAAATCTTAGAATATATTACTCTAAACCTCACACTTGTCCTTATTCCATAACTCCAAAACAAAGCCATTATCGATATTCAAAAAAAATATAATCATTATAAATAATACAGAGATAAAAGGAGTAATCATTATACTCTAAAAGAGGAAACTTTTTATTTTAGGAAACTTCTATTTTTAAAAACTTTACTAAAAATAACATCATCAAAATATCAAAAATATTATTTCATACTAATACAAAATTTTTAGTAAGCGATA
Organism: Agrostemma githago; assembly: GCA_958450325.1. Classification (NCBI taxonomy): domain Eukaryota; kingdom Viridiplantae; phylum Streptophyta; class Magnoliopsida; order Caryophyllales; family Caryophyllaceae; genus Agrostemma; species Agrostemma githago. The sequence continues at coordinate 11,593,486 of OY288242.1, forward strand.
TAGATTTATGAAACTAATACTTCCAGCCATAACGATATTAATTGTTAAAATGAGAACAATTTGGTTTATGAAATTATTGAAATATCATATGAGTGTTTATAAAATCACTAAAAATATCTTAAATATTTTAATACTACTAATTAGGGTGTTTCCAAAATTAGTAAAACTAAAATTCCCTAATTATTATTAGTTTCGACAATACGAACATAAATTGGATTTTAAGGCAAATATAAAAATAAATCTTTTAACATCTTTAATTTAATTAAACCATTGGACACATTTAGATTATGTTAAGAGGTGATTTAACTCTTAAAGTTTCAGATTTAAACATTTCCAAAATTGTTGGAAAAACAATTCATATTGGTGAAACGAAGCATTTTAACGATAAATCGTAATTTTGTCCAAAAATCATTACTATTAATTAAAGACTTTGATAAATAGTACAAAAATTACGTAAAATAGCTAAAATATATTTTTGGACATTCTGTTCCGAAAAATAATTTTTCCAGATTCCTTAAACTTGGTTTTTAAAGGGTTTTGTCGTTAATCGTCTAATCTCGACAATAACGATTAATAAAATTAATAATTACAAAACGATTTAAGTATTCATATCCAAAAATTATTATTAAACTTAAAAATCATCATTTTCCAGAAACTAACCATTTTTTCCAGATTTCAAAAATTCCAGATTTAAGACATCAATAAAATCGTCTTTTAAAACCCGTTTCCACAATTACCGATTCTCTTAATAAAACTTGTCGTCTCTGATCATAAAAATACACTTTATCATGAAAAAATTAAAAACATATTTTTTTCCGGATTTAAAACCAAAACCAGAAATCAAAAGTTAAAACGGCAAACACGGTTTTAACGATAAACGATGATTTAAAGTGATTAATGAATTCACCCACTTAAAAATTCCAAATAATTATGAAATAATTCATAAAATTCTTTTTCATCAGAAAGATCATCCATGCAAAATTTTAGATTTATCTAAAATGTTTAAGTACTAACTAAAAATTGGCTTTTAATCGTTTGTGTCCATAAACGGTAATAATTCAATAATCGATATCTAAAATATCAGAAAAATTTCAAATTATCAAAAATCATCAAAAACCTTATTTTTACAGAATATATTCGTATATTACAAGTTTAGGCCGAATATTACGATTTTTCAAATGAATATGACTTTAATCGTTAATCTCGTAAAAGCGATAAAAATACCGAAACATGCAAATTTTCAACTTTTAAAAATTCTGGACAACAACTTTGTGACATACATATATTGTCAAAAATAAAATAGAGTAAATTAGAAATTACTCCCTTCAAAGATGCGTTTATTAAAATTTACTCCCTTATGAAATTTTTTAAATATTTTACACCAAAAAAGATGCGAAACTTCAAAATTTACATGCAAATCACTACTCCGACGAGTTAATTCGGTGAGTTTAAATTATTTTGCTTGTTTCCTATTTTTTATACCGAAAGTGCCCCTTACTTCTTCCTACCCTTCTTTCCCCTTCCCTTATGATCTCATTTAGTCTGCAGACTTGTAAAAAAAAAGTCCTCACAATTGATTATTGAATGGATGCTCGAGATTTGGGTTTGGTGATTTTTGATTTGGGGATTTAGGGTTCTCCTGGAATTGGGACTGAAAGAGTTGGGAAAGTCGAAATGAGGATGAGGTGGGGCGGGGGAGGGGCGTACTATTAATGAAGGGCATTTCGGTCAGTAAAATCACAAACTCATTGGAATAGTGATTTGCAAGTAAATTTTGAAGTTTTTCATCTTTTTGGGTGTAAAATATTTAAAAAAAATTCATAAGGGAGTAAATTTTAATAAACACATCTTTGAAGGGAGTAATTTCTAATTTACTCAATAAAATATAATAATATACTTGCAATTACACAAATAAAATCATGCAATACCGAGTAACATCGACGTTACCTCTAATCCAAATCCGAGTCGAATATAAATTCGCCGCCTTCGAGATCGACCAAGAATCCTAATTCACATGACATACATGGTACAAAAATACAATGAGAAAACTAAAAGAATTAAGGTAAATAACGATCGGATATAACATTAATTATTACCATAACGAAGGGAAAAGAAAGACGATAATTTAGAAAGCGAAAATAGGACGATCAAAGCTTGATTATGGATGCAAATGGCTGCTGAAAATGGGCAGGAACACCAGCCAAAAAGAGGGAGAAAGAAGAGGTTTTTGTTAAAATAAAATTGATGTAAAAATGAATAAGAAAAATATGAAAGAATGGTGGATGAATGAATCATCAAAATTGACAAAAACAATGTGAAAGTAGTCTTAAAATTTCAGCCAAAATGAATGAGATGGTAGCATGAAAAGTTTGTAATTTAAGCTTGTAAATCAATTAAAGAGAAAAATATATTTTTACTTAAAGTTTAAACATAAAGTGTTATGTAAATAAAAGTTGTAATCAAAGGTGTTACTACATGGTGTCACGGTCCAAAAAAGTCTCTTTTTAGTTATAGGTTGATAAAAATAAGAATCGTAAAATTATTAAAAGCATTTCAAAGCAATTGGAGTAAACCTTGCGTTAGAAAATAATTATTTACGAAACTTCACAATAAAATCATTAAAAGCTAAATTTTTGTAAATAAAAAAATTTGTTAGTTGAAAATATCATATAAACATGTTTGGATGTTTTTAGGAAAAATAAATAACTCAATTCCAAGCTTAAAACGCTAGTTCGTAGAAAAATAGGACTCCTTGCGAATAAATAAATAGTTTGCGATGAAAATTTTATAAATAGATCAATGATAGGAAAATAAAATATTTAAAATCTTTTAATGAAAATAAATAATATTTGACTCAAAAATATTACGAAGCTTGAAAATGAAGGAAACTGAAGGCAGAAAAATAACAGAGTCATGACGAAGTCATAACGGAATATATAACAACGCATAGAAAATTAGCGGGTGTTACAATACCTTTGCTATGTCAGTTGTTTTAGGAGCATGTAAGTTTGTCGTCGAAGTAAATATTTTTACATTCTTTGCATGCAATTTCACGTGACAAGCAGGCCATGTAAAGATGCACGTAGGAGAGCAGAGAATACTAGATAGTATACGTATTAGCAAGTCAGTTTTAACGTGATAATACGGATATTAGTCCTTCTCGTGGTATACTACCTTACCCGGTATTCTGCTTAAAGTGCGTGGTTCCGTATTAATAAAGATGCGTCGAGCCACATGTGAGGTGTGAGCATCACGATTAATACGAGACTAGACCACTGCTCGTTTTGATTAGTATTAGTTTTTTTCGTTTTGATTTCGTGTTAGGTGATTTATCATGCGATTATGGTCATAAAAGCGGTAAAGTACGATATGTAAGTAAATCACATTGTATGAGGAGTTGCACCTTCAGAATGTACACTAAACGAAGTACGAGGTGTAGACGATTAAGAATGGATCTTATAACGACTACTCAGATTCGATTTAGGTGTTTTAGTACTTCAAGTTGAAGTTGTGGACGTTACGTATTTTAGACGAGTTGGTCTTGACTGAGCCAAACAGAAGTAAGGCTTGTACACTACTTGGAGTGCAAGTGGTGGACGCATTGTGGAATTAGTATCCACATAGGTCGGACTTGACGACGTCAAATGCATAATTAAAGTGCGATATGTAAAGTTGGGTTTAGATGACAACCTAGTGACGATATCGACTTGGACGGGATGATCCTTCTAGAGCCCCGTGATGATTTTGGCAGAGCTTTACTATGATGGAAGGCAAGTCTACGGACCAACACGGGTGCCCTTTTTCGTCCTAATCGAGTCAGGAACTCGTGGAACTACGAAGAGTAGGGTTGATTCGTGGAATGCGAATCGAGGAGATAACGATCGAGTGGATCGTTCCTAATGTCGTGAAGTGCGACGCTAAAGAAGAACTGCAAGTTGTGTGGAGCTCGTAGAAAGGAGAAGATTTGTTGTGTTGTGTCGATTATAAGGGGAGGAGGGAGGTATTTATAGTTTTTCTCGTAGTTCAATCCGAGATTTCAGGCGCAGCACGTCGTGCGACCCAATAGTGAGGCGCCTGGCTCCAGGCGACGCAGCTCTCAGGCGCGTCCCACCGGGCGCTAATACGTGCCTATCTAGGATCGGTCGTTAACGATTGATAGGGGATCAAACAATATTTATAAAACTCGAAAATAACACAAAACAAATAAATGTAGGTGTGGTAAGTCGAGGTCGGTCCACAGGGATGACGGTGAGTTGATTGGGAAATAGTGAATGAGTTTAGGGTCTTAAAGGGGGGTTTTGAGTCGAGTCTAAACTAATGATGTGATAAATGACAAATAGAAATCAATAAGGGGAATGTGTTAGGGGGAGTCGGGAAATTGGAAATCGGGTTCTACAAATCAAGGAATTATGGGGTCGGTCACAAAGTCGATAAAGGGAGAATGTCACCTTTCGATTTCTTCACCCAACTTAACTAAATCCCGCTTTCGCGGTGAAAAGGGTAAGTCTCAAGTCAAGGTAGCTCCTACCCCGAGTTTCCCCATATTGATAGGAGTGAGTAAAGGTTGATCTAGTTGGCCGGACTAAGTCAACAAAGACACAATAACCTCAAGCAAGATAAATCAACCAACATGCAACCAAACCACAATTCCTTAATTCATATTACCCAAAATCCTCCTCCCTTACCCCCCTAACAAGAAACTACTCACAATTCATAAAGAAAATAACAAAAATAATAACAATGGGGATAATACCAAAAACATGCATAATGATGAAAACTAGAGGAATTAAGACTAAAACAACGAAGGAAACTACAATCAACAAATGAAACTAAAAAACGATCTAAAAACAATAAAAGAAAAATCAAAGAAAACGATGCAATAAAGAGAGAGTAAGAGTAAAAACTAATCTAGAGAAAAGATAGAGGAAGAGAGGTATACCAACAATGGAGGAAAGCTAGAAATAAGGAAAATAAAGATGCATGCAAATAAAGGTGAAGCCTTGATGAAGAAAACAATGGATTTGTCACTAATCCTTTGATGATCTCCAAAGAAGTTCTTGATTAAAGCTAGAATTCCTTACAATAACTTGAATCTAAAGCTCGATGAAGAAGATGAAGATTGATGAAAACTATGAATGCCTCTATAAAAATCTTCTAATTGCCTCTCCATTTATCTAAGTAGTGTTCTAATTTAAGTTGTGGTAGTCTAATTAGGTTAAACTATATATAGTAGTAGCTTAATGGATCACTAAATAAATCAAGCCCAAATCTGATTTTTGCACTTTGAGTGAGACTTTTGCCCTATGTATCTTCAGAGGGTGAAACATCACCCGGTGGACTTTTCCTCCACATTTTGCATTTGGGGGCCTCGCTTCCGTCAGGTGAAACTTCACCCGGTGAGTGAAAGTTTCGCCCGGTCATTTCGCTCAGTGGGTTCAATTTCCTGAAGATCTTCGGAGAGGTCGAAATGTCGTCGGGCGAAACTTCGCCCGGTGGTTTCTCATCGGGTGAAACTTCACCCGATAGTTTCCTTGACCTCTTTTCGGGTTTCGCTCTTTGTCGTTTGATTGTTTGGACTTTTGGCATTGTGCGTTGCTTTTGGACGGTATTCCACTCTCTTGTGCTCGTGGAAGCTTGAACATGCTCTTGGCGACGAATCCTATCAATATAGATAGAAAAACTACCAAAAACACGTTAAATGCACAAGGGAGACGCTAATGTGAGAAAGACTAAGAATAGGGTGATGATCGGATTCTAATCTCACAAAAACGGAGGAAAACGAGTCTAAATAGGAGAAAAAATGAGGTAAATTTAGCACACATCAAATCCCCCACACTAAACCGTTGCTCGTCCTCGAGCAAAGACCCAAAAAGAAACTACATACTAATACTACTAAGCTAGACTATGCTAAGCCGACACGAGGCAATTAACGGGCCCACTCCGTCCCTTCAACTCACTTTGGAATATCTATGAGGTAAGGTACTTCAATGCAAGGCAAGTTGGGTCTTGCTCAAAAATGGTGGATGCGACTAAGCACACAAAAACACATAAGCACAAAAGAATAGGCACATCCAAAGAGAAAATAAAACACTGAATCCTCCATCGAGAAAGCGGGGAAGACACTGATTACTCACCTAAAACAATCATGAACATTCCAAAGAAAATCACCCAAGTAGACATGGACCAAAGTCTAATAGTATAACATTAAAACAATAAAAGTGTTGATGAATTAGCTAGGTCCTCCCAATCTTCTAAAGGGGTACGACGGACTGTTAAAGAGAGTGGAATGAGTGAACCATGGAGTCATTTGACACTGTAGGTAGGTGCAATCCCGCTCTCTTTGGCTAAGGCCAAGAGGGTCGTTCCAAACTCGAATTATCCAAATTAGTCCAAACAAAAAGTGGAGAAGTGTTTAAAATTTGTGGTGGATTGACTAATCACTGCTATATTCCTTCTTCGAGACTCGATTCTCTAGTAGACACTTCACGACGAAAAGTCTATCAAAGGGCTTTTTTTTGGGAAGATGTTTTTGATGATATGATTCTCATTGATTCTTATTTTCTCTCCTTTGATTTTCATTTGTCTGTGCCCTTTTCTCTTGCTTCAGTTTGTTCTTTTTGACTTTTTGATGTGGTTCAAAACCAAGCTTGGAGGTTTATATTTGTAAACTTATTGTGATGATGTATAGGTGGAAGAAAAAATAGGTATCCAAGAACGCGCGCCATCCCCGGATAACCCACAAAAAGATGAGAATAATTTGGACTAAAGGTGCAATGGACATTCGATCAAGGTCACCTAGAAAACGGGATACGATAACCAAGGCCTAACTCTTCCATGGGTGGTCAAGGTGGTCAAATGCAAACCCCGAAGTAAACCTCTAGTAGAAAAGGTGGACTCAAGCTAAAAGATCAACATATTCATTGACATAGAGTCATTCTACTAGATTAAAGTCCAAAATCTACAATGGATTATCCACAATGAAATTTAAATTCTTGCAATAAGCTTGTAATCGGGTTTTCGAAAACTTTTAATCCTAGACACACTATACAAAATAAAAAACAACACAAGAAAAATAAAAAGGTAACTAAGAGAAAACACAAGTAAAGTCATGCACTCTGTACTCCATCGACATTCAATCACACAATCGACCACAATCCCAAAATGCTAATCTCTTCGAGAGCCTCTCAATAGCAACGATTCGCTTCTATACAAGCGTAAAGGAAAAACGAAGAGGAAAGAAGTTACCTAGCGGATTACTTCCATTATTTCCTCGTCTTGTGCTATTGAGGTGGTGGTTATCCTGTAAGAGTGATGACAAGAGTATACAAAGGACACGAAAACATAACGAAAATAGGGAAAAAGAAGGAAAATATTTTTGGTTTTTAGAAAATTTCAAATTTTTATGGATTTTGGAAAGATTTCTGAAAAAAAGATAGTAGATCCCCCCACACTAAAACTGTGCATTGTCTTCAATGGACAAGTAGGGGAAAGATTGAAAAAGACGGAAAAAGAGAAATAAGAGAAATCTTTTTGGATTTGTATGATTTTTCAAATGTTTTTGAGATTTTTCGAAATTTTGGGAAAAGAAAATAAAAGATAAAAAGGTGGTGGGCCTAGGTGTAATCACGTTACCTAGACCCTAGCCAAGTGGGAAAGAAAATGAAAATAAAAGAAAATAAAAGAAACTAAGTGAAAGGGCAAAAAATGGGCGTGGGTGTAGTCATATCACCTAGCCAGAATTTCGAACGAATTGGAAAAATTTGAGAAGGATGAGAGGATTTTGATTTTCAAAAATGATCAATGGCGTAATCACATCGCCTAAAGACTGGGAGCAATACCAAGGCCGAGTCGGCCACATCAATCAAAGGAACAACTTGCAAATATTGTTAGAAAATGAATAATCAACACAACGATAACGAGATATATGAACCGGGCATAACCCAATACATGCAATTATAGACTCATCTAAACTCACCTACCCAACCCGCTACAATACTCACAACACTGCCTACCGACTCAGAGAGAGGGTCTAGTACGAATAGTCATCAGACGCGTACGAAGCATTAGAAGACCTAGAGAAGTACCGCGTACTCTCAGAAGACGGCTGAGGAGAAAATTCCTCAGGACCGTCACTTAACGAGAGGGCGTAGTTTGACTCAATATCGCAGAGATTGTAAATCGTACGATCCTCGAGCAATGTATAATGAGCGTACTCCCATACTCTCCTTCCTCCCGACTCTGTTTTTGTCAATCTATATTCACCGGGTCCTAGAGGTAGGTCCCAATTGTGGTGAATGAGGATGGTGGTGTGGTGTGTATTGGGTACAATTAAAGTATGTCCATGACTAATATAGACGAGGCGATGATGGGGTACATGGAAAATCCAAGTAGGGAACTCGTCAAGCCAAATGGAGTTGTCAAGCGGGGTGAGGTGGTCGGTCGAGTAACCCAATTTGTTCGCTATGACCGTCATTAGACCTCCACAATCTAAGGAGGGGTATTCGGCATTGATGATGTGTTGAAAATGTAACGCCACGACGATGGGTAGGTCTAAGGGACTCGAATTACCGACTAAAGAGTCTAGAACCAATTGCAAGACGCACACATTAAGGGAATAAATATTATCGGCTGAGGGCCTCGGGCACACCATCTTTCGCCCTAGCGATCACGCCATTGGGCCTCGGGCGCGCAGCCCAAGGTTAGACTTGGTCTGACGCGTTGACTCGGGTTCGACTCTGCGTGTTTCGGGGCCGATTCGGATCCCCGGAGTCGGAATTGACTCTAGTTAGCATTGATGCGACCGTAATGATACGACTAAGACCATCTTGATGTTGAATTAATTTCTTTGAGTAGTTATTTGATCTGTTCTATAGAAAAATCATCTAAAACATTGTAGAATCGTGTCGTGTTGCAGTCCGATCATCATCAGGTGTTTTTCGGGCGCTCTTGCAGCCACTAGGTTCAAATCCGGGTGTCTAGAGAAGCCCCCACTTTGACTGAGACTTTGACAGGGCGAAAGTCAAAGTATAGCCACCCAGGTCAATCGAGGAGTACGACCTGGTGACTGTCCGCTCGGGTCGTTTTAAGTCCATTGGACTACGTACTAAGACTCGTCAGCCACGGTTTAGAAATCATACCTGATCTCCTTGCCTATGGTTGCGAGTTGAAGTTTGATCTGGATTTGTTTACTTTGACTTGGGTTTGAAGAGTTATTGTAGTTGATGAGTGCTTTGATCTTCAGAATACACCCCATGTTTGAGCATGTCCCTAGCCTTTCTAATTGTATTCTTTGGAATAAATCATGTCTATCCCTGGCCTTTGCGTAATGTATTCTTTGAAACAGATCATGTATGTTCCTGGACTTTGCACGATTGTTTTTCTTTGGAATAGATTATATCTGTCTTTGGACTTTGCATATTGTTTTCTTTGGAATAGATTCTGCCTATTCCTGGACTTTTGCTTTTGTATTCTTTGGGATAGATCACTGTCCGTTCTATGACTTTGCATATTGTATTCTTTGGAACAGATTCCTGTCTATTCCTGGACTTTGCATATTGTGATCTTTGGAATAGGTTCCATCTATTCCTTGACTTTGCATATTGTATTCTTTGGAATGTGTTCCATCTATTCTTGGACTTTTGTATTTGATGAGTGGTTGTATAGGCTTTTGGTAATTGTATTTGTATTTTGATCTTTCCTGGGATCGTTGCATAAACTCTTGGCGAGTGCATAATTCGTGTTTATATTGCTTCTTGCTTCATGGTCTTTTTGTATTTGGGACTTGGGTTCGTGATGTCTCGCTGGGGGTATAGATCGGTTGCTTTGGATTGAAGATTTGTTGGGTAATTGATTTGTTTTTGCAATTTTGTTGAAGAGTTTGCTATTTGAACTTGTCATTGTGAGAGTGATTTGAATCGATGGATACCGCTAGGGGTTTTTGTTGGTTTGCATAACAGGTGGTGTTGGCTTTACAAGACACTCTACTGGGGACGGTGTAGTATAATGGGTTGCTTTGTTGGGGATGATAATGTGTTTGGTTACCCTACCGGGAAGTCTGCCTTGGCTTGCTATGGTTTATGTACGCCTTTTTTGGTACTGACAAATGTGTCTGGATTAACCCAGTTTTGTCTTAAGCTGAAAGGTTAGGCGCGAGCCTTCGGGCAACCCAATGTTAAGGCGCCTGAACCCCAGTGCTGCAAAAATGAGGCGCATGCATTGAGGCGGTTGGAATTTTGTTTTATCGACCCAAGATAAAAACGCGTCTTGAAGGGCGATCATTCACTTCGCTCAAAACTCAAACGCGACTACCTTCTTGTTTCTCTTTCGCACCTTCGCCATTGTCAACCGTTTTGAAGCTTAATTTTTGCTCAACTTAGTAATGTCGACCCCAATTAAGTGTCCTATACTCACTATTGTCGATTTGAACTTGATCAGTCCGATTTTGATTGATTTTGATTAAATCTTAGAAATAGATTTGGATGTTTTGGTTTTGCTACGGCTACCACGGTTAACATTTCTGATCCTAGGATACGGCCGGGGTGTTACAAATGGTATCAGAGCAACCCTGCGACCGTGTATTTGGCACCTAGTAGGGGTGGATTCTGGGTCAGCGGTTATGCTGTCAGGCACAATGAGGACGTTGCGTTCTTCAAGTGGGAGTAATTGAAACACCGCACATTGATTGAAGATGTCCTATTTATGAGATTAAATGACTAGTGCTTTAAGAGATTGAAAGTACTACTCATATCAACAGAGTCCACTTTCTTTTCTGGTCATCCATGCAAAAGAACTCTACAGTTAAGCGTGCTTGAGTGGGAGTAATCTTAGGATAGGTGACCTCCTGGGAAGGTTTCCGGGATGCGCATGAGTGAGGACAAAATACGCTGGAAAGGACTCGTGTTGGTGAGTGGGACAAGTACAAAGCATGGCGGGTTTTTGGTCCTACGATTCGTCCGAGGTGTTTCAGTTATGATGCTTGTTCTTCGTTCCCTTTTCGAATTAGGGTAGTATAGAACTTGTAGGTGTATTTATTTGTTTGAAATAAAAGTTTGAAGGTCCTTTAATGGCCTCCCATGGCCATGTTTCGAAAATTAGGGTTTAGGGACCGATTTCAAGATTGTTCCCGTACTTGATTCTTGCAAACTTTCTAGTTTCTTGCTTGTGATTTTGTGGGTAGCTTGTATGTCAATTTTCGTGACCCAGAATGCACTCTAGGTCCTTTTGTGTGAGACTGTGAAGCATACGACGAACCAAATGAGACCGCAACGACGTCGGATTTTCTCAAAACCACTTTTATTGTGATCGTGGTCGAAAATGGGTGCTACGGGGCTTTTCGGAAGTTCCATAGCTTGCTTGTAAATTCTGAGCTTATTTTCACCTGCTTAGGCTGTCCTGACTTGACCCAGGACGTGTGTTTTGCTTTATTTTGCAGCTGGAGATGGCGCGGGACGTTCTGGCGAGGTCCCTATAGTTGGTACAACCGATGAGGCTTCTGGTTCAGGCTCTCTGACCGCGAGGATGGCCCGTACGAAACGTCAGAGTGGGCCCTCGCCTAGACTGGAGCCCGAGATGATAAATAAGGCTGACTTCGATCGTGTGAGGAGGCGTGTTTTACTCGTGACAGTCCAGAGGAGAAGACGGGTACCTAGGCGAGCCGACGAGGCCGAGGAGGTAGCTTACGTAGATCCTGTCTGGGCTAGGGATGGGAACGGACGACAATTAGTGCTCCGTCCAGATTTGCACGTCTCGAGTCGTACTATTAACGACAAGGTGAGCGTCCTTGATTATTTTTGATATCGATTTGTATTTATAAGGTTTGCTTATACTCTTGTATTGTCATGATTTGCAGCCCCTAGGTTCGATGAGGACCTTTTCGGGGTTTACGACGTGCTTGGAGGTATACTCTCAGAAGCTTACCCCTGAGGCTAAGAAGTTGGTCATGGGGACGGCCTTGGGTCCCTTAGTCAAGCATTGGGCTCGATTGGTCGGTTGCCAAACCAAGAGCAAACTGATGGTGATTAGAGCGATGGTAGATCGCTTTCATGACACTAACTCGACATTCCATATGTTGTTCGGAGAGGTTGGCCTGACATTGGAAGATTTTGGAGTGATCATGGGACTACCTTGGGATCTCGAGTTGATCAGGTAGGCATCAGAGGGCCCTAGATTAGATAGTACCTAGGTTAGGGGTTGGATAGGGGACTGCTTAATGCCTTCTGCTTACGGCTCACCCCATGCCTTGGCCAGCTCTTATATCACCAACCACTTTGAGAGAGTGACGGTCTTGGAGGGTCGGGAGCCCAACACGACGGTGCGGGACGCCTGTCTGTGGTAGTGGTATTTCCTATGTTCGACTCACTTCTCGGACAAGGGTGAAAGGTTTAGTACTAGGATTTTGTCCTTCCTGGCTGATTTGAGTCAGTTGGATCGTTTTGACTGGGTGACAACGGGTTTCGCGGAGATGATCCGCTGTTTGCGGGATATGGTGAGGCCGCAGAGTGTGGCCTTAGACTCATCCATACCCATCGTGGGTCCAGGTCTCGTGCTGGAGGTAAGTTACCTAACTTGTATTGGGTTTGGATTCCGGTTGGTTTTCTTTTGTCTGTTGACGGTGTCTTGGGTTTTGCAGGCTTAGATCTACTTTTACTTTCCATGTTTGGCGCCTAAGATGATGCTGGTTCGCCCAGCCAGGTTTCTGGCTGGGATCGAGTGGAGGCTGGCTCAAACCAAGATGACTACGAGCTACCACTCGACGGAGAACACGCTGGTGAACAAGCTTCGTCTTGAGGATGTAAGTTTTCTTTCATCTGCTTTCTTAGGTAGCCCCCAAGGTTAGGAGTTTTGAGATGCAATGCATGTTTGGTTTTTGCAGTTCGTGGCTCGTCCTTGGGCCGACTATGAGGGTTTGCCGGGGCATGTGGGGGCAGAGTTGAGGCCGAGGAGCTATCAGAGGATGCTCCTCCCGGGACTATTTTGCCCGGTTTGGCATATGGGGAAGAGGCTAGTGCGCCAGTGCCTCTACGACGAGTTTAGGGTCACAGTTGACCCTCCCTGGACCATGTTTAGGCCACCTACTACGACTGAGACCCGCGAGGACAGTGACGGTGAGGGAGGTGAGGCGTTACTGGTGCCCGATACCTCGTATGTGTCCCACGTCTGTCAGCGGCTGGCTTGCCACCGCATCGTGGTAGATATTTGGATTGTTCTTTGTTTTCTGTTTTATGGTTCGGGTTTTTCGTATTTTGAAATGGTGTGTTTTTGTTCTAGTTGGCCGATTCGGCTGATGCTATTCAGCCCCCAGACTTCCCCTTGACGTTGCTTAGGGTGGATACGGTCGGGATAGCCTTCACTGAGCTTCTTTCACCCTGCTCCGCGGAGAAATTGAAGGTTGGGATGGAGTGGCTCGCGACACGTATGGGCCTCGATTGGTACGTGTTGCTTTTGTTGATGGTTTTAGGCTAGCTGTTTATTTTGCTTTTTTTGTTTTTCTCTATGGGTAGTATGCCTTTCTCTGCGGGACGTTCCCGATATGGTTGTGCAGTTGGGAGCGCGGGTAGCTGAGCTTGAGGCGGTTGAGCTCAGTCTGATCCAGTTTGTACGGGCTCAGGATATCGAGAACGCTAGGCTTAAGGAGCAGTTGGCTCGGTTTCGGGGTGAGACCTCTGAACGGCGAGGCTAGGGCTGAGGTTTAGGCAGAGGCGGAGGCTAGAGCGGAGGCTGGGGCTATGACTGAGGATCATGCTACCGGTGTTACTGAAGAGGTCGAGCCTACAAGAGGGGTTCCCAGCATAGGGATGACTACCGTGGATATGCTGGCTGGTCTAGGTCGTTTGGCAGATGACGAGAAAGGGTGAGCTTGTTTTGGCTGTAGCGGCAGCCTGTAGGGGTCCTCTCTAGTTTGTAAACTCGGATTTGTATCAGATTTGTATATTTGTATATTCGATCAAACTTTCTTGCGCTTGATCGGCTTGCTTTGTTAGGCCCCTGGAATGTTAGCTTAGATAACACATAGTCACGTAAACACTCCAAGGTTGATTTGCTTATGGTTGAGCCGCGATTTAAGGTGTTTTAAATGCGTTAGGATTAATTGAGAGTGCAAAAATGCTTTTCGCGATGCTTAAATTTTGCTAGTTTGAGCCGGGAATTGGATCAAGTCGAACGTCGATTAAAACATTGGACTTAAACTGTGTAAAGAACGTTCAAAACATGTATAAGGTGTTTCATGACTGACGTTTTGACCGAGTGTGTATGTAATGCCGCAGACGTGTATAATCGTGTTAGGTTAATGACGCTTGTGTACAAAGCAAAGTAAAAAAAAGTTGGACCATTTTTTATGCTTTATTGACAATGCCGCGTAGGGCTACAACACGCATAGGTGGGGTAGCTTATCCCCCAAAGAAAAATAAATAAAAAAAACGTCTAAGTCCGGTGGATCGGAGTAACGAAAATGAGTTGTTCGTTGTTGATAAGGGAATTTCCGTTCTTGCGTTGTGCTTGTATCGTGTTTTTGAGCTTTGGAAAGGGAGATGACTGGTTTAGGAAGTCATTCTTATCTCTTGAGGTTGTCGAATAGTAGCGGGATGAGGCGCGTCACGTCGGACAGCCTGGAACTCAGGCGCTGGTCCCCTGGCGTCCTGGTTTTCAGGCGCCAGACCCCGGACGGGCGAATTCTCAAGCGCCTAGCCTGGGGCAGTCAGGTTCTTGATTATGAAATTTTTCTTAACTTTCCTTATTACGACGCTATTGTAGCTATATATACGGGTTATGGGTGCTCTCTTTTAGACATAATTAACACCCAAGTTTCTTGATAGCTCCTCTTGGTTTATTTGAGTCATGTCGGGTTTCGACCGTCTTTTGATCGAGTGGATGAACTCTTTCAAGAAAGGTGAACTTGTAGATTTGTTAAGTGGCGGTTTGTCTGTTGTTACGTCATTGAAGCAAATTAAGGTGCAAGATGGCTTCTTAATCGCATGTTCGCGCTTTTGGAATGTTAAGTATCATGTATTTGCATTTCCACGGGGTGACGTTGTAGACACCCAAATTTGGACCTGGTGGCTGCAGAAGTGCCCAACAAACACCCGATGACGATAGGACTGCAACGCGACACGGGTTCGCGTTGTTATAGGCAGTTTTCCTATAGAACGGATCAAATAATTACTCGGAAAAATTAAAAACTAACATGATGGCAACCTTAGTCGTGTCGTTACGGTCACATAGACACTAATTAGAGTTAATTCCGACGCCGGGACCCCGAGTCGGCCCCAAAACTTGAACCGAGTCAACACCGAGTCAAGCGAGCCTCAGGATGAACACCCGAGGCCCATTAATCCCACGGCGCTAGGTCAAGCCGTGGGGAAGCATTAACGTCCAAGCAAGATATCACACACCCGCCTCACGGTTTTGGAAAGTAACAAAACCGTATCCTCAAAATCCTAACCGCCCCGCCCGACGCGCCTGGGTCTCACCACGCCTAAGCCCAGGCGCCTGAGTCCTGGTGCGCCCAGGTCACGCGTCCATATGGACGACGAGGGCCGAAAACACCTATAAATACCCCGTTCGCCTCATTCATTCGACACACAAATTAACTCTTCTCTTCTCCCTCTAAATTCTTGCTAAGGGCTCGCACACCGACACCCGAGGCAAACGATCCACTCGATCGTAGTTCCGATAAAAAAGCAACATCGACGCTACTCCTCACCTTCGAGCACCCCACTCGATACCGAGGTGCCTGTGATCGACTAGCTCAAAACTAGTAACGAAGTTCTGCCGGATTAGCCGCAGAACTAGCCCTTAGCAAACGAAGCTCTGCCGGAGTATGTAGCCGCGGGAAGGTCAAACGGTAACGGAGTTCTGCCGGAGTCACTGGTCAAGCTAGGAGGATCCGCCTGTTGATCGAGTCGTCACTAGGTTGCCATCTAAACAAAACTTTCCATATTCGCACTTTCTATTATTATGCACTACGACAACACTAGATGTGGGCACTAGGCCCACAAACGTCTACTAAAATACGTAACGTCCCAACTTCAACCACAGATACTAAAACACACTAAATAGACCCGAGTAATTCCGAGATCCGTTCTCAAAACTATCTATGCATCGAGTCCCGTTTAGTGTATACTCTGAGGGTGCAACTCCTCACTATATGATTTACTTATATTCGCGTTTACAGTTTTTCATATGATTTATCGCTTTTATGAACTTATAATCGCATGCTAAATCACCTAACACGGAATTCAAAACGTAAAATAACTCCAAACTGAACAAAGTGATGGTCGGGTTCCGTATTAGTCCGGGTGCTCACTTTATTAGGTTCGACGCACCTCTATTAATGCTTAACCAACGCATCTTAAGCAGAATACCAGGTAAGGTAAATCACGAGAACGACTAATATCCGTATTATCGCGTTAAACCTGATTTGCTAATACGTACTCCCTCCGTCCCAATGAATTGTTTGCCTATTCCATATTGGGGCGTCTCAATGAATTGTTTGCCTTTCTATTTTAGGAATGTTTTTTATATGCAATTTGATCATTCTCATGAGTTTTGCTCTACATGTCACTCCCTCATTGGTTCCCTTAACCTTAGTGCCAAAAGGAAAGGCAAACAATTCATTGGAACGGAGGGAGTATAATATTAGTACTCTCTACTCTCCTACGTGCATCTTTTCATGGCCTGCTTGTCACGTGAAATCCCATACAAAGAATGTAAACACTACTATTTTGACGATAAAACTTATCTGTCCTTAAAACAACCGACATAGTAAAAGACATAGGGTTAAAACAACGAATGTTACAGTACTTCCACCACAACAAAAGAACTAGGAAATCAGCCCACAGATTGATTAGTAGAGGCCGCTATAGTGCGGGCGGGATTGGGTATTGACTTCTATCGGATGTTGGCTTCCCAATACGTACCCTCACCCCTTACTCAGAATCGACGGTTTCCGGATGTCCGAAACCATTGGCAATGAGAGTCATTCCAGGCATGGAGTGCTTAAGGGTACAAGTCTTTATCTTTAGGTCCCGTGCCACTCAACTTTGAGCCAGTAGGGGATCAAAGTTGACTTGAACGGTTTCCGAGTCTCCATAATTGACTCGGTGGCGACTCCACAAATCGGCAACGAATTCAGTTCACTAAAAAGGTCGCCTTACCAAATGAATCGGCCTTTAAACATTTACAACCACGTCTCGATCGATTCCCAAACGGAAACACGGGTGCCCGCACCCGTCAAGTACAAGTTCGGATCGTCATCCAAATCGAGGTTCGACACTTCGCCTCGTATGCGAGATCGGACCGGCCCCCGGTAGGGAGGGGGCCGCGTGGGTGGCCGCCGCCACACGTTGAAAACCGGGTCAGTCCCGCGCGGGCACGCGCGGGGCAATGGGCGTTGCGGACGGACGTCCACAGTTTGGCGACTTCACTGGGGGTTTGGAAACAAGTTTCCAGCGGTGGTGTGACTTGAACGAGGTCGGTGAAGCTCATTTTATAGTTCCTAGTTGTGGTCACTACAGGTTTTGGCCCTAAAAAGCCTACCCTAACCGATATCAGGACCAATCGACCTCTTCGCGGTAAGATCTCTAAGGATACGCGGAGAGACCCTTGATTGACGCTCCGGCCGCTTAACGCGTAACCCGCGGGAGTAATAAGCGGATAGCCCAAGCGGACGGTATGACACTCATCTCCCCAGATCATTGTCAATACCTAAGTAAAGACTATTCGTGGGCGGTAGCCTACCCTAACCTACCCGAGTCTGCATCCCGCATGAGTGTATGCATTCCTAGTTATGTGTAGCGTGTTTGAACAATCCAACCCAAATAAAACACTAAAAAGCTGGATTCAACCACGCCAACATATTCAACCGCACCCAATTCCGTTTTCTAAAATACTTCATCTTTCCAAAACGACCGTTTAAACGTCAATACTGCCACCAAATCTGGTTTCTAAAAAAGGAAAACGTTTTTTTTTAAAAAAAATACCGTCACCATGGCAAAATTCACACTCACTAATTTCAAAAAAAAAGTTTTTAGTACCATCGCCTTGGCCAAATTAAAACCCGTTAACAATGATTACCGTGGATGCAACCGAAACTCCCAATTAATGGGGTTAAGGCCACCACACGGTCACATTATATTTAAAAAAAATACACACATACCGTTAGCACAACCGAAGCTTTAATTAATGAAGCCAAGGAACCCAAAAACCGGTTACACTTTCAGAACACTTTTTTTTACAATGCACACCCCCACCGTCTAATACTAACCGACTAACGTGGGTTACTAATTTTAAGAGTTCTTTTTCCAAAAAAAAAAACAGAAAATTTATAAGAAACACTATTCACCACCTAAGTCCCTCACTGAGGATTTAGTCACACCTTTAAGGAAGCTGTCATCAGACTCCGCGCTCCATCACGAGCATCACGCACCCCGCGAGTATCGAACTAGCTAATTAATAGTAGTTTTGATAGAAGCATCACGTAATTATTTCCAAAAAAACATTTCCTCTAATAGAAATGCGCTCCTTTAAAAAAAACATATGTACAGTTCGTCATCATTTCCGATGCACACACATAGCAACGCACCTACACACCGTAGACAATATCGTCACGCCATCGCTATTTTCACAAACCACCCTTTTCAAAATTTGCAAAACTGGTCGTTTTCGAGAGAAATATACATCCTAATTCTTTGATCCTGGGCCAGGATCGTGATCAAACTCTTACGTCGTACAACCGAGTGCTTAACTGTCCATGTTAGCTATTAGGATCACCTCTACTCGAGTTCTTACATTTTTGGTTGTCTCATTCCGAGAAGTCCTCTTTAGACCTCGCCTCCGAGGTTTATGTCGAATCATCTCGTTACAGAGACCTAAGATCCATAAGGCGTTCCGCCGAATACACCAAGAGTCTAAAGCACTCGAGTCCCTAACCCAGTGATCGCGCACACACGCGAGTCAAGGGTCTCATTTACGCGTCGCTTAGTTACGAGCATTCCTCGAGTCCCTAACTCATCTGGTGGATCCAACCTGACCTTTTAATCCTTTCTCACTAGAATCACACCCCAACATGTCGGTAGGTTCAAGCGCCATCAAAAGCATCCGCAACGATGTCAATACCCTAGCCAAATTGGTTCACAACATCCATGCTTCAGTAACCCTTTTGACTTTATCCGTCCGCTACATCGATAGCCGCCTCAATTTCCTTGAGAGTAGAAACACCGAAAGTGATACAAACACTAACCTGAGTGATTACCATGCCCAAAAGCCTACCTAGCTTAGGATAGATTATCCCAATGCTCCGCCCGATCGGAGCTTCCAAAAGTCGATACGGAAGGAATGACAAGACCTTACAAGGCCACACCCAACAAGTAAGAAGGTCACCAAGAAAGTTTACCCCAATCAACTAATCATACACCGAAGCCCTTAGGTGCCTAGTCGATCAAGGGTTACTCTCACCTTTGGGTCCCACTCCGGACCCACCAGTCGACAAACGAGGCAAAAGTTGGACCCCTAATGCTTATTGCCTATACCACCGTGGCAATGGGCATGATACCGAATCCTGTTTCGACTCAAACATACCATACAAGATACGATAGAAAATGGGACCATTAATCTCCCTCCACCCGAGCAACCAAACAATACCACAAACCCTTTTAGCGTTCACACTCTCCCTAGCGACACCATCGGTTGTTCCCACCGGGACCCTACAGAGGAGAATGTCCGGAATATCGAGGAAAATCCTGACAACCCACGGGCATCCACCGAGACAAGTAAATTTGTGTCCTAGTCAGAATCTAGTTCGTCTTAGGGCCTATACCTAATAGTATAAAAAATGTCTTTTATTTTTACATCGAGTTAGGAGGTGCGAGGGGAGCTGTCCTCCACCCCCCCCCCCCCCCAAAACAATATCTCGGGCGCATAGCCCGCTTATTACTATCAATAAAAAGAAATAAACTTTTCTTCCTTTATAATGCGCCTCGACAATCGCTTAATTTAGTAACGCACTTTCTTGCTTAGAACTTGATATTATGCCATTTATCGATGACAATAAAACATACCTCAAAACAACGAGGAATAACAAGAGTTGAGATCCCGTGTTCCTTTTTATTACCTATTCCATGTCTGGTGTAGAAAGCCACATAGATATCCCTTAGAACGAGCATTACCGAATCCTATGACGAATCTAGATAATCCCTTAGCTTGTGATCAAGGACGGAAGGCAAACTCATTTCCCACAATAAACATTCCTCAAATAAAGACCAACCAATTCACACCATAGGGGCTAATCTGACAAAAAAATAAGAGTCTGAAATGGCCAAAAGGAGCCAAAGGAAAAAATGAAACCAAGTCCAAACTAAACTGGCCCAATTCAATGATCAAGACCAAACTTGATAAGTGTAGTTAGTAGCGCCTATTTTGTTGTGTTTAGTCCCGATTTCTCTTGTGAAATCGCTCTTTGGAGCGGTTTCTGAGCTACTTATGCTTCTTCTAGTTCGTTTTAGGTTCCCAAGACCATTCATGGAGAGATGGAACGATTCCGACTCGTTTCCGGCACTTTTGGAACCAACGAAGAGAAGCAACGATCACCCGGTGGCTTAGACTCGATCCCGAGACCTTGGGACCCATTCCCGAGCCCCTTAGACTCGATCGCGAGCCCCGAGAATCGATGAGAAGCCCATGAAAAGCAAGGAGGGACCTTAGAGCTCTTATTGGAGGCCTACAAGACCCTTCCCGGGCGGGATAGTGGCCTTCCCGACCGGGAAGGAGTGTGCAAAAGAGACAGCTCCTGTTTTGCGCCATCCCGGCCGAGAAGGACTTCGTCCCGGTCGGGACCACCACCTTCCTGGCCAGGATGGCAGAGCTGCAGCCCGCTTTTGCTTCCTTTCTTCCCCTTTCCTCTTATAACCCTATATATACCCCCCTCTTGTAATCTTAGCTTATGTTCTTCATTACCCACTAAACCCTAGACTACTTTAGCATAGATTAGCATAGATTAGTGTAGATTAGTCTTTAGTTTATCCTTAATCTTAGATTATCCTTGTATTAATTGAATTCTTGAAGATCTCTACCAAGATTGACAACCTTGGTAGATGTATTTGGGTTTTCTCTTCTATGCAAGTTTTCATTCCTCCTTTCATCTTCTAGTATGGTATAATCTCTTTTCCCTTCTCTTTATCTTGTTTGTTCATTCAAGTTTTAATCTTTGTTCATTGTTTTGTTCATAGTTCATAGTTTTCACTAGTTTCATTATGTATGTTTTGTTGTTTGTGTGGATTTCTCTTGTTTATGTTAATGTTTGTTTAGATATGTGTGAGTAGACTTTTTGTGGGGTTAGTAGGGTGATTAAGTGTTGATTATGGATGATTAGGGTTTGATTGAGGGTAAAGGTTGATCCTTTTGTTACTAGTCACATGTTGAACACTCCATGTGTTTGTTGAATTGCTTGTTTGAGTAGAATTGGCCATTCCTCTCATGCTAGTCTTCTTCTTCTCATATTGTGGTTGACTTGTGATTGAATTCTTGTGTTTTCGGGTTTAGTCTTTGACACGAGAGTGCGGACTTTGGTTTTGACGCGAGAACGCGGACCGACCTTGCATAAGAATTCGGGTTTTGTCTTTGACACGAGAGTGCGGACATAGGCCTTGACGCGAGAGCGCGGACCATCCTTAGTAACTAGGTGAACCTTGCACCATCGATCTCCCAACCATCCTACTACACTTATGAACCCGACCTAACCCTATTCTTTCCTTATTCTTTATCCTTAGCTTAGTCCTAGTCTTAGTTTACCACCCCTTCCTATCGTCTTTGGTTAGCTTGGTCCCGAGACCTAGTCTTGTATTTGGGTGAAACTTGGTCCAAACCCTCTTTACCGTCCCCGTGGATTCGACCCGACTTGCCCTATCTACGTGTTAGGAATAGGTTGTTTTTTTATTGATCGGTGGGGATCCACGACAAATCCCTCCCATCAATTTGGCGCCGTTGCCGGGGACGGTGCTA
The DNA here is from genome assembly GCA_958450325.1 of Agrostemma githago. Taxonomy (NCBI): domain Eukaryota; kingdom Viridiplantae; phylum Streptophyta; class Magnoliopsida; order Caryophyllales; family Caryophyllaceae; genus Agrostemma; species Agrostemma githago. Next base: position 11,615,476 of record OY288242.1, read on the forward strand.
GTTTAGACTTTGTTTTCCTATTTACTTGATTTTGTCTTCGTTTTTGTAGTTTTTTTGTTTTCTTTTGCTTCTTGTGTGTGTGAAGTTTATTTCTTTCTTGTCTAGTGCTCAAAAAGCACTAGACTTCTCACGTTTGCTCTTAGTCTACAGTTTGTGCCTATAGGTGGTGACCATCTTCTTCTTTACAACTTAGAGCCGCTTTAACGGACGGTTGCTAGATTGAGAGGTCCTCAACCGGGTACGAGCCACAATTTTCGAGTATAGCATGAGGTTCGATCTAAACTCCCCACCCATAGAAGCCGCAACAAGCTACTCCTCTTCCTCCATGAATCGAGATTATGCCGTGATGTCTCCAAGCTACCACCAAGCTTTATCGGGTAATCAAGAAACCCGTGGGTATGAGCCTCAAGGTTATGAAAGCCAATTTCCCCAAAACCCACCGTATCACCAATCACCTCAACCTCACTACCCACAATATGATGCCCCTCCGCTTGGGCATCATCAAGGTTTACAAGTAGCACTCCTAAACCCCAATGACCACCAAATGCCCAACTTGGAGCTATATCAATCATTTCTTCAATTTCAAAGGAGCCTACAAGAAATGGCCATTCAAATGCAGGAATTCTTGGCCCATTATCGAAGGGAAGCCGAGGCGATGGATGCTCGATTAAATGCGTTATCGGTTAAAACCATAATGTTTGTATCCCGAACATCGCAACTCGATGAAGGGTGCTCACTTGAGCAAAGGGAGCAACCTAATCACGAAGCCGCCGATGAAGGTCCTTTTGGTAGCGAAATTTCCTTTGAAGAACCTCAATCGTCTACCCTAGAAGAGGCGAAAGAGGAGATAATCCTTGATGGAGGAGTTTTTGGTGAAGAATTGGGTGAGGATAGTGGGAATTTGAAGAGTTTCATTGATGAAAACACCGATATAATAGAGGAAAGTCAAGAGTCCACCCCCTCTATACTTGTTGAACCTTCAATCCCCACCGCTTGCCCTCCTCTTGAGCTTCATGCCGCTTCTTGTGAGACTATTGTTGAGGATGTTGAACTTTGGGATGAGTTGAGTGAGGTGATAAGTGTTGTGAAGTCATGGGACACGAATGAAGTAATCAAGTCGCCCATGTGTGATAACCCAATGAAATATTGTGAACCCCTTGTGTGTAATTTGGATCTTAGTTTAGAGGAGGTTGAAACCGCTTGCTTGAGTTTCAAATCTCTTATTATTGATGATGTGGGGAAGAACGATGTTTTAGGATTTGAAGATATTGGGCCGAAACTTGTTGATGACTTGGGTTTTCTTGATGATAAGAAGAGGGTTAAACTCCCTTTTGACACTTGTGCTAGAATTTTGAGCTTTGGTTGTGCTAGGAGATGATGCTTAGGGAGGAAGAGATCGGTAAGGCTTGTAGGATGGATAGACCCCGGATACAACATGCAAGATGACGTTGGGTCGTTGGATTTCTACTTCTTGCCTCCACCTTGGAGGCCGTGGAGAATAGCTTGGCTTGGGCACTCTTTGGGCCTTCATTACGATGTCGGTCGTGCGTTTGACTTGCTCCTCCAAGCCCTTGAGGGCTATGGTTGAAGAATGAGAGTCCACCATCCTCGGTTTGACAGAGTCCCTAAAGAACCGTCATGTTGTATATTCTTCTTCCTTCTTCTTTAGAGTTCTTGTGTTTGTAATTGTGTTATTTATAATTTTGTTTCTAGGATTCGTTTGATTTGTGGGATCCTTGTAATCTTGGAATTTTTGATGAGCGATGTGAGGGAGGGATTTTGATGAATGTGTTTGAGCTTATTTGATAGGTGAGAAGTGAAGGTGAAGCTTAAAGAGGAGTGGTTATTGATAAAGCTTGGGTTGTGAGCAAGGGAGTCGGTTTTTGAAGCTTTGGACAAGCTTTTGGGGTTATAGAGGGTTAGAGGACTCTTCCCGGCCGAGAAGAGTGCATCCCGACCGGGAAGGATGAACCATCCCGACCGGGAAGGATGTCATCCCGATCGGGATGAGTGTACCAAAAATTGGGTTTTCTGGAGTGTCATCCCGACCGGGACGGGTGTGTCATCCCGACCGGGATGATGGCATGCTCCTTCTTTTGGCCTCTTCTTTGTCATTCGAGCCCACCCAACCATTTTATACCCCCTCCAACCTCCCTACCTATCCTTTCCCTTATCATATGACCCCTAAACTTCATATACACACATTCACTTCTTTTTCTCTTCACTTTACACCGACTTTCACATCAAATCCCACCTCCTTATACCCTTGTACTTTAACCATGCGGCCTTATTGAGAAGGAAGAGGAATAGCAATGACAAAGACAAGCTACGTGCCGATACCGACCTATGAGACGATGGAGCGAGTGAGTTGCTAACTGCATGGTACGACAACTATCCTTTCTTTTCCGTCTTTTATTGCTTGTTTTTTTTTGTTAGTTCCCCTTCCCCTTATCATTTGTGTCATGGTGGCCCTCGGGGCCTTGGTAATGGTTGCTCCCGACTCTCGATGACTTGACCACATCGAGAGTCATTTGAAAAATCCAAATTTTACAAGATTTTCACCTTTTTGTAGGAGTTAGTCGGATTTGGGCGGAATCCGGGCTAGGTGACTTGATTACACCTAGTCCTCCCCTCCCATTTTCCTTTTATTTCTTTCTTTTTATTTCTTCCCCCATCCATATCTTTTCTCGTCTCGGCCCATGGTGACTTGACTACACCCCGGCCGGACACATTCTACCCTTTTCTCCACTTTTCTTTTTGATTTTTAGCTTTATTTTCGTAGTTTCTTTCCTTTTTAGTGTCTCCATACACTACGGTCGAGCATGAGGACATTGCTCGGTTTAAATGTATGGGAGTGATATTCTATCGTACTTAGCTTTATTTTTCATAGTTTCTTTTCGAAAAAATCTTAAAAAGCCATAAAAATTTGAAAATTTTTCACAAAAATCAAAAAGATTTTCTTTTGTGTGTTTTTCTCTTTTTGTGTCATTGTGTCGTACTTTTGTTGTGTTGTGCGTGTTTTGCCTCCCTTTCTCCTTGTAGGTCGCTTAATCACCGTTAACTTTGGAGGGCTTTCAGGACATCCAGTAACATATTTTTATCCCTTTTTCCTCTTTATCTCTTGTGGAGTTTGGAGGAGAATTTGTGATGATGTGTGCTCGGGTGGAGCTTTGTAGAGTTTGAGGTTGATTTGGTGGCTTGTTTGGAAATTCGGGGTGGTGTTTATTCTCTTTGTGTGTTTGTTTTGTTTTGTTTTGTCATCTTTGTCTCATTTTCCTTCATTTTCGTCGTGTCTTCGTCTTTTGATGTGTAGTTGTGTCTAGCGTGTAAAAAGGTTTTCGAAAACCCGGTTTTGAGACTAGTGTGAAAGTGTTTACTTTCCCTTCCTAGTGATGTAAATCGAGTCTTGAACTTTAGTCTAGTAGAATGACCCTAAATCAATAGTTTCGTTGGTCATTTACCTTGAGTCCACCTAGCTTACTAGGGATTTACTACGGGATTTGCATTTTGACCATTATGACCACCCACGGTGAGAAAAGGCCTTGGTTGCCGAGTCCCGTCCCTTAGGTGACCGTGTTCGGAATTGCTTCGATTAGTCCAAGTTTCTCCCCTTTTTGTGGGTTTGAAGGGAAGGACGCTCCCCGACTCACCCATTTCCCTACCTTCTACACATTTCCGCAAAATAAAGTTGCAATATGTTGAAATTTCTCTTTCTTAGTTCCAAAAAGAAGTGCCTACACTCATATCAAGCCAAAAGGGCAAAGAAAAGATAAAAAAGAAAGAAAAAGAAAGAAAGAAAAGAAAGAAGAAAAAGAAAAGGCACAACAAAAGAAAAAAAAAACAAAATACAAAAGAAGAAAAAGAAGTGGCATAGCAACTCAAAAGCCAAATGCGAAAGAAAAGAATGCCAAAAGAAAACCGTCTCACAAAAAGAACCCTCACCCTAAAAAATAAGCCTTTTTTCGATCGTTACCGTGAAGAGCCTACCAAAGGACCGAGTCCCTAGGAAGGATGATAGCGGTAATAGTCGGTCTTCCCTCATTTTGCATTCATATCCACCTTTTTACTTGGACTAGTTGGGCGATTTTAGGCATGGGACGACCCTCTTGGCTCATCGCTAAAGGGGGCGGGGTCTCACTTACCTACAGTGTCGACTAACACCGTGGTTCATCCTTTTTCCATCCCGCCGATCGTCCCGTAGTACGTTCTTAGAAGGTTAGGAGGAACCTAGGTAAGTTACCAACGTTTTTATTGCTTTGTTGTCATACTATTAGAGTTTAGTTCATTTCGATTCGCACTATTAGCTTGGGAACTTTGTCGCTTGCCTTGAGTCCTTAACCGGTGTCTATTTCACCGCTTTGTTGAGGGAAGCGGTATTTGTTTGTCTTGGATGCAGCCGTTTGGTGTCTGTTTGTGTGTGTGTTTGTTTGATGGTGTGTTTTTGTGTCCGGTTGCATCCACAGTTTTGTCGCAAGACCCCACTTGCCTTGCGGAGAGCACTTGTCCTCTAAGTGTTCTCGCGTGAGTTGAAAGGGCGTAGGGTGCGCTAATACCCGCTCGGCTAGTAGTATAGTACTTTTAGTTAGTTTGTGCATACTCGAGGGCGAGTAAAGGTTAAGTGTAGGGGAGTTGATAATTGTAGTTAGTAGCGCCTATTTTGTTGTGTTTAGTCCCGGATTCTCTTGTGAAATCGCTCTTTGGAGCGGTTTCTGAGCTACTTATGCTTCTTCTAGTTCGTTTTAGGTTCCCAAGACCATTCATGGAGAGATGGAACGATTCCGACTCGTTTCCGGCACTTTTGGAACCAACGAAGAGAAGCAACGGTCACCCGGTGGCTTAGACTCGATCCCGAGACCTTAGGACCTATTTTTGAGCCCCTTAGACTCGATCCCGATCCCCGAGAATCGATGAGAAGCCCATGAGAAGCAAGGAGGGACCTCAGAGCTCTTATTGGAGGCCTACAAGACCCTTCCCGGGCGGGATAGTGGCCCTCCCGACCGGGAAGGAATGTGCAAAAGAGACAGCTACTATTTTGAGCCGTCCCGGCCGAGAAGGACTTCTTCTCGGTTGGGACCACCTCGTTCCGGTCGGGACCACCACCTTCCTGGCCGGGATGGCAGAGCTGCAGCCCGCTTTTGCTTCCTTTCTTCTCCTTTCCTCTTATAACCCTATATATACCCCCCCTCTTGTAATTTTAGCTTATGTTCTTCATTACCCTCTAAACCCTAGACTACTTTAGCATAGATTAACATAGATTAGTGTAGATTAGTCTTTAGTTTATCCTTAATCTTAGATTATCCTTGTATTAATTGAATTCTTGAAGATCTCTACCAAGATTGACAACCTTGGTAGATGTATTTGGGTTTTCTCTTCTATGGAAGTTTTCATTCCTCCTTTCATCTTCTAGTATGGTATAATCTCTTTTCCCTTCTCTTCATCTTGTTTATTCATTCAAGTTTTAATCTTTGTTCATTGTTTTGTTCATAGTTCATAGTTTTCACTAGTTTCAATATGTATGTTTTGTTGTTTGTGTGGATTTCTCTTGTTTATGTTAATGTTTGTTTAGATATGTGGGAGTAGACTTTTTGTGGGGTTAGTAGGGTGATTAAGTGTTGATTATGGATGATTAGGGTTTGATTGAGGGTAAAAGTTGATCCTTTTGTTACTAGTCACATGTTGAACACTCCATGTGTTTGTTGAATTGCTTGTTTGAGTAGAATTGGCCATTCCTCTCATGCTAGTCTTCTTCTTCTCATTTTGTGGTTGACTTGTGATTGAATTCTTGTGTTTTCGGGTTTAGTCTTTGACACGAGAGTGCGGACTTTGGTTTTGACACGAGAGCGCGGACCGACCTTGCATAAGAATTCGGGTTTTCTCTTTGACACGAGAGTGCGGACATAAGCCGTGACGCGAGAGCACGGACCATCCTTAGTAACTAGGTGAACCTTGCACCATCGATCTCCCAACCATCCTATTACACTTATGAACCCGAGCTAACCCTATTCTTTCCTTATTCTTTGTCCTTAGCTTAGTCCTAGTCTTAGTTTACCCCCCCCCCCCCCCCCCTTCCTATCGTCCTAGGTTAGCTTAGTCCCGAGACCTAGTCTTGTATTTGGGTGAAACTTGGTCCAAACCCTCTTTACCGTCCCCGTGGATTCGACCCGACTTGCCCTATCTACGTGTTAGGAATAATAGGTTTTTTTATTGATCGGTGGGGATCCACGACAAATCCCTCCCATCAAAACTCAACGGTCAAAATGAAACTCCCAATCATTCAATTCGACCTTAAGTGCAAAGTCCGAAGAAAAAGCAAAAACAAAAGAGAAAAATAAAAATGAACAGACCAGTCAACTATCACCAAGCACCCAAATACTAGTCTCCCTGCATTGCAACCCCTAAGACCTTCCCGAGACACTTGTTAGGAGACAGTCCGGAATTTTGAGGATTCAAGCTCGATAGGATAACCCCAACCGTTAGGGCAAGACATGGAAATCAGATCCCACGTAATTTACATTCCACCCGATTGAAGTCTGAGTCATTTTTGCTCAGCTTCCCCTTTCCTACCACATTACGAAATCTTAGCCCATAGCCCTAACTCCACAAAAATCAAGCTCCAGATTTTGATCCATTGAAACCACTTACTACCTAGCTCTACATTCCAAAACCATCCAAGGCAGTCACCCTGACCCAAACACGGTATCTCGGTAATTGTCACTTTCAAGGGCTTACACCCGACCATTTCACATTAATTTTTAACTAAGCTGAAAACCCATGTGAATATACTCTAAACATCTCACATCGATAATTGGCATAACGAGTCTAAAGCAAAATAACTCACATCTAAAAAGAACTACGAACATGGTTTGATTCCGTCTAAAAGAAGATACGTAGGCAACCCGTTCCCCGGGTACAACCAAACAACCGAAAAAACAAAAATCGATTAATCGATCCATGTATAAACCGGAACTCCTTTTACGACCCGACCCCCGAGTGATTTAAAATGACGAAGCACAAACGACGAGCCGAGGACGGGGTGAAAACCCGAAAGGGCGCTCCGGGCAAAATGAAGAAACGAGTTGCGAGCTGTCGTAAAAAAAAAGTACAAAAAAGGGTGAGCCGAGGACAGAGTGAAAACCCGAAAGGGCGCTCCGGGTAAAATGAAGAATCGAGTTGCGAGCCACCACACAAAAAAAGGAAGAAAAAAATAAAAATGCGCTTCTCATTAATAACATAATTCAATTAAATCAATCCTTTGTTGAGGCCCCTTTACATCAAACATCCAAAATCCGGCTACCCCGAGAAACGACGACGCGTCAAATAAAATCCCACAAAAAAGTAGTGCTAATACACCACATAATGTCAATTAATACAACATAGTACTAAACGGTTTCTCTACCGGTCCAACTTTTCCTTTCCCTTGCCTTTCGGGTATACTTGCTCGGATCTTTCACCATCGACCCCTCCTAACACAAGCTTCCACCGCCCTAGCCAAAAGCGAGCCCAACCAATCCCACGTCGCCTTCTCACTCACATTTTCAATATGAGTCTTGTCGGTCTTGGCCCGTTGAGATAAGCTGACGAATACTAGGAACGGTAATGCCGTCTTCGGTCGGGCACTTAGCAACATCAGCCCACATAGCTTCCTTATTCTGTGGTACAATCATCTCAACAATCTTTAACCTTTCTCTCACACCCGACAACCCCGAACGTCGGGAACGACCTTCTGACGTCGCAAAACCCCTTTCCAAAAGCCAAAATGCCCGCACAAGAGTAACAGGTCCACGCAGATATCACATTTCACCCGTCGGATCCACCAGACTTAGACGTCTTTTAATTTTTTTTAGGGGGATAAGCTACCCCACCTAGGCGTGTTGTAGTCTTTTAACGGTTATCGTCAGGTCGCGTCTGTAGGCTAACAAGGCAATATTAAGAGTATGCAAAACGTGGTCTAACTTTTTTTTTCAAAAAGTGTTCGGATTTTAAATTTCGATTTCATACTAAAGCTCATCTCCTAATATATGCGGTCAAAACACACCAATGTTTACGTTAACATTTTACATCTCGAGTCAAAACATTTTAATCGACGTACTATCTGATCCGATTTTCGGCTCAAACTAATGCGTTTAAAAAAAAAACCCCGAAAAAACTTTTTCGTACCCTCATGCAATATCAACGCATTCTAAAACATCCTGAACTACAACGAAGTCGCAAACAAACCGAACTTGAAGTGATTACTTGTCAATCTAGGTAAACAATTCACCAAACGAAAACGCAAGACTAATCTAACCAATTCAAATACTAAAAATCTAAAACAAATATACAAAATATACAAATCCTCATACGAATCGAGGCTAAGAAAGACCCCTAGAAGCCGTGCCGACGGCAATCACGATCTCACAAAGCTGGTCATCTAACCCTAGGTCCTCCAGGTCTATAAGAGGGGACTCACTATCGTCCATCCCCGACAGCATATCTAGAGTAGCTGTCTCGAGATTCCCTCCAACCTCTTCCGTAGCACCCGTAGCCTCAGCTTCAGCCCCAGCCTCCCTTTCAATCTGATGCCTAGCCTCACCCTGTGCTGAGGTCTCGCCCCGGGACCGAGCCAGCTGCTCCTTTAGGAAGGCGATCTCATCAGCTCGAGATTGCAGGAGCCGTTGTGCCTCAACCTCTCTCGCCTCGAGCTCGGTCACCCGAGTCTCCAACTGCCCCACCATATCCGGAACATCCTGCAAATACACTTAAGCATTAGGAAAGTACACCAGCAGCCTAGGAAGCCACCTTAGTCACGTAAACTCACCGATCGAGGCCCTGAAGTGTCACGGGAAAGCCTCGAGGCATAGGCCCGGAAGCGGTTGGCAGCCTGCCATAACCGTTGATGGCAAGCCGAGGAAACCTAAAAGTGCAACCATAGAAGTTAGGCAAACCGACCCTAATTCTTAGAACCCAAATGAAGAACGAAAACCAAGACTCACCCGGTACACCCGGTCTCGCCACTCAATCCCGGTGATGGTGGGAATTTGTCGTGGATCCCGCCGATCAAATAATAACCAACTAGACCTAGTGGGTAGCTAGGGTTAGTCGGGTCGAATCCACGGGGACGGTAAGAGGCGTCTAGACTAAGGTCACCTAAAAACGAGAATAAGTCCACGAGCTAAACTAAACTAGAGTAATAAGAAGGGGAGAAGGCTAAGGCTATGACTACGGTAACGGAGAGAACAACCAAAGAAACGGGCTAGGATTAGGTCGGGTTCAAAGGGGCAATGGAATGGTCAAGGAAGAGTAAAGGTGAAGGGGGTAGTCGGGTAATCTAGGTGTGGTCCGGGCTCTCGCTACTTAGACCAACCTAGAGGTTCCACCTAAAACCCATTTTGGCGACACACATGACAAACGGGGCTACTAGCGTGTTATCGTGGCCTAGGTCGCATCCGGGATCTCGCTACTTAGACCGACCTAGGGGTCGTCCTCACCGGGCTCTCGCTACTTAGTGAGGGAACCAAACCCACGAGCAAACTATTACCCACAAGAGAAAGTCAAGAAAAACAAGCATATGCATACAAGTCATTCAAGCATTTCAACAAACATGTACCATGCATCAAACCAAGAGGAAACCCAAATCTTCCACCAACATCTCCAACAATCCCTTAATCATCCAATTAACACCCTAATCACCCTACTAACCCTAGCAAGAGTACTACTCAAACATAATCAAACTACAACTAACAAGAACAAGAGGAATCAACATAAGAATCCAAACATGCATAATGGAAAACTAACAAGGATGATGAACAAAACAATAAACAAGAACTAAAGATTGTAACTTGATTGATAAACAAGGATAAAAAGAAGAGAAAAGAAGATTATACCATACTAGAGAAGATGAAAAGAAGAAATCTTGCATAAATGGAAGAAAACCCAAATACATCAACCAAGGTTGTCAATCTTGGTTGGATTCTTCAAGAATTCCCAAATTACAAGAGTAAAACTAGGATTAACTACTAATTACCGACTAATCTACTCTAATCTAAACTAATCTAACCTAAAATAGTCTAGGGTTTAGTGGGAAGTGAAGAACATAACATAGGAATACAAGAGGAAGGGTATTTATAGGGTTACAATGCAAAGGGAGATGAAACAAGCACTCACGGGCTGTAACTGGGCCATCCCGTCCGGGATGAGTTGGTCCCGGTCGGGATGAGGTGGTCCCGGTCGGGATGGACCCCTTCCCGGTCGGGAAGGCCTCAAAACAGCAGCTCCTCTTTTGTGCACTTCATCCCGGACGGGTTGAGGTCATACCCGTCGGGGATGATTCTTGTAGGCCTCCAATATGATCCTTTTGGTCCCTCCTTGCTTCACATGGACATCTCATCGATTCTCGGGACTCGGGATCGGGTCTCGGAGGCTCTGGATTGGGTCCCAAGGTCTCGGGGTCGAATCCAAGGCATCGAGTGATCGTTCCTTCACTTCGTTGGCTCCGAAAAGTGTATGTATTGAGTCGGAATCGCTCCAACTCTTCACGAATGTTCTCAGGAACCTGAAACGAACTAGAGGAAGCATAATTAGCCCATAAATCACTCCCAAGGAGCGATTCCACAAGGAAAATGGGACCAAAACACTACGAAATAGGCACTACAAACTACACTTATCAACTCCCCCACACTTAACCCTTACTCGCCCTCGAGTAAGCACAAACTAACTACTAAACTAGCCGAGCGGGTATTAGCGCACCCTACTCCCTTTCAACTCACGCGATAACACTTAGAGGACAAGTGCTATCCGCAAGGCAAGTGGGATCTTGCGACAAAACTGTGGATGCAACCGGACACAAAACACATAAACAACAAACATACAAACAAACAGACAAAGGGTTGCACCCAAAAGAAAAGAAATACCGCTTCCCTCAAACAAGCGGTGAAAGAAGCACCGGTTTAGGACTCAAGGCAGGTGACAACGTTCCCGAGCTAGCAATACAAACCAAAATGGACCAAACTTTAATAGTATGACGACAAAGCAATAAAAACGTTGGTAACTTACCTAGGTTCCTCCTAACCTTCTAAGAACGTACTACGGGACGATCGGCGGGATGGAAAAAGGATGAATCACGGTGTTAGTCGACACTGTAGGTAAGTGACACCCCGCCCCCTTTAGCAATGAGCCAAGAGGGTCGTCCGGTGTCCGAAACCGCCTAACTAGTCCAAGTAAAAAGTGGAAATGATTGCAAAATGAGGGAAGACCGACCCTTGCCGCTATCCTCCTTCCTAGGGACTCGGTCCTTTGGTAGGCTCTTCACGGCAAAAGTCGGAAAAAGACTTATTTTTGTGGGGTTAGAATATTTTTGTGAGACGATTTTCTTTTGGCATTTTCTCTTTTCTTTTGCATTTTTGCTTTGTTTGTTGCCATGCCATTTCTTTTTCTTCTTTTCTATTTTCTTTTTGGCTTTTGAGCCTTTTCTTTTTCTTCAATCTTTTCTTTCTTTCTTTTTCTTTTCTTTGCCCTTTTGGCTTGATTTGGCTTTTTGGCATCTCTTTGTGATTTAGAAAGAGAGAAATCAACAAGTTGCAAATTATTGTGTGGATATGTGTAGGAGGTAGGGTAATGGGTATGTCGGGGTTGCGCATCCCCTTTCAAACCCACAAAAAGGTGGAGAACTTGGACTAATCAAACGATTCTAGACACGGTCACCTAAGGGATGAGACTCGGTAACCAAGGCCTTTTCACACCGTGGGTGGTCATAATGGTCAAAGGTGCGAATCCCGTAGTAAATCCCTAGTAAGCTAGGTGGACTCAAGGTAAGAAACCAACGAAATCATTGATTTAGGGTCATTCTACTAGACTAAAGTCCAAGACTCGATTTATACCACTAGGAAGGGAAAGTAAACACTCGCACACTAGCCTCTAAACCGGGTTTTCGAAAACCTTTTTAAACACACAAGACACACTAACATAACACAAAACGAATACACGACGAAAACGAAAGAAAAAGAGATAAAAGGCTACAAAACAAAAACAAAACAAAACAAAACAAACACATAAACAACACAAACACCACCCCTATCTTCCAAATAAGCAACCAAATCAACCACAAGCATTACAAAGCTCCACCCGAGCACACCACATCACAAACCTTCTCCAAACTTCACAAGAAATAAAGAGGGAAAGGGATAGAAGATGTTACCGGATGTCTTGAAAGATTTCCAAAACTAACGGTGATTCAAGCAACCTATAAGGACAAGGGAGGCAAAACACACACAACGAAACAAATGTACGACACAACGACACAAAAGGAAAACACACAAAAGAAAATCTTTTTGATTTTTGTGAAAAAATTCAAATTTTTAGGATTTTCAAAGATTTTTCGAAAAACTACAAAAATAAAACTAACTACGATAGAATATCGCTCCCCCACACTTAAGCCGAGCAATATCCTCATGCTCGACCGTAGTGCATGGGAGCACAAAAGAAAAGAAAAGAAACTACAAAAATAAAGCTAAAAATCAAAAATAAAGTGGAGAAAATGGTAGAATGTGTCCGGCCGGGGTGTAGTCAAGTCACCATGGGCCGAGAGAAGAAAAGATATGAATAATCAAGTCACCTAGCTTGGATTCCGCCCAAATCCGACTAATCCCTACAAAAGGGTGAAAATCTTGAAAAATTTGGATTTTGAAATGACTCTCGATGTAGTCACGTCATCGAGAGTCGGGAGCAACAACTACCAAGGCCCCGAGGGCCACCATGACACATAAGTGTATAAGGGGAAGGGAATAAACAAATGAAGACAAGCTAAAAAAACGGAAAAGAGAGGATAGTTGCCGTACCATACGGTTGGCAACTCACTCGCTCCATCGTCTCATAAATCAACATCGGCATGTAGCTAGTCGTCTTTGTTATTCCTTCCCAATCGCTATATGGTTCCATGGTTGGGGCACAAAGGTAAAATGGGGTGGGTTTTGATGTGAAAGTCGGTTTAAAGTGAAGAGAAAGTGAGGTGAAATGTGCATACGAGGTATGAGGGTCATATGATGTGGGTAAGGACATGTAGGGAGTTTGGGAGGGGGTATAAAGTGGTTGGGTGGGCTCAAACGACGAAGAAAAGGCCAAAGGATGACAGGGGGTCCATCCCGGTCGGGATGGGTGGTCCCGGTCGAGATGACCGGCTCGTCCCGGTCGGGAAGGCTTCGTCCCGGTCGGGATGACCTGTCAGTAGACCCATCTTTTGTGCACCTCATCCCGGACGGGATGACATCCTTCCCGGTCGGGATGGGCCTTCCATCCCGGACGGGATGACCTTTTCTAGCCCGGGAAGAGTCTCCTAACCTTCTATAGCTCCCAAAAGCTCGTTCCAAGCTTCAAAAACCGACTTCCCTTCACACGATCCAAGCTCAAACAATGACCACTCCTCCCTAGGAATCATTTCCACTTCACACCTATCACAACAAACTCAAATAACACATCAAATTCCCTCCCTCACATCGCTCATCAATCAATCCAAGTAATCAAGAAGTTCACAAAACAAAACAAACTACAAGGGAAAGAGATATATACAAAGAGACGGTTCTTGTGGAACTCCGTCAAACCAAGGTGGTGCATTCTTCAATCTTTTTCAACAACAAGAACTAGTTCCATCTCCATCAAGGGCACGAAGGAACAAGTCGAAGGCCCTAGCAAAGTCTTCAATCAAGCTTGAGACATAAGCATCCAAATACCAAGGCTCTTCATGACCTTGTCTTGACGTTCCCGGGGCGTCCCGATCTTGTAAGTTCAAAGGCTTGAACTTATACTTTTGATCCTTCAGGATATACCCAAACGTCCACCGATCCTCATGTGGCCCCAAGGGAGGCTCATCTTCCTTCTTGCTTTTCAACTTGTCATCAAGCCCATGATGTGGGCACTCATCCTCTCCAATCTCGGAGTCATCATCTTCAAGTTCACAAGAGTTCATCTTCAAGCTTTGCCCCGACTCAACCCCTAGATCAATGTCTTTCGTGGCTTGGATCATTTTGCAAGACTCATCATTTGTAGGCGAAGTGTTACCTTGGAGGTCAAACACTAGCTTCTCTTCGCCTAACTCGAAGGTGATCCTACCATTCTTCACATCGATCATAGCACCGGCGGTGTGTAGAAATGGGCGCCCAAGAATAATGGGAGTGATAGAATCTTCCCGCATATCGAGCATGATGAAGTCAACCGGAATGAAGAACTTACCGATTCTCACCGGCACATCCTCTAGCATTCCCAATGGTCGGTTGAATGAACTATCGGCCATTTAGAGTGTGATAGAAGTACTTTTAAGCTCCTTCATCCCAAGTCGGCAACAAAGAGAATAAGGAATGATGCTCACACTCGCACCCAAATCACATAATGCTCTTTCGATCTTGAAGTGGCCTATGGTGCAAGGGATCGAGAATCTACCCGGATCCTTCAACTTTGGAAGCGTAGAACCTTGAATGAGCTCGCTCACCACCCTTGTGAACGCAATGGTCTCTTCCTTGTCGATGGATCTCTTCCTAGCCAAGATATCTTTCATGAATCTTCCATATGCCGGGATTTGGGTAAGTAGCTCGGTAAATGGGACACTAACATCCAATTTCTTCACAATGTTAAGGAACTTTTCATATTGAGAATCTACCTTGGTCTTCATTTGCCTTGTTGGGAAAGACAACTTGATATGGCACTTATTTTGCTCAATCGGGGTAGACTCCTCAAATGACACTTTCCTTTTGCCCTTGTCTTTTCCTTGAAGTGGGGGAAGCTTGTCTTCTTGGGGTCTCTCGATCTCCCATATGATTTGCTCCTCTATTGGATTATCAAAGCTTGATTCTTCTTGATTTGGAGACACAACTTCCTTCATTGCTTCTTTCTCACTAGGAAACACGGGAGGATTATAGGTGGCACCACTCCTTAAGGTGATGGCATTGACATGCTCAAAATTCGGAGTTACACCTTGAGGAGGTAATTGCCCTCTTTGTCTTGAAGAACTTCCCGATGCAAGTTGTGATACTTGATTCTCAATCATCTTCATGTGAGTTTTCATTTCCTTGTTATCCATTAGAATTTGAGCAATGATTCCTTGTTGTGACATTTGTGCCTCCAATTGACTCTTTTGCATTTCTTGAGTATTCCTTTGCATATCCATCATTTACTTTTGTATGTCGAAATCCCGTGGTGGGGATGATGGATTATGCGGAGTATCGGTGAGGGCTAATGGAGTACCATAGTCATGAATAGGAGACCGGCTCCTAGGCTTGCTTTGTTGTTGATTGCCTTGAGTTGCTTGTTGTTGTTGATGGTTCCCTTGGAACCCATGAGAATTGCTTTGATTAAGGCCTTGGTTATTGCCATGGTTGTAGTTTTGTTGCTTTTGAAAGTTTTGGTTTCCTTGGAAACCGCCTTGATTGAAGTTCCCTTGGTTGAACCCTTGATTATTGTTGTGGAAGGTACCTTGGTTATTTTGCTTGAAGTTATTGAAAGGCCTTGAGTTGCCTTGGTAACCTTGGTTGCCTTGATTGTTGTCCCTTAAGGGAGGTGGAACATAGGGACGATGTTGTTGGTGGTGTTGAAAGGCTTGTTGTTGAGGGACTTGATTGGAAGCTTGGTATTGATTAGAGTAGGAGGCACCTTGCTTGAACGCTTGAAAGGCGTTCACTTGTTCAATACTTCCTCTACAATTCATAGGATCATGACCAACGATTCCACAAGTATCACACATCCCAAGATAAGGCAAAGGAGGTGCAAATCCCAAAGCATTCACTTCTTGAATTGAATGTTGGTTGGAGGAACTAATGCTTTGAACTTGAGTGAGGTGGCCTTGGAGCTTCTTATCAATGGTCTCCATGTGTGTCTTCAATTGAGCTCCAAGGTTAATGCTTAGTTGAGTAATAGCATCAACCTCGTGCCTACCTCCTCGATTTGCCTTCCTAGGCCTTGAGTATTGAGAATTATGAACCGCCATCTCCTCGATTCTTGCCCATGTTTGGTCATCATCGACCTCGGTGAACCTACCATTGGAGCCCATATTGAGTATAGTCCTTGAGTCCTCATAAAGACCGTTCCAAAATTGTTGGACTAAGAACCATTGTGAAAGTCCATGGTGGGGGCACGATCTAACCAAAGACTTAAACCGCTCCCAAGCTTCATATAGGCTCTCTTCATCCCTTTGTTGGAAACCGGTGATGGAGGCCCTAAGCAAATTAGTCTTTTCCGGAGGGTAGAATGTTTGGTAGAACGCCAATGCAAGCTTCTTCCAAGTGTCGATGCCCATGGTTGCCCTATCGAGACTCTTGATCCATTGCTTCGCTTTTCCAATTAATGAGAATGGAAATAATACCCATCGGATTTGATCTTGTGTAACCCCGGGTTGAGAGATAGCGTCGCAATAATCAGAGAAAGTCTCCATGTGTTGGTGCGGGTCTTCGGTGGACAAACCACTAAATTGATTCCTTTCCACAAGTTGGATGAAGTGAGTCTTGGCCGTAAAATTTCCGGCATAAGCGGCCGCTAGAGCATTAGGTCCCGGCAAGACGTCTTCCGTAAATGTAGAGTGGGATGAAAACTTCGGCATTATTGGATGTAAGGGAGATGGTGGTGAAGATGGAGTTGAAGTAGATGTAGAGGGGGAACTAGGACTAGAATATCCAAAGGGATTGGTGAAACTCCCTTCGGGCGTCTCTCGAGATGCTTCCTCAAAATCGTTTCCTTGAGCTTGTTCTTGATGAGTATTGCTTGCACTTGGTTGAGAGATTCTAACCCGGTTAATCGTTCGTTGGCGAAAGGCTCGAAAATGCCTTTCCGGCTCTGGATTAAAGAGAAAGAATTCGCCTCCCCGCCTAGGCATACACTACGCACTAGAACAAACGTGAGAACACCTAGTGCTTTATGGGCACTAGGTAACGACAATAAACAAGCACAATCGAAAGACAAAGACAAAAGAGGGAGAAATAAAACTAAGGAAACAAGAAAAATCTAGAGAATATGCACAAGAGATGATAGAAGAGCACAAAGAAGGGTAACTAAGTCTAGCTATAAGCAAACTAAGTCTAAACAATGCACCGTCCCCGGCAACGGTGCCAAATTGATGGTGGGAATTTGTCGTGGATCCCGCCGATCAAATAATAACCAACTAGACCTAGTGGGTAGCTAGGGTAAGTCGGGTCGAATCCACGGGGACGGTAAGAGGCGTCTAGACTAAGGTCACCTAAAAACGAGACTAAGTCCACGAGCTAAACTAAACTAGAGTAATAAGAAGGGGAGAAGGCTAAGGCTATGACTACGGTAACGGAGAGAACAACTAAGGAAACGGGCTAGGATTAAGTCGGGTTCAAAGGGGCAATGGAATGGTCAAGGAAGAGTAAAGGTGAAGGGGGTAGTCGGGTAATCTAGGTGTGGTCCGGGCTCTCGCTACTTAGACCAACCTAGAGGTTCCACCTAAAACCCATTTTGGCGACACACATGACAAACGGGGCTACTAGCGTGTTATCGTGGCCTAGGTCGCATCCGGGCTCTCGCTACTTAGACCGACCTAGGGGTCGTCCTCACAGGGCTCTCGCTACTTAGTGAGGGAACCAAACCCACGAGCAAACTATTACCCACAAGAGAAAGTCAAGAAAAACAAGCATATGCATACAAGTCATTCAAGCATTTCAACAAACATGTACCATGCATCAAACCAAGAGGAAACCCAAATCTTCCACCAACATCTTCAACAATCCCTTAATCATCCAATTAACACCCTAATCACCCTACTAACCCTAGCAAGAGTACTACTCTAACATAATTAAACTACAACTAACAAGAACAAGAGGAATCAACATAAGAATCCAAACATGCATAATGGAAAACTAACAAGGATGATGAACAAAACAATAAACAAGAACTAAAGATTGTAACTTGATTGATAAACAAGGATAAAAAGAAGAGAAAAGAAGATTATACCATACTAGAGAAGATGAAAATAAGAAATCTTGCATAAATGGAAGAAAACCCAAATACATCAACCAAGGTTGTCAATCTTGGTTGGATTCTTCAAGAATTCCCAAATTACAAGAGTAAAACTAGGATTAGCGACTAATTAACGACTAATCTACTCTAATCTAAACTAATCTAACCTAAAATAGTCTAGGGTTTAGTGGGAAGTGAAGAACATAACATATGAATACAAGAGGAAGGGTATTTATAGGGTTACAATGCAAAGGGAGATGAAACAAGCAATCACGGGCTGTAACTGGGCCATCCCGTCCGGGATGAGTTGGTCCCGGTCGGGATGAGGTGGTCCCGGTCGGAATGGACCCCTTCCCGGTCGGGAAGGCCTCAAAACAGCAGCTCCTCTTTTGTGCACTTCATCCCGGACGGGTTGAGGTCATACCCGTCGGGGATGAGTCTTGTAGGCATCCAATATGATCCTTTTGGTCCCTCCTTGCTTCACATGGACTTCTCATCGATTCTCGGGACTCGGGATCGGGTCTCGGAGGCTCGGGATTGGGTCCCAAGGTCTCGGGGTCGAATCCAAGGCATCGAGTGATCGTTCCTTCACTTCGTTGGCTCCGAAAAGTGTATGTATTGAGTCGGAATCGCTCCAACTCTTCACGAATGGTCTCGGGAACCTGAAACGAACTAGAAGAAGCATAAGTAGCCCATAAATCGCTCCCAAGGAGCGATTCCACAAGGAAAATGGGACCAAAACACTACGAAATAGGCACTACAAACTACACTTATCACCCGGCATCCATCTCCTCAGCAGAATACGGGGGGAGGGGCTCAGTAAAGGGTATCCCAGCCGCATCCACCCTAATTAGCGTCAGGGAAAAATCTGGGGGCTGAATTTCATCAGCTGGATTGGCCAACTGAAAAGACAACAGATTGGTCGGTCAGAGGGCAAATAAACAATAAACCGTAAAGCAAATCTTAGAACGAAAATTAGAACCTTACCATGAGGCGATACCAAGCTTACCGTCGGGTGACGTGAGACAGATAAGAGGCGCCAGGCACCAGAAGTGTGTCGCCTCCCTCTCCGTCCCTGTCCTCAAGAATCTCTGCGGCGGTCGATGGTCTGAGCATGGTCCGGGGAGGGTCAACCGGTACTCTAAAGTCGTCGTACAGGCACTGACGCACCAACCGCTCGCCCAGATACCAGACTGAGCGAAACAACGCAGGAAGGAGCATCCTCTTATAACTTCTAGGCCTCAGCTCCGTAGTCACACACTCCGGCACGCCCTCGTAATCATCCCAAGGGCGAGCCACAAACTACACAAACAAAACCAACATCCTAGTAAACATTGAGCCTTGGGGGGTATTGAGAATTGTAAGCCATAGAAAGAAAAAAAAAAAAGGAAACTTACATCTTCAATGCGTAGCTTGTTCACTAACGCATTCTCCGACGGGTAATGGCTGATTGTGCTGTTAGGCTGAGCAAGCCTCCACTCGATCCCCGCCGGAAATCTCTTTGGGTGCACCCGCACCGTCTTAGGTACCAGACGTGGAAAGTAGGAGTAGGTCCAAGCCTAAATTAATCCCAAAATAACCTTAGCAAAATCAAGCCTAAACTAAGTAGAACCTCAAATACAAGAGCGAGAACAATAACTAACCTCCAGTATAAGGCTCGGACCCACAATGGGCACAGCCGAGGCCGACTCTATCACTAGCGGCCTCACCATGACTTGTAGGCAGAGGGTCATCTCCGCAAAAGCCGCAGTCACCCAGTCGTAGCGCCCTAGCTGAGTCAGTTCAGCCAGAAAATGCAGGATCCTGGTGCTGAACATCTCGCCCTTGTCCGAAAAGTGGGTCGACCCTAGAAAATACCACAACCACAACCGGGCATCCTGCTCCGGCGTGTTGGGCTCCCGACCCTCCAACACCGCCACTCGCTCAAAGTGGTCGGTGATATACGAACTCACTATAGCGTGAGGCGCACTATATGCCTCACGCGGTAAACAATCCCTGATAAGGCCCCGCACCTCATCGCTATCTAGACTAGGGCCCTCGGCGGCCCACCTAATCCTATCCGGACCCCAGGGCAGACCGCTAATCATACCAAAGTCCTCTAGGGTCATTCCAACCTCCCCAAAAGCCATGTGGAAGGTCGAAGTAGTATCGTGAAAGCGATCTATCATCGCTCTAATCACCATAAGGTTGCACCTAGTCTTGCAACCCACCAACCTAGCCCAGTGCCGAACCACGGGACCCAGAGCAGTCCTCTCGATAATCCCCTTTACCGTGGGGGTCAACTTCTGAAAGTAGATATCGAGACACGTAGTAAAGACCGAAAAAGTCCTCATCGGACCTGGGGACTGCAAACCAAAACAATGCAAGAATGAACAAAAAAACTTAACCTAACCCGAGCCAAAAAAATAATAATAGCAATAATAAATCTGAGCCACAGACCAATAAGCACGAATAGAGCACTCACTAGGCCCCGCACAATGCGGTTAGAAATGTGAAGGTCAAGATGAAACGTCAGCTGATGATCATCCCTGAGCCCATTCAGGATCCTCATAGACAGTCTCCTCATCCTCCGGTACAAGAACCGGAACGTGAACCTTCCTAGCAACCGTCTCTGGAAGCTTACGCTTCTTCACTCTGTCAAACTCAGCCTCGTTAATAGTCCCGGGATCGCGACGTTGGGACGAGATGCTCCTTTGTCTCCTGCGAATCCCTCGGGGAGTCTGCGAACTAGCCCCGGCAGCCTCCAGACTAACAATAGCCCTAGCACTAGCACCAAACGAGGAAGCTCCCTCGTGGTGCTCGGTATCATCCCTAGCTGTAAACAAAAAACAAAAAAAAAAAGAGAAAAAATAACCCTAGTAATGCTAAATCAACTTAAACAGGTCAAAATAGGCTCAAAATTTCGGATAAGAATATCAAAATTCCAAGAAAACCTCTAGCACACATTTTCGATCCTGGTCACAATGGAAGTGGTTTCGGGAAAATCCGGCATCGTTACGGCACCTTTTGGTTCGTCTTAAGACACACAAAACCCTACGGAACGTCCTAGAAGTCATCCTAGCCCATAAGAGTCGACACGAGAGCTACCCACATCCTCATAAACGTTATTTGAACAAAATATACGCAAAATAAACACGGGAATAATCGAGAAACGATCCTTAAACCCTAGCATTCGAAACACATTCTTATAAGAGGCCATTGTCGCACCTCGAACATCCTTATCAAGGTTATAACTACTTCAATGAGCTCTAATCAACCTTAATTTAACAATAAAATTGAGCACAAGCATCGAAACTTAGTAAATAAAAAACACCCAAATCGATTTTCTAGGGTTTTCAACAAAACCAACTCATAATCAATCAAATCAAGCTAAACCGACATTAAACAAGTAAGGAACACTTACTCGGAGTCGACATTTTCGTAAATAGCGGAAATCGAAATGAAAATTTGGCAAGAAAAATCGAGAAAGCGGTTTTGGGACGAAAGGCTTGACGCGTTCGAATTTGCTGAAATTAAACAATCGCCCCCAATTTCTCGTTTACTTAGACGAACCCAGACCACGAAACCCCGACCGCCTTAGCTGACGCGTTTAAGTTCTAGCGCGCAGGGGGCTAGGCACCTGAAGACTAGATCGCAGACAGACGCGCGCCTAAGTCGCCTGGTACGGATTAAACTGAAGCAAAGCAAAAAAACTCAAGGTCGATACAAAACATGCACCTACTAAGACAAAGCAAAACAACAATAATGGGACAACTACTAATCAACATCGATAATACACTCTCGACAATAAAACAAGCATAAGAAACGCACTTAACCTTAACGCTACATCCGGACGCGTAACAAAACAACCAAGACTAATGTAAGCAAACTCTGAGCAAACTCAACAAACCCAAAATCGAAACAAAAGCAAGAACATACCCGAACAAAATAAGACAAGCTGCAAAAGAAGATTAACTAAGACAAACTCACAAAGCAAGCATTTAACTAAAACGAATAAACAAACGGCATTTTTGCCCGAGGGATCTTAGTGATCCTGGAGACACAGCAACAACAATTTTGTCCTAGGGGTCAGAGGCATCCCAAAGGACAGCTACTCGAGTGGAGACTAACGCCCTCGAGGAGTTCTGCCCAAGAGATCTTAGTGATCCCGGAGGCACATCAACAACAATTTTGTCCTAGGGGTCGGAGGCATCCCAAAGGACAGCTACTCGAGTGGAGACTAATGCCCTCGAGGAGTTTTGCCCAAGGGATCTTAGTGATCTCGGAGGCACAGCAACAGCAATTTTGTCCTAGGGGTCAGAGGCATCCCAAAGGACAGCTACTCGAGTGGAGACTAACGCCCTCGAGGAGTTTTGCCCAAGGGATCTTAGTGATCCCGGAGGCACAGCAACAACAATTTTGTCCTAGGGGTCAGAGGCATCCCAAAGGACAGCTACTCGAGTGGAGACTAACGCCCTCGAGGAGTTTTGCCCAAGGAATCTTAGTGATCCCGGAGGCACAACAACAAAAATTTGTCCTAGGGGTCAGAGGTATCCCAAAGGACAGCTACTCGAGTGGAGACTAACGCCCTCGAGGAGTTTTGCCCAAGGGATCTTAGTGATCCCGGAGGCACAGCAACAACAATTTTGTCCTAGGGGTCAGAGGCATCTCGAGTGGAGACTAACGCCGTCTAGGAGTTTTGCCCAAGGGATCTTAGTGATCCCGGAGGGACAGCAACAACAATTTTGTCCTAGGGGTCAGAGGCATCCCAAAGGACAGCTACTCGAGTGGAGACTAACGCCCTCAAGGAGTTTTGCCCAAGGGATCTTAGTGATCCCGGAGGCACAGCAAAATCAATTTTGTCCTAGGGGTCAGAGGCACCCCAAAGGACAGTTACTCGAGTGGAGACTAACGCCCTCGAGGAGTTTTGCCCAAGAGATCTTAGTGATCCCGGAGGCACAGCAACAGCAATTTTGTCCTAGGGGTCAGAGGCATCCCGAAAGACAACTACTCGAGTGGAGACTAACGCCCTCGAGTAGTTTATCACTTTGTTTTGTCCTAGGGGTCAGAAGCATCCCGAAAGACAGCTATTCGAGTGGAGACCAACGCCCCGAATAGTTTTATATCTCTTTGTTTAGTCCTAGGGGTCATAAGCATCCCAAAGACGACCGTTTGAGTGGAGACTAACGCCCTCGAACGTTTTGTTTCATCAAGGGTTCACAAGCAGCCCAAAATATACTTGTACAAGTAGAACCAACTTAATGTGTTGCTAGCGCGCAAAACACTTAAAATTAAACAAAACCTCTAAATAAACCGAAGAAGACAAAGCGCGCGCGCACAAAGAATCGAGAGCAAGATGTCAAGCAATGGCCCGGGCCCCAAGCGATCAACCACAAGCGAAGACGTCAGGTATGACTTCTCAGCCTTGGCTGGCGAGCCTCACCACGTAGTCCAACGGACTTAAAATGACCCGACCGGACAGCCACCAGGTCGTAATCCTCGATTGACCTGGGTGGCTATACTTTGACTTTCGCCTTGTCCAAGCCTCAGTCAAAGTGGGGGCTTCTGTAGACACCCAAATTTGGACCTGGTGGCTGCAGAAGTGCCCAACAAACACCTGATGACGATAGGACTGCAACGCGACACGGGTTCGCGATGTTATAGGTAGTTTTCCTATAGAACGGATCAAATAATTACTCGAAAAAATTAAAAACTAACATGATGGCAGCCTTAGTCGTGTCGTTACGGTCACATAGATACTAATTAGAGTTAATTCCGACACCGGGACCCCGAGTCAGCCCCGAAACTCGAACCGAGTCAACACAGAGTCAAGCGAGCCTCGGGATGAACACCCGAGGCCCATTAAACCCACGACGCTAGGTCAAGCTGTGGGGAAGCCTCAACGTCCAAGAAAGATATCACACACCCGCCTCACGGTTTTGGAAAGTATCAAAACCATATCCTCAAAATCCTAGCCGCCCCGCCCGACGCGCCTGGGTCTCACCACGCCTAAGCCTAGGCGCCTGAGTCCTGGTGCGCCCCAGTTCACGCGTCCATATGGGCGACGAGGGCCGAAAAAACCTATAAATACCCTCTCCGCCTCATTCATTCGACACACAAATCCACTCGATCGTAGTTCCGATAAAAAAGCAACATCGACGCTACTCCTCACCTTCGAGCACCCCACTCGATACCGAGGTGTCTGTGATCGACTAGCTTAAAATTAGTAACGAAGTTCTGCCGGATTAGCCGCAGAACTAGCCCTTAGCAAACAAAGTTCTGCCGGAGTATGTAGCCGCGGGAAGGTCAAACGGTAACGGAGTTCAGCCGGAGTCACTGGTCAAGCTAGGAGGATCCGCTTGTTGATCGAGTCGTCACTAGGTTGCCATCTAAACAAAACTTTCCATATTCGCACTTTCTATTATTATGCACTACGACAACACTAGATGTGGGCACTAGGCCCACAAACGTCTACTAAAATACGTAACGTCCCAACTTCAACCACAAATACTAAAACACACTAAATAGACCCGAGTAATTCCGAGATCCGTTCTCAAAAATATCTATGCATCGAGTCCCGTTTAGTGTATACTCCGAGGGTGCAACTCCTCACTATATGATTTACTTATATTCGCATTTACAGTTTTTCATATGATTTATCGCTTTTATGACCTTATAATCGCATGCTAAATCACCTAACACGGAATTCGAAACGTAAAATAACTTAAAACTGAACAAAGTGATGGTCGGGTTCCGTATTAGTCCGGGTGCTCACCTTATTAGGTTCGACGCACCTCTATTAATGCCGAACTGACGCATCTTAAGCAGAATACCAGGTAAGGTATATCACGAGAACGACTAATATCCGTATTATCGCGTTAAACCTGATTTGCTAATACGTATAATATTAGTACTCTCTACTCTCCTACGTGCATCTTTTCATGGCCTGCTTGTCACGTGAAATCGAATGCAAAGAATGTAAACACTACTATTTTGACGATAAAACTTATTTGTCCTTAAAACAACCGACATAGTAAAAGACATAGGGTTAAAACAACGGATGTTACAGTACTTCCACCACAACAAAAGAACTAGGAAATCAGCCCACCGATTGATTAGTAGAGGCTGCTATAGTGTGGGCGGGATTGGGTGTTGACATCTATCGGATGTTGGCTTCCCAATACATACTCTCACCCCTTACTCAGAATCGACGGTTTCCGGATGTCCGAAACCATTGGCAATGAGAGTCATTCCAGGCATGGAGTGCTTAAGGGTACAAGTCTTTATCTTTAGGTCATGTGCTACTCAACTTTGAGCCGGTAAGGGATCAAAGTTGACTTGAACAGTTTCCGAGTCCCCATAATTGACTCGGTGGCGACTCCACAAATCGGCAACGAATTCAGTTCACTAAAAAGGTGGACTTACCAAATAAATCGGCCTTTAAACATTTACAACCACGTCTCGATCGATTCCCAAACGGAAACACGGGTGCCCGCACCCGTCAAGTACAAGTCCGGATCATCGTCCAAATCGAGGTTCGACACTTCGTCTCGTATGCGAGATCGGATCGGACCCCGTTAGAGAGGAGGCCGCGTGGGTGGCCGCCGCCACACGTTGAAAACTGGGTCGGTCCCACGCGGGGCGCCGGGCGGTGCAGACGGACGTCCACAGACGTGTGTCCTCTGCCCGAGGAGATAGACGCGATTGGCGGGTGACACTTTTTCACCCTTCTATCCCGGTTCAAGGTGATGTTCCCGCGGAGTGTTTTCGTCGGTTTTTGGATATTCCTTTGCCGGAAGAGGTCGAGGTTTTCTTTGATGAAGGTGATATTAACTTGGAGCGCCTTGTTATGGAATTCTCACGAAATGATGCTCACGGTGTTTCACCTCTAGCTCGCAAGCGTGCTCTTAGCATTGCGATAGTATGCTACTACTTATTTGAGGATGCATCGGTACAAGCTGGTTGGGGTAACCCTCGCGTTACTGACGTTGTGATGGACATGGAACATGGGCGATCACCCTCTTGGCTTATTTTGGGTGAGATCATAATGGGTCTTGATACGCGCGCACACATTCATCGTGCTCCATTTCGCGGTTCTAGAGCCATTTTGCAAGAATGTTATAATGTAACTTTCTTTGACTTTATTCGAAGTTGCCCTAGTTCGAAGTTATGACATTGTATTGTGTTGGGTTCATGCAGGTTTAGCTATAGGAGAGACTACGGCTACTCGAGCCACCTCGGCTGATCGAAGGTTACAATTGTAAGAGACATGTTATACGGGTGTAGTACTTCTTCTGGATTTTAATGGCACAGAAGACGAATGGGTTTCCCATCTACAGGCTGACGGGGGAATTGCTATTAGATGAATTGTCCCATGGTGGCATGTCGGGAGATATATCAGCCTTCCATTCTTATCGTCGCCCTGTACTATGCAGATTTTGTCCTTGAGTGAATGTGTATATGTTTACCCGGACAGGTTGATGCGCCAAATGGGCGAGGTACAAACCATTCTCGAGGTTGACACTATTAAAGCTTTCGTATGATTTATTGCTTCTATGACCTTATAATCGCATGCTAAATCACCTAACGCGGAATTCAAAACGTAAACAAGCTAAAACTGAACAAAGCGATGGTCGGGTTCCGTATTAGCCCCGGTGCTCACCTTACACGGTTTGACGCATCCTTACTTATACCGACCAGACGCTTCTTAAGCAAAATACCAGGTAAGGTATACCACGAGAACGACTAATATCTGTATTATCACGTTAAAACTGATTTGCTAATACGTATAATATTAGTACTCTCTACACTCCTATGTGCATATTTTCATGGCCTGCTTGTCACGTGAAATCGCATGCAAAGAATGTAAACACAACTACTTCGACGACAAAGCTTACTTGTCCTTAAACAACCGACATAGCGAAATATATGGTTAAAACAATGGATGTTACAGTACTTCCGCCACAACAAGGGAACAAAGTTATCAGCCCACCGATTGATTAGTAGAGGCCGCTACGTGCGGGCGGGATTGGGTGTCGATGTCTAGCGGACGTTGGCTTCCCAATACGTACCCTCACCCCTTACTCAGAATCGGAGGTTTCTGGATGTCCGAAACCATTGGCAATGAGAGTCAATCCAGGCATGGAGTGCTTAAGGGTACAAGTCTTTATCTTTAGGTCCCGTGTCACTCAGCTTTGAGCCGGCTAAAGATCAAAGTTGACTTGAACAGTTTCCAAGTCCCCATAATTGACTCGGTGGCGACTCCACAAATCGGCAACGAATTCGGTTCACTAAAAAGGTCGTCTTACCAAACATATCGGCCTTTAGACATTTACAACCAAGACTCGATCAATCCCAACGGAAACACGGGTGCCCGCACCCATCTAATACAAGTCCGGATCGTCATCCGAATCGAGGTCCGAAATATTGCCCCGAACGCGAGATCAGACCGGCAACCGACCGGGAGAAGGCCGCGTGGGTGGCCGCTGCGATGAAACCGAGTCGGTCCCGTGCGAGCGCGCGCGGGGCACTGGGCGGTGCGGACAGACGTCCACAAGACCTTGAGGTTTTTTCCGTATTGGTCTTAGGAAGGTTTGATTGTACAAAACATTCGAACGACCCACTCGGAGTAAGCCCCCGGATGTTGTAATCGATTGAATTGGTATTTGCTTTGCTTTTCCTGTCTCTACTTTCTAAGAAATCGAGGCGATTGCTAATGTTGCGGACGGAAGAACTCAGACGGGTTACCGAGGCATGGACGTTGAGAACCAACTCAGTTAGGACGTTGACATTGTTGCGGATGCTTTTGATGGCGTTTGAATTCGTAGACATGTTGGAGTAATTCTGTGGGAGCCGATCGAGGATGAGAATGGACCCATCTGACAACGTAAGAGAGACTCGCAAGAGACTCGAGGAATGCTCTTAGGGGAGCGATAAGGAAATGAGTCTCTTAATTCACGCATGTTTGTGACCATCGAGTTTTGGGACTCATGTGCCCTTAGACATTTGGTGTATTCGGCGAGACACCTAACGGACTCAGATCTCTAAAGCAAGATGATTTGACACAAATCTCAAGGTGAGATTTAGAGAGGACTCTCGAGATGAGACGACCCAAAATGTATAACCTCGGACAAAGGTTACTTTAGCATTTAGCAAAGATAGTTAAGCACATGGTTTGTACGACGTAAGAAGTTGATCTCGATCCTGGCATGGAATCAAAGGATTTTGATGTTTTTAAAAAATGGATAAAGCAATATGAATAGCGAGTTTTTGAAAGGGAGAGTTTTGAAATTGACATTACGATGGTTAGGTAATACCGTTTTGATATGTCGAAAAGTGTTGCCATACGGGTGTCAAGAGCTCGTGAGTTGATGATGGTAACGGCGTGAAATTGTAATTTTGCAAAATGACGGTGTAAAAAAACCAGTTTGAAGAGATATGAAAATTGTCAGGTTACGCTATTATCGAGACTTCTATTAGTTAGGAGTTTGATGTTTGCGATTTATAAAATGTCTTAAGAAAACATGATGACCATGGTGGTGCTTGAAATGGAAGTTCGACCTCGTTGTGTAGCTAAATTCTTGTTACAGGAATTTAGGTAATGGTAGTGGGGTTTGAAAGGGTTTTTCAAAAAACGAGAGTGTACCGTGTTAATATACCTTGACTCCATTAATTGAAATTTTGGCGATGGTAATGGTATGGTGTAGAAATTATTTTGGGGGTGAAAAAGTGTAACCGTGTTAGATACCTTGATCCCATTGGTTGGAATTTTAGCGATCGTAACGGTATGTGAAAGTGTTTTGAAAATGGAGATTGTAACCATATTTAAATACCTCGATTCCATTGATTTGAATTTTGGCGATAGTAACGGTATGTGTAAAAGTATTTTGAAAATGGAGATTGTAACCGTATTTAAATACCTTGATTCCATTTATTGAAATTTTGGCGATAGTAACGGTATGATAATGGTTTTGCAAATGGGGAGTTTTGATTTGGCCAACATAATGGCGCTAAAAATGGGTTTAAAATGGTGAGTGTGAATTTGGCCAGAGTAAGGGCGCTAAAATAGATTAAAATGGTGGGTGTGAATTTTGGCGAGAGTAATGGCGCTAAAATGGGTTTGAAATTTTTGGAAATGATGTGGCCGGAGTGACGACGCTAAAATGGTTTTTTGAAAATGACTTTTCGAAAACGGAGTTGGGTGTAGTTGAATATGTTGTCGTGGTTTAATCCGAAATTTAATGTCTTATTCAGGTTGTCACAACACGCTACATGTAACTAAACAAGCATACACACATGCAGGATGCAAACGCGGGTAGGCTAGGATAGGCTACTGATGCGCGTCCGATTGTCGCCTATCCAACGCGGTCAAACAATATTTATAAGCTCCAACTAACTACTACGTAGTAGCGGCAAGTCGAGGTCGATCCACAGGGACGGTCGAGGGTAGTCGGTCAAGTCAAAGTCTAGGAGTGATTGGGGTCAAGAAGGGGGGAGTTCTGGTCGAGAGGAGCTAGGTTAACTAGACGAGAGAGGGAGCTAAGACGAGAAATTAATTAATGGGAAAGGCGTTAGGGGGAGTCAGGGAGTCGGTAATCAAGATAAAAAGTGTAACATCGCAAGAATTATCACAAGGTGTATAAGGGAGGTTCCACCTTTCGGTTTCCCTACCAACCAAATCTAAATTCGCTTTCGCGACGAATAAACCAAAGTCTCTTAGACGGAACTACCCAAACCCCGAGTTTTCCCATATTGGTCTGGGTGAGTCAAGTCAACCTAGGTGATCAAGCTAAGTCAAACAAAACACAACAATACCATCAAGACAATATCACCCTCAAATGCAATAATCACACAAAATAAAACCTTTATCTAGGATTCCTCCTCCCCTAGCCCCCTAACTAAATCTACTCACTACCCATAATAAAACTAACACTAAGGAGACTAGAAGAAAAACTAAACATGCTTGAACTAGAGAATAAATAACTAATCTAACACAATAAAGGAAACTACACTAACAAACAACAATAAAGAGGAAAATAAACAAACTAAGGAGAAACAAACAAAGGAGAGAGAAAAAGTAACAAACAACATAAAAATAACAAGACTAACAATGGATTAACAAGAAACTAAAAATAAAAATAATTAATGGAGAAAGGGAGAGGAAAGAAACTACCAACAATAAAAAAAACTAAGGAGGAAGATGAAGATTAACATAAAAGATTGAATCTTGAAAGAGATAATACAAGAACTTGTCACTAATCCTTGCAAAATTCTTCAATCTTCAACATAAAGGCATAAATCTTCAACTAATTTAAAAACTTGATTAAGAATTGTTGAGTAGAATTGATCTAATACTAATAAGATCTACTAAGTTTTATGGAGATTTTTACTAAGAAGCTTACTACAACTACTACTATTACTACTAAGGAGCTTCTACCCTACTCCTAATCTAAAGAGGCACACTTAAGGCTCAAGTTGAAATGAAACCCTAGGTTTAGAATATATAGTGGTTCTTAATGGGTCACACAATTCCTCTTAAGCCCATAATCCAATTCCTCTTCTTTAAGCTAGACCTTCACCCTTTGCATCTTCATGGGGCAAAACTTCACCCTGCGGTTGACGAGCTGACACCACCGGGTGAAATCTCACCCGGTGAGATTTTCTTCTCATTTCGCAATTTTTGGCGCTTTTCTCCATCGGGCAAAATTTCACCCGGTGGGCGAAATTTCGGTCGGTCGTTTCGCCCGGTGGTGAGTGTCCACGAAAATCTTCGGGAGGTGGAAAATGTCATCGGGCAAAATTTCGCCCGGTGGTGACTCATCGGGTGAAACTTCCCCCGGTGATCCTCCGCCTCTTTTCCGGTCTCTTTCTTTGTCGATCAATTGGATTACTCGAACTTTCAATTGTGTGCTTTGCTCTTTGGACTGTATCTCTCTCTTTCATGCTCATAGAAGCTTGGATACGTTTTCGGTCGAAAATCCTATCAAAATAGACAGAAAACTACCAAAAACACATAAAATGCAAAAGAAAGACACTAATGCGAGAATTATTCAAAATACGGTGATAATCACGCTCAAGTCTCGCAAAATGGAGGAAAAACGGTCTAAATGAGAGGAAAATCGGTCCAAATTTGGCACACAACAATTCCCCCACACTAAACCGTTGCTCGTTCTCGAGCAAAGACCCAAAAAGAAATTAGCTACTACTACTAAGCTGGACTATGCTAAGCCGATACGGGGCAATTAACGGGCCCGCTCCGTCCCTTCAATTCGCATCGAGATACCCATAAAGTAGAGTACCTCCATGCAAGGCAAGTTGGGTCTTGCTCAAAATTGGGGTTGCGACTAACCACATACAAACACATAAAACAAGAAAGCGCAAAAAAAGATAGTCGCAACCAAAGGGAAAATAAATCGCCGAGTCCCTCATCGAAACGGCGGAGAAAGCATCGATTTGAGCTTAAGACAAGCGAGAACACTACCAAGTTAGTAACACAGATTGACGTGGACAAAATTCTAATAGTATGACAATCAAACAATAAAAACATTGAAAATTTACCAAGGTCCATCTAATTCCACTAAAGATGCCTACAACGGGATGATAAATGGAGTGGATAAGTGAGAACCATGGAGTTAGTAAGCACTGTAGGTAAGTGTTATCCCGTCTCCTAAGCTAGGCCTAGAGGGTCGTCCCAAACTCGAGAAAGCCAATTAGACCAAACAGATGGATAAGTGTTTGCAAATGGTGAGGGTTAACTAATTACCGCTATTTTCCTTCCTCGGGACTCGGTCCTCTAGTAGGCATTTCACGGCAAATAGTCAACCAAGAGTTTATTTGGGGTTTGGGAACATTTTTGAGGTTTTGATTTTCTTTTCGATTTTTCTTTCCCCATTATTTCGATTGAGGGCCTTTTTTTTTGCAAGATTATCATAATGCCCTTCTTCTTTATTTTTCCCTTTTTCTTGCTTTGAATAGCCCATTTTTGGCTAGATGGTTTATTTGAGGTTCAAGATAAAGCATGTTCTTTCAAACTTATTTGTGGAAATAGGTGAATGGTAGAAAAATAGGCTAGTCGAGTGTGCACCCCCTCCGAACCCGTAAAAGGATGGAAATTTTGGACTAAAAAGTGGCTTCTCAAGTAAGGTCACCTAAGAGAACGAGAAATGGTAACCAAGGCCTTATCACTCCATGGGTGGTCAAGGTGGTCAAATGCAAATCTCGATGTAGACTCCTAGTAGAAAAGATGGACTTATGGTAAAAATTCAATGCAAAAATTGGTTCAAAGTCATTCTACTAGAACAATGTCTAAAAATCAAAAAGGGTTACCAACAAGGTAGTAATAAACACTCGGCCTAAACACAAAATCGAGTTTTCGAAAACTTTACCTAGACAAACTATACACAAAATAAAAACAACACAAAAATGACAAAAACACAAGAAAACAAAAGAAATACTAAGTATAGCCAAGCACTCTAAACTCCATCAAATCAACATAATCCACAACCACCAATTCCCAAAATGTTCACCAAGTGAACCTCCAAATAGCATATATGCCCAAACTCCCATGCATAAGAGAAGGGGATAAAACGAAGGTAGAAGATATTACCGCGCGGTCTTCATTCCATTTTTGCTACCTTACGCATCCATGCTAAATGGTCGGTGGTGTATCGATAAGAAGGAGAATGCAAAGCAATACAAGTGACACAAAAACAAAAATAAAAGAAAAGAAAACTAAAATGAAGAGAAAAAAAGAAAAAGGAAATTTTTTTGGGTTTAAAAGGAAAAAAATTAAAAAGAAAATGAAGAAAAGGATAGTCGATCCCTCCCCCACACTAAAACTGTGCGTTGTCCTCAATGCACGAATAGGGGAAGAATCAAAAAAGAAGAAAAAAAGAAAAGAACGGAAAATCTTTTTGAATTTTTATGATTTTTCAAATGTTTTTGGATTTTTGAAAATGAAGAGAATAAAAAGAAAAGAAGTGAAAATGAAAAATGAAGAAAAAGAAGAGAAAATAAAAGGAAAATGAAAAGAAAAAAGGAAAAATCGATAAGGGGAGAAAGGGCGTAGGTGTAATCACGTCACCTCGCCCGATTCCGCACAAATCGGGAAAAATCAAAAGAAAAAGAAGAATTTGGATTTTTCAAATGGTCTTGGTGTGATAAGTGTAGTTTGTAGTGCCTATTTGTTGTGTTTGGTCCCAGTTTCTCTTGTGAAATCGATCTTTAAAGCGGTTTCTAGGCTACTTATGCTTCTTCTAGTTCGTTTTAGGTTCCCAAGACCATTATTGGAGAGATGGAACGATTCCGACTCGTTTCCGACACATTTGGAGCCAACGAAGAGAAGCGACGATCACCCGGTGGCTTAGACTCGATCCCGAGCCCTTGGGACCCTTTCTCGAGCCCCTTGGACCCGATCTCGAGCACCGAGAATCGATGAGAAGTCTAACAAGAGCAACTAGGGACCTTTGGGACCATAAGGGAGGCCTACAAGACCCTTCCCGGGCGGGAAGAGTAGTCATCCCGACCGGGAAGGAGTGCGCGAAAACAACACCCGCTGATGGGCCATCCCAACCGGGAAGGATCCATCCCGACCGGGAACGATGGGTCATCCCGACCGGGACCATCCATCCCGACCGGGAAGGAGCTGTTGTAGCCGCGTGACTTTCTTTTCTTCACCTTCACTCTTGTAACCTTATAAATACCCTTCCTTTGTATTGTTTAAGCACTCTTAGACTCCTCTACATTATTCTAAACCCTAGATAGACTCTCTTAAACCTTAGTTTAATCTTTCTTTAATCCTTTGTTAATCTTAGTTTAATCTTAGTAATTAGTCTTGTATTAAGGAAATTCTTCAAGATTCATCCAAGATTGACAACCTTGGAAGATTGTTTTGGGTTTTTCTTATTAATGCAAGTTCTTATCTTTTCATCTTCTTGTTAGTAGGTATAATCTTCTTATTCTCTTTACTCTTAATCCTTGTTTAATTCTTCAAGTTTCAATCTTTTCTTATTGTTCTTGTTCTTGTTAGTTTCATTATGAATGTTTGGATATTTGTGTTGTTTCCCCTTATCATTGTTAGTATTAGCTTCATTATGAGTGAGTAGACTTATTGTGGAGTTAGTAAGGGGATTAAGTGTGGATTATGGGTGATTAGGGTTTGATTGAGGGTAAAGGTGAATCCTTTGTTACTAGTCACATATTGAGCACTCTATGTGTTTGTTGAATTGCTTATTTGAGTTGTAGTGGCCATGCTTCTCATGCTTGTTTTCATCTTCTCATTGTGTGATTGATTTGTGGTTGAATCCTTGTGTATTGGGTAACTTCTTGCATGAGTATTCGGGTTTATTCTTAGACACGAGAGTGAGGACTTTGGCCTTGACGCGAGAGCGCGGACCGACCTTAGTAACTAGGTGAAACCTACACCCTCGACCTCTCAATCATCCTACTACACTTATGAACCCAACCTAACCCTACTCCTTCCCATATTTGATTTCTCCATCTTGTTAGTAATCATTCTTTTAGTTTATTGTTTCAATTTAGCTTTAGTTAATTCATTAGTTCATGTTATACCTAGTCTATTGATAGTCATAGTTCCTTTCTCTTGCAATCATCATAGTTAATCTATTCTTGTCGTTTCTCCATCTCTTTATGTTGTTTGGTGACTTAGCCTTGTTTTTTAGGTAGACCCTAGTCTAGACAACCTCTACCGTCCCCGTGGACTCGACCCGACTTACCCTAGCTACCCGTTAGGTTAGTTGGTATTACTTGTTGGTGGGGACCCACGGCAAAACCCTACCATCATAGTGCGATCAATTCACCTAAGACCGGGAGCAACAATCAGGTCCTTCTTCTCTAAGGTACCTGCAAATAAACCTCACGTGTGTAACGACCCAAGTAGGGTTACGGAGGGGCTGAAAACTCATCAAACTAACAAGAATATCACCACAAAATAACCAACAACCATAATTACCAAATGCCAAAAATTTGCGCAGCAAGGACTGGCAGAGATTACTGAGACAAGAGAACAGACTACTGACGACTAACAACCGACATCTAAGACCCCCACACTAACACTGACGACACGCAATCACTCACAGAGGACCTGGGGGACGAGGTGGTGGGTAGTAATGTAATCCCCTAGAAAATCTAACGCAATACAGTGGCGGAAACACTGTAGAATTGGGATTAAAACACACTGACAAACTATATCTTATTAAAAGAAATGGTAAGTCAATACAAAGTCCTCTTTTTACAAAAGGGCTAAAAAGAAAATTCTTCAAATGGGTTATACAAATCCATAAATTACATAAATGAAGAAAGAGTAGGATCCACGCTACTCGCAAGCTCACACCCAAAACCCAGCAGCAAATACCTGTCATGTTATAAACATAACAGCTACGTCAGTAGGGAGTAACTCGGACGTTCTCCCAGCCATATTATATCATATGGAAAATAATAGTATTATTATATCAAAATAATTAAAAAGGAAAACATTAAATGATAATAATAAAAATAAGCTTTCGGAGAAAACTTAAAATATTGTAACAATACAATCGGAACAAGTTTTCAGAAGAAAACTTCAAATATTTGCCAACCTGCAAACCAAAATGTAATGATAATAGTAAAAATATTCAAAATGGTGTTATGGATAGGATTAGTGATGAAGGCTAGACTTTCACTAGGAGAATACTAAAACTAGCTTCGAGAACTTAGTTCAAACAAATCAAACCTCGATCTCTAACTAGGCTACTCAACCATAATAGGACGGCGACTTATAAATGTGTGGCCCTAGTTTAAGATAATATGCACACCCCTCCCGAGCACCATAAATACTCAGTTCAACCCGACGGCGTCTTACACTGCGAGGCACGAGTTTAAGGTCAAAATGTACACACACTCCCGAACACCATATATGCTCGGTTCAACAACCAGTGTGCCCCATAAAGACACACCAGCCTTATAGTTGATGGCAAAAACGTAAACCCCAGAATATATTACTCTAACCCCACACTTGTCCTTATTCCATAACTCCAAAACAGCCATTATCGATATAAAAAAAGATATAATCATTATAAATAATATGAAGATAAAAACAATAAACAATTTATATTAAAAGGGAAACTTTCTATAAATAGAAAATTACTAATTTTAGAACCTTAGTTAAAATAGAAATATTTTTATAGAAAATACGTAAGTTATTAAAATAAGGGAAATGTATAAAAATAGCATTTTTAACGAAATTAGCATTTTATTATTATCGTTGTTATCGTAACTTAACATATTTCTAATTTTATTACTCAAAATGTAAATAAAATATATTAAGTCAATATATAGTATTTTATAAATAATTAGAAAATCGAGTTAAAGCTATAAATTTTAGAAAAGATATGTTTTTAAGAAAACGATATCAAAATTAATTGAGTCGACGAATTTTATAAATTAAACGAGATTTTATAAAGCTTGCAAATTAGTTTTAGCAAATAGATTTTATCAATAAATAATAATACTAATTTTACTAAAAATAATCAATCGTAGCCAAATGAGAAATTATTAGGGAAAATAGTCTTGACTAAAAATTTATTTAAAACAAAACGACTATTTTCTCATTTATTAGTATAATTCGTAAAACGAAAAATAATTTATTAAACAAGTTTTCAAACCTCGATTATAATATAAAAATACGATTTCGAGTTAAAATTATAGATTAACGGAATCTGAAGAAAATATGATCGTTATTATTTATTTACTAGTGTCACGATAACCAACAAAATATTATAACGATCGTAAATAATTAAATTACTAACAATTTATAAAACGATATTGAAAGTCGTAAAATATTTATAAGGCATACGATTTAAAATTAAAATAATTAGCAATAATAAATAACTAAAACTAGAAAACCAAAGATAAAATATTTATTACATACTACTACTCAAACATACGATATAAAATCGAGTAACGTCCTAAAGTTACCTTAAGGCGATAACCGAAACGAAAACACACTTGTCCTAGTTGGAGCTTCCACGAAACCCCTGAGAACTTGGAGATAAACGATGGGATAGGCGAGGTCGGAGCGAGTGACCGAGAATAGCTGGACGACGACACAATGCAACGAAAGAATGAATAGAATAAAATAGAAGACTAGAAGATGAATAATCGAAACAAGGGACGATACAGCAGAAATGCTCGGGTAAAGAGAGTAAACAATAGAAACCGAGGAGGAAGAAGCAATAACAAAAAAGGGAAGGAACGAAGTCACGACGTCGAGATAAATCAAGAAGAATAACAATAGAACGAGAAGTAACAGCGGCATCAATAACACGCACATAACAGCAGTAAGGTGGTGATGTACAGCAGCAGCAACACAATTCAACATAAACAACAAACAGCAACCGGGATGATGAAGAATAAGCAAAGGAGAAGAAATCAGCAGTAGAAAGACAAAATGGTAGGAGAAAAAGGAGAACAAAGGAGAAAACAGAGTAGAAGAACGGACAAGGCAGAATGAAACGACATCGATGAAACGGAACTACGACCGCAAAAACGCACAGAGAGCAGGAACAAAAATCAGCAGCAACAACATCGAACAGAGGCAGAAAGACGAAGAAGAAGGGAGAAGAAGATCTGGCACAATAAACAGCAGCAAAGATAGAAGGGACACGACTGAACAACATCAACAAAAACAAATAAAAACGAAGGCAGAAGCAGGAAAGGACACAGCAGAACACGGAGACCAAGGAGACAAAACGAGTAGAAGCAACTCACACACCATAGCCTGAACAAGACGGCAACAGAGCACGAAAAGAAGAGGGACAAAGGCATCAATCTGGGTGGCTGAAGTCAGTGTATGCGACGCAGAAGAACAATGAAAGAAAGGGAAAAGAACGTTAAAAACAAGGAGGAAATCGAAGAGGAGGACGAAGAGTTATAATAAACGAAGAAAAGGGAATGAAAGAGGGAGTGAAGCGGTGGTCAAACAAGCATAGAGGTTGAACGTAGTGTGAAGTGGGAAAGACAAAGATAAGGGGGAATGAATCAGTGAGTGGGGAAATGAATTATTCAATTAAAGTAAGAAGAGAATACAGATTGCTTAAAATGTATCGGGTGAGAAACGAATTTCGTAACTAAGTTGACTGACCCACGAGTTGAATCTAAAACGAGCTAATAAAATTAAATAAATAATCGGGCCGTTAAATAAAAATGAGTAAATAAAGTATTCGGGACGAAAACGAGGCTTATAAATAATTAGACGATGAAATAGTATTTCCCGATAAATAATAAATCTTCGATAAAGTAAATTAAATTGATTTCTCGAGGAGAGGAAATAAACATTTTGACGTAACTTAAAATAAATGAACTTCGAACCGAAAATAGAAATTCGAGCTTAAATATAAATAAATAAAAGAATTTAGAATTTAAATTGTCGAAATAGATTTTCGATAAGAATTAAATTAAATGTATAAAATAAATCGAAACAGAAGTAAAAATAGGTTTTAAGTATGAGAAGAGTTTTCGAGACAAATAGAATTTTAGGAGTTTGAAACAATTTAAACGATAAATTCGTTTTATAATATTTTTAAGAATTACGAGTTAAATCGTAAAAATGAAAATACGAATAAAATTTCGATTTAATTTAATTTATAAAATTAGGGGTGTTACAAGTAAGACCCTGGCGGAGGCATACCGAAAAATCGATCAAAATAGTGTTGTTGTTGTTGCAACATTCTCTGGTTGTCCTCCGTCGCCAACCTCGCTGCTTGGGCATCCCTAGCAGCGTCCCTAACCATCTCAAAGCTGTTCCGGGCGTACTCAAAACCTTCCCTAGAGTACGTATACGAGCTATGCGCAGTATCCTGCGCATCCCGGGCCAATTTGTAGGCGTCCTGGGCCAAGTTCAGTGAAGTGGTCGAGTTCTCCCAAGTCTGACGTGTTCGGTCATAAACTTCCCCCCAATGGTTATAAAAGTCCTCCGATCCAAAGAACGAAGAGTGTCGTGGAGGACTCATGTTAATGTCCTCCTGAAAACCTGGGGTAGACTGGGTGAACGTGGAGTGTCTGTGTGGTTCGAAGTCTGAGAAGTTGGGGGTGAAAAATTGCGAGGTCTGAGGTTCAGTCTGGTGGGAGGAAGAGGGTCCGTCTGATGATGAAGGTAGTGTTCTATGACTCTCATCCCTGGAGGTTTCAACCTCCGGTTCCTCCTCTGACACGTCTACTACCTCTATGTCATCGTCGCCATAATCTAAAGGTCCCTCGGGGTATTCAGTCTGATAAAACTTACCACGGGTGTGACCCCGAATGTACTCCCCGGACCTTTTCGGCATGCCGAAGTTCTCCTCAATATCTAGCCTAACCCATTCGGGGTTAGGCATTACAATGGCTCTCAGCTCAGTAATCTTATACAAGAACAAACTGTTATAATCCCCTTTCTGGGGCCAAACAAAGAAAGGGCAATAAATCTCATCTAGATAAATTCCCGCCCCCTCAACTGGTGTTAAATCGCTAAAATCGATGCCTAAGGCTGTAGCTAGCATCATTACAACACCGCCACAAGAAATTTTCTTGCGGCTGCCCTTCACAACCTGGGCGAAGTGAGTAGCTAAGGCCTCGGACATATCGATCGACGGGCCTCTATTCAGAACCGCACCCTCTAACAGTTGTACAGCTGTAGCACTACAATTGTGGTGCGTATCATAGCTTGACAAGAATGAATTGACTATGATACGCGCCAAATACCGAAGGATGGGGTTTCGAATGGAGAAGGAACGCATCTTCCCTCCCTTAAAAATCCTTTGGCGGGCAATTTTAGACCAAAATCGGTCGCGGGAAAATTTGTCATCCCGAGTCTGCCCCACCCTAGGCCTTCCAAGGACAGAAGAAGGTAAACCAAGCAATGCACCAAAATCCCTCAAATTGAGGACGTATAGAGTTTCTCGCAACTGAAAAGTGACAGTGGTATTATCATCACCACTCAGCTCAAAAGTTGCGAAAAACTCATACGTCAACTTTTGAAAAGTTTCCTCCTCAAAGAAATAAAATTTAGAGTAAATTAAAAATTACTCCCTTTTAAGATACCAATTTTAAAATTTACTCCCTTTTGAAATTTTTGTTAAAAATAACTCCAAAAATCTAACAAAAGTTCAAAAATTGCTCCCAAATTTATTTTTAGGACGAAAATGCCCTTGGCTAGAGGGTGAGGTGAAGTAATATGGCATAAAAAAGTTATGGACATTTTCGTCCAAAAATTATATTTTGAAGCAATTTTTGAACTTTTGATAGATTTTGGGATTTATTTTTAACAAAAATTTCAAAAGGGAGTAAATTTTAAAATTGCTATTTTAAAAGGGAGATCAGACCAAGGGTTCGGCACATTGCTTGTACCTGCGTTTCAATACCCATACGCACAAGTACATCTCAAGCCGCCCAACGAGTTGGCTCGAGACGACAGACCCAAAATTTCTTACACTTTTCAAGGTGGTTTTTTTTTAGCGAAATAGATACCAGACTCCGAATGATGGAAATTACGACGGATTTTAGGGGAACGTACCTCTAGCGGAACAGGTTGTTCATGCGGGACGGAGCCTTGTGTTTGAACGGACATCGAGACACCTCCCGAACTTCGGCCGGCTCCTCGGATCTTGAAGATGACGTTGAACCTGAATTACGATTAAGCATAGAGGATATCCTTTTCCTTGCCATTTGCTTTACTCTCTTCATCCTTGTTGCTTGAATTTGACGATTATGGTGATGATGGTCTCGGTTTGGGGTTTGTCAAAATTGGAACGATTTCTCAAAACAAACTCCAAGAAGATGATAGTAATGTGATAGGGATGAGGAATATGTAATTGAATTGAAATTTGATGAAGAAATGGAAGGATTAGAGGTGGCTTAAGGTGGTGGATTTTGGGGTTTTTTTGGGGTTTTTGGGGTTTGATTGAGGAGAGAGAGGAAAAGTTGATTATGAAGATGGGTAAGGGGGGCTTGGCTAGGTATAGGTGTCGTGGGGTGATATTTCGCCCGGTGGTCACCATCGGGAAAAATTTCACCCGACGGTCTTCGGACCGATTCTCGCCATTTGCGTGCGGTTTCACCACCGGGCGAAATTTCGCCCAGTGAGATTTCACCGGGTGAAATTTCACCCGGTCGAAATTCCGTCAATTCCTAAGTCGCCAGTAAGTTTACCGTCGGGCGAAATTTTGCCCAGTGAGATTCCACCGGGTGAAACTTTACCCGACGGGTTTTCCGTCAATTCATTAATTCCAGCAGAAATGCTATCGGGTGAAGTTTCACCCGACGGACCTCGGGCCACAATTCCACCGGGTGAAATTTCACCCAATGAGATCCTTCACTCCAAATAAGCCTTTCGCTGCGAAAATTCTCTTCGACTTGGTCCAAACCAACCTTAGCTCTTCGACAAAACCAATTTTCTCGATCCATGTATTAGCTACACGGAGAAAAGCTCTCATAATCATTCGTAGCATAACCCAAAAATTCCAAAAGAAGTCTTCACAATTCCTGCAGATACCAAAACAAGCTCCAAAGGAAAATCCAAAAACTATTGTCCAAAGAAAATAAAAAGAGATAAGAATATACAAATATTTACAAGGTGGTTATTATGGACACCACCAAACCGAATTGAATTGTTTGAGCTTAGTCGGGGTTGCTTGAAAAGCAACCCAGAGGGTCTTGGTCATTAACTTCAAATTCAATGTTACCGATCTTGAGCCCTTTTCTAAACTCCAGCAAGCTCATAAGTCGTGCTACCTCGCGAAGCATTGCAAATTCTTCGGGAATATCTTCTTCGGAGGTAGAACCGAGTATAAATAGGGCACCGTCGTCTTCTTCATTATCATAGTCAAGATCTTCGGTAGAAGGTTCTTCATTGGATGGAAATTCCACCATTTGATTCCAAAACTCCACGCTAGAAGAATTTTCGGGGAGGAACGCGGGAAGCACGAATTGAACCGTATCATTAGCAACATTGAAAGATAGTCGCCCTCGCTTCACATCAATAATTACTCCACCGGTAGCTAGGAAAGGCCGTCTAAAGAGAATAGGATTCCGCTCCTCTATAGGCATGCCGAGAATAACAAAATCGGTGGGGATATATAGATTTCCCACGTTGACCATGAGGTTGCGGGCTAGTCCATAGGGTTTCTTTGTAGTTCCATCGGTCATTTGCACATTAATTGAGAAGTAGTCCAAGTCCTTGATATAAATGGTATGAGCAATGGCTAGGGGCATTAGACTAATGTCGACGCCAAGGT
The DNA here is from genome assembly GCA_958450325.1 of Agrostemma githago. Classification (NCBI taxonomy): domain Eukaryota; kingdom Viridiplantae; phylum Streptophyta; class Magnoliopsida; order Caryophyllales; family Caryophyllaceae; genus Agrostemma; species Agrostemma githago. The sequence goes on from OY288242.1 coordinate 11,657,649, forward strand.
CACACAAGGCTCGGTCTATCAAGACATGGTCTATGGAACAAGGTATAGCAAAGCTACCCGGATCACCTAACTTGATGGGAATTGTAACTTTTGGGGTAGTTCTTGGGGAAACGAGAGCTCTTTCCCTTTCGGTGGGTTTCAAAATAATGTATCGAATATATTCAGATGGGGTAGGCATGGAAGGATTAGTATCAATGTTCTCAATAAGATCGGTGAAGGTTATCATGTCCAAAGCTTGGTTATTGAATGGGATTTGTGGCTTGTCATTCAAGGGTGGTACTTCAATCCTAGAGACTAGGTTCGTGTCCTCTAATGGAATTTGTTCAATAACGTAGGTAAGGTCTCCTATAAAATACTTGGATGGATCTCTTCTGGGTCTTTCGGTTACACTCTTGACCACTTTCTCATCGGATTCATTGATTGAGGGATGAGATGTAAGAGTTTGTGGGTCAAAGGGTTTCACCGGTTCCTTTTTGCTCATTACCTTAATGGCATTCACGGATGCTTGATTAGAAGAATTGGTTGGCTCTTGAGAAGATCGAGCTTGCGAGGCGGAACGTGCCTCTAAAGCTTCAAGTCTAGCTCGATTTGACGCATTTTCTTTCAATAGAAAATTGATTGTTTGTTGAATGTCATAAAAAGGTTGAGAGTTACCTTGTAAATGCCTTGGAGGACCTTGATTATATGGAGGATAGGCTCCAAAAGAAGGACCATAGCTTGGTCGAGGTGGTCCTTGAGGATAAAAATAACTTTGATTGAATTGATTTGTACGAGGAGGTCTCGGTTCATAGTGGAACCCATATGAATTAGGATAAACCTTTTGATTGGTGGCTCTTGGAATTGCACGATCTTGAAAAGGATATGATCCTTGAGTCGACGTGGAATAAGATCCGGTTTCCAAATTAGGATTATTCGTGTGAGATTTTTCATGGGTTCCTTGGGTGTTGGCTTGATAAGCATTCTCCTTTCTCATACACAAATCGAAGTCGAGGTCATATCTCCCGCAATGATCACATGGAATTTCAATGTGATATAATTTGGGTGGTGAAGTGGATGATTGTCTTGGTGAACTCACCCTTCTTGGTGGAGTTGATCTTTTTGGAGATGTTCTAGTCTTGGGTGGAAAATTGACTCTAGCAACATATACTTCAAATTGCTTAACCAACTCCTCGACTCTAGCTTCAAGATCGGCTCTCCTTTCGGTTGACGACGTTGACTCACCACTTAGCTCTCCATGTTGATCATTTTTGGAATATTTATCATTCTTGGATATCCTTTCAATGAGTTTCGTATATTCGATTTCATTAAGCAAGAAGAAATTGCCTTTTGCCACCGCATTGACATTATCTTTGGCGTTGTCCGATAACGAGTGGAAGAAAATATGAAGTAGAAGCCAACTAGGAATGCCATGGTGCGGACACTTCCTTTGCAATGTTTGAAATCGGTCCCAGGTTTCAGCTATGCTTTCATTTTCTTGTTGTTGAAACGTTTGAATTTCTCTTCTGAATTTGTTGGTCTTGGATGCTGGGAAGTATTTTTCGAGGAAGGTGTTGCACAAATGCTCCCAAGTGCGAAAAGTAATGTTAGGGAAACTTTTAATCCATCTCCTTGCTCCATCACGCAAGGTGCGTGGGAAAAGGATCCGACGTAGTTGACTCTCCTTGAAGAGACAAACATGTTCTATCACATCTTCATTCGGAAATCCTCGAAAAGTTTGTTGTTGAATTAAATTGATGATAGAAGGTTTATGCTCGAAACTCTTTGGGATGGCTCCGATGAAGACGGGTGAAGAAATCTCTTCACTAGATGGTTGAGAATGGGACCCAAGTGTAGCCATACTTGAATCCTTAGATGTTGTTCAAAGATGGGGTTTTGAGGAATGAAGAAATTGGTGGAAGATTACAATATCAACTTGTTGCTTCGGTCCACAATATTTCCAAGCGACTTGTTCTCCGAATGGGGATCAAGTAATCTAAATCAAAAGTATACCTAGCAAAAACTCAACAAACGATGAGCCTCCTAGCAACTAATGGCACTAGGGTAGGAGGAAAGAAAAACAATTATCCAAACAATTATCCAAACACAATAAACTAAAACTCGACTAACTAATCACCGTCCCCGGCAACGGCGCCATTTTGATGCGCGTCTGATTGTCGCCTATCCAACGCGGTCAAACAATATTTATAAGCTCCAACTAACTACTACGTAGTAGCGGCAAGTCGAGGTCGATCCATAGGGACGGTCGAGAGTAGTCGGTCAAGTGAATGTCTAGGAGTGATTGGGGTCGAGAAAGGGGGAGTTTTGGTCGAGAGGAGCTAGGTTAACTAGACAAGAGAGGGAGCTAAGACGAGAAACAATTAATGGGAAAGGCGTTAGGGAGAGTCAGGGAGTCAGTAATCAAGATAAAAAGTGTAACATCACAAGAATTATCACAAAGTGTATAAGGGAGGTTCCACCATTCGGTTTCCCTACCAACTAAGTCTAAACCCGCTTTCGCGACGAATAAACCAAAGTCTCTAGACGGAACTACACAAACCCCGAGTTTCCCCATATTGGTCCGGGTGAGTCAAGTCAACCTAAGGGATCAAGCTAAGTCAAACAAAACACAACAATACCATCAAGACAATATCACCCTCAAATGCAATAATCTCACAAAATAAAACCTTTATCTAGGATTCCTCCTCCACTAGCCCCCTAACTAAATTTACTCACTACCCATAATAAAACTAACACTAAGGAGACTAGAAGAAAAACTAAACATGTTTGAACTAGAGAAGAAATAACTAATCTAACACAATAAAGGAAACTACACTAACAAACAACAATAAAGAGGAAAATAAACAAACTAAGGAGAAACAAACGAAGGAGAGAGAAAAACTAACAAACAACATAAAAATAACAAGACTAACAATGGATTAACAAGAAACTAAAAATAAAACTAATTAATGGAGAAAGGGAGGGGAAAGAAACTACCAACAATGGAGAAAACTGAGGAGGAAGATGAAGATTAACATAAAAGATTGAATCTTGAAAGAGATAATACAAGAACTTGTCACTAATCCTTGCAAAATTCTTCAATCTTCAACATAAAGGCATAAGTCTTCAACTAATTTAAGAACTTGATTAAGAATTGTTGAGTAGAATTAATCTAATACTAATAAGATCTACTAAGTTTTTATGGAGATTTTTACTAAGGAGCTTACTACAACTACTACTATGACTACTAAGGATCTTCTACCCTACTCCTAATCTAAAGAGGCACACTTAAGGCTCAAGTTGAAATGAAACCCTAGGTTTAGTATATATAGTGGTTCTTAATGGGTCACACAATCTTAAGCTCATAATCCAATTCCTCTTCTTTAAGCTAGACCTTCACCCTTTGCATCTTCATGGGGCAAAAATTCACCCTGCGGTTGACGAGCTCACACCACCGGGTGAAATTTCACCCGTTGAAATTTTCTTTTCATTTTGCGATTTTTGACGCTTTTCTCCATCGAGTGAAATTTCACCCGGTGGGCGAAATTTTGCCCGTTGGTGACTCATCGGGTGAAACTTCACCCGGTGGTGACTCATCGTGTGAAACTTCACCCGGTGATCCTCCGCCTCTTTTCCGGTCTCTTTCTTTGTCGATCAATTGGATTACTCGAAATTTCAATTGTGTGCTTTGCTCTTTGGACTGTATCTCTCTCTTTTATGCTCATAGAAGCTCGAATACGTTTTTGGTCGAAAATCCTATCAAAATAGACAGAAAACTACCAAAAACACTTAAAATGCAAAAGAGAGACACTAATGCGAGAATTATTCAAAATACGGCGATAATCGCGCTCAAGTCTCGCAAAACGGAGGAAAAACGGGTCTAAATGGGAGGAAAAATGATCCAATTTTGGCACACAACAGCTACCACCCACGAAAAGTCTCGCTTCGGCCGGGACGTGTCATCCTGAGTAAGGATGTGCATTGTCCTTGTTCCACTCGAAACTTATCGCTTGGCATATTCACGGAATGCGTGACTACCTTGGACGGTCGGATCGTCAATCAGGGGCCTCCTCACGGGTCTGGTCCGAGAAGCCTACCGTAAGAAGATTGATTGGTCCTAAATCGGTTAGAGTGAGCTTTTTAGGGCCGAAAACCTGTAGTGACCACAAAAGAACTAGGAAATAAGCTTCACCGACCTCGTTCGAGTTACACCATCGCTGGAAATTTGTTTCCATCTCCCCAGCGGAGTTGCCAAACTGTGGACGGTGCCACTCGTGCGGACCGTTGCAGCGGCCACCTACACGGTCCGTCAGATGCTGGTCTGATCCGGTCCGATCCCGCGTTCGGAGCGAAGTGTTGGACGTCGATTTGGTTGACGATTTGAATTGTACTAGATAGATGTATGGGCGCGTCTATGTTTCCGTTGTATTGATCGAGATGTGGTTGTAAATGTTTAAAGGCCGATTCGTTTGGTATGGCGACCGTTTTTGTGAACCGAATTTTTTGCCGATTTGTGGAGTCGTCACCGAGTAATTTTGGGATACTCGGAAACCGTTCAAGTCAACTTTAATCCTTAGCCAGCTCAAAGCTGAGTGACATGGGGACCTAAAGATAAAGACTTGTACCCTTAAGCATTCCATGTCCAGAATGACTCTCATTGCCAATGGTTTCGGACATCCGAAAACCGTAGATTCTGAGTAAGGGGTGAGAGTACGTATTGGGAAGCCAACATCCGTTAGACGTCAACACCCAATCCTGCCCGCACATAACGGCCTCTACTAATCAATCGGTGGGTTGATAACTTTGTTTTAATGTGGTCTAAATGTGATAACAGTCGTTGTTTTAACCCTATACCTTTGTTATGTCGGTTGTTTTAGGAGCAAGTAAGTCTGTCATTGAAGTAAATGTTTTTACATTCTTTGCATGTGATTTCGCGTGACAAGCAGGCCATGTAAAGACGCACATAGAAGAGTAGAGAATACTAGATAGTATACGTATTAATAAGTCAGTTTTAACATGATAATATGGATATTAGTCCTTCTCATGGTATACCTTACCCGGTATTCTACTTAAAGTGTGTTAGTTTCGTATTAATAAAAATGTATTGAGCCACATATGAGGTGTGAGCATCAAGATTAATACGAGACTAGACCACTGCTCGTTTTGATTAGTATTAGTTGTTTACGTTTTGATTTCGTGTTAGGTGATTTAGCATGCGATTATGGTCATAAAAGCGATATCATACGAAAGCGGTAAAGTATAAGTAAATCACATTGTATGAGAAGTTGCACCCTCAGAATTTACACTAAACGAAGTACGAGGTTTAGACGATTAAGAATGGATCTTATAACGACTACTCGGATTTGATTTAGGTGTTTTATTACTTGAGGTTGAAGTTGTGAACGTTATGTATTTTAGACGAGTTGGTCTTGAGTGAGCCAAACAGGAGTGAGGCTTGTACACCACTTGGAGTGCAAGTGGTGGACGCATCGTGGAATTAGTATCCACATAGGTCGGACTTGACGACATCAAAATGCAAAATCACTACAAAAACAGAGGAGAATGCGGCGGAATTTTTGCGGCAGACAAACAATCCGACGCAATATTAGTTGTTGCGTCGGACTTGCGTTAGATTGACCGACGCAAGCCTATTGTGGCAGAATTCCCCACGCAAGATGACGCGGGTCGAAGGCGCCTACAAAAATGTATTTGGCGCTCAAATGTGCGTCAGATTAGTCGTCGCGTGTCTGACGCATAAACAAACTTTTCGTCAGATTAGCCGACGCAATGGAGGAACACCGACGCAGGCCTTGTATGCAATTCTCTATAAATTATTTCACGCGTGCGTCGGATTAGCAGACGCATAGCCGTCGCAAACACAGGCTTGCATCGGAATTTGCGTTGGCTAATCTTTTGCAAAGTTAGTTTTCTGCGTCAAACTTGCGTCGGCTAATCCGATGCAAGCTTCTCAGATATTAAAAAAAATGTGAACTTCTCATTCGCAACAACCCCAAATCGATTTTTCCCATATTTAACCCAAACCCTAACCCAATTGCCCTCTCCCTTTCCTTCCCCCTACTCCTCTACCTGCACCACTTGCCGCCGGCCACCCTCCTGCGGTTGTCGCCGGCATTGCTTGCCGCCTCCTGCCGACGCCATCTTCAACGTTCTCTCCGACGGATCTCTCCATCTTTTCTCCTTTAAAGTATGTTGAACATTTGAGTATTTTATTAGGTTATTGATATTGTTTATTAGGTTATTGTTATTAGTGATTAGGTTGTTGTTGTTGGTGGTATTAGTGTTGGTGTGAGTTGTTGTTGTTGTTGATGATGATGTTAACCGTTGTTGGTGGTGTGGGTGTTCTTGAGGGCATGTAGGGATTACGTAGTAGTATTGGTGGTATGTAGTGTGTTATTGGAGGATTGAAAATTAAGTATTAGTCAGTGTATATTTAGTATTAGTAGGTATATATTAAGTTAGTGTGTTAGTATTAGTAGGTATACTCCCTCCGTTCCAATGAATTGTTTGTCTTTCCTTTTGGCACCAAGGTTAAGGGAACCAATGAGGGAGTGACATGTAGAGCAAAACTCATGAGAATGATCAAATTGCATATAAAAAACATTCCTAAAATAGAAAGGCAAACAATTCATTGAGACGCCCCAATATGGAATAGGGAAACAATTCATTGGGACGGAGGGAGTATAATAAGTTAGTGTGTTAGTGTGTTAGTATTAGTAGGTATGTATATTAAGTGGTAATAGTAGACATGTTATTGGGTAGAAATGTGTTGTGAAAATTGAAAATTGAGAAATATGTGTTTGTTAGTAATAGTAGTAATGTTTTTGGTTTTCATTGAATATTGTTAAATAAGCATGTTATCTTCTTAGACCTAGTACCCGTTTTGAATAATCCCCGTTTTGGGACTGTCTTTGTACTTTTCATGTCACTTAGGTGGTAGACACAAAATTGTGTTTTGTTGATAAGAAAAATTCTGGTGCCAATTCCCTCATTGTTCTCTGAATGCACATGTGGAGTTTTCGTATATTCCACATAGTTCATTTGGAGAACTGAGGCGAATTGCTGCTGGATTTTTTTATTATCGACATAGCACAATTTTGTGTTATCGATGACATGCAACCTACAAGGATGGGTTTAGGTTGAAGTGATAAGGTCCCAAGGTTGTGAATTTGTTTAGAAATGATGTTTAAATGGGTTTACGTGTTTATCAAAGCATGTTTAATTGATTGTCAATAGTTCACGTTGTTCTATAGATAATGTCCATACTATTACATATGTTGAATGTTTTCCCCCACGCTAATTTTATAATTTATACATACTTTGCATATATTTAATGAATTCATAAAGAATGAAGAGAGTAGAAGAAAAGTGGATGTACGAGAGATTAGATGAGCGAAAGAAGGCTAAGCGTGAATACAAATACGGTGTGTAAGAATTTATTGAGTATTCCATAAATAATAATGTCCACTTGTAGACACCCGCATTTTGCATGCTCGTGTCTGTAGCAGTCTCCAACAAAATACTCGATGATGATCGGACATTAACATGCATCAATACGCTCGAATACAGACTCGAATTGAATAGTATCCGACGTGGGTACTTAGCGGATTACAAATCTCTCAAAACCGACCTCAAATCCAGGTTCAGTAGATCATTTCCGATAAAATAAAGCTACTTTGAGCCAAAACCGCCACCGGGGGCAAAACCATCTTTTGTCGACCGAGTCAAACCCGGTCAAAGTCGAAAAACCTGAAACAAACCAGATTGAAAATAGTGTCCAAATACACAAATCAATCAAAGTCAAACGGAATAAAATCATGCCTCAAATAACACGGATATCAATCAGTATTTTGAGCAACTTCCGATACACACAATTTCCGCTAGCCTCAAAACTGACCCGCCTCAATTGGGGCGCCTCAATACCAGGTCGCTAGCCTCCAGGCGCCTGAGTTCCGAAGTCAAAACGTTTCACAAAACTCGATAAATACACCCTTACATACATCGTTTCAAGGGTCGAAAGATGTATTCCTCAATCCCGTATAAAAAAAGTGCGAGAGCTATACTTCCTCCATACATACTCAAAACCGTAACCAATACACCTTAACTCTTTCTATATACCTCGAACCGCTCCCCGTGTCTACGACGATACTCCGCGAGCCCGTATTTCGAAGCATTTGACATGTAGTTTGAGGGTGTCCGAAACCCATTTATAATCTCTAAACTCATTTTATTATCGCATCTAACATTTACTTTTCGTTTCTAACATCTAACTACTAACTCTAAGACATTAAAATACTCGTTCTTTTACGTATCCAGTACTAAGGATGCCGAAATAAGGAAATCCAAACACAAGAGATCGTGCTCCCGTCGATGGTCGCTTATCTCGTCACCCCGCATATTTGGTGCTTAAGGCGAGTCAACCCCCTAAAACACTTTTACAATTTCGTTCTATTACTACCGTGTATATATAATAAAAAACTATTTTTACATGACTTGAGTAGGCATCCGATGATGGTATCGACATCGTAGATCCTAACGATGAAATAACGATGTCGAGATACGTAGGACCTAATGCCCATGAGGACGAGTCGATATCAATTTGAAGTAAACGTCCCGTGACGCCAATTCGTATATCATGGACCCCTCGTCCGATGTCCATGTCGAATAGTGCAAAGGATTTATTTCGGATTGGTCATTTTCAAAACGAACACACTCGATTAAAGCTTCTGCCAAAAGTCCGCATAATCATCAGACAGGGCACTAGGGTGGTGGCGCTCACAATTGAGGCGCGCCATCCCAGGCGCCTGATGGTCAGGACGCCCCAAATCAAGCGCCTGACCATCAAGTTATGACACGATCGGGGAATCCTTCGTCGTGTATTTTCAATGTCATTTATAAGCGTCACTCTAAATGTTTGATGTTGATTCTGTAATCGAATGTCGCGCATAAAGGGTCATTAAGAATCGACCTAATACGAAACCTAATGACGTCTATCCTAGCGTCGTACGGTCCACAAGACCAGACAACGACGTCGCGATATGGAGGGCTTCGATATTCGTATTAATTTGATAAACTCGATCCAAATCATAAATCGGGATGGTTAGGAACAAATATCCAATGACGGCCAAAACGAGGTATTGTGGACCTCCAAAATAGTCAAACAACGATACAAGTTCCGACTAGGAAATTATATTTGCGACGTTAGTCGGCACGTATCAATCTATCGCATGTTTTCTTTTTAAAACCCATATTTCGTGTCTATTTTCACTCTATCATCTTCTTCCCTTTACGACTTTAAGTGAATGCCTTGCAATGTTAATCCTATATCGACGACTCCCTAGTCGGACTCAATATTCGATTAATCAAGGCAATCATATTTCACTAGGATGAGTTGGGACGAGACTTCGAGGCCTCGGGATCAAACTAGCATCACGCTCCTATCCCTGCCAATCCAGGCGCCCCAGTGTATGCGCCTGAATTATGTGTCGCCACACATCAGGCGCCTGAGTTCCAGGTCGCACCGGCCCACGCGCCTGAGCCTCTGTCCTATGATCAATAGGCAACATAATGCGTAATTGATCAAAGTCTATCCAATCGTTCGGTTTATGGTTTCTGTTTGCGTTTCTATTTACGGGTCCGTTAATAGTTTACATTTACCGTTTCTAACTCGATATTATAATTGCTTGTCGTATTGTGAATTCCAGGTTGTATGCCGCCCGTGTAACTTTTAATCTCTATTTTCAAGTTATTTAATTCATTATGTGGCATTTATTGCCTTTAAATGAACCCACGCGCTAAATTCAACTTCGACAAGATAAATCGAGATGCATTAAACGACATAGTGAACATACAAATTCGCATGTCTAACATAAAACAATGTCTGTCATAACATTTCACCATCTTACTAACGTGCGTACTTAAACACCAATCGATATCTTAGTAGACGGTTGGGTGTCCTTCGTGGGCTTCCCAACACGTATCTTCACCCCTTACTCAGAACCTTCGGTTTCCGAATGCCCGAAACCATTGGCAACGAGAGTCATTCAATATACGATACTCGATAATTCGACATCGGTATCATTATGCAAAGGGACGAGCCCTACAAGCTCTAGTACTACAAGGCAAGTTGTGCTTTGTGCGCAATACGCCTAAGTATAGAGTGGGTTCGAACGGGTCCGAACTCCCACAAAGTTTGGTGGTGACTCCATTATCATTTAAATTTCAATTCGAGAACATCTGCCTACCAAAACCCGCGCCTGACCGCACCAGGCGTGGACCTATGTTATGTCCACAATTTGGCGTCTCCGCTGGGGATACCTGATGTACAACTTGTCATCGGGATCTTCACGGTGAGACTCGAAAAGAAATCGATTGGTTACTAAAGTGCACACGTTAGTTCGATGGTTCATGAATAACCCCAACTTTACCCGGGCGGTTACTGGTGACCGACGTCCCACTATACCGCGATGTATTCTAAATTGGTTATGTCAAGGTGTTCATCGCTGATTCGTATGGATTTCGCGGCATGTCCTTATGCAAATTGCTAAGGGCGTCCGTCCCGATTATCGGAGAGGCTATGCGCACTGGTAACCCGGTAATCGAAGAGACGGAGTCTATCAATGTGGGAACCACCTTAGAGCCCCAGATGCTTAAGATAGAGTTATCACTAGATCCCGAGGAGAGACAACAGTTCACAAGCCTTCTCCAAGAGTTCAAAGATGTCTTCGTATGGTCCTACAAGGACATGCCAGAGATAGACCGAGAAATAGCCGAACACTACATACCAATCAAAGACGAGTGTAAGCCGGTTAAACAAAAACTCAGCAGAATAAGACCCAAATGGTCTCTCAAAGTTAAAGAAGAAGTCGACAAACAATTCAAAACCGGCTTTATACAAGTGTCCGAATATTCGGACTGGGTTGCAAGCATCGTGCTGGTGCCTAAAAAGGACGGTAAGGTGCCCGTATGCGTGTTTCGGGATCTTAACAAGGCGAGCCCGAAAGATGATTTCCCGTTACCACACATCGATATATTGGTAGACAACACCGCTGATCATGCTCTTCTATCCTTTATGGATGGATATGTCGGGTACAATCAGATCAAAATGGCAGAAGAAGACATGAGCAAGTCCACCTTTACTACACCTTGGGGTACTTACTGCTACATCGTCATGCCATTTGGCCTCATTAATGTCGGGGCCACTTACCAATGAACCGCTACGGCCTTATTACATGATATGATGCATAAGGAAGTAGAGGTCTATATAGACGATATGATCGTCAAATCCAAGAGCCGGGATGGGCACATCATCGCCCTAAGAAAGTTCTTTACTCAACTGCGCAAGTACAACATGAGATTAAATCCTCAAAAATGCAGTTTCGGGGTAACATCAGGCAAATTACTAGGTCACGTCATTAGCCAACATGGTATCAAGGTCGACCTAGCAAAAATCAAAGCCATCACCGAGATGAAACCTCCTAAGACCGAAAAAGAAATAAGGGGATTCCTCGGGAAAGTTCCATACATCAGCCGGTTTATCTCCAAGTTAACCATGGTATGTGAACCAATTTTCAAAAAGCTGAAAGTAGGGGAACGAAAACTATGGGATGATAAGTGTCAAGCGACCTTTGACAAAATCAAGGAAAGTCTATCCTCTCCGCCAGTCTTAGTGCCACCTCAACCTGGTTTGCCTTTGTCATTATATCTAACAACTACCGATACAGCCACGGGGGGTATGCTGGCACAAACCGTTGACTCGGAAGAACGAGCCATCTACTACATCAGCAAGAAGTTCTTAGAGTATGAATGTAAATATACCATGCTCGAGAAAAACATGCCTAGCACTAGTTTGGGCAACCTAAAATCTTCGCCTTTATATGCTCAGTCACGAAGTACAGGTATTATTTAAAATGGATCCCATCAAATATATATTCGGAAAGTTCATCCTCAACGGCAGAATATCTAGGTCGACTCTAATGCTGGCAGAGTTCGACCTAAAGTCTGTGCCCCCTAAAAGCCATCAAATTCCGGGTAGTAGCCGAGTTTCTCGTTGATAGTCCCGTAACTAAAGAAGGACAGACCGATACTTGGTCCTTGCCAGACGAAGATATATTCCATATCGACACAGAAATGTGGGATTTATATTTTGACGACGCGTCCAACTTCCGAGGATTCGGTGTCTGGATTCTTTTAACCTCACCAAAAGGGGAGCATACTCCCATATCCATCGAACTGGACTTCGACGTAACTAATAACGCCGCCAAATACGAAGCATGCATCCATGGGTTACAAGTCGTTGCCGATTTAGGAGTGACAAATCTTCGGGTACACGGTGACTCATATTTGGTCATCAACCAGGCTCTCCAGAAGTGGAAGACTCGGAACGCCAACCTCGTGGCCTACCAGGTGCGAGTAAGAGTTCTTGAGAAACAATTCCAAAAGATAGAATACATATACTTGTCCCGGGAAGAAAATCTGTTTGCAGATGCACTTTTCAAATTAGCATCTCTACTGAACATCCCCGATCACCTAACCAGTATGCCAATTTGCATCGAAAGACGGTTTGAACCGGCAGATCCATGCCATCAAAGATACTGAAATAGCCGATCCTAAGCCTTGTTATCAAGCTATTCTAACATACATATCGACAAGAGAATATCCTTCTGAAACTGATGGTCGGGCCAGGAAAGCCATACGAAGATTAGCTACCCAATTTACCCGCACAGATGATGGGCAGCTATATAAAAAGACGGCACAAGAGGCTCTTCTCCTATGCGTCGACAAAATAAAGTTCAAAAAAGTTGTGGCTGAAGTAAATGATGGTGAGTATGGTCCACATATGAATGCCCAGATGCTTGTCCGAAAAATCATGAGGCTCGGATACTACTGGAACAGTATGAAAACTGACTGCAGACAGTACGTCAAACACTGTCATAACTGTCAAATCTTCGCCAATGTACAACATATGCCATCATCCCTATTGTACACCATGACATCACCATGACCATTTTCAACATGGGGAATCGACATAATCGGAAAGGTAAACCCCTTAGGATCGGGTGGGCATTGCTTCATCTTGGTAGCCATCGACTACTTTACCAAGTGGGTTGAGGCCGAATCCCACCGCATTTTGAACGCCAAGCATGTAGCTAAGTTCATCCAGAATAAAATTATATGTCGGTACGAGATCCCATGTGAATTCATCAGTGATCACGGGACCCATTTCCAAGCCGAAACAGCAGCTCTACTAGTCAAATATAAAATCCAGAGGCATACATCCTCATCCTACCGTCCCCAAACAAATGGAGTGGTAGAGGTAGCCAACAAGACAATTATCACCATACTTAGAAAGATGATTGATAATTACTGAGAATGGCCCGACAAGATACCCTTCGCTCTATGGGGATATCGAATGTCAATATGCACCGCAACCGGTGCAACACCCTACTATCTGAGATACGGAATGGAGTCAGTTCAGCCAGTCGAGTTGGAGGTACCATCCCTCATAATTCTGTTAGAAAGCAAAGTACCTGAAGCTGATTGGGTTCAAGCGCGATATGACTCGCTGGTTCTATTAGACGAACGGCGATCCCGCGCCCTCAATAATATTCAGGTACACCAAAAGAGGATACAACGGGCCTTTTAACAAGAGAGTTAGGCCAAGGCATATCAAAGAAGGAGATTTAGTCCTCAAATATGTTCGAGCTCTATTACCGGTAGATCCGCGGGGAAAGTTCAAACCCAATTGGGCCGGGCCATATCTGGTGAAAAAGGTTTTATCAGGAGGTGCTGTGAAGCTAACAGACTTGGACGGGAATGACACGAATCACACCAACCTAGACTAGCTGAAACATTACTACCCCTGATCCTTTCTTATTGTCATTTGCTAAAGTTTATCAAAGTTATCTTTTCAAAGCATAAACTTTCAAAAAGTAAGTCAAAAAGCTAGGATTATTTATCCTACTGTCATACGCATCTTGAACTATTAGTCTTGATGTATTTCGAGATTGCAAAATTCTAAAAGCCTTAAACTACATCTGGTTTGATTCCACTAACTGTGGATACATAGGCAGCCTCCACAAGAGCACAAGCACCACAATCGCGAAAAAAGGACAGAAACAGTTTAAATAATAAAAAACCTCTTTTGTTATTAAGACCCCGATAAACTCTGGAATTTCAATACAAAATTCAAAAAAAAAGCACACACGACACTAAAAAAAATAGTATTATTTAAATAGTAAATCTAAGGAGCCGGGTATTTGGGACATCTTGCCTTTACCCTTGTCCTTTGCTTCCTACGGGGTCCACTAACGTCGAGGCAGTGGCGGGCGTTCTTGAATCACCACGGGGATCTCTTTAGCCCGAACTCATTTCTTCGAAAGAGGATCTTCCACCACAGTAGTCGGCCCGAGTCGAGCCCTCACGTGCTCCGGCAACCTGTCACGAGAACCAAGTCGATCCTTAGCCGCCAATCTAGGTCCGAGCTTCTTCTCCAAATCCGTTTAGGGGATTAACAAGTCCCACACACCTTTAGCACCGGTCTCTCAAGATTGAGTCTTAGTCTTAGTCTTCGTCTCTCAAGAAATCTCTGTTATCCTTAGCCTGCTCTCGATGAACCAGGTCAAAAGCTTCATTGACCTTAAGAGCAGCACGCGCCTCTGCAGAGCCATCCTTCGTCCACTTTTCGTATGAGTCTGACACCCACGTCGAGTGAAGAGACTCAGGAACGGACCAAATGACCCGGGTGTGCCACCGCTGCAGCCAAGTATCGCACATCACGTCAGTCAGCTAAGTGGAGTCACTGACAACTGCCTCAGTCTCCAGGATCCTTTACGACCAACCAAACTGCCTAAGGACACGGTTAGGATAAAGGTGAACTGTCAGATCAAAAGATAGAATCATGAGATAATGAGCCTTATCTATCTTCGCCAAACCGGTCCAAGCAGGAATGAACCACCACGGACCACCCACCGGATCAATGAGCCACTGTGAAATGACAATTCCTCATCCCAATACTTCCTATTGATCAAACACGAGGAATCAATGGCCCATCTCCTCGCAGTCACTTGGCTAAACCGATACCTACTAGGGTCGAGAGGAGAGTCCATGATAAACAGCCTCTCGTACAGCCAAACCTGTACACATGTAGGTGCGCCTCAAACACAGTCTGGTGCCAAACAAAAAAACGTGATACTTGCAGCAGTCGGGTGCTCCCGGTCATGGGAACAGACGGGTCTCTTTTGCGACCACCGAAACCCTGGATAATCTCCCCCGGAATTAGCCAA
Source organism: Agrostemma githago (assembly GCA_958450325.1). Taxonomy (NCBI): domain Eukaryota; kingdom Viridiplantae; phylum Streptophyta; class Magnoliopsida; order Caryophyllales; family Caryophyllaceae; genus Agrostemma; species Agrostemma githago. The sequence continues at coordinate 11,672,927 of OY288242.1, forward strand.
GCCGGACTGTGCTCCGTCTCCATTTGATCAACAATCGTCAGGACTTGAGTATGACCCATACATGACAGTAAGTCCATATGACCCTCAAAAGCATAAACATGGATCATACAGAAAGCAAAAGCCCTACGACAATGGGACACCGCGACTCGGACATTCGTATAGTATATAAACGTGTCAGCTAGGTCTAACAAAGAAACGGTTTCCCCGACCATCATTTGGGTCACCTCTGAATGGGACAAGCCTAAGAACTCCCATAATTTCCTCCTCGGGTCAGGTAACGAAAACGGGACAGCAGGTCGAGACCTAAGGTTCCACCCTCCTACAGCAGCAATCTTCTCGGGCAAAGGACAAATTTTTGCCCTGAGGAAATACAAAAACGTGAAAAATATTGTCCCAGTACGATAAACAAGCATCAAGGAAATGTAAGTCTACCTGCAACTGACGGACAGTAAGCAGCTGAGAAATACTCATCTGGTTCAGGGCAACCTTTTTCGTATCCTTAAAGCTTCGAGACCAAGCTTGCAACTTCGCAGACAACAATTCGATACCCATGACTGAAACTTCGCGAGGATGCGGCGAGGAATTTTTGTTCTTTGAATTTGTTGCTGGAATACAGAATCGAGGCATACAGGTCGTGTAGATAAACACGAAAACCCTACGGCGCCTTGGGATCTGCGCCACAGCACAAAAAAGGGAAAGTTGACAGACATGGCGCTCGGGCCCTGGCGTCTGAATTCCAGGGCGCGCGGGAACCCGCGCCTGTATACTGGGCCGCCCCAGTATATGCGCCTGTGTTCACAGGCCCAATCCATGTTCCAATGCCTTTCTAAGCCGAGTATAGCCATCCCAAACATTCCTCCTTTAAAAATCCTAAATTTCAAAAAAAAAAATCAAAATTTTTACTCCCCAGCGGATAATCGAGCCGGTGTTTCTCCTAAATGCTACATTCAAAATACAATGTGTCTGCATACAGGTACATCCAGAACTTCAAAAGCAAGTTCAAGTCCCCACGGAGCTATCAAGACAGGTATGACCCTCTACTTATTATGGCTGGCGAGCCCCTCACGGGAGTCTAATGGACTATAAACGACCTGGCCGGAAGGCCGCCAGGTAGTAATCCTCGATTGACCTGGTGGCTACTCTGACTTACGCCTTGTCCAAACCTCAGTCAGAGTGGGGGCTCGTTAGACACCCGCATTTTGCTTGCTCGTGTCTGTAGCAGTCTCCAACAAAACACCCAATGATGATCGAACGTTAACATGCATCAATACACTCGAATACGAACTCGGAATCAATAGCATCTGACGTGTGCACTTATCAGATTACAAATCTCTCAAAACCGACCTCAAATCCGGGCTCAGTAGATCGTTTTCACTAAAATAAAGCTACTTTGAGCCAAAACTGCCACCGGGGGCAAAACCGTCTTTTGTCGACCGAGTCAAACCTGGTCAAAGCCGAAAAACCCGAAACAAACCAGATTCAAAATAGTGTCCAAATACACAAATCAATTGATGCGAGTCGTTTTCGCGCTCAAAATTAAATTTATATTTTCGCTTACGAACTCTAACTAACAAGTAGAAGGGTAAATAAGGGTCGAACCCACAGGGACTAATGTACTATCCTAGATCGATGTAATTATTATATTATTTATAATTTATAATAGTAGGTATAGTTATATAATTATATTTATGGGGGGTTTTGTTAAGGTGAATAATTTCTAATCTAAATTAAATATTACGAAAATAAACTAGACTAAATTAAAAAAAACAAGTAAATAACAACGATGTTTAATTCAAAGTTAAAGTTATAATAACGAATTAATAGGAGACATGTAATTTTCTATAGATATTGGGTCAAATCATCGATTCACTTAATTAGTTATTGGATAGATTGGTTAACTATTTAATCCCTTGTAAGCAAGTAAATTAAAAGTTTTATCTTTTTTACCCGTTAAACTCCGTTAACCACGCGAGTTTAATCCTAACTAAATTAAATCAACTCAACCATGTAAGCACGAATCAAGTCAAAAAATTTAATCGCTTTAAGAACACCAATCAATTAGGTCTTACGGAACCAGAAAGCTGCAACTCTATAAGACGGAATTATTACTCAAAATTCTAACAATTATAATTAGACCAGTAAACTGCAACCTAATCAAAATTATTATCTATTAACGATAGATTTAAGAGAATAATCTAGGTGATCAATCCAAATTAATAATCATAAATCAAAAAGTCAATAATGAATTTCAAATAAATACCCAATAACAATAATTAATCGTTAAACACAAAATTCCAATCTCATATCCCACAATATCAATAGTTAATTACACACTCCTATTGAAAAATTACTCCATACTAAACATTAAAACAGTAAATAATAGATAAAGATTAAGAAAGCTTATAAAAATCGGGTAGAAAATCGGATCGGAGTGTTGTTCTCCGTGCGTGTGCTGTTTGCTGCGTGACTTCTTCTCCAATTCTTCTTCCTCTCTCCTCTGGTCTTTCTTTTTGTCTCTGTGTGTGGTGTGTACGGCTTCATTAAGCCCTTCTTTTATAATCTTGTCTTTTTTTTAATTTCCTTATTCTCTTGCGTTATGACTTTCCTATATTCATTTGTTAATTCAGCCCAATTCTCGAGTTGAATTCTATTAGTCTGATTTTGACCCATAAGACTTTGGATTTGAATCTAACTTTATTCTATAAAGTTATCGGTCTCGGACTTAGCTTTCCAACGGGTCCTATTTCGTCTTATTCCGAGGTCGTATGAGTGAAATATCGTCGTCTTAAGACAGACCTGCAAATATACATACGATTTTAGTAGTCTTCCGATCTTAACTCAAATGGGTCATTACTAATTAATTAAAATACACATTAAAACCCAATTTAGTACGAAAAATAATATCAGACCGATAATAAATCAAAAGTTACTAAAATTATAACGTTTAGCTCAAATAATACAAAGACGACATAGAAAATATAATATTAAAGGGGTAAAAATACGCATAAATATCGACTCATCATCAATCAAAGTCAAACGGAATAAAATCATGCCTCAAATAATACGGATACCAATCCGTATTTTGAGCAACTTCCGATACACACGATTTCAGCTGCCTGAGACTAGGCGCCTCGGAATTGAGCCGCCTCAATTGGGGCACCCCAATACCAGGTCGCTAGCCTCCAGGCGCTTGAATTACAAAGTCAGAACATTTCGCAAAACTCTATAAATACAACCTTACGTGCATCGTTTCAAGGGTCGAAAGATTCATTCCTCACTCCCGTATTCAAAAGTGTGAGAGTTATTCTTCCTCCATACATACTCAAAACCGTAACCAATACACCTTAACTCTTCCTATATACCTCAAACCGCTCCCCGTGTCTACGATGATACTCCGCAAGCCCGTATTTCGAAGCATTTGACATGTAGGTTGAGGGTGTCCAAACCCCATTTCTAATCTCTAAACTCTTCTAATTATCACATACTAACATTTTAATATCGCATCTAACATTTATTTTTCGTTCCTAACATCTAACTACTAACTCTATGACATTAAAATACTCGTTCTTTCACGTATCGAGTACTAAGGATGACGAAATAAGGAAATCCGGACACAAGAGTATCGCACTCGCGTCGTCGGTCGCTTATCTCATCACCCCGCGTATTTGGTTGTTTAAGGCGAGTCAACCCCCTAAAACGCTTTTACGATTTCGTTATATTATTACCGTGTATATATATAATAAAAAACTATTTTTACACGACTCGAGTGGGCGTCTGATGACGGTATCGTTATCATAGATCCTAACGATCAAATAATGATGTCGAGATACGTAGGACCTATTGCCCACAAGGACAAGTCGATATCAATTCAAAGTAAATGTCCCGTGACGCCAACTCGTATATCATGGACCCCTTGTCCGATGTCGATGTCGAATAGTGCAAAGGGTTTATTTCGGACTGGTCATTTTCAAAACGAACGCACTCGATGTAATCCCCTAGAAAATCTAACGCAATACAGTGGCGGAAACACTGTAGAGTGGGATTAAAACACACTGACAAACTATATCTTATTAAAAGAAATGGTAAGTCAATACAAAGGCCTCTTTTTAGAAAAGGGCTAAAAGAAAAATCTCCAAACAGGTTAATACAAAACCATAAATTACATAATGAAGAAAGAGTAGGATCCACGCTACTCGCTAGCTCACACCCAAAACCCAGCAGCAAATATCTGTCATGTTATAAACATAACAGCCACGTCAGTGGGGAGTAACTCGGACGTTCTCCCAGCCATATTATATCATATGGAAAAATAATAGTATTACTATATCAAAATAATTAAAATGAGAAAACATTAAAACGATATAATAAAAATAAGTTTTTAGCGAAACTTAAAGCATTTGCAAACCTGCAGGTCAATATCAATCGATAATAATAATATTCAAAAATGGCGTTATGGAAATCAATCAGTGCAACGGAATAGACTTTCACTAGGATAATACTCAAACTAGCTTCGAGAACTTAGTCAAAACAAATTAGACTTCGGTCTCTAACTAGGCAACTCAACTATAACAGGACTGCGTGCAGCGAGGTCCTGGCTTAAGTAATGTACACCCCTCCTGGACACCAACCGTAATCCAGTTCAACCCGACGACGACTTACACGATGCGATATCTAAGTTTAAGGTCAAAATATACACACTCCTGAACACAAACCATGCTCAGTTCAACGACCAATGCGTCTCAACATAGACACACCAGCTTTATAGTTGATGGCAAAACGTATACCCTAGACTGTATTACTCTACCCACACACTTGTCCTCATTCCATAACTCCAAAACAGCCATTATCGATATTCAAAAGTAAATATAATCAATATAAATGATATGGATAAAAGGAATAACCATTTTATATTAAAAGGGAAACTTTCTATAAATAGAAACTTACTAATTTTAGAAACTTACTTAAAATATAAATATTGTCATAGAAAATACGTACTCCCTCCGGTCACAATTTATTGCCCCATTTCATTTAAATACACCTCACATATAATCATGAAATGAGGCAATAATTTATGACCGGAGGGAGTAAGTTATTAACATAGGTGAAATGTATAAAAATAGCATTTCTAACGAAATTAACATTTTATTATTATCGTCGTTATCGTAACTTTATTATATTTCTAAATTCGTTACTCAAAATATAAATAAAATATGATAAGTCATTATATCGTTACTAGTATCACGATATAAATCAATATTATTTAGTTACTAGTATCACGATAACCAACAAAATATTATAACGATCATAAATAATTAAATTACTAACGATTTATAAAACGATATCGAAAACTGTAAAAATATTAATAAGGTACACGATATAAAAATAATATAATTAGCAAATAATGAATAGCTAAAATTAGAAAACCGACTTTAAAATATTTACTACATACTACTACTCAAACATACGATATAAAATCGAGTAACGTCCTAAAGTTACCTGGACCCGAAAACCGAGCGATCACGTACTTGCCTTTCCTGATTAGACCAAGCTCGAACCTTAGACTAGAAAGCCGATTCTATAAAACTCCGAGGCCTTCACGAAACGAAAAAGAACGAGATTTGGACAATGAGAATACGGAGAAGGAAAAGAAGAGAACACGACTCTGAATAGAACGAGAACCACGGAGAATAAGAAGAAGAAAAAACATAGGATGAAGTGGGCTGACAAACGACCCACAAAACAGTAACAACCAGCAGCAGAACAGCGGGAATCTCGACGAAAGGACAACAGCGACGGTAACAACAACCATGAGAACAAAACGATGGGACGAACGGATAGAGGAAGACGAGCACAGTAGCAGCAATAAAGAATAACGAATAGCAGCATCAATTAAGACGACAAACACGACATCAACAAGACGATCGGAAACCGAGGAACGCGAAGACAGTATCAACCTCAATGAAAGAACAACAACAAAAGAGCAATCGTACGCACAACGAACATTATCGTAAGACGAACGGAAGCAGAGGGCAACAGCGAAAGACATCAGGTGCATCAGGCATAACGACAACAACTGAAACAGGGGAGAAACAGACGGGAAAGACGTACACACGTCAATCAATACGAATATTAATCGCAGGTGAATAACAACGATAAGAAGGTATAAACAGAATCACGAACAAAAGCAGGGGATCAATTGATTGGACATCGAAATCGATCAAACGGAAGGGGCAACGAGAACACAAATGGGTGACACAGTACAAAACGACACCACAGACGCAAAAATAGACTAGGACGAATTAGACAAGGGCAGAAGGGATTAGATTCGTCACCTTTAAGTAAAACACGGTGACAAAGTAGCAGCGGCAACAACCATGATTAGCACAAGAGCAACCTCGAACAAAGGACTCCAATGGCACGATGATGGTGATGAAGACAGATGAGGAAGAAGAAGAAGCAGGGAGGCGGTTGACAATCAGAAAATGAATAGGGTTGAAGAAGTGAAGGTGGAGATGGTGGAGCGGTTGAATGAAACCATAAAGGGGTTGTAAGCAGATAAGGATGCAAGGGCAAGTGGAGGAGTCAGAGGTTGACAAGTGAAAAAGAATCAAAGGATTAATTAAAAGAATCGGTTAGTTGAAGAACTCCGTAACGATTAGTTAATTGACCCACGAAACCGAGTTAAAATCGAGTCAATAAAATTAATGAATAATCGGGTCGTCGAATAAAACAAGTAAACAAATTATTCGAGATGGAAACGAATCGTATAGAAATTGATAATTAGACGATGAAAAGTATTTTCCGATAAATAATAAATCTTCATTCGATCAAGTGACTCAAATTGATTTCTCGAGGAAATGTAATAAATATTTTGACGAAACATAAAATAAATGAGCTTCGACCCGAAAAATAGAAAATTCGAGCTTAAACGTAAATAAATAAAAGAATTTAGAATTTAAATCGTCGAAATAAACTTTCGATAAAATTTAAATTAAATGTATAAAATGAATCGAAATGGAAATAAAAATATGTTTTAAATATAAGAAGACTTTCCGAGTCAAATAGAATTTTAGGAGTTTGAAACGATTATACGATAAATTCGTTTTATAATAATTTTAAGAATTACGAGTTAAATCGTAAAAATAAAAATACGAACAAAATTTTAATTTAATTTATTTCATAAAATCAGGGGTGTTACACTCGATTAAAGCTTCTACCAAAAGTCCGCATAACCATCAGACATGGTGCTAGGGTGGTGGCGCCTCACAATTGAGGCGCGCCATCCTAGGCGCCTGATGGTCAGGACGCCCCAAATCAGGCACCTGACCATCGAGTTATAACGCGATCGCGGAATCCATCGTCGTGTGTTTTCGATATCATTTATAAGCGTCGCTCGAAATGTTTGATGTTGATTCTGTAATCAAATGTCGCGCATAAAGAGCCATCGAGAATCGAACTAATACGAAACCTATGACGTCTATCTGAGCGTCGTACAGTCCACAAGACCCGACAACGACGGTGTGATACGGAGGGCTTCGATATTCGTATTAAGTCAATATACTCGATCCAAATCATAAATCAGGATGATTAGGAACAAATATCCAATGACGGCCAAAACAAGGTATCGTGGACTTCCAAAATAGTCAAACAACAATACAAGTTCTGGCTAGGGAATTATATTTGCGACGTTAGTCGGCACGTGTCAATCTATCGCGTGTTTTCTTTTTAAAACCCACATTTCGTGTCTATTTTTACTCTATCATCTTCTTCCCTTTACGACTTTGAGTGAACGCCTTGCAATGTTAATCCTATATCGACAACTCCCTAGTCGGACTCGATATTTGATTAATCAAGGCAATCATATTTCACTAGAATGAGTTGGGACGAGACCTCGGGATCAAACTAGCATCACACTTCTGTCCTGTACGCTGCCAGTCCGGGCGCCCCAGTATATGCGCCTGAATTCTGGGTCGCCGCACATTAGGCGCCTGAGTTCCAGGTTGCACCGGCCCACGCGCCTGAGCCTAGGGCTGAGCACGGATATCCGATCCGAAAAATTCGAAATTTCAATATCCGATATCCGATCCGAAGTACTCCGGATATCCGATTTTAGATATCCGAAAATTTCGGATCGGATATCCGAATTATCCGATATCCGATTCGGTTGGTATTTTTGGTCAAATTAAATTCTAAATAAGGTTCAATTAAATAGAAAAAGCCTTATTTTAATTAATCTAATTTTATACAGGGTATACCGCTCTATATTTTAAGACAATACAAAAATAAAACCAAGGTTCGAAGTAAAATGGATTAAATTATAGGCTACTTATATTAGAATACACCAACAAAAAAAAATTAATCCAAAAATAACCCTTTGTTCGGATCGGATCGGATATCCGACAAAATTATTTTGGATATCCGAATCCGATCCGATATCCGAAAGTTTCGGATCGGATATCCGATCCGAAAAATATTTTCGGATCGGATATCCGGTTTTACGGATCGGATACGGATCGAATATCGGATCGGATTCGGATAATCGGATAATTTGCTCAGCCCTACCTGAGCCTCTATCCTATGATCAATAGGCAACATAATACGTAATTGATCGGAGTCTGTCCAATTGTTTGGTTTATGGTTTTTGTTTGAGTTTCTATTTACGGGCCTGTTTATAGTTTACGTTTACCGTTCCTAATTCGATATTATTATTGCTTGTTGTATTGTGAATTTCGGGTTGTATGCCGCCGTGTAACTTGTAATCTCTATTTTCAAGTTATTTAATTCATTTGGTGACATTTATCGCCTTTAAATGAACCCACATGCTAAATTCAACTTCGACAAGAAAAATTGAGATGCATTAAACAACGTAGTGAACATACAAATTCGCATGTCTAACATAAAACAATGTTTGTCATAACATTTCACCATCTTACTAACGCGTGTACTTAAATATCAGTCGATATCTTAGTAGTGGCCGCTATGTGCGGGCGGGGTTGAGTGTCCTTCGTGGGCTTCCCAACACGTACCTTCACCCCTTACTCAGAACTTTTGGTTTCCGGATGCCCGAAACCATTGGCAACAAGAGTCATTTGATATATGATACTCGATAATTCGACATCGATATCGTTATGCAAAGGGACGAGCCCCACAAGATCTAGTACTATAAGGCAAGCCGTGCTTTTTGCGCGATACGCCTAAGTATAGAGTGAGTTCGAACGGGTCCAAACTCCCACAAAGTTTGGTGGCGACTCCATTATCATTTAAATTTCAATTCGAGATCATTCTCACACGAGAACATCCACCTACCAAAACCCGCGCTTGACCGCGCCGGACGTGGACCTATGTCATGTCCACAATAGTAAATGAGTCCAGGTAGTTCTAGTGAAATCATCAACAATGATAAGAAAATATTTGAAACCATTGCAACTTTGTGTGGGATAGGGACCCCAAAGGTCAATGTGAATTAATTGAAAAGAAGAAGTTGTTTGAATGGTACTACGAGGGAAAGGAATTCTACGATGACGAGCCTTAGCACAAATGGAACAAGAATTGGAAGACTTACAAGAAAAGATATGTTTCAGTTTATACAACGGGAGACGCCCCAACCTATGCATGCATTGACAGAATGATGAAAAACATCAACATTGGTACTACTAGTTGTACTAAGAGTATTAGACCCAAAACAAGTAGTGTGGGGGTCATATATAATGTCGCAGAAGATATAGATCCTTATGAATTGTCCCAAGGACGAGGGGCTTCTTCAGAGAAGTGCCCTGAATATAGCACAATTCAGGAGTGAAAATGATGGTAGAATAATGCATTTGTTTGGTCAATTTGGCAATTGATAAGAGATTGTATTTAAAGGAAGGAACAAACAAAACATTATGTAAAGCAATTTCTGGAGTAATAGGAACAGTTCCAACAATGTCAATGGTCACAGAATCGCCAGTGGGTAAAGATATGACATAAGGGTGAGGGATAGTTGCAACATCAGAGAACAAAGACCTGTCATGACACTTGTGGTCACTAGCTCCATTGTCTAGAATCCAGTAACTATGAGAGAATTTGAGAGAGAGAGAAGTGGAATTACCAGCAAAGTTGGATGAAGAAATCTGAGAGGAAGACCCCAGCTGATGCATTGCAGACTGTTGCATGCTTAGAAATGTCCTAAACTGCTGCAAGATGTCTGGTTCAGATGGTTGAGCATCTTCAAAGGCCTCAAGTATCCCATCCTGAACCTGAGCATTGTTCGTCATCCTCTTTTTCTTGTTATGAAGAATGTAGTATTTGTCAATGGTCGGTGTGATTTGGCTTCTTGCAGTAGGCACAACCTTTGGGTTTGCTGTCATCCAGATTATTCCTTTGCTGTCCATTCCCCCCATTGTCCTTGTTGAATTGGTTGTTCTTGACATAAGAAGATGCAGATTTAGTTTGGAAGTGTATTTCATTGCGAATATCACGCTGTCTTTCCTCTTGAACCAAATTATTATAGACAGTAGAGATAGAGGGAAGGGGGTCCTGTATTAGAATGGTGTCGCGAATCACAGAATAACTGTCCTTCAATCCCATCAAAAATTGAACGACACGACGATCTTGTTGAAACTTGAGATGCTTTGTTTTAGCTCCACAAGCGCAAGTGCAAGAGCATTCTGTGTCGAGACTCGTAGAGTCGATTTCATCCCAAATCACCTTGAAATTGGTAAAATAGGCAGAAATTGTGTCATTTCCTTGAGAGAAATGGACATTTTCTTATGAACTCCAAATAATTGCGCACCATTGGATTGGCCAAATCACTCTTCAAGTTGCTCCCAAGCGGATTTCTCACTTGTTGAATAGAGAATGGATTTCGCGATTTCATCAGTGACGGAGTTGAGAATCCAGGAGAAGACAATGTCATTGTTCCTTTGCCAAGCCTTAGTAGTGGGATCGGTAGAAGCAAGTTTTGCAATTGTGCCATCGATAAACCCTAATTTATTCTTGGCGGACAACGCAATCTGCATTCCTCTCTTCCAACCTCCGAAATTGGCGCCATCGAAGATGTTTGTGATAAGCTTCGTCACAACAAGAACAGAGGAACTAACGTAGAGAGAATTCTCAGGCGTGATTGCGGAATTACCAGACATGACGATTGATTTGAGAAATTTGTTGTTATGATTGAGAAGTCTGTAGTAACAGAGTAAAGGCGAGCGAAATTTGAAGAAGAAAACAAAATCTAAGAACAGAGACTAACGATGTTATGATATCATGTCGATTTGATCAAACCTCCATTGATGATACCTTGAAGAATTGCAGTAGAGAAAGCAAAGCTAAATAAAATGTGTTATATTATTATTGAATGAGTTGGTTAATGATTACATACAGTTGGAGTATATATACAATAACTTAATGGAGTAGTTTGTTTGTAACAAACTTATAACTGATTTGTGACAACCTTGATATGACGTGGCATATCAAGGTGGTTCATGTTATCTAACAAAACTCTTAACATGTGACTCCTGGATGCATTTTAGAAAATCCAAAACGAGTAGAATATTATTCAAAAGGGGAGAGAGTATCTTTTTGTAGAAAATAAATATTCATTCTTTCACAAATTATTATACCATTTCAAATAAATACTCATATATACACACACACACACACTCCCCATATGAAATACTTAGGCCTCGTTTGGCTGCCCACGTACTTTCCGGGAATTGGAAGATCCCATGAATTGCATTCCTAGAGAGTTGTTTGGTTACTCCAAAAATAAAAAAAATGGGGAACTCAAACTTACACCATGAGTTACAATTCCTGCAGGATGCGGGAATTTGCTCACCAATACCCCCTCGGTGAGTTGCACTTCCCACATCCCGATTTCTTCAAATGACTTTTTTACCCTTATATACTCATCTATTACGTTATAACCCTTATTTCTCATTCAATTCTCCATCTATTGTTTCCTCCCAACTCTTCTTTATTGTCTTCTTCTAAAAAAACACTTTACCCACCGAAATCATTCATGGTAATTACTTTCATAATGTTCGCTATTTAAAAAATAATAATTTTCATAATTCTCCATCTATTTCTTTTTTCTTTTTAAATAATGTTTGTTATTTTTACGCTGATAATGTAATTTAGTTACGACTGCATATTATAGCCTAGAGAAGACAATTTCAGATATTTCATAAGTTGCTGGAAAAAAATTATAAGTTTTTATACCCTTCATCAATAAAGGGCATAATAGTCATTATAATCAAAATCATGGGAATTAGTTTGAGCCAATCAAACAAGATGCAAGAATTCAATTCACGGGAAGTGTGAATTCCAGGATGACAACCAAATAAATATTGCAAATTCCCGGGAAGTTGACCTGGGAAGTGACCTTCTGGGAAATACAACTTTCTCCGTGAAATAAGTTCCCGGATGAACCAAACGAGGTTTTAGAGTTCGTTTGGTTGGTGCGGGAAGTGAAAATTCATGGGAAGTAGAAAATCATTGGAAATAAACTTCTATTGCTAATTCATGGGAATTTCTAAAAGCAATTTGGTTACTCAGGTGGGAACTCAATTCATGGGAATGACAACTTAGAGTATCAGCGAGCAACTTCCTACCTAAGTCAATTTCCTGGGAAATTCACTTCCCCATATGTGTAAATTTGAGGCAAACAAACATTTTTTTTGCAAGTCATGAGTCATGATCTTACAAGGCAATCAAATAAGACCTTTTTTTCTTAACAAATCTGAATATTTTTATTTTATTCTCCGTAATATATCATATTTTCTGCCATTGAACGTTTGCAAACTTTAATCTAAAAAAGTCAAATTGGAAGTGCCATTGTAGTGACCTGTGAAAATGTGACGCGTAAGCATAAACATCAAAAGCTGAAAATATTCATTCCTTCTTTTCCTTTTCTATGTGAAAGAACAAATCCAGGTATTATCCCAATTAATTTTACACAAATTATTATCCCCTCAAATGCAGGAAAAAAGAGAGTACGATACGAGTATTAAATTCAATAATACGGAGTAATACTGTAGTACTTATTTGTCAGAAAAAAAAAATCACACACGTATTTATAAATTCACTTATGTTTTTCTTTTCTTTTATTTTTTCAAGAAAAAATTCGCCGGGATTTTCGATCAGCTGTGATCATTAACATTGCCGGAAGAATTGTAGGGTTTGGGAAAATCGTAGGGCGCTGAATTGATTGATTAAGATGGTGAATGCGATGGTGGAAAGAGCGACGAGTGATTTGTTGATCGGACCTGATTGGGCCAGGAACATCGAGATCTGTGATATGCTTAATCATGATCCTGGGTATATTTATTTTATCTATTTGAATTGAATTTGTTGTATCAGTAATTTGCATAATTTGTTAGGAATTATGAATTACTCCCTCCGTTCCATTCCATTCCATTCATTTTCATTTGTTATTCATTGTGAGGTGTATTTTAATCAAAGACAAACAAATGAACGAAACGGAGTTAGTATGGATTATGAATGTTGTGTTGAATTAGGGTAATTGTCTGTGTGTGACTTGGAGTGATTCGTAGTCGGTGTTCAATTTCAGTTGATTTTAGACTGAAATCATGAGATTACTACTTTTACTGGTCACTGTGAAACCATTTTTGTAATTTGAGATTGGTACATTATCTGGGCAAGCAACACTAGCGAAACAGCCAGCGTTTACAGGAGAGGAGTTTTCAGCGGAAATGCAACTGAACCCAACCAAACATTGTCTTGCCAACCCATCATGTTCTATCTAGTACGGAGTACCTTGAACATCTCGTGGCACCATTCGTGTGCCCCGTGCATAAGGCGTAAATGGCACACTGCTCTGTTTGCCTCACAACTTACTATTCCAAGACCCACTACTCATTTGCCTTTGTTTGACGACTACACTCATACATCTCTAGAAGGTTTCTAAATGCTTGCATAAGGCGTAAATGCTTCCTTTTTCTCATGGACAACATTCCGATTTCAGAAATTATATCTAATGAATACCACTCTCGCTCAGTTGTAACTTAACCTTCTATTTTGTGCAGATAAATATGTAGTGATACAATGTGAAATGTGTCCATATTTGATTTGTCAAAAGAACTATTTTCATACTAGGAGTATCATCAATATAGTCCTATTTGATTTTGGTGGTCAAGCTATGTGATTTTATGTGAGTATTGGTGCTATGCCCGTGAATGCTGAAAAATAGGGTTTCTATCAGGTGAGGCATGGGGTTTATACTCCAATTCCCAAAATCACTCAGTTCTTGATTATCATTGGTACCTTGCATTGGGGATTTGAATTGCCTTGCAGCTCAAACAACACCAAAACCATGTGATTTTGCAATGGTAAATTTGTAACACCTGATGTAGATCAATATCCGAAACAATCTTATAGCTTTATATGCTTGTGTTGTATATAGGCTATTTGTTCATATTTTTTTATATGTTTGATTACTTTCAGCTGTTCTAGTGAGCTCATAAATTATTATCTTTGTTCGTTGGTTGCTCAGGCAAGCTAAAGATGTTGTAAAAGGCATAAAGAAACGTATTTGGAGCAAGAACTCCAAGGTTCAGCTTCTAGCTCTAACGGTGAGATCCTCACTGAGTGTACACTATTTTGTGCAAGTGTTTACTTTCTTTCTTAAAAACTGGATTGTACTCACTTCCCATTTTAACTTTCTTTATTGTGGACATAACTATTTTGTGAACATCACCTAATTACCAATCTATGCTTTACTTTTTTTGGTCCATATTTTTGTCCTTATACAAGTCTTCGTTAGATTACATGTCAAGTGGGACCTGTTACAAATAACTTGTTGCTTTGTTTTGAAAGCTATTTTGGTCTATGAATTTTTGTTTTTCTTGAAGTTAGAAAATATGTTGATTCTGCATTGAAAAAAGCATGTATCCTTTAGTCAAAATTGAAAATATATATATGTACACACACGAATATACATAGGGTCGTGCTTTTTCCTAACGAGCTTTTACTCAATCCTAACGACATTTTACCATTTTGTCCTTGTCATTTCCTTCCCATTCTCAATGATGATTGTTTTGATTTCTCTCTAAAAAAATCTCAAATTTCAACCACCACCAAAAATACCAATAATCACCACCCAAAACACAATTAATTGAATTTAAAATTTTCAACTTACAATTATTATTATTAAAAAATGATATACTTAATCGATGATTGAATTAAAATTTGGTTTTAAATAAATTCTCGTAATAACTAATAATGATAAATACGGTAATTACAATCTACTAATTGAATCAATTCAGAAAATTACTAACAAATCAAAACAAAATTGGTTTAATTCATTGATATACAGTAACATTTAGGGGGCGTTTGGATCAAAGTATTGGAATGGAATGGAGTGTGATTCCATAAAGGGTTGGAGTTAGATACCCATACTTGTTTACGGTTGTTTGGTTCGAGGGTGGAACGGATTGTGTTTGTATTAAGGTGTGATGGAGTTAGAAACTTGAGGTTAGGGTAGGGATGGGGTTCCAATGGATTGGGATGGAGTTGGAATCCATTGGGGTTCTAATTCTAATCCTAAATGCTCCAACCAAACATTGGAATGGATCAAATCCATTCCAATCCATCCCAAAACCTCCAACCAAACACCCCCAAAAGATAAAAAGAGTATTAATGGCAGCAGTGCACGCAGAACCACCTCCCACCCATGAAACCCTAAACACCAACCATCCATGATCCATCCCCGTTATCCACCTTCTTTGCCTCATACACCACACTCACCGACCTCCCCTGCCGCCGACGACCCACCTCCAATCCCACCCACGCCTTCCCTGCCTCTCTCAGGCCAAACCGTTAAATTGAAAAAAAGTAGAAACGTAAACAGGTAAAGAGAGAAAGGAGGCAATTTGGTTGTACAAGTTAGGTTAATTGTAAAGGGAGTTCGAAAAATTTTAGGAAAATTCGTTAGAATTGTAAAGGCTCGTTAGGAAAAAGTAATTTCGTTACATATACTCTCATCCATTCAATTCTTGACATAGAGTTTTTCACCTTCACCACTTTTAAGAAAAGTGGTAAAAGTAAGGGTATTATTGGTAACTGGTAAATCAAAAGGTTGTAGGGGTCTACCCAAATTAAAAGTAAGGAAAAAGTAGTGACATTTTGTGTAAATAAAGAAAGGATATGAGGATTATAGGATAAAGTCTTTTACCAAAAGGGGAATGTAAAGTTTTGATTGGATTGTCCATTTATGGTAAGTGTAAAGAATTGAATGGTTGTGAGTAGTATATGAATAGGATCAGGTAAGTCCACGTATATTTTAGTCCATAAGTCCTCATCTAGGCCATTAGATTAAAAAAATAAAGGGCTAAGATTAAAAAAAATGGAAGCCTAAGGATTTACCCCTCCCCCTTCCCCCCCCCCCCACCACCACCATGTCACTGTCACACTACCACCATCTGTTGACGACAACCACCACGTCGCCGCCGATCACCTACCCGGGGGTTGGGTGAAAAAGAAGAGAGTAAGAAGGTGGTTTTGGAGATGAAGGGGTGACTGGTGATGGTGGGTCGGAATTGGGGGAAGGGGGAAGGTCGGGTCCTATAGGGTGATGGTGGCAGGGTGGTTAGAGGAGGCGAGGGTGGTGGTTGGTGGTGGGGTGGGAGATGTAGATATGCCTTGTAATTTGTAAATGAGTTATTAGTATAAAGTGACACCGGCAATGATTAAATTTACGTAAATGTGTGATAAAGTTACATAAGCTTGTGTGGGAGATGTAGTTAAGACTTGTACATTAGATATTTGTATAAAGTTACACTAACAATGATTAAAGTTATACATTTGTTTACATAAATTCATAATTTTATCTACAGGAAGACATTCAGTGTCACTTCAAGTAATAATGGGTAACTTTAAACTCATCCCGTGTAATTTTAACACATCCCACATAACGTCAAAGCTGTGTGGCTAAGATTAGGACTTATGGACTCAAAATATTTGAAAGACTTACTTGACCCCCTCTCTCTATGGCGGATCCCTTACGAACTAAGTTACGGTGCGAACCATACGAGTTCCGTAGTTACACTTATTACAACTTTATTTACACTTCTTTCTACCTCAGTTACACTTTTACACTTTTCACTGAGATACTTAAAAGTCTAACAAGGATATTTAAAAGTGTATGCGGTTAGTAAAAAATTGCATTTGGGTAATATATATGTTTCTAAGATTCTAAGGTGTACATTTTATACTTCTGCCAACTAATTAAGCAAGCACACACTATCGACAAGCGTCTGACATCTATCACCCACAACCCCACAAATCAACGCTGTCAACTCCACAAATCAACACTGACGACCCCCAACGGTGCAACTTCGACAACTCCACATCAGTCAATTTTATTACCGACTAACAGAATGCACTGACGTTGACGACCATTCACGCACACACCACCACAACTCCCACTTGAACGTCGACGTAAGTGTCGGCCCCTTGCTCGACCTCACTGAAATGGAGTTTCCAATGGATTAGACGTGGTGGCCGACCAAATGTGGGTCTGCGGTTGCAATCACATCTGGGGCGTCGGTGGTCGGAGAAGGAACAATAGTGGTGTTCTGCATATCTGAGGGAAAACGTGCGCGTTCGGCCAGTGGGTGGTGGAACTGGCTGATGAATTTTTATTTGGATCCGGAAAATGAGTGGCTGGAGAATTGAAAATGAGGGATAGGGAAGGTGGAGTTAATATTAGCAAGTTTGTATAGTTTGCACCGTAATATAGTTCATACATGACTTTGATCATATATATATATATATGTTAATCTTAGAACTACGTATTAACTTTTTACTCTTTGGTGATTCCATTTTGCACTGCAAACCAATTTGATATCTGATTGCATCTTGGGCTTGCATTTAAGTGTAAACAAGAAGTAAATTAGATTCTTTCTCTCACTAATAACCTATTTAGAGAAATATGACTATATCATCAGCTTTGTTCATTTTAGAATGCTCTCACTGTACCTTGAATGCTGGAATGGCAACTTTTGATCTTTCTGCTTTTTAAGACTTTTTTATCTGATACGTAGTATTTATGTTGCTAGATCACTTCGCAATTGACATTCTAAGTTGAATGATATTTTTGATTTCACATTGGTAAGACCGTCCTATGCTATAAAACCAAACCAATTAAGCATTTAGCCCAAAACCTAAACAATTTATTTTGATAACCTCCCTTATTTTATTAGTAACCTCTACTTTTATGTTGGGTGACCCATCCTATGCTGTAGGATGGTCGTATAGGAAATTTGGTCTTCTAATTTTGTTCCCTCATTTGCAATGCAAAGTTTGTTCCCTATTTAATCTGCCATTGGGGGGGTTTCTAATAAAACAAAATGTATTTGCCTATCTGGAATATCGAACTCTTCAATTATGGTGACAAATTATTTACAGAGTCTATGCTGGTGACAATTGTGATTGCCTGTGGACGGTGGTTTGTATGCATCTTAATCTGTGTCCAGAAGGCTCATTCACAGTTCCAGAGACAACTTTGATAATCGTCGAGACTAGGAACTATTGACCTGATGATTTCAACATGTTGATACAGAAGGCTGTGATATTTGTGATGTCAAACAAGCTTTTCTGTGCCTACCTTTGAGGCTTAGATTCCGTTATCCTGATGCCATTTTGCTGTTCTTATTTTCCTCTCTTAGTTCAGAGAGTTTGTTTGATGAGCTATGCATAAGGATTATTAGAGATGATTTCTGTGAATTGTTTTATCATGACCTATCTTGTTTTCTCGTTGATGCTTGAATCACTTTTCCCGTTTCTTAAAAAAGAGGGATTGTGAGTTGATAAAAGGGTGTGTGTCTGTTAACTATTCATTCATCATGATTCACTATATACTCTGCACTTCTGCAGTACACATAATTGTGTTTTTTGTGGGTTATTGCACATATAGCTGCTGGAGACAATTGTAAAGAATTGTGGCGATATTGTTCACATGCATGTGGCAGAGAAAGAGATTCCGCATGAAATGGTGAAAATTGCAAGGAAGAAGGTCAGAAATCCTACAGAGCGTGCTGCTGCTTTGTGGTTTTCTATGAACACAGTGAACTGCTTCTGATGTTATTTTTCTCTTGCCTTTTTAGCCCGATTTTCATGTCAAGGAGAAGATTTTGATTCTTATAGACACATGGCAGGAAGCCTTCGGCGGACCTAGAGCACGATACCCGCAGTATTATGCTGCATACCAGGAATTATTGGTATGTTTCTTTGTTTTGTTCTGGCTGCTTTCTGGAGAGATTGAACATTAGACTTTAACTTTTGCGAGTCTTGTTTGTCATTTTTTATTCCTGCATTTTTCTGATTATACTTCAAAAATCATTTGTGCCTTTTGTATCAGCGTGCAGGTGCAGTTTTTCCTCCGAGATCAGAGACTTCTGCTCCTGTATTTACACCTCCACAAACACAACCCTTATCTTCTTATCCCCCAAATCTACGCAATCTAGAGAATCGTCAAGAAACAGCCGAGGCTTCCGCAGAACCTGAATTTCCCACCTTAAGGTTCATGTTTTACCTCTTTGCTCCATAATTTCAGATGTATGCTTCTGCTTTTGTTTTCGTTTGATCTCTACTTTGGTCTTTAAATGTTTTCCTTTAAATTCATCTTTAGATGCAGTATGGATTAATTGAAGCTGACTTACTGTAGCTTATGTCAGCAATATAATTCATCGTTATCAGATGGGATTTTGATTCAGTTTTTTTGGTATCAGAACATGTATTTCTCTTTTTTAACAGTTCATGGGATTTACTGGCCGTTTTTATAAACTACTCCGTATTAGGTATTTATGTTGATTTTCTTCTTTTAGCGGGGAACTTTACATTTTTGCATATACTGCAGATATGCCCATTTACTTAAGCAAGAGCATTTTCCTAAAAAAAATAGTGAAACGTAATTCTGTCAAAAATAGTAAAGCTTATGTAACATACGAGTGTGGTGGTGTGTGGCTATTGTTTTTAGTTAATTAATGTGTATATAGCTCTATGTTTCCAAATGTAGGCAATTCTTTATTTTTCTTGCAATTCTGGGTTGGGTTCCTAATGCTATCAGTTCTTTCTTAAGCAGCTTGACTGAAATTCAGAATGCTCGAGGAATAATGGATGTTTTGGCCGAAATGCTGAGTGCGATAGATCCGGCAAACAATGAGGTAGAAGGTGTCCGCGTTCTGTTCTGTTACTACTTGCAAATGCATAGGAGTATGCAAAAAGGGATGTAGATAAATTTTAGTCCATTGTGTAATATTTTTGGCCAGTCACCCAGGCGAAGGGAACTTGTGGACTAATGCTTATCTATCCTTCTTTAATTTTACGCTGCTTAATAATTTGTGTTACTAGAACATGGGGTATAATCTAGCCTCATTCCCTGCTCTATCCCAAAATGTTTGTGCTGTGCATCAGTGCTATACACAATTTGAGGCTCGTGATTAGTTGGTAGATGTTTTTTTTATAAGCACATGTTTATTAACATACATCGACTACACCAATGCCGTTGATTTGTATTGTCTTGCTTCTGTTTATGTTCCAGACTGATGGCTAATTGGTCATACTCTGTTACCAATATATATAGTAGCATTTTAACGTCCTAGGCCTCTGGTAAATATTCCAAAATGTTTGTTTTTAGTAAATATTATGTTGCCCATTCAAGTTACAACCCTGGAAATAACATTTTTCTTCACAGTGCAGTTAGGCTGTGTTCTAAATATCTTGTTTTGTCAAACTGCAGGCAATAAGGCAGGAGGTTATTGTCGATTTGGTTGAGCAATGTCGGGCATACAAGCAAAGAGTTGTACATCTTGTGAATTCCACTTCGTAAGCAATTCTACTGCTGGTCGAATCTGCTTTTATGTTTTGTAGGGTTGCTGACTACATATTAACAAAAAAGAATTGCATTACCAAAGTGCTTTCTGGTCTCTCGCAAATTGCGGGGTAGGCTTTTTCATATGAGCCAAAGTGCCAAACTGAAAATTGAGTCTGGAATCGTATCAAATGACTAGTATAGTAGTATCACATAAAAGTGAAGTGTGTAATTCTACAATTTTAGTGCAATCAAGGGTGCCCATATTTTTTAGATATGTAAAGGGTGTCTCAATTTAGTCCAGAGCTCATTTAAGCTTTGAGCTACATTTATATACGGAGTATAATTTATCTGTTTCTCTGGTCAAAAAATTGTCATTATATTCTTTTGACAATATGAAAGCATGTCTTTTATGCCTGATGTCCATTTAGTCATCTTGCTTTGTTCTGCTTGTCCTTTGCACTTATTGCAAGCTTAAATTGATTTAGAATATTGTTAGCTGTTGGCGTGTTAGCTAGTCTTGTCTTGTAAACTTTCTAGAATGAGTATGCGGTAATTGTTCTACATTTGTGTAAAGTTTCCTGTTACTCTTTTTAGGGATGAGTCACTGCTTTGCCAAGGTCTAGCTTTAAATGATGAATTGCAGAAAGTACTCGTAAAGCATGAAGCCCTTGCTTCTGGAAACATTCTTTTACTGGAAAATGCTAATCCTGAATCAAATAAAAGTCATGCGGATGTTGATGCTCCTCTAGTTGATACAGGAGAGACCAGCAAACAAGCTGATGCAAGGTAGTCCCATTCCTTTTAACCATTGATATCAATGTCTTTGTGTGCCTACATGCATGTTTATAATATGAAGCTCTAATTATATGCTGAAGGTTGGATTCAGTGATAGCCGAGCTCTAAAAAATTGTGGTAAAAAGTTTCAGGTTATGTCAAAATTGTGAAAATAATTTTGTTTATCACTGCTATTCGAGTATTCGTGTGTATTCTGTGGTGTGATGTGCTTCATTTTTTCGTATTGAATATTTCGTCCATTGGCTTCATCATACAGCTCGTCGTTTTTTGTAATTTGTATCATTTTGTTTGAAAGTAATTAGCCGGCTTAGCCCTTGTTTGATGACCTACAGAAATTAGTATTCATATGATAGGCTCTTCTGCCTCAGTACTCCCTCATTATGTGGTAAAGAAAACCTGAAAAATCATTAATGGAATGCAAATAACTATTCTATTACCCAGGATTCTCTTAGTGAGTTAGGACCCTGCTGAGATTCTGCACACACGGCCTCAGTCCGTGCGTTTAGAGAAAAGCCACTGCACACTACGTCTGACCTTTTGAATTTAAGGCTTCTCACACATGATTATGTAATCTCTAGAGAAACCCAACATCCTTCTCTAAATTAAATGAATAAGCTGAAACTTGAATGGGATTTTCTGACTATGTAGTAAGTTGAAACGTATATGAATCATATGTTTTGTTTTGTTTCCATTTCCCCGTAAATGTGAGTAAAGCATTGTCCAAGGCTCTAAACTATTGTCTTCTTTCTTATTGGTTGTTCCAATCAACTGATATTTTTTCGTCAAATCGGATCTGTCTCAAGCACAACTGTTCCAGCACCCTCTGCAAACGGTTCTTTAGCCACACCAACAAAGATGGATCCCAAATTTGACCTTCTCAGTGGTGACCTTATAAGCGGGGATGATTTCAACACATCAACTGCACAGGAGGCCTTAGCTTTGGTTCCTGTGTCTGCGCCTCAGCCGCCCAGTCCTGTTGCTTCTCAGCAAAATGCACTAGCTCTATTTGACATGTTTGCTCCAAACGATGGCACTCCAGATCCTTCAAATTCTCAGCCTGCCTTTCCTGGTGCACAGGGATACCCTTTAGCACCTGAGTTTCAGCAACATGAAAATTTGCAATCTACACCATATGTTAATGGGATGGCTACAGGCATGGTATTACCTCATAATGAACAGGCTGGATATCCACAACCGGCAGGTGCCTCTTGGAGTTCCCAGGTCGGGCACCAGCAGCCACAATCGCCTGTCTATGGTACTTACATTCCTTTTTTCTAATGGTGTGAATGTGTTTATGTTGGGTCAAAATTTTCCTTTGAAAATAGTTTTTCTTATTTCTCCTGTTTTGTTACCCGTGGAGAAAATGGGACGGGAAAATTAATTTCTTCTGATGAGTAACTTATTCTGTTGGAAAACTAGGAACACCAACTTACTCCTTCCCCTTCCCCTTCCCCTTCCCCTTCCCCTTCCCAAGTTTGTCTTCATATTCCCTATACAGTCAAATAAGAAAGTAATTAAAAATGTATTAGGTACCAGAAATTTCACTGAAAAAAAATCGGCAAAGAATATTCACCCTATGAGTGGCTCTGAGCAGACGGAGCCTTAACAGCGGTTTTTTCTTCACATAGACAATATTTGTTATTTTTGTTGACCTGCACCTGCATGGGACTTGTCAGGTGACCAAAATGGTGGGGCATTGCCTCCGCCTCCATGGGAATCTCAGCCAACTGAGACCAACCAACCGTTCAGCCCCCAGTATTCTCCATCAACGGCTGCCCAGCAATCACCAAGTTTCCAAGGTGGCATGCACCCGTTTGCAACTCATCCTACTGGAAATGGAAATGATCAAGCTGCAGGGATGTACAGTCAGCAAATGATAGGTCATATGCCTGCAATGAATCAGCAACCAATGTATACTCAGCCTTATCCGAGAAATATGATGGGCACGGGTCCACCGGCAATGCCACCTGCTCAAATGTATTCTCCTCAGATGTATGCGAACCAGATGGCCGGTTATGGGTATGGTGGTTATACCCAACAGCCCGATGGTCAATATCTTGACCAAAGAATGTATGGCATGTCTATAAGGGATGATAGTACTCTGAGGAATTCTTCCTCCAGCCAAACCTCCATGGCTTCTTACTTGCCACCTATGAAGCAGCAACCCAAAGGAGACGATAAATTGTTTGGTGATCTTGTCAATATGGCCAAATTGAAGCCGGTAAAATCCGCCCCTAGTGGCAGCATTTGATGATGCTGTTTGTTTTGATTTTCAATCTAGAAGTATTTTTTTTAAAATATATTTTCTTTTTAAAATTGATGCCTTCGATTCACTTTGTTGCATAATCGTTGACACTGTTTCTGTTAGGTATCTGCCAGACAAAGTAACTAAGGTTTCTAGTACGAGTACATATTTCCTCTATGCTATTCCTTGAGCTTTGAGCACACCACACCCATAATGGCAATGGATTGATGTACATTGTATTGCTGAGAATAACATTAGGCTTTCAAACTGTTTGAAGACCTCGTGTAATATCTTCTCTTCTTTTTAGTGAATAAACCCTATGTATTTACATTCTGCGTTAAATTAAGCTTTGGGGTTTGTTTTTGTAAGGCAACATTAATGAGAATTTTTCTGAGGCAAATGTTGTTGTCTCTGCCTTTTGAGTGTTATGACATTCGCTGCCGGTCCCAAGCCTAGATATAGGGAGTTGTGGTAAATCTGATGGACATGATCAAAATGTAATATCGTCGGGGCGTTTCTTCGGAAGCGAAGCACTACACTTTCTACGTTTGAGTGTTCCTAGGTCGTCGTCCCAAAGCGGTCCGCCATCTCTACGCCTGCGGTTGGTGTCAAATAAGGGTGTACTTAGAATCAGGTGTGGTGAAAAAGTTGCAAGGGTTGTTACGTCATCGTTCAGAAGCGGTTTGCCACCCTGAAGTATGAGTGTGGTGTCAAATATGCCACTATCATTGCAATACGGAGAATGGTGTGCGAAGAAGATTGCCGACAAGCTTAATAAAGGTAATAGGAGTGGTTTGAAACTTGGAACATTGGCATCCTTGATCTTGATGGGGAGATCTGCGGAAGTAGGGGACGTTTTGAACAGAGAATTCCGTTTGACCAAGATAGGCAGATGAGGCCTTAATAAAACGAATTTAGAATTCCGTTTCCACAAAACTTGTGTGGGATAGTTGCATCCCTTGGCATCTTGTAGACATGACGTAGGTCCACCCCGACGCGGCCACGCGCGGGTTTGGGTAGGCGAATGAATCTCGTGGTGAGATTGTTCTCGGGTTCGAAATTTAAGTCAAAATGGAGTTGCCACCGAATTTTGTGGTTATTCGGAACCATACGAGCCCACTCTATGTCGTCATGGGCTGTACACAAAGTACGACCCACTTCGATTTTAGAGTTTATGGGGCTCGTCCCTTTGCATTGCAATATCGATACCGTTTAAACCGGCTTTCGTATATAGAATGACTCTCGTGTGCCAATGGTTTCGGGCATCCGGAAACCGAGGTTCTGAGTAAGGGGTGAGGGTACGTGTTGGGAAGCCCACTAAGGACACCCAACCCCGCCCGCACATGGCGGCCTCTACTAAGACACCGTTCGTGTTCGTGTACGCGTGTTAGTAAAATGATAAAATGATATGCAAACAGCGTTTTCGGGCTAAGCATGTGAATTATATATGAATTACGTCATTTAATGCATCTAATTATGGTCGAAGTGATTTAGCATGCGAGGTTCATTTATAAAGCGATAAGCAAGTAAATAAACGAAACTCGAAAATAAGTAACGTACAAGTTACACGGGCGGAAATACAACCCGGAATTCACAATACAACGATTATTATAACGATTAAAAGAAATAATAAACTAAATAAGAAAAGTGGTAAATAAAATACACGGCTCGACGAAGACTCGTATATAATAAATGTTCACTAGATCGTGAATTAGCTAGACGGACGAACCTTAATTAATTACGCATTATATTGCGTATTAATTAAAGGACGGAGGTTCGAGACCTAGGCGTGAATCTAACCCGATCTCGAACCTCGATGTCTTGTCCCGACTTATCACCTCGAAAAATGGAGTCTAAATTAATTATGTGTCGGATACGACTAAAGAGTCGTCGACATGAAAATTAATAGTGTGAGACCGTCGACCAAAGTCGTTTTTTTAGTGTCGTGATGCGCGCAAGTTTTAGAAAAATGGGTTCACGTGATGGCCTTTACACGCGTTGACTAAAAGTCGCAACAAAAAAAGACGAGTCTTAAAACATGGTCGTATGTCGCGAAGGTCGCATATTAATGTAAGGACCGCAAAGAGTAGAAAGTCGAGAAAACGAAAAAAGTGGGCTCGGCCAAACAGGCCTGCCCGCGAGTCGCATGGCCGGTCGCGCGACTCGCGTGTGGGTCTGGTCGGGCATTGTTTATTTGTCGAAAAATCGTCAATTTTTATAATCACGTGCCAACGCGGGTTTATTTACTCGATTTATGTTTTTTATAGATTAAGAATTTTGAATTAGTGACGAAATTGTATCCCTCTACGTCACGACATCGAAACTAATCCTTCCGGATTATGTGATATTGGTTTTCGTGTCAACGGGTTTCGCACTAATTGAAATGAGATCGAATGCGTTCAACTACGACCGATTGCAATCACGTCACGCCCTTGAGAACATTGGGGCGGGGCTCCTCGAAAGGGCTCCACCTCCGTCGTTACTCGTAAAGGGATTAGACGGACTTTAGGCGATCGTCGTAGTCAAACGTATTTGAAACCGAATACTTGTATTAATATGTATATGTACGCGGTATTATAGTGTTAGATTAGAGAGTTAGTATACATAAAAATAAAAGTTAGTAACGGAATTAAAAATGTTAGTGTTAGTATAGAAGTTAGTGTTACGATACTAGTATAGTTATAATATAAATAACGCGAAAATGTAAATAGAAACAAAGTAGTAAGGATCGAAATGGGGTTTAGGACACCCTCAACATACATGCTTGGTATAGGCCTCGGAAATAGACTCGTGAATAGCGACGGAACGCCGGAGTATCGAGGATGAATGTGAGTTATGGTGTGTATATGTGTGTGTGTGTGCCGGTTTTTTGAGAGCAAAATGGCTCGGTTTTTGGTGTTGTTTTGCTTGGGGTTTGTAGAGTAGGATGTTTAGGTAAATTAGGGTAGAATTTGTAGGGTAAATGAGGGTTTGCAAAGGCTTTACTCTCAAAGCTGAAAAAATCTCCCTAAATGATGAGGGTTAAGGGTGTATTTATAGAGTGAGTGAGTGATTAGGGTTTGCTTTTTGAATTCTGATTTGGGCGCCAACTTCTAGAAGCTGAATTGGGCTGATTTGTGTGACGGGTTCGTCCTTGACCGGGTTTTGACCCGGTCGCTAAAAGACGGGATTTATTCTTGGTGTCGGTTTTGGCCCAAATTAGTCTTATTTTGCTCAGAACGACCCACTGGGCCTGGATTTGAGGTCTGTTTTGTGAGATTATTACTCCGCTAAAAATCCATGTCGGATATTATTGATTCCGAGCCCAAATTCGAGTATACCAAGTCACGTTTGCGTCCGATCATCATCGGGTGTTTGTCGGAGACTACCATAGACACCTGGCAGTCAAAATGCGGGTGTCTACAGAGCCCCCACTCTGACTGAGGCTTGGACAAGGCGAAAGTCAGAGTAGCTACCAGGCCAATCGCGGATTACGACCTGGCAGCTTTCCGGTCGGGTCGTTTATAGTCCAGTAGACTTGCGTGAAGGGCTCGCCAGCCATAAGCAGAAGATCATACCTGTCCTGATGATGGTAGCTCCGTGGGGAGTCGGACTTGCCTTTGAAGTCCTAGGTGTACCCGTATGCCGACACATGACAACTTGCAGGTAGCATTTCAGGAGAAACGCCGCCTTTGATGTTCCTTTGGGAAGCACTAGCTGGTACCTGAAATGTTAGATACATAGGCAAAAGTAGCAGGCATAGCAGATAGCAAGATAGCACATAGGAAATGCAATTAGCATCTATAGACTGACTTGCGCTGGGGAAAATGGTTTTGCTTTGTTTTGAAATCGAAGTCCTGAAAGCAACTCTCGTGCTAGGAGATAGGTTTTCAAAATTGAAAGAGGTAGAAAAGAAATTTGCAGTTTAAATAGACTGAAATTTGACCTTGTCAAAAAGGATTTTATGAAATGGCTAAGTTTTGCAAACTTTGAAGTGAAAATTTGAGGAGGGATGTACCGACAGACTCGACTCTGGACGTGACAGGACGACGAGTTGACAGACACGACTTGGACTCTCGAGGGGTTGGACTGTGACTCGGTAGAGGGGTGGGTCACCTAAGATGACAAGACTCTTAAGCTACGCTATTCCGTAGCCTAGGCGGGTGGCAACACGGTCGAACATTGAAATGGGATAGATATGCTATAGGGTGGCTGCAGTAGTCTGTAACGAGACTGTAACGACATGACTTTGTTATAGTCTGGTGCTCTTTTGGATCTTTGGTTTTGGGGTATAGTCCCAAAATGGGTGTTGCTTCCCTGACGGATTCTCGTCTTCGACTGAGCCGAGTACTAGGACACTCTATAGAAAATAGGCTAGATTTTGAAAGTGTTTGGATTTTGTGAGTGGATGGAGATCTTCTGTCTAAGAGAAGCCTCCTGGACGACAAAGCTAACTGTTGAGAACATGACAGTGTCGTGATAGGAATGATGGTGCTTTTTTGAACTTGTGTCAATGTGGGTGGTTGTGCCTTTGTTGAAAGGCTGCCTACGTATTCACGTGTAGTGAAATCAAACCAAGTCGTAGTTCAGTGGATTGGAAGATATATTATGGTGCCTTATGTTATTAGGGCTTGGTGTGTAACTAGCTATAGCGATGGTGTAGGCTAGGTGAATTCCCAATGATGTCTTGATCAAAGGGCCAGAACGGTTAGGATGTTGATCCCGTGACTGTGAGCGTTCTTCGGGGTAGCCCCCAGAGGTGGTGTGAACTATTTGGGCATGTTCTATGCCGACCGCAGGTTAAGTTCCCGTGTTTGGGGCTGGTAACTGGTTTGGATGTTTTTGAAAATGTGGAGCTAGGTCGCAAGTGGCTTTGATGATTCGAAATCTGGAGCTCGATTTTGTGGAGCTAAGGCTTCGAGGGTAAGGTATTGCAATGTGGTAGGAAAGGGGGAAGTCGAGTAAAAATGACTCGGACTTCGATCAGGGTAGGTTTGATAATGCGGGATCTGATTTCCATGTCTGGCCCTAATGGTTAGGGTGTATCCTATGGAGCTAGAATCCTCAAAATTCCGGGCTGTCTCTTAGCCTAGGTCTCGAGAAGGTCTTGAGGGTTGCAATGTGGGAAGGCTAAGTGTGGTGTTAGCTAACCAACTTGATTGTTTCTTCCCTATTTGATGGTATGGGCATTGATAATTTTTGAATTGACCGTACCCCGGTCAAGGGACTTTCACTTGAGCTGACCGTTGACCACTGTCACGGGTATTTGAATTTTTTTGTTTTTTTTTGGGTTGACCTCTTAGCCCCGGTCGAGGGATTGACCGTACTCTGGTCGAGGAGATGACCGTATCTGGTCGGGGAATGTTGATAGTTCTTTTTTTTTGGTCATGGCCAGCTCTTTTGTTTCGGCCTTTTGCTTTTTTCCTTGGACTTTTGATTTTTTTTTTGTCCAACTCTTTTTCTTTTTTTCTTTTTTTCACGGTAATCCCCTCCTATGGTGTTGTGGGTGGATATGAGGGTGGGCCCATCGGTTGGATTAGGCTTGTGGAGCTAAACCTTTGTAAGGTGTAAGCCTAGTTGGTGAGTGCAACTCGCGGTGGAGTACTCTACGGTAAGCATGGTGATTTGGATCTCGGTATTGTCATCATAATTCCGAGCAGGCTTAGTGGGAGCATCGTCCCTTTTTGGCATCAAGCCTGATGCTTCTTTTTTTTGCTTCTGGTCAGACTAACGCCTAAGGTAGGGATTGATCAGTCTTATTGGAGGGGTGTTTATTGTGGGAAATGGGCTTGCCTTCCGTCTTGAACCCGAACTAGGAGACTACCTAGATTTGTCATAGGATTCGATACTGCTCCTACTAGGGGTAGTTATGTGGTTGTCTATGCCGGACATGGAACAGGTAAGGGATTCGATACTGCTCCTACTAGGGGTAGTTATGTGGTAGTCATTATAGATGTGCCTATAATAGTCACGTGCATGTGCTCACAGTGTATGATGGTGTTCATCATGTTCTCGGAAACACATAAGGAAAGCATATATGAGAGATAGAAAAGCTGATTTTATTGAATTTGAAAAGAGGACAGAATACAGTTGACTCTGACTCTCACTTTGAAATGAGAATGTAGGATATCCTTGACTCGGACTCAGACTTAGACTCGAATCGAATCCGGACTCTGGGATGAGGTTGTCAGTAATCTTCGGCTTCTAAGGACTCAAATGGATGTCCAGTATAGCCTTCGGTAGAAGCTTTACCCAGATCTTCATTATGTCGAAGATCGTCTTCAATCCTAGTGCCCATTTCGGTAAGCACTGCAAAGTTTGAAATGCCGGCATACCTAAGATGGACGCGGTAGGAGGGTAGAAGGTTGTTGATGAATGCCTCCACTAGTGTTTTCTCGCTGGGCTTGTCTATCAGCTTAACACTTTCAGCCCGCCAACGTTGAAGGTATTTGGTGAAACCTTCTGTTGGATCTTGGGCCATGACTTCTAAAGTCCGCATGGTAGTCTGAAGTTCAGTATTATCAGAATAGTTTTTAGCGAACTCGGTAGCCACATCTTCCCAAGTGGGGAATCTTTTTGCATTAAGCCTATAGAACCAGGCTTTTGGATATTTCCCGAGGGATGTGCCGAACAGATTGATGAACATGTCGGCTTTGACCCCCTTGATCGCCATAAACGCCTTGAAAGCTCGGAGGTGTAGTAATGGATCCTCCGTCCCTTCGAATATGGGTAACCCTTCTAGATTGAGATCTGTTGGTAGTTTCTCACTAATGGGTGTATAGTCTCGGGAGTTTTCAACTCGGATGTTGTTCTCTTGGGAGGCATGGAACTGTTGTTCGAGCTCACGCACCGTGCTGATCAGTTTGGCAAATGGCCCAGTATTTACCGACCCGTAATTGAAGTCTTGTTCTTCAACGACAGTTAGACGAGCATCCAAGGCCTCTTGGTCGGCTCTTATGAACCCTAGTTGGGTTTCAAACATGGCCTGCTTACTAGCCATGGTTTCTAGCAAAGCCTCCAGTTTATTAATGGTGTTTTCCATCTCCCTATTCCCGGTTGTGGATGCCATCCTCTGCGAGAATACCCACGTAATCAGAAATGTTGCTTCGGAACTTGAATACACCAAGGCATAGGAAATAGCGCGGAAGGAGAGACAACTCTGGTTTGACTCGGGTTAGACTCTCCTAAGACAAATAAGTAGGGTACGATTCTCGGAGTGATTGTGATTAATCGCCCCGTCGGAGAATAGCCCCCAAGTGAGACCAAGGACTCTTGTAGGACTCAGATGGTGTGACATCTAAGTGACTCAAAAGCGGGGTACGTGAGACAACACGTGTAAGACATGACCCTTAGAGCAATCGTGATTGATCGCTCTGCTGAAGGGTAGCCCCCGAGTAAGATTGAAGGTTTTGTTAAGACTCGAGTGTCGGACGAGTGACCCTTAGATGTAAGGATCACGAACCTTTAGCTACAGGGCTATGCCTTGTAAAAAGTTGACTCGGCCTCGAGAAAAGGCAGACGGGGTAAGGGAAGAAACTCGCGATGTAAGATCGGCCGAGTTTCGACGCTAGAGACCCTTGACTTGACTTGAATAAGGATAGACCCTGTGATTAGGGTAGACCCTAAAGTTAAAGGATTTGAATTGGGATGACTCGACTAACGGATTGAAAGACGGGCAAAATTCCCCTAGGAAAGGTCGTGGGGACCTTCCTGTCGGAGGGAAAGATCGTGTGTGATTTTCTAGTTAGGACCGAGTGTTCAGACGAACCTTCCATTTACGAGTGTATGACTCGTGTTGGTCGGTTATGCCTTTAGGAAAAGGCGGACTAGGATGGGGAAGAAACCCGTGATGTAGGATCGACGGAGTTTCGACGCTAAAGACCTTCGACGTATTACGAAAAGACCCGACACACGAATTACGGTAGGTCCTAAAATAAGGAAGGTTTTTGAAAAATGATTGAATTTTGAAAATTGAGAGGACAGTCCTGAAATTGGCAGTGGGCCAATAGGGCCGGGTATTTTGAAATATTAGAATGGTTGCGAGTAATTTCGCGTTTCGAAAATTGAGGAGGCGATCCCGTCTTTTGAAATTGGCAACATGCCGACAGGGTCGAGTTTTTTGATAAGTTGAATATTTTGAATTTTGAAAATTTGAATATCGAAAATAAATTTCCGAAAATTTGAAAATCGAAAATAAGATCCCGAAAATTTCAAAATCGAAAACGACATCTCGGAGATTTGAAAATCGAGAATGGAATCTCGAAGACTTGAAAATCGAGGTGGAATTTTGAAGATTTGAAAATTGAAGTTGAAAGGGAATCGAAAATTCGAAATTTGAAATGGGAAGCATGCCGGCTAAAAATAAGCTATTTTGAGTCAAATCGTAAGTCTAAATTTCGGCAGCATTCCGAGTTTTTGAAATTGGAT
The DNA here is from genome assembly GCA_958450325.1 of Agrostemma githago. Lineage (NCBI taxonomy): Eukaryota > Viridiplantae > Streptophyta > Magnoliopsida > Caryophyllales > Caryophyllaceae > Agrostemma > Agrostemma githago. Next base: position 11,705,185 of record OY288242.1, read on the forward strand.
ATTTTGAAAAGACGGGTCCCGAAACGGACAGTATTTCGGGGTTTTTCAAAATTTGGTATTTTGGAAAGATGCATTTTTTGAAATGACGGTTTTTTAAAAAAATGACACGGAAACCAAGTAGCACGTAGTCAAACAAGCATTATAACGACGCTTATGTATGCTTTACGCCAAGTCTCGGTCGGTCAAAATAGGGTCTATACCAACAACGATGGCTTTCTCGTGTGATGGACGGACTCCCTAAGCCGAGTTGGTCTTAGGACATGCCGCGAAACCGAGACGAGTTCCACCATCGATGTCTTTAGCGCACCCATGTAGGAATGCACCGTGGTATAGTGGGACGTCGGTCACAAGTAACCGGCCCGGGCAAAATTTGGGTTATGCATGAATAATTAAACTAATGCGCGTACATTAATATTCGAACGATTTCTTTTCGAGTCTCACCCTAGGAACCTCGATGACATGTGGTACATCAGGTATCCCCAGCGGAGTCGCCAAATTGTGGACATGACGTAGGTCCACCCCGACGCGGCCACGCGCGGGTTTGGGTAGGCGAATGAATCTCGTGGTGAGATTGTTCTCGGGTTCGAAATTTAAGTCAAAATGGAGTCGCCACCGAATTTTGTGGTTATTCGGAAGCATACGAGCCCACTCTATGTCGTCATGGGCTGTACACAAAGTACGACCCACTTCGATTTTAGAGTTTATGGGGCTCGTCCCTTTGCATTGCAATATCGATACCGTTTAAACCGGCTTTCGTATATAGAATGACTCTCGTGTGCCAATGGTTTCGGGCATCCGGAAACCGAGGTTCTGAGTAAGGGGTGAGGGTACGTGTTGGGAAGCCCACTAAGGACACCCAACCCCGCCCGCACATGGCGGCCTCTACTAAGACACCGTTCGTGTTCGTGTACGCGCGTTAGTAAAATGATAAAATGATATGCAAACAGCGTTTTCGGGCTAAGCATGTGAATTATATATGAATTACGTCATTTAATGCATCTAATTATGGTCGAAGTGATTTAGCATGCGAGGTTCATTTATAAAGCGATAAGCAAGTAAATAAACGAAACTCGAAAATAAGTAACGTACAAGTTACACGGGCGGAAATACAACCCGGAATTCACAATACAACGATTATTATAACGATTAAAAGAAATAATAAACTAAATAAGAAAAGTGGTAAATAAAATACACGGCTCGACGAAGACTCGTATATAATAAATGTTCACTAGATCGTGAATTAGCTAGACGGACGAACCTTAATTAATTACGCATTATATTGCGTATTAATTAAAGGATGGAGGTTCGAGACCTAGGCGTGAATCTAACCCGATCTCGAACCTCGATGTCTTGTCCCGACTTATCACCTCGAAAAATGGAGTCTAAATTAATTATGTGTCGGATACGACTAAAGAGTCGTCGACATGAAAATTAATAGTGTGAGACCGTCGACCAAAGTCGTTTTTTTAGTGTCGTGATGCGCGCAAGTTTTAGAAAAATGGGTTCACGTGATGGCCTTTACACGCGTTGACTAAAAGTCGCAACAAAAAAAGACGAGTCTTAAAACATGGTCGTATGTCGCGAAGGTCGCATATTAATGTAAGGACCGCAAAGGGTAGAAAGTCGAGAAAACGAAAAAAGTGGGCTCGGCCAAACAGGCCTGCCCGCGAGTCGCATGGCCGGTCGCGCGACTCGCGTGTGGGCCTGGTCGGGCATTGTTTATTTGTCGAAAAATCGTCAATTTTTATAATCACGTGCCAACGCGGGTTTATTTACTCGATTTATGTTTTTTATAGATTAAGAATTTTGAATTAGTGACGAAATTGTATCCCTCTACGTCACGACATCGAAACTAATCCTTTCGGATTATGTGATGTCGGTTTTCGTGTCAACGGGTTTCGCACTAATTGAAATGGGATCGAATGCGTTCAACTACGACCGACTGCAATCACGTCACGCCCTTGAGAACATTGGGGCGGGGCTCCTCGAAAGGGCTCCACCTCCGTCGTTACTCGTAAAGGGATTAGACGGACTTTAGGCGATCGTCGTAGTCAAACGTATTTGAAACCGAATACTTGTATTAATATATATATGTACGCGGTATTATAGTGTTAGATTAGAGAGTTAGTATACATAAAAATAAAAGTTAGTAACGGAATTAAAAATGTTAGTGTTAGTATAGAAGTTAGTGTTACGATACTAGTATAGTTATAATATAAATAACGCGAAAATGTAAATAGAAACAAAGTAGTAAGGATCGAAATGGGGTTTAGGACACCCTCAACATACATGCTTGGTATAGGCCTCGGAAATAGACTCGTAAATAGCGACGGAACGCCGGAGTATCGAGGATGAATGTGAGTTATGGTGTGTATATGTGTGTGTGTGTGTGTGCTGGCTTTTTGAGAGCAAAATGGCTCGGTTTTTGGTGTTGTTTTGCTTGGGGTTTGTAGAGTAGGATGTTTAGGTAAATTAGGGTAGAATTTGTAGGGTAAATGAGGGTTTGCAAAGGCTTTACTCTCAAAGCTGAAAAAATCTCCCTAAATGATGAGGGTTAAGGGTGTATTTATAGAGTGAGTGAGTGATTAGGGTTTGCTTTTTGAATTCTGATTTGGGCGCCAACTTCTAGAAGCTGAATTGGGCTGATTTGTGTGACGGGTTCGTCCTTGACCGGGTTTTGACCCGGTCGCTAAAAGACGGGATTTATTCTTGGTGTCGGTTTTGGCCCAAATTAGTCTTATTTTGCTCGGAACGACCCACTGGGCCTGGATTTGAGGTCTGTTTTGTGAGATTATTACTCCGCTAAAAATCCATGTCGGATATTATTGATTCCGAGCCCAAATCCGAGTATACCAAGTCATGTTTGCGTCCGATCATCATCGGGTGTTTGTCGGAGACTACCATAGACACCTGGCAGTCAAAATGCGGGTGTCTACACATCTTCATATCCTTCACAAAATCTCCAAATTTGGTAGCCGAGTGCTGGAGGGAGCTCCGGAGTCGGGTTGAGTAAAAATTAATGTGGATGCACGGGGAGGGTCAAGGACAAGGGAGGAGGGCAGATCGGGAAAGGAGACAATGAAGGACGAGTCTTATGGGGCGTAACACGCCACCGAAGGTAGGCTTAGGAACCACCCGTGACACATGGCAGAGTCGTTGACAATAATGGATGGATTAGGAGCGGTGCGAGCAGGACAGACATGATGTTGTGATTGTGCACAACTGCACAAGTTATCGAAGCCCTCAAAGCTACAAGAAATTAAACCAGGGACGCAGCATGTTTTATTTTAGTGTCGGATGATATCCATCCTACATTTATATACTTTTTCGTTTGCTATTTGGGCATATTTACGTGTAGCATCTCTTTGGTGGTTAACCCTCTCCCAATCCCAAATTAACCACTACTTTAGACTGTGAAGTGAGATGTGATCCATTTTCCTTTTTCTTTTTTATTTGGTGATCAGATTGGGACGTGATCTATGTGACTTTCTTTTAGTCTTTTGCTATATCCGACCCCAAATGGAGGCAGCAAAGACGGAATGGGTTGGTGATTACAATTGCGGAAAATAGCTATGGTGTAAAACTCTGGAGTATATAATGAGAAGATCAACCTGAGCATCACACCACCATCTCTTAAGTGGAATATCTGATGATTTCCGATCACACCACCAACGTTTATAGCATGGTAAAACTACGCTGCAAACACTACCTTAATGGTGAAACTAGAGGGTTCTGGATGATCGATCAATAATACAAACTGCATTCAGAAAAGCATCGTGCAACTATGTCGAGTCATTCCACGGCCCACAATAATCAAGAGTGCACGACTCCCATAGAACAGCAACCAACCCAACTAAACTGCCATTCGTGGAAAAACAAAGGACTTGGAAACATAATGGTTGTTCCCGACTATAGTTTCCTTGGATAATAATACAGTAGTATAAAAGGAAAACAAATAAAATTGTGAAAAAATAACCCCTAATATCATTAACTTACAACATAGAGCTAAAATCATCATGCTACAAAATTTGTTAAAAGTTACATAGCAAAGTTAAGTGAAAATGAAAAGATGAAAAAAAAACAGCAACGTGCCAAAATCACCTCCACTTGTCTCTCAATTCTTTCCGCTCAGATAAGATCCACGTCACAAATATTGCTCCCACTAGACCAACAATTGTTAGCAGAAGTAAAGCATAGCTGAAGTCCTCGGTCAGGGAGTCATAAGTCTTTGAGGGTGCAAGGCGGGTGAAAAACAAATCGATCCCATATGAGAAGACGAGAGTTGTAGACTCTAGCTTGGCCGGTATAGAAACTATGCCTCTAAGACCTTCCACTTTGAGTGCATGTGTCACATAAGACTGTAAAGGCACAATTAGAGAAAATGGACTTTTAAATATGCAAATAGTGTTCAATTGGTCCTAACAGAATTTGCAGAAGCAGCAGCATACAATATACGGAGTAATATCTATTGTTCAAAGTTCCTGGTTCTAATTAGTTTCAGTTATACTCCAGAATAAGCCATGTCTAGAGCAAACTTCCTCGGTTTAATAAATCTACAGGATTCATGAAAAAGAGCAATATCTACCATAAGAGTCTCCAACTTAAATTCATAATCTATCGGCTACCAAATGAACATATTCCCCAATACTATTGCCAAAGAATAGGAAAGGAGGAGAGTAGGAGACGGCAAACAAAAGAGTAAGCACCTTGGAGGAAGAAATTGACCGTGAAAAATTCTCAGATGGTCTCATAACACAATTAATATGGAATAATTAGTTAGCAGTTTTATACGGAGTATCATACATGGGTGGGTGAGTGGGTTGGTCTGACATTTTAATAATAAAGGCACTCTCTCAAGAGAGTAGTTAAATTTAACACATTGATCCATCTATTGAATTCTTTTGTAAGCTAGCTCTTAATCCATTCAAGGGACACAGATATCATGTTAAAGACACAGGTGAACAGTATGTGATTACTTTGTTTAATCCTTCTGAGAGGACACGGGAAAATAGTAGAGGAGTTATTAAGTGTTATAAGCACGACAAACAAAGTCATACATAGTAATCCGTAACTGGTTGTTCACGGCTTTTCCTAGGCAAAGGCTAGTTCTAGGTTATAGTGAATTGCAAATTTACATAATAAATATCCTAACAGAAAACTTAAATTGCTCAGGGTACCAAGTATCCTAAAAGCAGCACATGAACAGCAAATCATACCTCAGGGTTGATAGGCAAGGAATCAGTAAGGGGTATGATTCCTTCTTCCTTCTCAGCTGCAGTGGGGTTCAGAGACCGACGAGGATCAACGAAGCGCTTATCAAGAGCCAAAACCTGTGAAGTGACAAACAATGGAATCAGCCAAATCAGATGCAAAATAACATCAGGCGTCTTATTCAATATGCATCAGATGAAACTTGACCTGATCACCAATAGTCCCTATAAGAAGCTGCTTTGCTGTGATTCCTTTTGCAGTGAATGTTACAGATATTGTCTTCACAGAATGAGTGAAAAAATACGATTGAGATTTTATCATTATCTCAGGTCGAGAATAGGAAGAAACTGGAGATGTGAGATTATGCTTTCCAACAATGAGCTTCAAAACATCCTTGTTATCCTGCAGATATCAGGAACATAAATACACTCAGGGATGCGAAAATTGTCAAATCAACCGAATATAAAGAGAGATTTGATATCAAAACTTTACCGCTCGAGATTCGTCATAAATCTCAATCACTGACATCTCATATCGATGAGCTCTCAGATTAAAATAGTGGTAGACGACCCAGTTCTCGCTGAAGACCTATAGTTAAAGTAAATTAAAAAAAATTAAAGGATTGCACATAAGCATAAATTATCATTACATTGTAATGACATGGATGAATGGAGAAAATCAACTTACAGCACGGACAGGACCCTGGGCACCATGATGTGTCACACGGTGCAATACCCGACCAGTTACTGTATCTATCAGGTATGCCACCAACCATGATTCTTCGGGTGTCACAGATCCGATTTCACCAGCAGCTTTGGGTGCAACAGTAGCGAGAAATAACAGGTTTTTGGACGTGTACTTGTACATCATATCACGATCAGTCAATACTTTTGTTTGAGTGTGCACAACCTACAAAACAGTAAGCATGTTTTCAGAACCAATCTAGAACTCTAGAAGCATAGTAACAAACTACCATCCACCTTCAAACCATTGCCAACCTTGATCAACAAGCAGAACATAAAGACTAACATCAATTAGCCACAGAAATCAGCCCAATAATTAGTCTCCTCCTGACAAGGTGTAATTTGCCACTTTAATAATGATGATTCACATACATTGACTAAATGTAGACAATAGTAGGCAACATGGCACCACGACTAACAGACTAACTGCAATTTATAACCTGCTTGGAAAACATCAACAGTTTTCTACTTCAACAAAGGTACGCCATAAAAATATATTACAGATTTTGCAATCACAATAGGTTCACCATTACTAAGCATCCTTGAACTAATCTAAAAAGTCATGTACAAGAGGTCTAATGCTATGACTACTAAAAGCATGCAGTGCATCACTCCCAAGTATATTTACTCTTTGACTGAGGTGTCATTGTCTGGCAAGCAATTTTGGACACAAAGAACAAATATATCAAAAAAATTCAACTCGTCTTGAAATTCAATCATAAATAAAATGAAATCGCCATCTGCATTACAGAATGATAGGTGACAATCCGAAGTTATAAAGGTGACAAAAAGAAACATACCTCACTCTGTTTTCGAGTAGCAGTTGCAATAATCTTCTCCGACTCTGAAGGAAGTATAATCGACCACAGATCCTTTGAAGTAAAGCAAAAGTTATCAGTCACCTCACCCATGCAATTGCTCTTTAAAGCATGCCCACTCAAAATGTTGTTGTCAGCATCTATGGAGTACCAGTACACATTAGAAAACTCTTGTTGGAAGATGAGAGCAGCCTCAGGAGTGATAGGGTATAAATGAATTTTTTTATCTGCATCTCTTATCAGATGAAGACGCTTTTCTGTTGAATCGGTAAATGGTAATGGAATAACATCAACAACGGAATGACTGAGGACCAAAGAGTCCAGCACCTTTCCCGTATAGGTGTCAACCATAGAAAGAACACCAGGTGCATCGAGGCCTAGCCCACACCGACCAACAACAAGAACAGATGGGTTTTCATCTAAAGCATGATGATGAGGAACCTGCCACTGGTACAAGTTAAGAGCAATAGGATTTTTACATGATTCCGACTTCCTCAAGTTAGGCAGAAGAAGTGACCAGACAACACGGCCATCACCAGTGTGCAATGCAGAAAGTTTCCCAGCTTTGGTAAGCACTATCAACAACTTCCTAAAGCCATTATGGTCTCGGGTCAACTTGCTTTTCTCTGAGCTTTGCAACCTCAATGCTTGGATGGCAACCATATCTTCAGGGCTTGCAAGCATCAGAGTCCCTTTGAGTTTCAACAAGTGTCCCTTATGTCATAAAAGACAATCAGAAAGGGAAAACAACTTAATACTCATGAGGCTAGAGCTTTAAAGGGAAAAAAATTTGCAAAGCAGATATAAGCAATGACACGTACGAAGGATGAGAGACTCCTACAACACTATGCACGTACAAATGATGAAAGACTCCTACAACGCTAATAATTCCTTGCTCAAGGGAGCTAATTCTGAGATAATTAATGGCACGCATGAAGGATCAAAGTCTCCTACAACACTATATGCAATGGCACGCACAAAGGATCAAAGTCTCTTGTGCTTGATGGGAGAGTGGATAAGAAAAGGAGTGTATTTCATATTTCATGCTTAGAATATGTGCCATTTGCAAGTAGAAATACAAAGTTTTTCCAGTGAATAAAATGGGAGCGAGTTCTAAGAAAATATATAATTAAATGTAAAAGCTAAAATAAAAAAAAAAGAACTATTGTACACCTGTTTTTGCCCTTAGCCTACCAAAAGCTATACAAACTAGAACCGTATAACTCCCACATTTCTCAAACCCCAAATACACCTTACCCGTATTTTACCCGACCCCATATCTATTCGACCCGGAAGCACTCTTCCGACCCATTTGACAGGTGGACTGTAGCCTTACAGTTTAGAGGACAAAGTTCTAAAAGATCACTAAATGTGGTTATATACAAAGATCAGTCAGACTTGAAGACAAAGTAACAACTAGTTGAGTGAAGATTCACTGCCAAGAGTCATAAGTATACCTTTAACCACTCAAGAAGGCCTTGCTCCACTTTGGCAACCGTCCCACCTTTCTTTTCCACAGGTAGCTCTGATGTCGTTACATCTACAGCAGAGGCAAGACCATCTTCTCTGGTCCAGACTATATTACCTTGTTGTAGTAACAACAAAGAGTGATCTTCCATAACAACTAAAGCCCTAAACCCATAGGATCTATCAGTACGTATATAGTAATTCATAAAAACCTTCTGAACACGGCCCCGGTGATCGTCTATCTGAATTGTCTCCTTCAAAAGATCACTGTTGTAATCATGACCAAGCTTCACAGTAAGGTGAATTTTACCGTCGGCATGTTGAATTATTGCAAAAGCGTGCTGCTCTTCAGCATACGAAATTAAATCACTCACAGATGCAGAATCGTCAATTTTATCAACTATCTCCAGCTTGTTTTCATTGGTCACTCTTATAATTACTATATATGGACTGCACTTAATAGCAAACATCCCTTCTAGTTTCAACGGCAGTAAAGCTGCTGTCCCAGATAATTCAGAAACAAGATCATGAATATGTTCCTTCTGGAAACTGATTTTTCCATCTCTTAAGCTTAAAGTCACTAGGACAGTTTGACTAGCGTCCAGAGAGACTAAAGTCTGACTTGAAACAAGAGATATTTCCCCAGAAACACCACCTGGAATTTCTACGATGTCCTTCTTGACTAACTCACCAGTCTTGACAATGATACCATAGATGTGACATTTAGAGAGGCCTGAAAATCCTACGGCGTACATCACATCACCATTAACAGGCTTGAAAAATTGACGCAGTTCCACACTGGCACAACAAGGACATATATTAGACATAAAGTTAGGAACAGAAATCCTCAGCTTATACTTTCGAGGATACGGTGGGGGTAAAGAAATAAAATTAATGAGATTGTCAACCTTTCCTCAGTCACATCTAAATTCCATAATTCTGCCCCATCTATGCTTGAAATGGCATGGAGAACACCATTGCTGTAAACAACGATCACATTATCACGATCTGCCTTCATTTCAATCTGCATGACAAAAGCCAGTGATGTTACTCACATGACAATATCAAAACTCAGAAAGAACCTTTACTACTCGAGGAAGTGGGTAAGAAAACCACTTATGGTATATGATCTAAGTGTATATTACGACTAACCACAGTCAATAATGATGACTCTGAAGGGAGCTTGCCAACAAGGTGTGATTCCCACACCATCTGCCCATCAGGAAGATTCCACGCTCTAGCGATGCTTCCTTTTGAGGAGAGAGTAATGACATCTGAAAAAAGTTCATCAACAACAACATCGTCATCATCAACAAAATCATCATCATCATCATCAACAACAACAACAATAACATCATCATCATCATCATCATCAACAATGGCAGCATCTTCTGGACATCAATAACATCAAGTTATCAATGGAGGAATCTTGGATGAGAGGGTTTTACGTCAACATAACACTCATTGTTGGAACTATACAATAAACATTTTATCAAGAAAGTAAAGGCTATTAACCGCTACATCAAAATAAGGGCGAAAATAAAGACAGCAGTTGAATAAAATATACAGATTTGTGGAATAGCAAATAGATAACTGCTACAGAGTAAAACTGAAGAAAACTCAAGTTAAGTCCGACATGAAATTCATGTGATCAGTACTGAAGGCATCGTCCAATAACTTCATCAGTAAACAAATTATGTTACACAAGGCTCTTTTCTCGACCAAAGTTAGTTGACTAGGATTAAATTAAATCGAGTATGTGTTGAAATCTTTATAATGGCACATCATACTAGTCATGTAGTAGACTGGCGAGTAAGTTGAGCTGAATGGAATGTGCAAATACATGAAAAAATGTGCAAAATTAAAATAAAAGGTGTGTGTTACATCCGTACTAAGTAGGGAGAGACAACAAACTCCATAAGTCCAACTGAGATTCCATCTCAGTACAAATATGCGGTGGAAGAAATACCAGCTACAAGTTCATATAAATAATGCTATAATCCCCGATTTGAGAGTTCAAGAGCAACTTCCTGTGTCTCGCTCATTTGTTTACTTTTGCGGGAGTGACAATTTCAGCAATTCGTATTGGAACATAAGTAGATAAGAAAATGCGAGTAGGTGATGAATTTACACATGAAAAACAAATTTAAATAGAATGGTAAAACAAAGGGCAAGGAGTACTAATCTAGTACAGCTTAGTAAGTGATGGGCAAAAGTGAAATACGAAGCGAAAACACTCACATTTGCCAAGTGTAAGATCAATGTGATCAATTGAATCCGAATCTCCGAGCGCATGTCGCCAAACTAGAAAACATCAACAAATCAAAGGTTTGATATTGTGGGTCCAATTTCAATTTCAAAAAAAAGAAACGCGGAATCGAAAGCATACAAATTTCGCCGCGACGAAGATCGAGAGAAGCGACGACGTTTTCGTGGGTGGAAACAATAAGCCTCTTTCTTCCAGCCTTCTGAGTTTGGAACACTGCTTGCTTCACTTTGCCTATGTACTGCTGATGCCTGACATGAATCATCAGTAATAAACTCCTCAGTTATTTGAGTGAAATTAGTCGAATCACAATTCAATCAATTAAAAGTAAGCAGAGAAAAATGGTACCAATCGGCAAGGCCAACTTGATCTTCGTACAGAGATAAGGACGGGAGAGAAGAGGAGAGGAGGAGTAGGAGAGAGAGAAAAACCCTAATCGCCATAGCCATGGCGAGAGAGATCTGAAGATGAAGATGACGATGACTGATGAGATTTTCAGTTCTTCAAAGTGGACTTCCCTCCGTTACTCAATTTCGTAATCGGGTTTATGGTTTAGATCATCGGTTAATTGGATGGATACACCCCTACTCCGTTATTCAGTGTCGGATGATTCATGTATATATACTATAGACTCTACAGTACGTATAACAAAAAGTTTCTTAACAATCTTAGTAGGAGTCTAATAACCTACCTCCGTTCCATTTGATTCTTTAATTTTTTTTTTGGGTTATTTAACAACAATAATATCAACTATAGAGCGTCTTCCAAAAATAATATCAATTTTAATAAATCTGAGAATAATACATATTATTGAAGTAGTTAAACGAGAGTAGTATGGGTGACCGGTTACCTGTAGAATCCTTCCACCTTCCTTTTTCACCTTTAATTTTATTTAACGGCAATAATATCAACTATAGAGCGTCTTCCGAAAATAATTCCAATTTTAATAAATCTGAGAATAATATGTATTTTTGGAGTAGTTAAATCAGAGTAGTATAGATGACCAGTTAGCGGTAGAACTCGTTCACCATGCTTTTTCGCCTTTAATTTGTTTCATGTTCACTCTTTTTCACTTACTCAGTGTACGAGGCATTAAACGTCATTAACGTCTTCGGTCTTCCTCTTTCGTCAACCTCACCAAATCTAACTAACAACACAATCCTACACCAAAATCAACACGTTAATCTAAACGAAACGTATAGAAAAAAAAACGGAAGAATGATGAAGGGTAATGGAGAGAGAGGATGAAGGAGAGAAGTAAGGAGGAGTAGACTTGAGAAAACTGACCCGACCCGAATAAGCAAAACCGAACCCGACCCGACACCCGAACTGAAGCATGATTTTGACCCGAGCTAACTTGAAACTGACCCGACTATTATTATAGAAAACTAGTCGATTACTCGATATCCCTAAAAAAAGTTGAAAACAACAAACCCGAGAATGACCCGAACCCGAAATTATCCGACCCGACCCAAAGTCAACCCGATTATTATAACCCGAAAGTGACCTGACCCGAAGCTAACCCGACACAGTTCACCCGCTATCCGGGTCTAAAGAAGAGGATGGAGGATAAGTAGCAGGTTAAGTATTAATTAGATGACCTGATGTAGCAGGTTATAAAGTCACTTATACTACTCTTGTTTAACTACTCCAATAATACGTATTATTCTCGGATTTATTGAAATTAGTATTATTTTGGGAAGACGCCCTATAGTTGATATTATTGTCGTTAAATAACCCTTATTTTTTTTGGATATTATTCATATATGGGTAAAATTGTCAATACAAAGTTAAAATATAGTTGCGTGAATCTGGTTTAAATTATCTAATCGAGTACGTTATAAATCTTTACATGTTAAAAGAAAAATTGTTCAAAAAATATGTCTTAGGAATAGTAAATTCCTTATGAACAGTGCTAGCTCTTATGAACAGTGTTGTGCTTAGCAACAGTGCCTCTCCTCCATCTTTAGCCTTTCCTTTCGTTTCTTCGCTTCACCTCTTCCGATCTCTTGCTCTGCCTTCGATCGCTGCCTTTCTCCTCTTTCTCCTTTCCTTTCATTTCCTCGCTTCATCTCTTCTGATCTCTCGCTCTTCCTCCAGTCGCTGCCTTTCGCTTTCTCGATTAGGGATTCTAGCATTAGGGCGAAGATGGGATTCGTGCCATTGACATGGCTATGTTTGCTGTTGATCATTATAATCGCACTCAGGTCAATCTTTTTCCTCCCTCCCTTCCTCCTCGCTTATTATATGCATCGTAAATTATACAGATGACTTTTTTTTAATGTTATCAACCAGAATGCAGTGGTTGTACGTTTGGGTTTTAATTTTATTAGTTATTTTCCTGGATTTTTTGTTGTGATTTAGGTTTTGTTTGGAATTTGGGACATTTCGATTACTTTTTGGCGTTTCTTCTTGAATTTTTCTACTTAAAAAGTGATTTGGAAGTTGGTGAATCTATGAACTCCATCATCAGCGATCGCCGTGATCATCATCATCTTATCCTGGTATTTGAAATCAGATGTTATGGAATTGATCAATGCTGTCTACTGTTGTGGACATGACGTAGGTCCACCCCGACGCGGCCACGCGCGGGTTTGGGTAGGCGAATGAATCTCGTGGTGAGATTGTTCTCGGGTTCGAAATTTAAGTCAAAATGGAGTCGCCACCGAATTTTGTGGTTATTCGGAACCATACGAGCCCACTCTATGTCGTCATGGGCTATACACAAAGTAAGCCCACTTCGATTTCAGAGTTCATGGGGCTCGTCCCTTTGCATTATTATACCGATACCGTTTACACCGGCTTTCGTATATAAAATGACTCTCATGCGCCAACGGTTTCGGGCATCCGGAAACCGAGGTTCTGAGTAAGGGGTGAGGGTACGTGTTGGGAAGCCCACTAAGGACACCCAACCCCGCCCGCACATGGCGGCCTCTACTAAGACACCGTTCGTGTTCGTGTACGCGCGTTAGTAAAATGATAAAAATGATATGCAAACAGCGTTTTCGGGCTAAGCATGTGAATTATATATGAATTACGTCATTTAATGCATCTAATTATGGTCGAATTGATTTAGCATGCGAGGTTCATTTATAAAGCGATAAGCAGGTAATTAAACGAAACTCGGAAATAGGTAACGTACAAATTACACAGGCGGAAATACAACCCGGAATTCACAATACAACGATTATTATAACGATTAGAAGAAATAATAAACTAAATAAGAAAAGTGATAAATAGAATACACGACTCGACAAAGACCCGTATATAATAAAATGTTCACTAGATCGTGAATTAGCTAGACGGACGAACCTTAATTAATTACGCATTATATTGCATATTAATTAAAGGACGGAGGTTCGAGACCTAGGCGTAATTCTAACCCGATCTCGAACCTCGATGTCTGGTCCCGACTTATCACCTCGAGAAATGGAGTCTAAATTAATTATATGTCGGATACGACTAAAAAGTCGTCGACACAAAAATTAATAGTGTGAGACCGTCGATCAAAGTCGTTTTGAGTGTCGTGATGTAGTTTTAGAAGAATGGGTTCACGTGATGGTCTTTACACGCGTTGACTAAAAAGTCGTAAAGAAAAGACGAGTCTCAAAATATGGACATATGTCGCGAAGGTCGCATATTAATGTAAGGACTGTAAAGGGTAGAAAGTCGAGAAAAATGAAAAAGTGAGTTCGGCCAAACAGGCCTTCCCGCGAGTCGCATGGCCGGTCGCGCGACTCGCGCGTGGGTCTGGTCGGGCGTTTTTATTTGCCGAAAACTCGTCAATTTTTATAATTACGTGCCAATGTGGGTTTATTTACTCGATTTATGTTTTTGCTAAATTAAGAATTTTGAATTAGCGACGAAATTGTATCCCTCTACGTCACGACATCGAAACTAATCCTTCCTGATTATGTGATGTCGGTTTTCGTGTCAACGGGTTTCGCACTAATTGAAATGGGATCGAATGCGTTCAACTACGACCGATTACAATCACGTCACGCCCTTGAGAACATTGGGGCGGGGCTCCTCGAAAGGGCTCCACCTCCGTCGTTACTCGTAAAGGGATTAGACGGACTTTAGGCGATCGTCGTAGTCAAACGTATTTGAAACCGAATACTAGTATTAATATATATATATATATACGCGGTATTATAGTGTTAATAACGAGAAAATAAAGTTAGTATACGAGAAATAAAAAAATGTTAGCGTTATGTTAGTGTTAGTATTACGATACTAGTATAATTATAACATAAATAACGCGAAAAATGTAAATAGTAACAAAGTAGTAAGGATCGAAATGGGGTTTAGGACACCCTCAACATACATGCTTGGTATAGGCCTCGGAAATAGACTCGTGAATAGCGACGGAACGCCGGAGTATCGAGGATGAATGTGAGTTATGGTGTGTATATGTGTGTGTGTGTGCCGGTTTGTTTGAGAGCAAAATGGCTCGGTTTTTGGTGGTGTTTTGCTTAGGGTTTGTAGAGTAGGATGTTTAGGTTTTTAAAGGCTCTTGTTTCAGCTCTCAAAACTCTTAATCATGCTAAAAAAAAAGTTCCCAAATGATGAGGGTTAAGGGTGTATTTATAGAGTGGGGGGAGTTGGGTGAGTTGAGTTAATTTAGGAAGGGTTGACCTTTTGATTTGATTTTGCTTTTTGAATTCTGATTTGGGCGCCATCTTCTAGAAGCTGAACTTGGCTGATTTGTGTGACGGGTTCGTCCTTGACCGGGTTTTGACCCGGTCGCTAAAAGACGGGATTTATTTTTGGTGTCGGTTTTGGCCCAAATTAGTCTTATTTTGCTCGAAACGACCCACTGGGCCTGGATTTGAGGTCTGTTTTGTGAGATTATTACTCCGCTAAAAGGTCATGTCGGATATTATTGATTCCGAGCCCAAATCCGAGTATACCAAGTCACGTTTGCGTCCGATCATCATCGGGTGTTTGTCGGAGACTACCATAGACACCTGGCAGTCAAAATGCGGGTGTCTACAGAGCCCCCACTCTGACTGAGGCTTGGACAAGGCGAAAGTCAGAGTAGCTACCAGGCCAATCGCAGATTACGACCTGGCAGCTTCCCGGTCGGGTCGTTTATAGTCCAGTAGACTTGCGTGAAGGGCTCGCCAGCCATAAGCAGAGGATCATACCTGTCCTGGTGATGGTAGCTCCGTGGGGAGTCAAAATTGCCTTTGGGGATGTAGGTGTACTCGTATGCCGACACATTCTGCCTTGGATGTAGCATCTCGGAGGAATCACCGACTTATGCTGGGGGATAAAATAGCTCTGTGGAGACTTGCTTCTGAAGTCTGGAGGGTACCTGTATGCTGACACATAACAATTTGTATGTAACACATAGGCAAGACACTGACTCGCGCTGGGGAGGAAAGATACCTAATTTTTGAAAATGGCACGACTTTTTTTAAAAAAAAATGTTATCACAAATTTTGCCACAGAAAATTTTAAAAAATTTTTAGGAAAGCTCGGGACGACTTGATTCCTATTCTGGGTTTCTTGTTTGAAATCAGGCCTGCGCGCGCATAAAGCCCAGGTTTGCTGAGGAGGCAAGACAGTTAGGGTTACAGATGGGGTTTCTATTATAAATATAGGTTTCCCTGCTTCACCTTTTTACATCCTAACTCAAATTCTCTTTTATCCTTCTCAAAATCTTTTAGACTTTCAAGAAAGTTAGAAACTTCTGTCATGGGTATCGATCACTTGACTGGCATGCTTCTTGCCTGGTCCCAATACTTTCGGGACGAGGAAAAGATTCGGCTGACCCAGATGGGAATTGTCAATCTGTTTCCCTTCCAACGACTGATAATTGACCCACACTTCTTGGACGCCTGTCTGTCGTTTTGGGATACTACCCATCACGTCTTCGCGTTCCCGCGGGGGGAGATATGCCCTCTTCCCGAGGAAGTTGCAGCCATAGGTGGTTGGGGTCCAACTGTTCAGCCTGCTACTCCCCCGTTCTACCCGGACCCGAGGAGGAGGCTAAGGGAATTCTTAGGTCCGTCTCATGCTGAGACAGATCGGATGGTGCGGGGAGATACTGTTTCCCTATTCGACCTGGCCGACAAGTTTATGAACAGTCGGGATGTGAGGGCCACCCCTACTTACAGACGTAGGGTGTTCGCCTTTTGCATGCTGCACTGTTACGTCTTTGAAGGGCTGATGGAACTTGACTCGTGCAGGGGTCAAATTAGGTTGATTGGAGTGGTTGATCAGATGGAGACCGGTCATAGCCCTGCTTGGCTAGCCACTGGGGAGATTATCATGGGTCTGGATGCCAGGCGACTCGACCCAACCCGACCACTGACGGGGAGTACCTGTATTTTGCAGGTATACATCTCGCGTTTTTTTTTTTCGCGGGATCCTTGAAGTTCGTAAGTTACCTGATCGAGTGGCCTCTGGTGAACCCTTCTGTTGCTTATAAAATTCGCGTACTCTTTTTAGATATGGCTGTCGGAGCGGCTATCAATCATAGAGCCCCCTCCGAGTATTCCCAACTATCGGAACAGTCAGATTAGCTCCCGAAGGCGGCGGATAAGCTCGAGTCATCTAATAAACCGAGCTTACTGGGATGAGGAGCTGGTGTTCCACGGGGGTCCCTTTATGAGGTGGACCGTCGCTTGGTGGTTTCTTTATAAGCTGACGGGGCTGGCCAAGAGAGACCAAGCTCGCTATTTGGTGATTTTGTCCCTCGACTGGACAGTTCACATTTACCCGGACCGCATCCTGAGGCAGTTCGGTTCGTCTCAGCGCATCCCTGAGACTGAAGCCATCATCAGCGTCTCGCTCCAACTGACGGACGCTATGTGCGACACCTGGTTGCAAAGATGGTTCACTCGTCCCACATGGACTATACCCAGCCCTTGCCAATCCGCTTGGGTTTCAAGGGCTTACCATAAATGGACTTCTGAGGAGTCCGAGGAAGCTCGCAAGGCCTTGAAGCTTGATGAGGCCTTTGAACTGGTTCGCCGCGAGACGGCGAAAGATAACAGGGATCTCTTTGTTGGGGGAGATATTCCTGAAGTTGTAGCCCGGGAAGAATCGGGTCTTAAGTCACAAACTAAGACTCGATCTAAGGAGGTCGGTTCTAGCAGAAAACGGGGGCGGCCAAGCCCCCAGACTGATTTGGAGAGACGCCTTGGGCCCAGGCTGGCGGTTCAGGACCGACTGGGTCCACGTGACCGGCTTCCTGAGGCCGTGAGGGCCCGACTTGGGCCTATCGAGGTGATGGAGGATTCGAGCTCAAATGGGCGAGCTCGAGCCAGAGAGGTTCCCGTGGTGATTCGGGAACGCTCCCTTCCGCGTCGCCGCCAGTGGACGGCTAAGGAGGCCAAGGACAAGGGGAAAGGCAAGATGCCCTGAATGCCGAGTCCTTCAGCTTTATTACTATTTAAGTATTATTATTATTTTTGGTCGTGTGTTTTTTTTTGTATTTTTGAATTCCTGCATTTTGTAATTTCCCGAGTTTATCGGGTTTTTTTTTTGAATTAATAAAAAAAAGTTTATTATTAAACCGTTCCTGTCTTTTCTCGATTGAATTGGTTGTGCCCTTTTGAGGGGCTGCCTACGTATCCGCAATTAGCAGAATCAAACCAAACGTAGTTCAGGCTTAGTAAATTTGCAATCTCGAATTACACCAAGACTAATGGTTCAAGATGTTTTGTGACAGTAGAATAAATAATTCTAGCTCATTGACTTGCTTTTTGTAAAAAAGATTTTGATAAATTCTGCTAATGACATTGAGAAATGGCTAAGGGTAGTAACGCTTCAGCTGGTCCAGGTTGGTCGGGTTGACGAACTCATTCCCTTCCAGGTCCGTCAGCATCACTGCTCCTCCTGACAGTATTTTCTTTACCAGATACGGCCCAGCCCAGTTGGGTTTGAATTTTCCCCTTGGGTCAACCGGTAGTAAAGCTCGAATAGACTTAAGGACTAGATCCCCTTCTTTAATGTTTCTGGGCCTTACCCTCTTGTTAAAGACCCGTTGGATCCTCTTCTGGTAGATTTGGATATTGTTGAGGGCACGATTTCGTCGCTCATCTAGTAGAACCAACGAGTCATACCGCGCTCGAACCCAGTCAGCCTCGGGTATTTGGCTTTCTAGCAGAATTCTGAGGGACGGTACTTCCAATTCGACGGGCTGGACTGCTTCCATCCCATAGGTTAGGTAATATGGTGTTGCCCCGGTTGCGGTGCGAATTGACGTCCGGTACCCCCATAGGGCAAAATGTATTTTGTCGGGCCAATCCCGGTAATTATCAGCCATCTTTTTGAGTATGGTGACAATGGTTTTATTAGCCGCCTCCACTGCTCCATTCGTTTGGGGACGGTAAGGCGAGGACGTGTGCCTTTGAATTTTATATTTGGTCAGCAAGGCTGCGGTCTCGGCTTGGAAATGAGTCCCGTGATCACTGATGAATTCATGTGGGATCCCATACCGACATATTATCTTATTCTGGATGAATTTGGCGACATGCTTAGCATTGAGAATGCGATATGATTCAGCTTCGACCCATTTGGTGAAATAGTCGATAGCTACTAAAATAAAACAGTGCCCACCAGTACCAGAGGGGTTTATTTTCCCGATTATGTCGATACCCCATGTTGAGAACGGCCAGGGTGACGTCATAGTATAGAGCAAAGATGACGGCATATGTTGCACATTGCCGAAGATTTGACAGTTATGACAATGTTTGACATATAACTGGCAGTCGGTCTCCATAGTATTCCAGTAATAACCGAGCCTCATGATTTTTCGGACCAGCATGTGGGCATTCATATGTGGGCCGTTTTCACCATCATGTACTTCGGCCATGACCTTTTCAGCCTTATACTTGTCAACACAAAGGAGAAGAGCCCCTTGTGCCGTCTTTTTGTACAGTTGTCCGTCATCAGTACGGATGAACTGAGTGGCTAGCCTTCGTATGGCTTTCTTGGCTCGACCTTCCGTCCCGGGAGGATACTCTCCGTTTGTCAGGTACTTTAACACAGCCTGGTACCATGGTTCGGGATCAGTTATCTCAATGTCTTCAATATCGTGAACATATGCCGGCTCGGACCGTCTTTCGACGCAAATTGGCATACTGGTCACGTGGTCGGGAATATTTAATAGAGATGCCAATTTCGAGAGTGCATCCGCAAACTGATTCTCTTCCCGAGGTAGGTATATGTACTCTACCTTCTGGAATTGTTTCTCGAGATCCCTTACTCGTGCCTGGTAGGCCACGAGATTAGCATTCCGAGTCTTCCATTTTTGCAATGCTTGGTTAATGACCAAGGATGAGTCACCATGTACCCGGAGATTTGTGATCCCCAGATTGGCGGCGGCTTGTAGCCCGTAAATGCATGCTTCGTATTCTGCTGCATTATTGGTAACATCGAAGTCCAGTTTGATGGAGACGGGAGTATGCTCTCCTCTTGGTGAGATTAGGAGGATCCCGACTCCGAACCCTCGAAAATTAGATGCTCCATCGAAGTATAAGTCCCATGTTTCGGCATCGGTATGGAAAATATATTTGTCTGGGAAGGACCAGGTGTCGGTGTGTCCTTCTTCGGTTACCGGGCTGTCAGCGAGGAATTCAGCTACCACCCGTCCCTTAATGGCCTTTAATGGCACAAGTTTTAGGTCGAACTCTGCCAACATTAGAGTCCATCTAGAAATTCGGCCATTGAGGATGGGTTTTTCGAAGAGGTATTTGATGGGGTCCATCCTGGATAACACATGGACCTCGTAGCTGAGTATATAGTGCCGAAGCTTCTTGGTGGCCCAGACTAAAGCCAAACACGTCTTTTCGAGCATGGTATATTTACACTCATACTCTAAAAACTTCTTG
This sequence comes from Agrostemma githago, assembly GCA_958450325.1. NCBI lineage: Eukaryota > Viridiplantae > Streptophyta > Magnoliopsida > Caryophyllales > Caryophyllaceae > Agrostemma > Agrostemma githago. Next base: position 11,725,538 of record OY288242.1, read on the forward strand.
CTGATGTAATAGATGGCTCTTTCTTCGGAGTCAACCGTCTGAGCCAGCATAGCCCCCATGGCCGTCTCGGTCGTTGTTAGGTATAACGACAGAGGCAAACCGGGCTGAGGCGGCATTAAGACCGGCGGAGCAGACAGAATCTCCTTGATTTTGTCGAAAGCAGCTTGGCACTTGTCGTCCCATAGTATCCGTTCCCCTATTTTCAGTTTCTTGAAAATTGGTTCACATACCATGGTTAGTTTGGAAATGAATCGACTAATATACTGGACTTTCCCGAGAAATCCCCTTATTTCTTTTTCGGTTTTAGGAGCTTGCATCTCGGTAATGGCTTTGATTTTAGCTGGGTCGACCTCGATACCTCGTTGGCTAACGATATGACCCAGTAATTTGCCTGACGTTACCCCGAAACTGCACTTTTGAGGGTTTAGCCTCATATTGTATTTGCGCAATCGGGTGAAGAATTTTCTTAGGGCGGTGATGTGACCGTCCCGTTCTTTGGATTTGACGATCATGTCGTCCACATAAACTTCTACCTCTTTATGCATCATGTCGTGTAATAAAGTGGTAGCGGTCCTTTGGTATGTGGCCCCGACATTAATGAGACCGAATGGCATGACGGTATAGCAGTAAGTACCCCAAGGTGTAGTGAAGGTAGTCTTACTCATATCTTCTTCCGCCATCTTGATTTGATTATATCCGGCATACCCGTCCATGAATGATAGAAGGGCATGATCGGCCGTGTTATCCACCAGTATATCGATGTGTGGTAACGGAAAATCATCCTTCGGGCTTGCTTTGTTAAGATCCCGAAAATCTATGCATACCCGCACCTTACCGTCCTTTTTAGGAACCGGCACGATGTTTGCCACCCAGTCTGGGTACTCGGACACTTGTATGAAGCCGGCTTTGAATTGTTTATCGACTTCCTCTTTTACTTTGAGAGACCATTCGGGCCTCATTCGACGAAGCTTCTGCTTGACCGGTTTGCACCCGTCTTTGATAGGTATGTGGTGCTCAGCTATTTCCCGGTCTATCCCCGGCATGTCCTTGTAGGACCACGCGAAGACATCCTTGAATTCTTGGAGGAGGTTTGTGAATTGTTGTTTCTCCTCGGGATCTAAGGATAACCCTATCTTAAGTATCTGAGGCTCTAAGGTTGTTCCCATGTTTATGGACTCGGTCTCTTCGATTACCGGATTCCGGGATTCCCTTTGCTCTAGTTGCTCGATCAGATGTGGAGGTAAGGGTACCTGTTCGTCGGATTTCTCAATGTCATAGCATAAAACATTTTTGAAAGCTGAATTTAAAAGAGACAAGTCGTAAGCAGAACGGTTGTTATTATTGATTGAAAATTTGGAAAACAGCTCAAAGAGAGCAGCCATCTGATCATTGGTCAGTGGCGGAATTGGTAAGGCACTCGGGACAGACCCCGAAGTGCCAGCAGCAGGAATGATAGAAGGGAGAGGGGTTACAGGAGTGATTCTAGCACCAACTTCCCTAGACTCGACCTCAGACTCTGACTCAGACTCCGACTCAGACTCGGACTCAGACTCAGGCATGTCTCCCTCTCCGGTGACCAGCTTGTAGATCTTCCCTTGACTGTCAGTCCACTTGACAGTCTTCCTCCATGCCCTTTTTCCCGTCTCGGAACCAACATCCGAGATCAGCTTGGTCGGGTCGAACCTGCTGCTGCGGAGAATCAGGTTGACCAAGTCTTCTTTTGGGGTTGGGACTATGGTGTCTTCTCCGAAGAGCAGCCCCAGCGCGGGCTCAGCATCATTAGCTTCTTCAGACTGGATGAGGGCGAACACATCATCTGGGATGTAGTTGCAGTCCCGGGCCGAGTGGGTCCCGATGTGCGTAGCATTGGGTTGGTACAGTCCAACCTGGATAGCCCCAAATACGGGTGTGACAAAGTAGTCGGCCAACCGTGGGCTGTAAGGGCTCAAGTGGATACCCTTCATGATGTTGCAGGCTTTTTCGATTCCTGCGCGGACAACGTTGCCCGGAGTGGTGGCATAGCCAAGGCCGAAGTGAGAGTCTTCGTCCTTAAGGACCTCGATGATCTTCCCAGCTGGAAGGTCGGGTCGAGAGGTAGCCCCTGGAAGGTACCCTAGGTTTTGGAGCATTGTGTCAATGCTTGTGGTGAAGTAAGGCCTAAAGAGGTACTCTTCCTCGATCATCCCCACGAAATCGAACCCCCAGAGGTCCATGCGGCCCGTGGCGTTACAGCTAGCCACGGTCATTGGGGTTGCCTCCAAAGTAATAACATCGTTGAGCAGAGGCATTTTGATCTTTCGGTGGAGGGTGGAGGACACGGCTTTCACCGTGTGGATCCACGGCCTTCCTAGGAGCAAGTTGAATGACGAGGTGACATCAATCACCTGAAATTCGAGCTCTTTCTCTATCGGGCCCGTTATGATGGTCAGTTTTATGGCCCCAGCTACCGACTTTGGGCTCCCATCAAAAGCTTGGATGGTCTGAGCAGTCGGGATTTAGTCAGCCTCGGTAATGCCGAGGGCTTTGGCGGTCCTCAGAGGAAGGACATTTACAGCGGACCCGTCATCAACCAAGGTCATAGGGAGGTATTTTCCTCGGCAAATCACCGTGATGTAGAGGGCCAGGTTGTGGGAGGCCCCAAATGGCGGCAGGTCGGCTTCAGAGAAAGTGATCGTTGGGCCTCCTTCCTTGGCCTTGCCCTTTAGGTGGGGTAGGACTGTGGCTACCATTTCAGCAGGGGTAGCCAAAGAGTCGATCTTGACTTGATCGAGAGCCTTTGTAAGTGCTTCTCGATGCTCTTGTGAGCTGACTAAAAGTTGCCATATAGTGAGGTCAACTCGGGTCTTCTTCAGTTGTTTCACAATAGCCGTTTCAGCGGTAGGCTCTTCAGGGGCGACTTCCATCCCGAGTGGGTCGGTGATGGTTGTCGGGATGGGGATGTCCCTAGTGCTTGTGGCTAAATAGGGACGACCAAGGTTGTTGCTGGCTAGGACTCGAGTCTTGGCCTCGCGAATCTGTTCAGGGGTGATGGGAACGGTTTCCCCCTTAGCGAGGTAGACATCATCCTCGTCGTCAAACCAGATCCCGTTCACTTGCGGGATAAATGGAGAGATAAGGTGAGAGCAATCAATCACCTCCCCGGTAAAGATGGCATGGGAGCTAAAAGGGTTCTCCTTATTGCTTGGCTTATCTCCGGGTAGCGGGATTTTACCGCTCTCGATCAGGTCCTGAATCAAGTGCTTTAGCTTCCAACACTTTTCGGTATCATGCCCATTGCCCCGGTGGTATTGGCAATAGGCCTGAGCATTGTAGTTCTTGGAGCGTCGCTCGACCGGAACTTCAGGAGTTGGGCCTATCGGTTGGATTAGGCCTTTGGAGGACAGCCTTTGTAAGGCATAGGTATAGGTGGTACCTATATCAGTGAAAACCCGAGGTGGGGTGCTCTTCTTGGACGGGGCATCTAGTAGATTAACCGCGTCAAAAATGCTGCGAGTGGCAGCCTGGGGCTTAGTGGTAGAGGAAGAGGCCCCTTGGTACCCTTTGCTAGCGGCCTTAGTGAGGCCTTCCAGTCTCAGATCGTCTTCGATCCTCATACCCATTTCAGTAAGGGTGGTGAAATTGGGTATGACAACGTACCGGAGGTGAACCCGGTAGGAAGGGAGGAGGTTCTTGACAAAAGCCTCCACCAAAGTCTTCTCATTGGGCTTGTCAACCAGTTTCACGCTCTCGGCCCTCCAGCGTTGAAGGTACTTAGTAAAACCTTCTTTCGGCTCTTGGGCCATAACCTCCAGAGATCGCATTGTGGTTTGGATCTCGGTGTTGTCAGCATAGTTCCGAGCGAACTCGGTGGCCACGTCATCCCAGGTAGGGAACTTCTTCGGGTCTAGCCTGTAGTACCAGGCCCGTGGGTGTTTCTCGAGAGATGCAGCAAAGAGGTTCTTGAACATGGATGAATCCACTCCCTTGATGGCCATGAATTCCTTGAAGGCCCGTACATGTAGTAACGGGTCTTCAGTTCCCTCAAACATGGGCAAGCCTGTAAGGTTCAGGTTTGCGGGTAGTTTGTCACTCACCGTGGAGTACTCTCGGCTATTCTTCCGGTGGATACTGTTACTCCCAGTCAAATGGACTTGTTCTTCTAGTCGGCGCACTGCGCTGACCAGTTCAGCTAGAGGCCCAGTGGTCTCGACATTAGGAGTCCTTTGCTCTACTGTAGCTAGGCGAGCAACGATGGCCACTTGGCCAGCCCTCATTTCAGTCAGTTGGGCTTCGATGTCGGTTTTCTTCGCGACCATGGCGTCCAAAGAGGTTTGCAGACTGTTCAAAGTAGCCATCTTGCGGGCGTGTCTGGTTGCCGGTGGCCTGTCTGTAAGAACACCGTGTAATCAGTAACCAAACCCAGATCTTGGAATCATAAAGAAAGTACATCCCGAGCGACACTAGGAAAGAATACTAAATACTCGAGAAAGATGCCTAGACGGATGACTCGTGGGTGGTGTAACTTCCTTAGGACTTTGGCTTAGTGGGCCTAATCCCGTTCGAAGGAAGGTCCACGTGAGACTTTTTCTCCAGACTTTTGACTCGAGTGTATGGACGGACTTTCCTTTGTAGGGGTATGCCCTACGCAGGTTGGTCGTGCCTTAACAGATAAGGCGGACTCGGGAAAGGGGGGAAACTCGTGATATAGGATCAGCGGAGTTTCGACGCTATAGATCTTCGACAAACTATGCAAAGACCCGACACACGGCTAGACGGTAGGTCCTATAATAAGGAAGGTTCACTAGGAAGGTTGGATGCTTGAAATTTGAATAAAAGATGGGTGAATTTCCGAGAGTTCGAAAATTGAAAAAGGAGTTTCGAAAACCGAGATTAGAATTTTGAAGAATTCAGAAAATCAGGGTGGCTTCGGAAATTCGAGAGTTAAAACGGACGGCATGCCGACTAAAGAAAAGGATATTTTGAGTCAAATCGTTGATCCTAAATTTCGGTGGCATTCCGAGTTTTTGAAAATTGGATATTTTGAAAAGACGGGTCCCGAAACGGACAGTATTTCGGTTTTTCAAAATTTGGTATTTTTGGAAATATGCATTTTTTGAAATGACGGTTTTTTGAAAAATGACACGAAAACCAAGTAGCATGTAGTCAAACAAGCATTATAACGACGCTTATGTATGCTTTACACTAAGTCTCGGTCGGTCAAAATAGGGTCTATACCAACAACGATGGCTTTCTCGTGTGAAGGACGGACTCCCTAAGCCGAGTTGGTCTTAGGACATGCCGCGAAACCGAGACGAGTTCCACCATCGATGTCTTTAGCGCACCCATGTAGGAATGCACCGTGGTATAGCGGGACGTCGGTCACAAGTAACCGGCCCGGGCAAAATTTGGGTTATGCATGAATCATTAAACTAATGCGCGTACATTAATATTCGAACGATTTCTCTTCGAGTCTCACCCTAGGAACCCCGATGACATGTGGTACATCAGGTATCCCCAGCGGAGTCGCCAAATTGTGGACATGACGTAGGTCCACCCCGACGCGGCCACGCGCGGGTTTGGGTAGGCGAATGAATCTCGTGGTGAGATTGTTCTCGGGTTCGAAATTTAAGTCAAAATGGAGTCGCCACCGAATTTTGTGGTTATTCGGAACCATACGAGCCCACTCTATGTCGTCATGGGCTATACACAAAGTAAGCCCACTTCGATTTCAGAGTTCATGAGGATCGTCCATTTGCATTATTATACCGATACCGTTTACACCGGCTTTCGTATATAAAATGACTCTCGTGCGCCAACGATTTCGGGCATCCGGAAACTGAGGTTCTGAGTAAGGGGTGAGGGTACGTGTTGGGAAGCCCACTAAGGACACCCAACCCCGCCCGCACATGGCGGCCTCTACTAAGACACTGTTCGTGTTCGTGTACGTGCGTTAGTAAAATGATAAAAATGATATGCAAACAGCGTTTTCGGGCTAAGCATGTGAATTATATATGAATTACGTCATTTAATGCATCTAATTATGGTCGAATTGATTTAGCATGCGAGGTTCATTTATAAAGCGATAAGCAGGTAATTAAACGAAACTCGGAAATAGGTAACGTACAAATTACACGGACGGAAATACAACCCGGAATTCACAATACAACGATTATTATAACGATTAGAAGAAATAATAAACTAAATAAGAAAAGTGATAAATAGAATACACGACTCGACAAAGACCCGTATATAATAAAATGTTCACTAGATCGTGAATTAGCTAGACGGACGAACCTTAATTAATTACGCATTATATTGCATATTAATTAAAGGACGGAGGTTCGAGACCTAGGCGTAATTCTAACCCGATCTCGAACCTCGATGTCTGGTCCCGACTTATCACCTCGAGAAATGGAGTCTAAATTAATTATGTGTCGGATACGACTAAAAAGTCGTCGACACAAAAATTAATAGTGTGAGACCGTCGATCAAAGTCGTTTTGAGTGTCGTGATGTAGTTTTAGAAGAATGGGTTCACGTGATGGTCTTTACACGCGTTGACTAAAAAGTCGTAAAGAAAAGACGAGTCTCAAAATATGGACGTATGTCGCGAAGGTCGCATATTAATGTAAGGACCGGAAAGGGTAGAAATTCGAGAAAAATGAAAAAGTGAGTTCGGCCAAACAGGCCTGCCCGCGAGTCGCATGGCCGGTCGCGCGACTCGCGCGTGGGTCTGGTCGGGCGTTTTTATTTGCCGAAAACTCGTCAATTTTTATAATTACGTGCCAATGTGGGTTTATTTACTCGATTTATGTTTTTGCTAAATTAAGAATTTTGAATTAGCGACGAAATTGTATCCCTCTACGTCACGACATCGAAACTAATCCTTCCTGATTATGTGATGTCGGTTTTCGTGTCAACGGGTTTCGCACTAATTGAAATGGGATCGAATGCGTTCAACTACGACCGATTGCAATCACGTCACGCCCTTGAGAACATTGGGGCGGGGCTCCTCGAAAGGGCTCCACCTCCGTCGTTACTCGTAAAGGGATTAGACGGACTTTAGGCGATCGTCGTAGTCAAACGTATTTGAAACCGAATACTAGTATTAATATATATATACGCGGTATTATAGTGTTAATAACGAGAAAATAAAGTTAGTATACGAGAAATAAAAAAATGTTAGCGTTATGTTAGTGTTAGTATTACGATACTAGTATAATTATAACATAAATAACGCGAAAAAAGTAAATAGTAACAAAGTAGTAAGGATCGAAATGGGGTTTAGGACACCCTCAACATACATGCTTGGTATAGGCCTCGGAAATAGACTCGTGAATAGCGACGGAACGCCGGAGTATCGAGGATGAATGTGAGTTATGGTGTGTATATGTGTGTGTGTGCCGGTTTGTTTGAGAGCAAAATGGCTCGGTTTTTGGTGGTGTTTTGCTTAGGGTTTGTAGAGTAGGATGTTTAGGTTTTTAAAGGCTCTTGTTTCAGCTCTCAAAACTCTTAATCATGCTCAAAAAAAAGTTCTCAAATGATGAGGGTTAAGGGTGTATTTATAGAGTGGGGGGAGTTGGGTGAGTTGAGTTAATTTAGGAAGGGTTGACCTTTTGATTTGATTTTGCTTTTTGAATTCTGATTTGGGCGCCATCTTCTAGAAGCTGAACTTGGCTGATTTGTGTGACGGGTTCGTCCTTGACCGGGTTTTGACCCGGTCGCTAAAAGATGGGATTTATTTTTGGTGTCGGTTTTGGCCCAAATTAGTCTTATTTTGCTCGGAACGACCCACTGGGCCTGGATTTGAGGTCTGTTTTGTGAGATTATTACTCCGCTAAAAGTCCATGTCGAATATTATTGATTCCGAGCCCAAATCCGAGTATACCAAGTCACGTTTGCGTCCGATCATCATCGGGTGTTTGTCGGAGACTACCATAGACACCTGGCAGTCAAAATGCGGGTGTCTACAACTGTGCTTGTCTTTCTTCAGCTCATCGTCGTCATCATCATCATCATTATGATCATACTCGTCCATTCATTTTCGGGATAAAGTGATTTGGAAGTTGGTGAATCTATGAACTCCATCATCAGCGATCGCCGTGATCATCATCATCATCTTATCCTGGTATTTGAAATCAGATGCTATGGAATTGATCAATGCTGTCTACTGTGCTTGTCTTTCTTCAGCTCATCGTCGTCGTCGTCATCATCAGCATCATGATCATACTCGTCCATTCATTTTCGGGATTTTGTGGAGGTATGGAAGATGGCCTTACTGGTAGGACTGTCTCGTCATTTTCAGCCTCCCAAATAATTCACCGCTGCGTCAATGTTAGTTGATTGTTCTTTTCTGTGGACGTCGATCTAATTGATTAAAGTGGGTCGGTGAAATGGTTCCTAGGTTGTTGCTCAAATCGGTCTTAAATTAGGAAGAGGAATAGGTTGATTTCAATTTTGTTTAGGTTGATTGGGAGGAGGAAGTTGAAAGATGGTTATAGTTTATAAACCACCGTACAGAACCTTACCGGATACAACCAAAGCGACACTTCAATTATTCTAATTGCCGATGTTGTTTCCATCGGAAAAGCTCGCCAGATGTGTTGTAGATTGTGGAGATTGAAGGATCTAATCGATTATGGTATGTTTATCGATGTCTGATTTCGGTTTCATTTAAGCTTACATTCTTTTTTTTGCAGCGTTTTTTGCCCATTCCTGTTGATCGCTGTTCGGTATTTGCTTATATTGTCGGATATTTTGGGGGTTTGACGCTGCTGGTTCGATTCACGCGTTCTTTTTTTCCTCAGTGGAGTAGCTTTGTGAAATTTAAAAACGATCATCAACGATCATCAACAGCGATCGCCGTAATCATCATCATCTTATCTGGGTGAGTTTTTCCCACCATCGGCTTCTGAGCATTTCAGGTCTTGATTCACTTTTCTCTCCAGTTTTAGCTTGATTCCTGGGTTTTTTTGGGGTGCTTTTATCTGGTGTATTGTTTGTTTGCTGGTCAGTTGTACATTTTAAGGCTTTAGGTTTGAACTCCATCATCACCGATCGCCGTCATCATCATAATTTTATCTGGGTGAGTTTTTTCCTCCATCGTCTTCTCACCGTTTCATGTCTTAATTCTCTTTTCTCTCCAAAATTATCTTGATTCCTGGGTTTTATACGTGCTTTTGTGAATTTGGTTTTGGTGCTTTTAGCTGGTTTGTTGTTTATTTGCTGGTTGGCTGTAAATTTCAGGTTTGAATATGTTTTACAGTGAATTTCAGTTGTAGTGGGTCGTACAAGCCATGAGGGATTAGTAAGGGTTTGGGTTTCACTTTTCACAAGCCACGAGTAATTAGTAAGGGGCTTTATTAGATGCAAACAACAAATCTGCTTTCAGAAGTTGTGCAGTGTAGAGGCTGACTTTTAGTGCGCGTTTTTGGAGTTCCTGAATTGGAGGGAGGTACAGAACTGATAGCTGTTAAACTTGTAGTGGCGTGATGAAAGACGGTTTTGTATTCCTGTTAGCTGTTAAAAAAATGTAACTTCTCTGCTGGATTACATCCTCAACCAGAACCAGACTGCAGCTTAACTTGCTAGGGATCGTGTCGTTGTGTGAGTTTGTAATGGCCTATGCTAGCTGAAAAGCAGGTGAGCTATCTCCAGTTCCGATCTCCTTCTTTCCCCCAAAGAAAATACTTGCTGCCTAATTTTGACATTCCGTAATGGTCTTGATTCTTCTTTGAATCCCATTTCAGTTTAGCTGGTTTCATTGAGCCCATTGAGAAAAAAATGCAAAGTGTGGAAGATTATATCTACGGCATTTTATTTTGAGATAACATCAAAGGTTTCATTCAGCTATCGTTTATACTCCTGATTTTGTCACCAGATGTACAACCAAAGCGGCGCTCTAGCTACTACAAACTCGATTTCAGCTCCGACATCGGAAACGCGCAGTTCAAACTCGCTCAGTTAGGTGATTCAATTTTGTTTTGGCTGCGTTAATTGACTAGAATAGAGACTTGAGGTTGTTCAAGGAAAAAATTGAATCTTTGAGAAGTGTGGGTGATCAAGGGGGTAAGAATGTGACCAAACTTAAACTCTGTGCACCTTTGAAATTGTTGCAGGCTTGGGTTTGGGAACGATTTCCTGATTGAGTCCTGCGGCCAAACGTATTACTGGTGGACTCAGACTAGAAAGGTGGAGTAAGGTGGTGATATCGAAAAATGAGGGTTTAGGGTTTAGGCGAAGCTGGTGATTCTGCTACAGTATCTTACTTTTGGAACTTCTAACCAGAGAAAGGCCATTTGACAGGTTCTATAGCTGCCTGCTAGATTTTATAGAATACAGCCGCGCTTAGAATCACTGCTCATATGAATATGAGTTCCCTTATTTTGACTTTAGCCTGAGGACTGCATAAGACCAATCTTTGGCAACATGGGCCTCGAGTCGACTTCATGATGACAGTACATTGAAAGACATGGTTGATCCGATTCTAAGAAGATCAATCACCTTTAAGATGCTTTCTGCTTATGCCGATGTCTCTGTTTGCAGGTTTTTAAAATTGCGTGGCAGTTTGTAAGCGTACCAGATGTAAGGTGAAGGTTGTAAGCGTCTCAGATGTTAAGCGTGGCAGACCCGTCACACTAGATGTCTTTCGGCGCGCATCTGTGATTAGCAATTATGGATGTGCGATCTAAGTGCACAGCTGGAGTAGATATTGTGACCAAGGGTAATGGGTATTACAACATATACAAGACCCAGATTCGGATTTGTTATTTAGATCACAGTTCCAGCTAACATTGTAATTGGACTACTGGCATTGCTTTTGTGATCGATAGACGTGCCGAGGGTTTGCTATCATTGAGTTTTCAGGTTGCAATTTCAAACGTATGCTTCTGTGCTTCCAAAACTCGACGATCATAGTTTTAGTGTGGATTGCCCGATAGTGGAATATTCGGCGATTCGTTCTTTTGCCTCTATGCCTTCCTGTTCCAAAGAGGTGCTACTGGCACCCAAGCTGTTTTTTGTACATTTGAGTGCTCTGTGACGCAATGTTCTCGGCAGCTATTTGTGGTTACCCATTACGTAGCTGTCTTATAGTGTCACGACATAATATATTGTGAACAAGAATGCCGATGGATGAACTTGCATGATGCAGGATCTAACAAATTAGTTAATGTACAATTGCATTAAACATGTGGTGTTAATTTAAATATCGACGACAAAAGCTTTACCAAACTAGGAGTAATTAGCAGAGTCACTGTTATTTCCTTGTCAAAAAAAACCCCCCCTAAAGAATCAGATTAATGGACTACATTTGGGCTACAATTCCTGAAATCAGGCCACCAAAACAAAAGCAAATGTTTACAACGGTGTCTAAAATTCGTGAGATTATATTGATGTTTACAAAAGTCAATGTTCACCTAAAGCAATGATCGTAGAGTACACAAAGGACTACTTCCTCCGCCTCGTTATTATCTACCCATTTAAATTAAAATATTAAAGAATCAAATAATAGGTTGTTAAATCATAGTCGTTTGGGGGGAGTATTTTTTACCGCTGTTTCAGGAGTATTTTTGACCGTTGTTTTCACCTATATCCCAAATCATTTGCCTTCGACTTAAGGCGTTAGTTCACTTTAAATTATACCCCTAAAAGTTTATGGGGAATGTGACCATTCTTCTGAATCGTTCCCACTGACACAGAATGAATATAACATATTATCAAGTTTCGGTTGAACTGCTTGGTTAATTTAACTGAAATACTTCCAAATATGATTGCAAAGTATAAAAAACTATTAACTAATAAGGTATTAATTCCCCAACCCTTTTATTAACTAAAATAATAAAATTGTAGATGGTAAATTGTAAACGTGTTACATTTTATCTGTCGGCGGTCCGTGGTCGGGATCCTTCTAAATAAGGTCTTTGGTGACCGTATCATATCGTGTCACAGACCTTAAAGGTCAACCCTAAAGACACACTTACAAATAAATTTAATTAGGCAGGTAGAACAATCAAGTGGAACTTTGCCAATGAATTCATATGATGGTACCGTGGTTGAGTACGCGTTCTCTTCTACAGTACTTGTATCCAAACCTCTGTGTCATGGAGAATGTTTGCCATCAGCAGTGAATAGTCAGTACTCAGCAGGTCTATTGGTGCTAGATAGTTACGAAAACAAATTTTCAGAGTATGGAGAGAATTGGAGTGAAATTCGCACTTCTCCATACCCCATCATCTCACCCACAGTTAAATTCATTGCCTCATACACACTCCCAAACAAGAAATGTGTTACTCATATTTGCCCCAAATATAATTTCTCGTGTGAACTTAAATCTGCTACACTGTTCTATGTTTTTTTAGGTGTTGTGGTCGGCCTCTTCCATCTGCTGGGAAAACTGGATTTGTTAGCTGCAAATAGTGTATGCAATCCTATTTTCTGTATCTTTTTTTTGGGTCGATGCATTTTATGCTTTCCAGTTTCGTGTTGGTTTGCGGTGTTGTCTTGGTGGTTTTGGGGCCATGGGGTTTTTAGGTTCTGTTATAGCAGAGAGGTTTCTGGATAATTGCTATGTGTTTGTGAATCTACGAGTTTGATCTCGTCCAGTGTGTTGGATTATTATTGACTGCCTGTTTGTTTTTGGTGTTACTTGAGTTTCAACGCTATACTTTCCGGGGGGCCTCCATTTTCCAGTGTATGCGTGGGATGCATACCATATGTGGCACATATTTTGTCTGCTATATTTGTCTGTGAGTCCCTTTAAAAGTAAGCTTGTGTGTGTGTGTCTTGAACTACCTGTTTGCCTCTGCCTGTGATTGGTTGTTCTTGGTAGTCTTATTATATGTGGCCCATGGTTTGATCCTGGACCGAGGCTCCAGCACATACTATAATTTAGGTGCTGCATTTATTACGCCAGTCTTGTGTACCTTCTGCTTGGACAGATTTGAGAGTTTGACATTGTTGCCCTTTACTTTCAGCAAACAATGACTGGTTCTAAGATTAGGGTAACCATTCCTTTCCGTCCGTTGCTGCATCAAATAGCTGAGAAGATGAACTACCATGAACCCAGTTATCAGCTGCTTGACAAACCTCGCGGAGGTGTTTCGCTGACTATTACGCCACGAGTCCCTGGCCTTATTGAGTATACTTATATAGGTGACCCAGGTGTCACTGTCAATCACTCCTGCGAACAGGATGCACAGAGGGCCGTTCGTGACATGATTGACAAGTGTGTGGTTGTGGTCGAGGACATAACCTCTGCCATGCGAGCAGACCTCGCACTCTGTGGCAGCTACTACAGAGCAAAGCGCCTCGCACTTGAAAAGTATGACACCACTGGGCTTGTGAGTAAGGATTGCAAGAGGGACAAGGATGTGCCGTCTCCACCCACTGCTAAGGTTGACTACGTGTCGGTTTTGCGCGCAATATTTGCACAGTCCAACATACTAGCTTCCCTTGTTGAGACGGTTGAGCAGGAGCCAGGTTCGTTCACTTCATGGATAATCATGTCTGGCCCAGATGCTGTTCGTCCAGGTGCCTGTCTGTTTGGGGAAAAATCTCCGGACCTGGTCACAGCGGAGGCCACTTTGGCCAAGAAAGCAATAGCCTACCTTATTCCTTTACACAACATTGAGGTAATTGATGCCAACTATGACCCATTAGTTGATAGGTATGCCGCTGTTGCATGCGCATTAGAGCGTGAGACATACATGACTGTCAAGGAAAGAGTTCTAGGAATACCGGACGTTGTAATGTCTTCTTCTCTTTTACCTGAGGACGTCTGCGCCGCTCCTAGGACACTGCCACTTCAGATGCCAACTATTACGCCGCCGCCGCTGCGCCCTAAGAAGAGAAATGCACATGCTGAAAAGGCTAGCTCCTCGACAGTTCGCAACCCCTCCCCGTCTGTGGCGTTCCCCAGTGCTTTTATGGCTCTCCAGCCTTTAGACATGTCGACTAATCGTCCTAATGAAGGACCTATGTAGGCCGCCTGTTAAGGACAGGCTGTTTCCGGTTTGCACTATGTTATCTAACCCTCTTTTGCTCCATATTTGCTTCTTATGTTTGTCTGTAATATTGCCTAATTCTAGCTATTACAAAAACCTGCGAATCCTTTTGCAAACACCTGGTTTTCCAATGTCCGCGGCTTTTGTTTTGTGTGTAATGGAAACAGTACCTGTTTTATGGCCTATTCTCGATATACCGCATCTTGTCTGCGCTATTTACGTTTTGCTTGCTGTTAGTATTCTGCTCTGCGTTGTACGAGTTACCTTTGTTGCAGCCTTGACAAACTTAGCTCTACTTTTCCCTGATGGGTTGTTCCATTATGATGCTATCAATGCATCATAAAATGCTACACAGGAAGAGATTATACCGCTGCTACCTGCAGCGCTTATGTTCCCTTTGCGAATACTCGATAAATGTTTTGTGGATTGTGGGGGTTGATGGCACTGCTGTTTGGTCCCTCTTTTGGGGGGGGGGGGGGGGGGGGGGGGTTTGACGTTGCCTGTTCGCTTAATCGGTTTATCTATTGTGCACATGAGCGAATGGCAACTGCCTAAGCTGGATGCATTTCAGGAGGTATAACATATATGTTTCTATCAGCGTTTGCGCACGTGAGCAGAGAGGTAACTGGTGTTTAGGCACCGCACAATCAAGTAGGAAACAGTCAAGTACCCGTCACTGCACAGATCCCATTAACACTCAACTAATGTAGGACGATTTGACCTATCATTGAACGTCATATCATTTACCCGCTAATGTTGCTGCTAACCACGCCTTGACGTGTTTTGGTTAGATTTACCGTGGACGGTAGGTTCACTTATGATAACCTTTTCGATATACTAATTTCGATTCTAAGTGTCTAAAAAAAACGAACACGCTGGCGTGGCCGCATGTAGTATAAATACAAAGACAAATGGTAATTAGTCAATGAACACTCAGCTGGCCATCATTACATGTGTTGTATGGCCACTCAACTGATGAAGGACAATCTGATTTACCACTTAAAATTATACAAATTGAGCCAGCACTCCACACTCTCAGTTGTCATGTCTAAATATTTTAACAAAAAACACGCAATATCTACTTGTTGTTGGCTGTGAATCTATAAATTTCTACCGCCGCAGGTTCAACAAAACTAGCGCAGTTAGTCGGGCTTAGTAATAATACTCTCATCTTTTAATGTCTCTGCAGCAGCTCCCAGATTCAAACCCGGCTCCTGAGGTATAGATTACCATTTCTGCTGCTTAGGCAGTCCCTTTGTCCTACCTTTTTGTAGGTCATTTTAAACGATTATTTATGTCAGATTTATGTGCTACGTGGTACAGACTGTTCATGTATATTTTGGTGGTGTTGGTGTATATGTTCTGTTTTGTCTCCCATGTTTAGCCTATATGAAATTGCTGCACCACATATAGTTACGCTTTTGTTGCCTTGCTCTTCTATATGTTTACAACACACACTGACATACTCTTCCAGTATCTTATATGTTACTGGTAATGATGATAGTGTAGTTGCAGGTCTTGTAAGGCAGTGTTGGTTGTTAGTTTGACCGTTTTGCATTCCTTAAATGATCCTGGTTGTACTGTGTTTATTGCAGTTTTGTTGCGTAGAATTAAATGTTAGTTCCTCCTGCCTACTGTCCTCTGTTGAGGTTGTACATCTGCTTGCTCCTGCCATCAACCTGAAAGTTAGTTTGTTTGGGATTAATCTATCAACATTGATCTTTGGTTACCTTTTCTGATGTTAGTTATTTATGTCTCATTAGCCAAATAGTTTATGGTTTGCTGGTAGCTGTACCGTCAGGGATTAGGATGATGTGTGTGCATTTGACATGATATGTTCAGTTTATATGTTGCCCATACAGGGGCAGGCTGCACCGACTACTATGATCACCATTCCGTTCTGCCCACTTCTTCAGCATATTGCTGAGATTTTACAATGGCCACCTCCTAATTATTATATGCTAGACGCATCAAAAAATAGTGTTTATGTTCTACTGAAGCCAGGTTTTGATGTGCCGGTCTTGTCATATGTCGGAGGACATGCTTGTTCGGTGGCAGACTCCTGTGACATTGCTGCAAAGAAGGCGGTCCATAGCATCGTCAAAATGTTTGATTTGGTTGTCGAAGATTTAAGCTTCGAACGTAATAAGCAAGTGGAGCGCTGTGGTAGATTATACCGGCTTAAACGCACCGAATTAGAGGACAGCATCAGAGGGAGGAACAGACCTACCCTTGAAGAAGATGTGCCTGATAGCCCCATTGTAGACACCCACATTTTGACCGCCAGGTGTCTATAGCAGTTCCCGCCAAACACCCGATGATGATAGGACGTAAACATGCTTTGATAGACTCGGATATGGGCTTGTAATTATGGACATTTGGTTTAGACATTTTAAGGAGTACAAATCTCACAAAACCAACCTCAAATCCAGGCCCAGTGGGTCGTTTCGAGTCAAATAACACTAATTTGGGTCGAAACCGACACCAAGGGTAAAACCGTCTTTTAGCGACCGAGTCAAAACCCGGTCAAAGATATTTCCCGAGGCATAAAATCTGCCGTGTCACTCCCACCAATCCGGATTGAATTCAGATACTACAAAAATCAGCCATACAAAATAATAAACAATTCCGTTTAAGGTAGAATTCGATCTCAAGTAGGAATTCTATCCGGAGACCGATTCAGACATTGACCGAGTGTAAAACACCCGGCCAATACACCCTCAAACCAGCCGGTTTTCCTCTTTCTTCTTGGCCAAGAAAGCGGAATTCTTATTTCCCTCAAATTCCTACGTTTCCTATCCTAAGCGGTATTCAAACTCTCCCAAACCAGGGTCGGAAACTCCCTATAAATAGGACCTCCCGTCCAACACAAAACAGACATCAATGACAACGATTTTCCAGCCAATATACACGGTTCTTACACACCCATCACCCGGTTTACATACAACCCGATAGTTAGAAAATCCCGACACCTTTCCGAAGTCTCGAAATACCGACGAAGCCGGCCAAACCCGACGTCCCAAACCACCCAAACCGATACACCTTAACTCATCCTCATCATCTCGACGCTCTTAAGTTTAAGCCACTTTCCGACGAGCCTTATCCCGAGAAAACAAAGCATGTAGGTTGAGGGTGTTTCAAATCCCGTTTTTCTCCCTTTCACGATTTTTTGTCACAATTTTTTTGTCACGATTTTTTGTCACAATTTTTTTTGTCACAATTTTTTTTGTCACAATTTTTTTGTCACGATTTTTTTGTCACAATTTTTTTTTGTCACGATTTTTTCTGTCACGATTTTTTGTCACAATTTTTGGTCACGATTTTTTTTGTCACAATTTTTCTGTCACAATTTTTTTATGATTTTTTTTCTGTCACAATTTTTCGTCCAATTTCTTTTCTTTTTCCAAAACAATTTTCAAAACGTTTTCCAAAATCATTCTAACTATTTGATAGCGATTTCATAATCAACTATCGAATATAACGAATATCGAGAATATTAAGTCGAGTACGAATTATGCGATATTCGTACGCGATTTAATCAAAATTTTTCCAAAAAACCGTTGTCGAAATCAGGCCGCCACGCGACCCGCATGAGTCTCGGGCGAGTCGCGCGGCTCTCGGCCCAAACACACCTTTTTTCGTTTTTTTTTATTTTTCTCGAACATCGTTTTTTACAAAACAACGTTTTTAACGATATTTTTCAGATTTCGATTGATTTTTATTTTCTCGATTTCATATTCCTTTCATATATTATTATTTCAATTGTTACTAACCCGTTTTCTCGTGTTTGTAGCAAATTATTCTCATATTCTTTTTATCGTTTTATTAGACTAAAACGAACTCACATGCTAAAAATAACTTTGACGTTATTAGTTTAAACATGCATTAAACGACTTAGCAACCCATTTATTCATTTTCCTCTCATGTCTTAGGAAAATAATCTCTGCATATCATTTCATCGTCGAACTAACGCGTGTACACAAAACCGAACGATATCTTAGTAAAGGCCGCTAAGTGCGGGCGGGGTTGGGTGTTCTCGCTGAACTTCCCAACACGTACCCTCACCCCTTACTCAGAACCGTGGTTTCCGGATGTCCGAAACCATTGGCAACGAGAGTCATTCAATATACGATTAACCGCCCAGTCGGCATCGGTATCGATATGCTAAGGGACGAACCCGATAAACTCTGACATCGGAAATGGGCCAGGCTTTAAGTATGGCCCACTACGACATAGAGTGGGTTCGAACGGTTCCGAATAACCATAAAATTCGGTGGCGACTCCTACTACGATTTAAAATTCTATTCGATCCATCTCATATGGAAATTCTATCGCCTCCCCAAAACCCGCGCTTCGCCGCGTCGGGGTGGACCTATGTCATGTCCACAATTTGGCGACTCCGCTGGGGATTAACTGATGTGTCACTTACCATCGGCATCCTCAGGGTGAGACTCGAAAAGAAATCGTTCGATTAGTAATGTACACGTTTTAGTTCAATGGTTCATGCATAACCCCGTTCTATCCCGGGCCGGTTACTTGTGACTGACGTCCCACTATACCACGGTGCATTCCCACTTGGATGCACTAAAGACTTCAATGGCGGAACTCGTTTAGGTTTTGCGGCATGTCCTAAGACCAACTCGGCTTAGGAAGTCCGTCCTCAGTACGAGAAAGCCATCGTTGTTGGTATAGACCCTATTCGACCGACCGAGACTTAGACTAAGAGCATACATGGCGTCGTTATACTGTTTGGTCTTTTTCAAAAACCGTCATTTTTCAAAAAAAACTTACATCTTTTTCAAATCCATTCTTTTTCAAAACCCGGAAAGCTGCCGAATTTAGGACTTACGATTTTGACTCAAAATAGCCTATTTTTAGCCGGTATGCTATCCAAACCTTTTCAAAAAAAAGCCCGAAATCTCGGCCCCATAACCCTTTTTCCGGTTTTCAAAAAAAATCAGGTCTTCCAATCCGACTTTGCTCGGTTTTCAAATTCAAATTCCCTTTTCAAAACTTTATTCTTCTTAGGACTTCCCGTATTTAGCAGTGTCGGGTCTTGTCATAGGTCGTAAGAGTCTATAGCGTCGAAACTCCGTCGATCTTATATCACGAGTTTCCACCCCATCCCAGTCCGCCTTACTTGTCAAGGCATGGCCCACCTTCGTAGGACTAACTCCTACAAAGGAAAGCCCGTTTACACACTCGAGTCCAAAGTCTGGGGAATTCTCGCGTAGACCTTCCTTCGAACGGGACTAGGCCCACTTTGCCGAATCCTAAGGAAAGCCCACCGTCCACGAGTCACCCGTCTAGGTGTCTTTTCCGAGTCAACCTTTTACAAGGCATAGCCTTATAACAAAAGGTTCGTGATCCTTACATCTAAGGGTCACTCGTCCGACACTCGAGTCTTAACAAAGTCTTCAGTCCCACTCGAGGGCTACCCTTCAGTAGAGCGATCAATCACAGTTGCTCTAAGGGTCTTGTTTTACACGTGTTGTCTCACGTATCCCACTTTCGAGTCACTTAGGTGTCACACCATCTGAGTCCTATCAGATTCTTTAGCCTCACTCGGGGGCTATCCCCCACCGAGCAGTCAACCACGGTCATTCTAAGGGCACCCCACGTTCATCATACACTGGCGTCCTTATGATGCCTTCTTCGAGTCGTACCTATGCTACGAATACTCGAGTCACCCAAGGTTAGGTCACCACGTTTGGTCCGAGCACGTGATACGGTCAAACACGGTCGCCCCCATTTTCGGATTCACCCTTATGCAGCTCGAGTCCAATTCGCAGTCGTTACCTCGTCTAGATCAACGTCTGAGTATCCCGGTCCAAGAGTCTTTGTCGACCCGTCACTCCGGGCCATGTCTAGTTTGACTCCCTCTCTTGCACTTGCGCAAAGCCGAGTTTAGGCGAGTCGTGACACCCGTCGTTCTCTCCAATCAAAGACCTTACCAAAAAAAAAAACAACCAACCGAGCATCCGAGTCCGGATTTGATTTGAGTCTAAGTCTGAGTTCGAGTCTAGGATACCCTACATCCTCATTTCCAAATCAGCGTCAGAGTCATTTGTATTCTGTCCTCTTTTCGAAAATTCAATAAGATCAGCTTTCAATATTCTTTCTCATATATGCTTTCCTTATGTGTTTCCGAGAACATGATGAACACCATCATACACTGTGAGCACACGCACGTGACTATTATAGGCACATCTATAATGACTGCAGGAAACCGAGCCTGTGTTTTCCTTTTACCTATTCCATGTCTGGTATAGAAAGCCACTAACTACCCGTAGCAGGAGCATATCGAATCCTATGACAAATCTGGGTAGTCTTCTAATTTGGGTTCAGGACGGGAGGCAAGCCCACTTCCCACAATAAACACCCATCCAATAAGACTAGCCAGACCCTACTTTAGGTGTTAGTCTGACTGACAAAAAAAAAGCTGGACAAAAAAAAAATCAAAAGTCCAACAGAAAAAAAAAGCAAAAGGCCAAAACAAAAAAGCTGGCCATGATCAAAAAAGAATTATCAACATCTCTCGACCAGACACGGTCAACTCAAATGAAGAATCCCATGACCGGGGCTAAGAGGTCAACCCAAAGAATTCAAAAACCCATGACCGTGAAACGGTCAATTCAAAAATTATCAATACCCATACCATCCAATAGGGGAGAGACAGTTAAGTTGGTCAGCTAACACCACATCTAGTCTTCCCACATTACAACCCTCAAGACCTTCTCGAGACCTAGGCTAGAGACAGCCCAGAATTTTGAGGATTCAAGCTCCATAGGATACACCCTAACCTTTAGGGCCAGACGTGGAAATCAGATCCCGCATTATCAAACCTGCCCAATCGAAGCTCGAGCCATTCTACTCGGCTTCCCCTTGACATAACAGAATTCACAATCACCATATGCAAACCCGAGAGCAAAACTCGTTAAAAGACCCGAGAGCAAAACTCGTCAAATCCCCCCGAGAGCAAAACTCGTCAAATCCCCCCGAGAGCAAAACTCGTTAAAATCCCCGAGAGCAAAACTCATCAAATCCCCGAGAGCAAAACTCATTAAAATCCCCGAGAGCAAAATTCATCAAATCCCCGAGAGCAGAACTCATTAAAATCCCCGAGAGCAGAACTCGTTAAAATCCCATCCCAATTCTTCTCATTCAAACCAGTTACCAGCCCCAAACATGGGAACTCAACTTGCAGTCGGCATAGAACATGCCCAAATAAGTTCACACCACCTTTGGGGGCTACCCCGGAGAACGCTCACAGTCACAGGATCAACATCCTAACTATTCTAGCCCTTTGATCAAGACATCACTGGGAATGCACCTAGCCTACACCATCGCTGTGGCTAGTTACACACAAAGCCCTAGTAAACTAGGCACCATTATATATCTTTCAATCCACTGAACTACGGCTTGGTTTGATTTCACCACATGTGAATACGTAGGCAGCCTTTCAACAGAGGCACAACCACCCACATTGACACACATTCAAAAAGCATCATCATTCCGGTCACGACACTATCATGTTCTCAGCAGCTAGCTTTGTCATCCTGGGGGCTTCTCCTAGGCAGAAGTTCTCCATCCACTCACAAAATCCAGATAA
The DNA here is from genome assembly GCA_958450325.1 of Agrostemma githago. NCBI lineage: Eukaryota > Viridiplantae > Streptophyta > Magnoliopsida > Caryophyllales > Caryophyllaceae > Agrostemma > Agrostemma githago. The sequence continues at coordinate 11,747,131 of OY288242.1, forward strand.
ATTCAAAGAATAAAGATCTAGCCTCCTTTCTATAGTGTGTCCTAGTACTCGGCTTAGTCAAAGACGAGAATCTGTCAGGACTCGGAGTAATACCCACTTTGGAGATGTACCCCAAAAACCAAAATTCAAAAGGAGCACTAGACTACAGCATTGTTACTGCTAAAACAGTCTCATTTCAGACTACTGCAATTCCCCTATAGCAGATCGTTCCCATTTCGATGTTCGACTGTGTTGCCACTCACCTAGGCTACGGAATAGCGCAACTTAAGAGTCTTGTCATCTTAGGTGGCCTACCCCCTACCGAGTCACGGTCTAACCCTTAGAGAGTCTAAGTCGTGTCTGTCAACTCGTCCTCTCGCGTCCAGAGTCGAGTCTGTCGGTATATCTCTCTCTTCAAATTCTCATTTTTTGCAAAACTTAGCCATTTGAGAAAATCCCTTTCCTAGTCACCACGGGAATAGGAATTTTTATCACACTTCATCTAGGCATACAGGCCTAACCAGGAAATTCTAGAAATCCGTGTCAAAATCCGATTAGGAATCAAAGTCATCCCAAGCATCCTTATTTCCAAAACCTTCCAAAAATTCAGGATTTTCCTCTTTACAAAATCTTCAAAAAAATCACCTTTTTCTTCCCCAGCATGAGTCAGTGTTTCGCCTAAATGTTACATACAAATTATGTCAGCATACAGGTACACTCAAGACTCCCCGAGAATTCTAAGTTCCCTAGTGGAAAAGCTCCCGCGCAATTCTAAGACAGGATGTATCTGCAAACAGATACACCCATAGCTTCCTAGGCAAGCTCCCGCGACATTATCAACATCAACTCAGGTATGATTTCTATTCTATGGCTGGCGAGCCCTTCACGCAGGTCTAATGGACCCTAAACGACCCGATCGGAAGGCTGCCAGGTTTTAATCCTTGATTGACCTGGTAGCTACTCTGACTTTTGCCTTGTCCAAGCCTCAGTAAGAGTGGGGGCTCTGTAGACACCCACATTTTGACCGCTAGGTGTCTATAGCAGTTCCCGCCAAACACCCGATGATGATAGGACGTAAACATTCTTTGATAGACTCGGATATGGGCTTGTAATTATGGACATTTGGTTTAGACATTTTAAGGAGTACAAATCTCACAAAACCAACCTCAAATCCAGGCCCAGTGGGTCGTTTCGAGTCAAATAACACTAATTTGGGTCGAAACCGACACCAAGGGTAAAACCGTCTTTTAGCGACCGAGTCAAAACCCGGTCAAAGATATTTCCCGAGGCATAAAATCTGCCGTGTCACCCCCACCAATCCGGATTGAATTCAGATACTACAAAAATCAGCCATACAAAATAATAAACAATTCCGTTTAAGGTAGAATTCGATCTCAAGTAGGAATTCTATCCGGAGACCGATTCAGACATTGACCGAGTGTAAAACACCCGGCCAATACACCCTCAAACCAGCCGGTTTTCCTCTTTCTTCTTGGCCAAGAAAGCGGAATTCTTATTTCCCTCAAATTCCTACGTTTCCTATCCTAAGCGGTATTCAAACTCTCCCAAACCAGGGTCGGAAACTCCCTATAAATAGGACCTCCCGTCCAACACAAAACAGACATCAATGACAACGATTTTCCAGCCAATATACACGGTTCTTACACACCCATCACCTGGGTTACATACAACCCGATAGTTAGACAATCCCGACACCTTTCCGAAGTCTCGAAATACCGACGAAGCCGGCCAAACCCGACGTCCCAAACCACCCAAACCGATACACCGTAACTCATCCTCATCATCTCGACGCTCTTAAGTTTAAGCCACTTTCCGACGAGCCTTATCCCGAGAAAACAAAGCATGTAGGTTGAGGGTGTTTCAAATCCCGTTTTTCTCCCTTTCACGATTTTCTGTCACAATTTTTTTACGATTTTTTTTCTGTCACAATTTTTCGTCCAATTTCTTTTCTTTTTCCAAAACAATTTTCAAAACGTTTTCCAAAATCATTCTAACTATTTGATAGCGATTTCATAATCAACTATCGAATATAACGAATATCGAGAATATTAAGTCGAGTACGAATTATGCGATATTCGTACGCGATTTAATCAAAAATTTTCCAAAAAACCGTTGTCGAAATCAGGCCGCCACGCGACCCGCATGAGTCTCGGGCGAGTCGCGCGGCTCTCGGCCCAAACACACCTTTTTTCGTTTTTTTTTATTTTTCTCGAACATCGTTTTTTACAAAACAACGTTTTTAACGATATTTTTCAGATTTCGATTGATTTTTATTTTCTCGATTTCATATTCCTTTCATATATTATTATTTCAATTGTTACTAACCCGTTTTCTCGTGTTTGTAGCAAATTATTCTCATATTCTTTTTATCGTTTTATTAGACTAAAACGAACTCACATGCTAAAAATAACTTTGACGTTATTAGTTTAAACATGCATTAAACGACTTAGCAACCCATTCATTCATTTTCCTCACATGTCTTAGGAAAATAATCTCTGCATATCATTTCATCGTCGAACTAACGCGTGTACACAAAACCGAACGATATCTTAGTAAAGGCCGCTAAGTGCGGGCGGGGTTGGGTGTTCTCGCTGAACTTCCCAACACGTACCCTCACCCCTTACTCAGAACCGTGGTTTCCGGATGTCCGAAACCATTGGCAACGAGAGTCATTCAATATACGATTAACCGCCCAGTCGGCATCGGTATCGATATGCTAAGGGACGAACCCGATAAACTCTGACATCGGAAATGGGCCAGGCTTTAAGTATGGCCCACTACGACATAGAGTGGGTTCGAACGGTTCCGAATAACCATAAAATTCGGTGGCGACTCCTACTACGATTTAAAATTCTATTCGATCCATCTCATATGGAAATTCTATCGCCTCCCCAAAACCCGCGCTTCGCCGCGTCGGGGTGGACCTATGTCATGTCCACACCCATCTATACTATGCATGTCTTCCTTGATTATATGCCCCTTCTCAAGAAAATTTTCCAGACTGTTATGATCCAGGCTACGCCGCTTGAAACTATACAACACTGTATTGGTCGCTACACTTCCTGGATGACAGTTGAAGTTTCGAACAATAATGCCAGAAAAGAAGTGTTCATAGGACCAACTTGCAATACTTTGGCAAATTATGCAAAGTGCCAGCTTGCTAGGAAGATCGTGATGTATCTAATAACTGCCTACAATTTGGAAATTATTGATGTCAACTATAAGTCACGTGGTGCACAATTCGCTGCTCTTGTCTGCGACCTTGAACGGGAAAGTTATCTTACAATAAAGGAAAGGATGACTGGTATCCCAAATATGCCTGGACACTCGTGCTTGCTAGTAGAGGCAGGCGACAGTACATCTGAAAATGTGGCGATAGATGTACCAGTAATCGTTCCTAACCCTGTGGTTACAACATTAGATGCACCAACAGTGACTCCGAATTCCGTTCAGCGAGTGTCAAATGAAGATTCAGCTCTTCGTAGAGATCATGCCTTTGGTGAAGGAGCCACCCACCCTGTCTACTACCGTACCCCGCATCCCCAGGGGCTTGGGAGTAACCGTTTGCGAGAAACATAAACTCGTTGCTATAAGCATTTTGTACGTCTGGCCCCTAGCTATTTATGTTATCCTCTTATCTGTGTACCTATGCCTTTGTGGCTATGGTGAACAATGTTTTGTGGTGCGGAGCCTTACTTCTCAGGTATCACAGGCTGCCATTTGACCTTCTTTATTCCGCTGTCTTTTATACGAGTATTCTCTTTTTATAACAGTAGATGTGTGTTTGTAAGACTCAATTTACGATTATTATGTTCAGCTGTGAGTGTATCTTCCTTACTGTCATGCTATGTAACGCGTGTGCCGCGTGCTGCTTGCTGTGTGGTTTGAGACCGGAGAGCTGTAGTGGTAACTTTATTCTACAAGTTACCTTACAGGTGCTAAGTTCGCATGCAGTATATTGCCTACCTTCTTTATTACGTTCGTCCTGTGATTTCTCTGCATACTGTCTAGAGATTAGTGGAAGCAGATCGTATAGTCCAATTGTTATGTTTGTTGCTGCTGCATGCCAGCATTAGCTGCCCAACAATCTGTAAGCATGCTTCTTATTTTTTGAACTTCCACGGACACGATTAAAAGTCGCAACAGAATCAGCAAACGCTTATACTAGAATTTACGCTCTGCTGATGTATGAACCCAACAATTTAGGTCTGCTTCCCTCGAAGACTGCAGTCCCTTATACCTCATGAAGTTTATGCTCTTTATCATGCATATATTCGTATTAACTGCGCACATGGTCGTTGGTAGTTAGTTGAAGTGCCGTAACCAAGCTCTACAGAATCGCTTTCCAACAAGTCTTAGGCAAAGTGATCTGACTTGTGAGTGCATTATTGTTGCTGACAAGGGCACTCACCGCTGAATTGTTTCCAAATGCAGCAGTGGAATCAGTACCAAAAAGTGATTTTACCTATGTCTACACTCTAAATGACCACTGTGTTGGTATTCCTTGAATGCTAACTACACAGTTGCCTTACCCTTTTCTTTTAATATGATTTAATATTCGCTTTCTATATATAGAGAAGACTCCCACAAGTTTTTATTTAGCAAGCGCATAGGTATACTTCCAGCACGTGATCCCTTGCATATCTTCTTCCCAACCAATCACCAATCTAAAAAGATGCTCTCTCTTTACTTTACCACGGTCTCTGTTGTGCACATCCTGAATCTTCCAAAACTTTAGTCAGACTATTATTGTGTAAATAAATCATAAAATTAGGTTATATATTGTCATAAATCTTCCCATGTATATTGTCACGCTAATAGTAGTAACAATGTCGCTACGAGTGTTATAGGCCATTGTTGGTTGTCACGTTTACTGTCTCCTCTTCCTTTTTCGCTATATTATATATGCAGAAGTGGGCTGACGCTCTGTGCACTTGTTGTTACATTCTATAGAAATGGTGTCACCTTATATGCTTATAAATTAGCTCACTCAGTTAATGAACCGTTACATGTTCAACGTAGTTATGTTATGTGGTGCGGAAAATTGTTCATTACGTCATCACATTTTTTCCCTGTCCCGCTTTGATTATCTCTATGAGCCGGTGTCGCCGCCATAGTTCGTGATGGCATAATAAATAGTCGTGTGTGCCCTTAGTCCTGGTGGTGGTGCGCCAAACCTTGAACCTTATTTGTTTTTTTTCCATCTATATATGCTCTCTATTCCACAGAGTGATGGCAGCGCCGGTTATAAAGATTGCGATCCCGTTTCAGCCCTTGCTATCTCAAATTGCCAAATCTCTAGAGTTCTCGGAGCCAGAATACAGTGCGCTGGATGCTGAGAGGACCATTGCTTCTGTCACCCTTAAGGCTGACAACGATCCTGAGACATATGTTTACGTGGGTGGTTCTGCATTGACCTTTGATGAATCATGCAACAAAGCAGCAAGAACTGCTGTTCGTGATTTTATAGACAAGTTTGATATATACATCAACGATTTTACGGCTAAAAAAAAAGACATGTATGCAAGGTGCACTAATCTTTGTCGATTGAAGCGCCTTGACCTAGAGCGCTTGGTAAGAGGACAGCCTAAGATGTCTCTAGAAGAGGAATTTGAGTTTCACGAGATGAGTCACCTTCAGAGGGTCTCGCTGGACTTTATGTCTGTTCTTATGACTATTACTGAGAAATTGCCTGTTGACTGTTCCCCTGTTCATACCGTTGAACATACCCCTCTCACATTCACATCGTGGCTAACTATTGAACATCAGAAACACGGCCACGACCATGTGTGTATCTTTAGTGATGTGTGTGCATCTTCTGCTGCAGCAGAAACAAATCTTGCCTCTAAGGCCGTCGAGTATTTGGCCACCTTTTATAATGTAGACATAATCAATGCAAACTACTCCCCACAAGATGTTAGGTCTGCTGCCTGTGAGTGTGAATGTGCTCAGAATAGGCTTGTTGCTTTCAAAAGGCATGTCCTAGAGGTCCAGGGAGGATCTCCAGTCGCTTCTTCTATTATCGAAGGTGAATGTACCACTCCTAGAGGTGTGATGTATTGTATTCCTCAGCCCAGTTCGCCACCCTTGGCTCCCAAGAGGCTGCGACCTTGCCCAACCACGGGATCAAAATTTGATGTTCAGGGCCTATCGTCTTCTGCTGTATCTCCAGATGACATTAATAGCTTCTTTAGGAATGCTGGCTTTCCATGAAGGCGGTGCAGGCATACCAGCTGATACGTTGTTGTGCCTGTGGCTGCAATGTGGACAACAAAGTTTAGTGTCTGGATGTGTAATTCAGGTGTTGTATGGGCAGATACAGTCTCAGTTAGATTTGTGTTTTACTTTGTTTTCGTTTGTATCGAAGCAGACTGTCAGGTCGGTTTCAACATTTGTGTTTATTAAGCAGTCTTTTATTTTAGGCATGGAACAGTGGCAAAACCAAATTCTCCGAGACACATGGTAACCAACTGCTGTACTGTCCACCCTCAAAAAAACCTTTGTCGAACAAAGTTGCGTTAGTATACGGTGCGTAGACAGAGCACAACTGAATTGGCCAAGGCAACACCACGCGAGTGCTTGGACCTCACAATCGGCCCACGCTGCCTACGCCAGGAGACCAGAACCAAAATCACCAACCCCTAACCTTTTACATCTACCAGTACCAGAGCACAAGCCCCAACCCGTCTCCAACAAGAAAAGACATACCCAAGAAGCTTTTAGTTAGACCAGAGTGTATACCACGAACGTGCCCGAGCAAAAGATAGACACACACTTCATATCTACTGGAGTAGATCAATATCTGTATTAGATTAATATGGGTTTACAACAAATTTTATCCTATAATAACTCTTGGAACTAAATAATTAGGCAAGATAGCATCCAAGTCGAGAAATAAAATTGCAGTAAAAACAAACCATTATGTAAATGCAGATAGTCGCGATATTTCGGTATCACTCTCATTTTTAAAAATCGTTCAAAAATTATGAATTATAAATTTACATTTTATTATCATGCGTCATTGTGTTGAGTTCATGATATTTTATACTATATCATAAATAAGATATGTTGTTAATCTAAAATATTGATGAATAAACATCTGCGGCTTAGACCAACTTTCAAGACTTAAGGCGTTAGTTCACTTTAAATTGTAACCCTTAAAAGTTTATGGGGAATGTGACCATTCTTCTGAATCGTTCCCACTGACACAGAATGAACATAACATATTATCAAGTTCTAGTTGAACTGCTTGGTTAGTTTAACTGAAATACTTCCAAATATGATTGCAAAGTATTCAGAGTGTAGGAGTAGTCTTGTTGACCTGTCAATTCTGCCCTCGTATTGACCACTTATACCCACAATTTGTCCAGATGGACGACACTGCTACACTCAACCTTCCCCTTTTTATACTGCAGGAAGTCTAATTTGCGCGTGTAATGTGCTCGAGATTTGGGTCCGTTCACTGTGTATATCAAACTATACCCAGACTGCAGGAAGAGTGGTTCGATTCTGCGTTGGAGATTTGGTTGGGGAAAAAAAGGAGAATTGCCATTGTTTCTGCGTGGTTCCTGTTTTTGAGGATTATCTTCGTTCCACAGTACTTGTACCCAAACCTCTGTGTCATGGCAGATGTCCGCCATCAGCAGTGAATAGTTAGGACTAAAAATCCTTTCAGAGTATGGAGAGAATTGGAGTGAAATTGCCACTTCTCCATACCCCATCATCTCACCCACAATTAAATTCATTACCTCATACACACACCCAAACAAGAATTATGTTGATCGTATTGCTGGAATTCCGATTATTCAGTCTAATTTGAAACTTTCTCTCCAATTAAAGTGTCAAAAAATTATTATGAGACACAGATTTGTTGACGCTTAATCATCGGATTATTTGAACAGCTTTGCCCCTAACCAGCGAATGACCCCAAGTTTACTGCGTATGGATTGACCCAATCTTAAACGACAATATTACAATCAATAGAAGACCAAAAAAACAGACTAGCGGAAACTAAAAGCAATAACAATGCCTGGAGTTCCAAACACAAATTTAGTTTGTCACCCAAAAAAATAGAATCATATCAAGAAGTTTTAATTATTTCTCAGTAGTCACGTTGCGTAGATTTATTATGGCCCTTTCTTTCCATTCTTCTAGATGTATGGAACCGATTTTATACTCTAACGATTGGTTCCGTATAAGGGGCCCAATCTTTATAATCACAACGATTTAGAAATTATTTATATGATACGCAACTTCTTTAATATTGCCTTTGCTGCTGGCCTAACAACGAATATTTATAGTAATTATTTATGATAACAACTCAGATGCACTAACAATTTGCAGCTTCATTTATTTGTTAGGGTAACTGAGATAGTTCCAGACACAATTCCATGCTCCACAACAGTCAACTCTTCCCTTCTGTTCACCACCTGTGCCCCATATTTTACTTCCTGCAGCCTGTTGCTGCACTCAAGCCTCCCCGTTTTATGTACCACTGACTTCACAACACTCACCCTCAGCTTCTCCTGCCCTCACCCATGCCCTTGTTGTAAGTGCAAACAGTGGTGCCTGAGCATAGTTTGACTTGCACTTTAAGCTTCACCTATTTTCAAAAATAGTGCACACATTGTCGTACGTTTTGCGTGTCCCGTATCTTGTAGACATTTTACAATGGACTAAAACTTCTCTAGGTTTCTTTACATGCGTCCTGATTTTTTTTTTAAAAACATCACCAAGACACACAAGATGCATCACATAATTTAAGGCTGCTGCCACATTTTTTAATAGGTATGGTTCCTTGCAATGGTTACGTCTTTGTGATCACTGTGCACTTCATGTTATGTTACATAAGTGCTGTGATACCTTGCTTTTGCTCTTCGCTTTCATATTATGCCTGCCGCTTCGCCTGTGTAGTTATCGCAACCCTTAGGTGAAATATGAACACTATACGGCCCAACAAATTAGCAGCCCTCCACATGAAACAGTTGTAACAGAAAACATTTGGTGCCCCTGAGGGCCGTGTTTACGACTCGTTCCTTGTTTGTTATGTACAAGCTGATGCCTTTAAAGACCGCTTACATATATGCACACCCATGGGTGGCCTCGATTAGATGTTAAGTTTGTTTTCTGAAATTCACTGCAGGATTAGGCACAATCAAATATAAATTGTGAGCTTCAAAGGGCACGGCGCAAGGTCATTTCTGCTGTACGTTCTGCTAGATGGGTAATTTTTCCAAGTGCCTTCTTAACAACCCAACTCATTTGTAAACACATACACCGCTAACAACTGTGCCTGTGCAGAGGACTCGCACACTCCACCCTGTGAAAAGGGCGCGCCGAAACGCAGCAGGGTTTCAAGAAGACAGACGGAGTTCAGTAGAAATGAGTTAAGTTTATTTCTGATCTTTGCGAAACACCTCCTCTCTCGCCTTCCATCTACAATAAGATTAAGCATAAAACGTTCCCCGTTTCTGGTCCTTAAGCTTGGAGAAAACTGTCCCCCTTGCAACTCTGCCTACATAGACTGTCTATTGCTGCAGAATATTAGCCACTTTGATTTCGAGACCCAGGCATTCTAGGATTAGAAGTAGATACACTGATAGTCTAGCAGTTATTTTTGAAGAACTAAATTGTGTGTATCGTGCTCCAGAAACTATATGGAACCCAGAACACAGCCGCCCACCAAAAAACAGAGCCGCCAGGCAGCAGTCCTAGACGGAGGTCAGTTCACTTTTTCCTTTCACCGCGTCACATATTGCAGAGAATCCTCATACTGCTCAATCCTCTGTAATGTGCGTCGAGATATATGTGATGACGCCAAGAGTAAATGTGTAGGGGATGTAACATCTCTCCCTGGTAGCAAGGGCACGGTAAAGCGAACCAGGGTTTCAAAACGGCTAGCTGCATGTGGTGGGAGCAGGTTCATTTTATTTCAGCCTTTGCTCACGCACCTTTTTTTTACCGCCCTCTAACTGGAATACGATCAATCATGGACTGTGTAGTGTTTCTATCAGTTTGTTGAGTGAAGAGGGCATGCCCTAAAGTCATACTGTTTTCTAGAATTACTGTTACTCTGCTTTGCCGAGTTCCACAACAGAGTCCAAGACCAGCCGCCAACACCCGAAATCTAGCCATCGCGTCGGATTAGACATGCTAAAATATAGGAAATGCACGCTCGTTTCAATTGCGAGATACACGGTTGGCACACTAGAACCACCCATAATGCACCCCTAAATTCAATAGCCACTTACGCCCTAAAGAAACTATAAACCAACCACAGAACTAAATAATTAGAATGATACAACATTCGTCCTAAGCATACCCTAACGAGAGGTACATCATCCATTCTGAACATTTTATCTGCATGTCTTACGTTTCAGAGAGCAGGGGGAATCCAGCGCCCAACCATCCCCGAAAAAGCAGAGGCGAAAAATCACAGGTATAGGTGAACATCTGCCTTCTTCGCTTTTTATCATGCACAATTTTGCTGCCACCAGCCTACCAAAAAATCACAACAAATGCGCCATTACCTGCAGGTGAAACCAGCTCTAGCAAGGGCCACCATGCTTTGCGGACTCGGTTATCTGCAAGGCAAGCACAAATGTCGGCAGCTGTGTCCATGTCTGCACTCAATTCACCTAGCTTACTTATGACAGCTCTGTAGCTATGCAAAGTGTTCAGGATAACGCCCTTTCACATTGTATGACAGAAGCACAGTCCCAATAATGCCATCAGTCCGACGCAGAGCCCGTGTGCCACCAAATGTGCAACAAATACGAGGTCTGAAAGTCGCCATGCAATTTTTGCAATGCTCTATTGTGAGCTTGTGTGTGCACAACCACTGACTTGTCGGCTGCAGGTCACGAACTTCCAGTCCAACCGGACCAGATCAAGCGTACCAGAAATTCGCGGAGACAGGCGCAGCTCATTTCCATGGCCGACAGGTTTGGTTTCTCCGTCTCGTTCTGACACAACTGTATGCTCTTCAAATATCATCCGCATCACCCCAAAAATATTACTCTTACAGCAACGCCGATGGGAGCGCAGCTACGCCGCGTGCAAATAAAAGGGGTAGGCCAGCTACACCAAAAGTGCGGGCAACAATTGGCCTTCCACTTCCAAAGGCATTATTGCAGTTGTCGGGGCCAACACGATGTAGCAAGTGTTTGCGAAACTGTATGCCTATGAATCAAAGAACCTGTGTTGCAACCATGGTTCGATTCGTCTCCCAACGGTACAGATGCCCCAGGCACTTGTGGACTTGTACACTGGGACGAACGATGATGCAGTCCATTTTAGAAAGTATGCGCGCATTTATAATAATCTCTTTGCATTTAGCTCCATCGGTGGACAGTTCGATGCCAAAACCATTAAGGGTATCTATGTCTTCAAACTGCAAGGCCAAATATATCATAATGTACCAGATCTGTTACCCAGTGAAGAGAATCCAAAGTATTTGCAGCTATATTTCTACGATGGTTAGCATGAGGATGAAAACCGAGCTGGATGCTTTACAGAGCTACGCCAGAGCGTCATTGACATACTCATACAGGTTACAGCTGACAACCCATACGCTCGATTCTTCCGTTCGTTGCAGGAAGTAAACGTTACACACGAAACACAAATTGTCCTGTGCAAAAATCCTAGGCACGATCAGCGGGTTTATAATGCACCCACGTGTGATGAAGTTGCTGCTATCTGGCCAGACAGATCTGGGTCAACCGAGACTCTTACATTGTAGTGCGCGGAACTGCGTCAACAATTCATAAGATCAGGCATTACTATGGCTGTTACGATCCACTACAGTATCCACTGCTGTTTCCAAATGGTGAAACCGGCTGGCACCCAGCAATTAGCAAGACAAAGGCTTGTACGAGCACAGTACGCGAGGACTTGGTTGGCGGCAACATTGTCGACACTGTGCTCACTGTGGAAGCATTATTGGAACTAGAAGCTCAACGTAAGTTCCATCCAAACTTTAAATCGGTGTTGCCTATATATTTTCGGCGCCCTAATACAATAATCTGTATTAATTAATGTGACGGTGCGTACATGCATGCCGCGCACAATCAAAACACAGCAGAATAACAGGGGAAATTACTTTATGGCAGGTGAAACCCATGACGACCCTGAGAATGGGAAGCGCGTTCCATGCCGTTCCTACTATTGCTACAAGCTGCAGAACCGACCATCCAACCTGATGCTAAGAGCTGGTCGCTGCTTGCAACAGTATATCGTCGACATGTATGTGAAGATTGAGAACACGCGTCTAGACTTCCTAAGGAACAACCAATCGACTATACGAGCCGAATTATACCAGGGGGTGTTGGATACCATAGACGCAGGGGAAACCTGTGCTGCAAATGTTGGCCGCCGAGTAATTTTGCCACCGACCTACATAGGAGGCCCACGAGACATGCGAAAAAGATATCTAAATGCAATGGCCCTTGTGCAGAGGTTTGGCAAACCCGATTTGTTCATCACAATGACGTGCAACGTGAATTGGCCAGAGATCAAGACAGAGCTTGCACCGGGTGAAGAGGCTCAAAATCGGCCAGATATTGTCTCCAGGGTTTTCAGAGCAAAGCTGGTCCACCTAAAAAAACCGATTAGGGAGAAGCATATTTTCGGCGAGGTTAGCGCATTCATATATGTAGTCGAGTTCCAGAAGCGCGGCCTCCCACATGCTCACTTATTAATAATCCTGAAACCTTCATACAAGCTTAAATGCCCTGCCGACTTTGACAGATTTGTGTCCGCTGAAATTCCTAGCCCCGACCCACAAACTGCTGCCCTTAGAACTTCCGTTCTTAAGCATATGATGCATGGCCCTTGCGGTGATATGAACCCGCTTTGTCCATGCATGACCAAAGAGGGATCTGTTGGCAAGTGTAAGTCTGGTTACCCAAAGAAATTTGATGCTCAGACTACCAACAATGCTGATGGTTACCCAATGTACCGCCGCCGTCCAGATGGTGTTCACGTTACGGTGCGCAGACACACACTTGACAACCGCTGGGTGATACCGTATAATCCATATTTATTGGCTTTGTTTGACTGCCATCTAAATGTGGAGGTGTGCTCAACAATTCAAGCTGTGAAGTACTTGTACAAGTATCTGTACAAGGGCCATGATAAAATAGGATTCGACATAGCTGCTGGGCCTGGCACCCAGGTAGTGGACGAGATTGAACAGTACCAGTCGGGCCGCTGGGTATCACCATGTGAGGCAATCTGGCGGATTTTCGCGTTCCCGCTTTTTGAGATGCACCCTCCGGTCTTAACGTTACCGGTCCATCTTCCAAACATGCAAACACTGCATATCAGTGGCCATGAGAACCTTACAGCTATTGCTCTTGACACAAAACGGTCACAGATTAGGTTGACGGAGTATTTTAGCTACAATGCCTCCGTGAACCAGCATGCATACTCATACTCGCAGTTCCCAGAACATTTTAGGTGGGATGTGCCCAGCAAGACATGGGTGAAAAGGAAGAATAGACAACTGTGCGTAGGTAGAGTCGTGTTCGTCTCACCGTCAGAAGGGGAGCGTTTTTTTTTGCGTCTGCTTCTACTACATGTTAAAGGACCTACATCATTTGAGGATTTGATGACAGTGGACGGTGAGAAATGCGCTACTTTTCAAGAGGCTGCGCTGAAGCTAAAATTGGTAGAAGAAGATGACACCGTGGATTTGTGGTTGGCCGAGGCATGTGAAATTCAGATGCCGTCCGCTTTAAGATGCCTTTTTGCAACTGTTTTAATCTTTTGCCAGCCGAAAGACCCAGAAGCCTTGTGGATTAAATATGAGGCCTACCTGGTAGATGATTTTACCTATCATAATAAGATGTCACCGCCAGCAGCAGCACGTGCGGCGGCCGAGGAAGTGGAACGGTATCTAGAAGCAATGGGACATTCTTTGAAGTCGTTTGACTTGGATTTCTTGACAGAAGAAAGTACTGATGAAATTCGCAGAACCAAGGACATCCTCGATGCTCTGGATGCCCTTGTCCCAGACTTCTGCACACGTGCTATACAACAACTGAACACTGGGCAGCGAGCAGCATTTACAACAATTATACAGGACGTGCAGGACGAGAAACCCGGCGCCTTTTTTGTGGATGGCCCCGGTGGCACTGGGAAAACCTTCCTCTACAACGCGCTGTATGTAGAAGTGCGGTCCATGAGTAAAATCGTTCTGCCAACGGCTACGTCTGGAATAGCTGCATCAAATATACCTTCTGGCCGTACTGCACACTCCAGATTTAAAATACCCATAGATGTGGAAGCCTCTCTTGCATGCGCTGTCCCAAAGCAGGGTAGCCTTGCTGCCCTTATAAGGGAATCGAGCCTGATTATATGGGATGAGGCATCTATGGCACGAAGGGAGAATATTGAGTCCCTTGATGCGTTACTTAGAGATCTGTGTGATCCGGCCAGTTTGTTTGGTGGCAAAGTCGTTGTCTTTGGAGGAGATTTCAGACAGGTACTGCCTGTTGTTCCTAACAGGTCACAGAAAGAGGTTGTTGCGGCAAGTTTGGTGGCATCGCCGATATGGTATAAGTTAACTAGATTTAGACTCACAGAAAATATTCGGGCTAGGGAGGACCCTGTGTTCTCGGAATTTTTGCTGGCGCTCGGTGACGGGAAACTATAGACCTTGGAACAGGCTCACATTCCGCTACCACAGGGAATCACGTATCTCGAAAGGGAGCCTGGTGAACAGTCCATTGAAACAGTTGCGGAACTAACATTCCCTCAGTCACAGGCGCCCTGTTCTGATGCCAGTCTATTCATGAGTTGCGCTATACTGACTCCAATTAATGAGGACATCGATGATATAAATAGCACCCTTATTGCACGCTTCCCTAGAGAGGCCGTAACTTATCGCAGCTTCGATGTGCTGCTGGATGACGCTTGCAACATCTACCCAACTGAATTTGTTAACAAACTCTGTCCTGGGGGTATGAGCCCACACGAGTTAGTCCTGAAACCTGATTGCCCTATAATCTTGCTTCGCAATATACTTCCATCAGAAGGTCTTTGCAATGGCACTCGCTTAATTTGTAAATGCTTCTTCCCAAACCTTATTGAATGTGTGATAACAACCGGGTCTCATGAAGGAGAACACGTCTTTATCCCACGTGTTAAGCTCCGCCCACCGTCACCCACCAGCTACCCTTTCCAGTTTCAGCGAACTCAGTTTCCAATTAAGCTAAGTTTTGCAATGACGATAAACAAATCGCAAGGCCAAACTCTCTCAAAAGTTGCTGTGCATCTCCCCAAGCCCTGCTTTGCGCATGGCCAGCTGTATGTGGCCTTGTCACGCGCTAGAAAAGCAGACAAAGTAACCGTCATCTCTCCGCCACCGCCGCCACCAAACTCTTCAGGGTCTATAAAAAATGTCATGTCTTATGACGTCCTGCGTCTCGCTGACATAATTTAAAGAGTGTCTTTTTTTGCCTGTTTGCTGGCTATATGTAGCTCGCAAGAAAAACAACGCACGCCAGCAGCTGATGCCCATACAGTGCTCGCTAAAATTTTACTTTCTCCAAGCGCAGCTACATGCCATGGTAGGTGTGCATACAGAAATCGTCAGCCTTTTGCCAGATGCGGATGGAGCATCGCCATAGAATCCCACAATTGGCGTGCCAGTATGCATCCTGCTTGTTACTACTGCCCATGTATATCGAATGCCCTCTCATTACCTATGCACCCGCAGCTGTTTACAACCAATTCCTGTTGTATCGTGTGTACACATATATCTGATGCACATGAATTAGATGTATCGATGTAGATACGTGGCGGTCTGCCATTGCTGCAACACTTAAGAGCCAACGAATGACAACAAGTCTTGGTCGTGCCCTGTACATGCCTATGACCAATTTTAAAGTCGTTGTTCCTGTTTCATTATTAATGTAATATATGACGGCCTACTAGAACTGTGCACCACAGCACCCAGTCATCTGGTTATTCGATGTTACCTTATCTATTTGGGTTAGCCGCGATTGTTACCACATTACATAATCAATCTCCGTCCCTGCTGTGCGTCGTGCCATTTCAGACTCAAGAAATATACAGACATATGAGTGTTCCTCAAAACTACCAAACAAAAAATTACAAAAAATGCCTCGTCCCAGAGTACAGGAATTCCCGTGCAGCCAAGCATTCATATGGGCCGACAAGTTTCAGGACAAATCGCTGTGACTTTCAAACCATGCGCATCTCATGGACCATATTCTCAGAAATCGAACCAACTAAGCGGGCACTTCTTATTCACAGATATAACTACGAGCTACACCTGTTCAGCTTAAATGGACTAGACTCCAGTAATCAAGTTGAAAACCTTAGTACCCTATTAGTTCAATCTGGACAGAAATTAGGTAAAGTGATGTATACCTAAACCAGATAGCCGTGTCAGCAGGAGGTGCCTTACAAGTTTCAATCTTTAGTTTGCCAGGTACATACTGTGGTTGCAGTGGAATCATACAAGCCACCCTGCATTGACAACAAAGATGTGACAACTCACATTCGCTTGCTTACAAATTCCACCTTACAGTTTGCAACTGCAAAATCATGTCTGAAAATCTGCATTATCAGTGGCGTGTCACAAAGTGTGCAAGATATCTCTGATAACAAAACATCGTTGCTCTTTGTCTGTCAGCTATTCTGAGTTTGGTCACGACTTCACTTTCTGTGCCTGATGCAAGGGCTATTAACATTTTCTAAGGACAATTACAACGGATACACTCCACATAAAATTCTTACGCTATGTCACTCTCTTCCATTTTTTTTAAAACTACCATAGAATCAACAAAATACTTCACATATATGAAACATATGGGACATCTCCAAAAAATTAACGAAAATATTCCACACCTTTTCCAAAATATATAAAAAACGCAATTATGTGTGAATACATCTGAAAAATTGTTTGGCAAAATGTCAGATATGGTGTGAACAAATTTGAGACCGTCTTAAAACGGCGTGACTAAATTATCATTTCTGCTTCACATTTTACGCTCATATACATATAGAACTTTAAAGTTTACTTGTGACTTGCATCTCCAACAAAACAAATTCACTGCCTGATATGCCCTTCATTAAGAACAAGTTCCTCTCCGTTACTCCTCTCTCTCCATTACTCTTCATTACTTTTTAAAGGGTTTATATTCGCATTTTAGCAATCCAATGGCTATCGATTTAGATGAAGTTGAGAGCCATTAATGATTTGAAATAGTTTTGTTATAGGTAATGGAAGATAATGAAAGAAAAAAATTGTCAAGAGGATCAATACTCCCTTTATTACTTGTAAATTCATATCACAGTTGTAGATCTTTTTGATAGATTTGCTTTATTTATTCCTTCCGGAGACAACCCAAAAAACTACGAAAAATCAAGTTGCATACTCTACTTGTACTGCTATAGTTAGTACACTCTGCTTGCAGAGGTATGCAAATCTAGCCTCTTCACATGCAACATGTGGCTTTCACTTTTTCATAGAAATTCAGAGATATGATTACATGAGTAACTACACAGATGACAAACTATTAGTTTGAAGTAATAGTTTGTCATTTGGTCAGATAAGATGAAAGTCCGTTTGGCGTAACCAATCAACCAAAGAAACGTTATACATCGACGTTAGCACAAAGTCTAGAAAACATTGGCGTAAATATGGCCACACGCAAAAAAAAACACGTAAACTCAAATCGAGTATTTTAGATATTATCGTTCATTTTCTTACTCGCCTATGAATTTAGCGCCACATACCAACACAGGTTTTCATTTGGTCGGTTGCCAAAGAGGAAATAACAAACAAAATCTCGCTTTCTCAACCCAATATGAGGAGATGACCTTTTAAACAGAAACATAACTTTGAGATGAATGAAATATTTCCTCTAATCGTCTCTGCAATGTATCGCACTATCGACACTGACTAATACGCCACCTTTAACTGAATCTTCTATGTATAATCTAGCATCTTATTACTCGTACCTAATTTAAAACACAAATCCTATACTGCTTACACAAAGACATTAATAGTGTAGCATCATACACGTACCTCACCTATGAAACTAGCGCTTGACACCAACCCAAGACGACACTTATTCGTTTATAAAAAAAAAATCAACAGACAGGCAAAAAAAACATTAACCCCGATGTGAGCGGTGCAGTTTGCGAACGGAAACATATCTTTAGGATTGAGGAAATATTTCTTTTGTGGGGGCATAATCGTCCGATTCGTTGCAACGTGTCAAGAAAGAAAAACAGGGCCTTTGTTTCATGCTATATATTCAGTTTACGCGCTCCCTCATACAATTTGAGCAATACAAAAACAAAGGGGGTAGGGATCCTCACACTCCAAATAAGAAAATATGTTTTCTTTTCTTCTATACATCTTGTGAAATCTAATTCCCCATTATTTTGCAGGTCACCGCTATGAAATCGTCCACTGTGTTTTTATCTGACCTTAATGGCACCAGCAAGAACTACAAGGTCAAGGTCAAGGTTATCGAGAAAGGGAGGCCTAAGACGTCCACGAACAAGGGTGTTGCGTACCAGGGTTTAGTACTCCAGGATGATAAGGTTTGTGCCTCCGGCTAATAGATTGATGTTTTCTCTACCTTACTTCACCTGCTAGATGTTTATATCCCTACCACCGAACCCTACATCCAATGTGATAGATGTACGCACCTGTAAATAGGGGCGCCCACGATTCGTGCTTGTAGTTAGATAACTGGTCACCGGCATGTTTATACTCAGTGTCTACATGGCTGTGCCTGCAAAAAAAAGAAAAACTATTGGCCCTTGTTTTTTGGGTACAGCTGCTCTCATTTTGCCGTCCTCTGAATTTTTAGATCGACTCATTTTGCTTGAGCGTTGTGCATGCTGATTTGATTGCGCCTGTGTGATGAATGCTGTTAGTAATATGCCTGGTTTGGATACTATTGCCATCTATCTGCAAACCCACATCCCATTTCACCCTTAGCTATTCTTGCTATTTTTTTGTGGAAGATAGCCCTTTCATTCATCAGTATCTGTCTTGCTTGTTAATTATATTTTCTGAGATTTCCATGGATTCAGGGGAATAGAATGAGGGGAGCCTTGTTTGGAGACCAAATTGATAGCTATAAAGAAGCTTTGGTATACAACGGTGTCTATGAAATTGCAAATGCTCCTATTAAACCCGTCAGTGAGCGGTGGAAGATGGACCCTGCAGATTTAAACTTCCAGATGTCCTTTGGACGACAAACTATCGTGCAAGATGTAGCTGAGAATTCTGGACCGCCGGTGCCAGATTACAAGCGCATCTCCCAGCTGCCTAGGGCCTTTAACCCAGCTGAAAAATATGGTGAGCGCTCAGGCACACCATTTCCCGTGTTTGCACGCAGGAAAGGACTAGCACATATAGAATGTGTTACAGATTACTAATAAAGTTTGCTTTTGTCTGTGTATTTCTGCAGACGTTCTTGGGATTGTCCTGTACGTAGAGGAAACAGTTAGGCAAATTGTAACCACACAACAGCGCGAATACTTTGTCCGCGAAATATTTTTGGTTGACCAGAGGTGCACCTTCTAGCTAAAAAAATACAGTCCCTAGATTCTGTACAAGTAATACAATATTTCTCATGTTTCCGCACACTCACACAGCTCACAACAGCCTTTAACCATCTCGCCTTGGAATGACTTGGCGGAGAATTAAGGTGCACAGCTTGATGGATGGCATGAAAAACTCAATATTGTCGGGTTCACGGCACTGAAAGTCACCGCACACAAAGGTGTGTCTAGCTTCTGCATCTTCAGTAGCCCTGTCTGTAAATGCCTATGTCAATCAATAACAGATTTACATTACCACCTGCAGGGTTTTCAATGTCGACGACCATGTCCACCACATTCATCGTGAATCCTGCAGGAGACATGGCAGACACATTGCGCACATGGTACGGTTTACCCTTCAGTCGTTAGGGAAGTGTCTGTTTTAATACAATTTTCATGCACCCTGCATGGCTGGAATAAATCATAGCTCCCTTCTTGATGCACAATCACGCATTCTTAATGTCAAGTTCTCGGCTGGTGGACTACATGTCACAAACGTAGCAGCCATACTAGCTAAAAAGGTGTGCCACAGTTTAACAATGTCAACCAGATCTCCCTGTCTCTACTTGCCTCTTTACCTTCAAGTGACCCCTAACTTTTACATCAACAATCTACAGTTCCCTTCTTATTAGCCACTTTAGATTTTGCCCAAATGACTATCCTCCTAAACACTATTCTTAAACACTAGAAACTCTAACAAAACATACCTGTGTCTGATATCCAAATTTGGAAGACAAAAGGCAGGCGCATCGGCCACCCATTTTTCTGTAAAAAGTTGCACAGTAATATAGAGTCAGGGATTACCTGTAGTGCATTTTTTCGGAAGAAATTGGAGGTCCTATGCATTAAGGCAGCTTTGTTTCTAATAGGTGGAACCAAATTTGTTGCAGAGTCATGACATATTACCAGAGGAAAGGCATAGACTGAACATTGTGATTCCCGACCCCCAATTTGACAAACTCAATGCCTACCTTGGGTGCACTTCTTGCGGCAAAAAAACAGACACTCCAGCAGGCCAAAAATTTAATTGCGAATGGTGTTCGCAAAGAGGAGCTCTAAGCTGTCCAAGGTAAAGGCCACCATAGAAAATAAGAGACCCTCAGATACAACTCTATAGACACATTAGATTTACTGGCTCAAACTAACACAACACTTTCACAGGGTCACCTTTCAGTGCCAGGTGTCAGATGGCACAACTATGTTGCCCCTAACTTTTTTCAACACAGATGCCGAAACACTCTTCGCTATGCCAGCTGAAGACCTCTTTCGAATAAGGCACACTGTAAGTACCATTCTGTGACATCAGTCTTTCAATCATTTTTTCCTCCCCCCTCACATTTACCACTGTGCCCTTATTATGCACAAAAATCCCTATATGCTTTTCGGTTTCCCTTACTTCATTCCCTCCGAATATGTGATTATGCTTATTCGGATCTTCTGAAAGTGAAGTAAATATGTAGCCCTTCTGAAACTGAACTACATGTTTTGACCGTCTAGGATGACATCGACACGTTCCAAGTGCTCGGTGAAAGGCTGAAGACGCACCTGACGCTCATTGAAATTGGTCCAAACGGTCTTCTCTCACGAAATGGAATCCTTCACTGGGTACTTAAAAACGTGGTTAGTGACAATGGCCAGGCTGCACCCTTGCCTCTGCCTTCACCAGACAACACTTCAAAACCTGCAGTAACCCATTTGACCAATCAGCTCCCCGTTTCGACACCAACGAACACAACAACTGCCACATTATCTGTGCACAAGGACAATACTCTACAGCAACCAGAAATGGCCCTACAGGATCAGGCACATACACCTGCCAGGAAAGCACAGGATGATGGAAAGGGAGCTACAGACACAGAAATCAGCACACCTCCAAGGAAAAAACAGCTGCTCCTGCAAACTGAAAACGCCCCCGCAACACCTGAGCAAACCACAAAGGCACCTGCAGCCACTCATACTGCTCTCTTAATCCGTACTATCAAGCAAGAGGCCGCTGCAGAAAACAGACGCATAGCTGCCACCACAAAACAGCCGGTCGGGAAACAGGCCGCAGCTTGTGTGCCTTCAATTTCCCAGTAACCCACAGCACGCAGTGCTGCCAGTGACGCTGCCCATGGATTATTTCTTTGCGGTAGCACAGATTACTCTACCTTTTGAACACCACTCATCCTGAGCAAAGGCCATTTGACGGTCCACAGTTGGAAACCACGCTAGACATATGCTAAGTACTTATGTCATGTTTTCGTATGGCTCAGTCTGTCTATGAATAGGGAAGCACGCAGTGCGACTTCCAGCTGGGTTAGGTTCAGTACCTTCTGTATTGTGCTTTTATCTACGGAACCCGCCTTTGCCCGTGTGATTAATGTCTGCTGGTGTGCTATATTTTGGAATCATCGTACTACGGACTTATTGTAAAGTTGCTGTCATTTGTAGTGCACCAAGCTGTTTGCTTGCCATGCATTTCTATGCTATTTCCCTTTGCCAGGTCATCTGTTTACACCATCCTTCAGCATACCCTGTGTCTCATGCGCCTACGACAAATGCATTACAACCTTGCACCACTTTTTAAACAAATCGCTAATTTTCAAGGGTGTTAGATTGTTAATCAATTATATGAGTCATTTGATTCCTTGATATATGAGAGTTAACTCAGAATTTAAACTTCTCCTTTTGGGACCCTTATTGTCCTGAAAGTGAAAACCAGACGGCTTTAATTAAATTGGTAAGCTTTTCTTATTACTTCTATTCATGGTCTTAATCTTCAGAAATTTTAGTTGAGGTAAACAAGCTGGGGTAAAGGATGGTGTGACAGAGGGAGGATTGGTGGTAGTCATTCCCATATTAGCGCACCCATTTTTTTTAAAGTCGTACACCATCATTAATAGTCGTAGTGGTGTTCGTCGGTTTAGGACCGGACCGTTTAGACAGAGCCGATGACCACAATTGTTTTAAAAAATGCACCATGGACCAAATCATATTTATATCGGTCCGGTCTGGGTTGGACCGTAATAAAATGTGGACCGGCCCGTAATGAACCATAATGGACCAAAGAACCCAGAATAAACTACTACCACTTTTTTTGTCATAACGGAGTTACTCTTCGCAGTACCAATTTTAGTCGCCGCAATTCTTTTTTAACCTATTTTTCCATTATATGCCCTTCACCAGGAAAAAAAAAATTTGTTCGTACTCTATAACCTCTGTACTGTAACCCTAAAAATCATTCAATTTTTTCAATTATCATCGATTCATTTCAATACTAACTATACCGCTCATTCAATTTTTCACATTTGTATGATTATGGATACAGGTTTGATCGAAAAATAAGTATGAATGGTTATTTATCCCTAATTATTGAAATTAGAGTTATAGATATCGTTTAAGTTTTCAAGTTATCTCAGATCCCTAATTATTGAAATTAGGGTTACAGCAATCGTTCAATTTCCCAAATTCGTCGATTTCCCCAATTCTAATTATACAAATCATTCAATTAATTAATTCATAAGATTATGGATACGAGTTCGATTGAAAAGCAATTATAAAATAATTATTGAAATTAGTTTTTTTTTTCCTAATTTTTATTGTCCTGCCTTATTTTTTACTTACGTAGTACGGTCATAGTTGTTTTTCCAAGAGAATGTTACAAATCGACGATTTAGGACCTTTTTTTAAAAGCAACACCCTAATAATAACAACGATTAGGATTTGTGCACATTATTTATTGTAGATTAGGATTAAGATTATGGATACACGCATTGTTAAGAGCAACACCCTAATAATAACTTTAAAAAACAACGCTAAGTGCATAATCACACTCTCTATTTTTTTTTTTCGTTTTCCATTTATTGTAGATTAGGATTTAAGACCTTTTTTTCGTAGTTTCACTTATGCGGCTGGTTTTGTGCACATTATTTATATTGTATATTCGGTTGAATATTACAATGACCCATGTCACAGCCTCCAAGAACACTACTCCCTCCGTTCAAAGCATTTTTATACATCTGCTTTATGCACAGATGCCAATACTCGATTTCTTTTGTTTACATATTTAGTTGCGTATTACTGCAGATTATACAAATGTAATATTCATAGTGTATTCGATTAGACGATTTAAACAAGAGCACACATAAATATATTTAAAATAAAATATTAGAAGTTATAGCGAAAATTTATTCTGCTTATAAATAGTGTAAAAAAACAAATATATACAATTTGTTTGAGCAAAGGGGACAAACACAGATATGCCTTAAGCTACACTTAAAAGTGTGCACTTAATATGGGTAAACACAAGATAAACGCAAACTTAGTTCAGTGTCTACTACTTCCTACTGTATCTGCCTATGCGTCACGTCTAATCAGCTGAGTTAAAGACACATCCTGCACTAATTCACCCACTTTCCTCACAAAAAAACCCTCCCACTTACCTTTCCTCCCCCCTCCCTGAGAAACAGACCAGCAATAAAGCCCCAGTAAAAAAAACTAAATATTGTGCTTCCCGAGACTTTTTTGTATGCATGTGTTCGACCTCATCAACAACAGTCACAGGGTAAGTCTTCTGCTCCTCAACACCTCTCACTGCTATAGTTCACATCACTCACGACAGATTTGCACAAAAATGCTAAGTTTGCTCATTGTCGTTGCTTCATATGCATTGTGTTTAGATTCTCTTGTATAGATTCATTGTACCTCTATCTTTCATTCTATTGCTCCTATTTTTATAATTTCAGACAATTTTTACCCGGTCTTGTGTCTTTGTCTGCTTCATTCAGTATTGATGGTTAGAGGAAATAGGATGGTTACACTGTTAGCTGGTGACCGCGTATATATTCTACATTATGAATGCTATACCGATGCAGTTACCAAGGAGTGCTTCTATAGCGACCTTGCAACCCAAAAAATGGCGCTTGATATCTTTTTTTTGTTGCCTACCTTTAAGCTGCTGCGCCTTAGTGACGATGACATTATAATCGTATGGGATGCAGCAGCAGCAGCAAATAGTCCTGGCCTATACCATGAACAGCAACATTTTCCTGAAACTCTGTAAAATGATACAGGATCCAGGCTACAGTATGAGTGAGCTTTGGTGCAGAGGGTGGGCAGTAGACAACGAGGTAGCCGACAGGCGTGCCCAGTTACTGGAAAGACGGGATAGAAAGATGCGTCGTTTACCGTTTATATTCAACCAACACCACAACATTGTAGTGCACAATAGGGAGGGTGCGTCGGTAGAGAATTTCCTATGTAACGAAGATATCATGTGCAAGATCTTTGGGCTGCTTACCTGCCCTGCCGACAAGTCGAACGTAGCCGTGGCATGCAAGGCGTGGGCAAGAATGTTCGCCCTACATTCGAACGCACCAAAGTGGAATGCAGAATACAGTAACCAACTCCGCACAGCGCACGAGTACGGCCTAACAGTTGTGTATCGCGGTAACATCGTGATCTCAAAGAAATGCAAGTGCTATAGGGCTGTCAGTCCGATTGCCAAAGCAATGCTACACAGGAGGCAGCATGCATTGAAACAAACCTCTCACTTAGAGGTCAGGAGATGTCGTTCAGGCCATATTTCTTGCAATGACTTCAAAAAGTTTCCGCTCGAAAGACGTATATGGTCAAAGAGGATAGTACAAATGTTGATGTCCATGTCAAGCGACCAAGAAAAGCTGCGCTCTAATCGTCAGGAACGGTTGAATGGTCCTATACTTCCTGGCCAGCTCTGAAATGCTCGTTCCTTTTTCTTTTCAGGCATTTGCTTAAGGTTCCAGCTGACTTTGGCACACTGTTGATGATAGACTATGTAGCCTTTTATTTGGTTGTGGAGTAATGTGCGCCGTACTTTTATCGTTCCCACCAACACCAGACCCTCTGCCAGACCTCCGGTATTACTCAGAAACTGTTAGAGACAGCCACTGATTAGACTTGTTTTGATAACTCATTAATCAGGGCGACAATTCTAAAGCACCTCCCATAAACTGAAATGAGAAATCTGAAATGCACTACCATTTCAAGATCACACACCGAAATTAATGGTGTAGCATCAGCGAGGAATATGTTCCACTTTACAGCAAACAAGTCTGGCGACACAAGACTCCAAATTTTTAATATCACGAAAAAAAACAAGGAGAAACACAAGTTCAAATTAGAAATACGACAATCCTAGGATACCATGCTTTCATTTTGCAATGGACTTCAGTTCCAGAACAACAGGTAGACACCAATATCACTGTAACAGAAATACAAAAACAGATTACTTCCATTGCCTAATCCAAGAACGAAATCAGATACACACACATAGTCATAGAACGCTGATCAAATACACACATATAATCAAATACATACACAAACGTAGTCACCCAAAAAATGAGTGCAGCCCAGCATGAGCCAATGATTTTCGGTATTTCAACTTTATTACGCTTTCAATAGTTCTGAAGACCACTTCGTTGTTGTCATTTTATGGAACAAGTTCTATAGTCCGTTTTATATCCTCTCAAATTGATCAAGTCTTCAATTATTTGTTGCGTATTGTTGCACTTCGGTCAAGGTTAGCTCTTGCTTTGTTTAGAGTCAATCTTATCACCGCTGGCCGCTGCATCCTGTACACAAGCGTAACTGTCAATGCTATCACCCTCACCAGGCTGGTCGTTCTGTGCTGCTCTATGAATAGTTGCTTTACTATTTTCACATACAACAAAACAATGTCTGTAAATTGGAATCGGACTACACCCATAGTGGTATTTGATTGCCTCCATATGCAAGAGTATGGCAAGCTCCATCAGGTCATAAAGTTTTCTAAACAACTAGAAGCCAAATAAATAAATACCATTAATAGCCTCAGATTAGCATCTCAGCAAAGACAATGAGAAAAGGTCCGCACTTTTCTGATGCTGAATACTGCAGGGGCAAGTGAATAAATACCAGTCATTCACCGTGGCTTATTTTACACTACTTGACGATAGATTACTAGATTAGCATCTGAACATATGCCTTGGCACCACCTGCGTTCTATTCTAATGCTTAGTATTGCAGGGGTAGAGGATCACATCTGCATCAAGTCTACACAATACACATAGCAGAAGAATGGAAAGCGAGCATGACCTTGAAGGTTTTATATCTGAGTATGCATACCCTGCACGGTGGATAGTAGATGATATGCCCTACCAAATACGCAACACCCGTTCGGCGGACCACTGCCACACGGTTGTGAAGGACGCAATAAGAGACCTAGGCTACCGAATTGTTAGCTTGGAACCAGTTACCAGGCAGCCAGGGCTCGCCTTTAAGAAAGCTATAGTGTTAGAGTTCGAAGAAGGCATGGACAACTACTGGCCTGCACTTAGGCTTGCGAGCCAAGCTGATAAAGCGCGCTTTGGAAAAGGCCGTGTTGCCGAGTGCACTGACACATTTGCGGGCATTCGCTTTTGGGTTGCAACGCGTGACGACAGCGCATATTTGCCACGGGATACCCAATATCGCTTTATTCCGACTACGTTGAAGACAAATGCAGACGCAGAGGCAGCCACTAACTGCGGAGAGGACTTTGACAATGTAATGATTGAATTGCTTAACCTGTACCCTGAACTATATATGTGGGACGCTCAGGAATGACTTGTGTTCGGCGGCCTAGAGACTTCATTTCCCTTTCAAGCTCTTTGATTAAGCCAGCAGGCGCAGCAACAGAGGTGGTGCTGGTCTCATGTACTAAGTAGCTTTAAAAATAACAGTAGTAGTTAGATTTCGGCAATCGCCTGCCAACAGGCATAAGGGAAAAAGATTTTCACTGTGATCTGTCGTTAGATATGGCACGTTGTTAGCATATGTCGGCATGCTATGTTTTGAGAACTTCGTAATGAACTGACTATTCCAAACCGATTCTACTCGGCCCTACGCCTGTCCGGTTACAGCCAATAACAGAAGCAGCTCCAACCCCACCAAAAAAAATGGATGCACTCTTATCTTTGTACCCAGACGAGCCACTGCGCACCGCTGATGACCAAAACCCGCCTCTAAGAACCAACCCCAGCCTTTACAAAAAACAACCCTATGTAAGGACGACGATAGTTCTGGTGGTCTAAATCGCATCAGAGATGCCCATAGGTTGCCCATAAGCAATACGTTGCTCAGAAAATGGCCAGGTGCACCCTGCAAACTGGTTTCCTTCTCCGTAGGCAGGTACCACTGCCATCAGCGCTGCAGCAGAACAACCTGATGGTGTTATGCCCCTCATCATGGCAAATGCATAGTTGGTTGCCTCAACATATTTGAGGTGTACGGAACGCCACATGTGCTTCACACTATATTGTGAAAACTCCGACTATATACTGCCGCACGATGCCTGAAGAGCGCTCAAAAGCGTACTCAGCATATCAAATTTTCACACCAAAACAGTTGACGCAACATCAGCAAGGTACATGCTCCGGTTCATAGGAAACAAGTCTGGCAAAAATAACTACACGTTCTAAAAAACGCGAAAAAACAGAACACAAAAAAACACACAATAAAATCAGAATTACATCACTCTTAAAAGACCATAGTTAAATTTGGCAACTGCCTTGAGTTCCAATACAGCACTTAGATACTTATATTACCGTAACAGAAATCCATAAGCCTAATACTTTCATTTCATTATCCAACATCGGAATAAAATACACACACATAATCATAGAACGAAAATACATAAGTAGACACAATTAGTCAGAACCGTCACACTCATTCCATATCCACTCGTCAGATTCGTAATTAAGCAGATCTGGCGGAACCTCTTGATCACGTAGGTAGTCTAGCTTTTCGTGTAACACCCCGGCCCAATCCTAGGACCGGAAATGTTAACTGCGGTAGCTCGCCATGCTTTGTACTAGTCCCACAGACCAACACGAGTCCTTTCTAGCACATTTTGTCCTCACTCATGCGCATCCCGGAAACCTTCCCAGGAGGTCACCCATCCTAAGATTGCTCCCAGTCAAGCACGCTTAACTGTAGAGTTCTTATCATGGGCAAACCAGAAAAGAAAGTGCACTCTGTTGATATGAGTAGTACTTCAAATCCCTTTAAGCAAAGCTCATAAATAGGACATCTTCAATCAATGTGGGGTGTTTCAATCACTCCCACTTGAAGAACGCAACGTCCTCGTTGCGTCTGGCAGCATAACCGCTGACCCAGAATCCACCCCCGCTAGGTGCCAAATGCACGGTCGCAAGGTTGCTCTGATACCATTTGTAACACCCCGGCCCAATCCTAGGACCGAAAATGTTAACTGCGGTAGCCCGCCAGGCTTTGTACTAGTCCCACAGACCAACACGAGTCCTTTCCAGCACATTTTGTCCTCACTCATGCGCATCCCGGAAATCTTCCCAGGAGGTCACCCATCCTAAGATTTCTCCCAGTTAAGCACGCTTAACTGTAGAGTTCTTATCATGGGCAAACCAGAAAAGAAAGTGCACTTTGTTGATATGAGTAGTACTTCAAATCCCTTTAAGCAAAGCTCATAAATAGGACATCTTCAATCAATGTGGGGTGTTTCACTTCGTCCATAGTTACTTCATTATATACGTGATAATAATGAACAGAATCACGTGCAGTGAAGACTCGTCCCGCTCCGGATAGTAGATCAAGCAAAGTTTGATAGTTGATAACACTGAACAATCGCCTGACCATTTCTGTAACTTCAAACCTTAATTTGCGCTGTTCTTCGGCTTTTGCACTCGCTGAATCTGAAATCACATAGACAAACAACTAAATAACACTTCCCATGTTCGATGTTTTACTATGCTCCCTAAAAGTATAACACATTTGAATACCAACAACACATATTACCTGATGTCGCGTTAGTCAAAGTACGCGGGCTCAACACAGCATCTGCATTCCCAGAAATGATGGAGCTCAGCATCGTCAACGGAGGTTCACAGTGTACCATATTCATGTACACGTCTTCAGGCATAACGATGTTCAAACGTTCAACAAAGCGAGGAGCATGATCTCTTATCATGTCAATTTCCCGCTGATACTCTCGAACTTGGTCATCCCATACTGTCATTTCCTCCAACTTCTTTCGAGCTGCGGTACAATTACCCCAAGAGAAAACAAACCAATTCCCCTGTTATTAGCAATAAACTATTAAAATAGGTGGGAAGATGCTACGTCTCATATAAATGAACCCTTTTATATCTGATTGCGATAGTCTGAGAGGTAGGGCCAAATATTATTAGTTTTTCGAAATTCAAATCCCAACACTAAATTCAAATTCAATCACTCAGCATACAAAGCCACATATGCAACAGTTCAGACGGTATAGTAAATCTATTACTCCCTCCGTCCCACAATGATTGACCCACTATTATTTAAATGCGGGAATTAAATTACTCCCTCCCCCCACATTGATGTTCCCATTTCAATATGGCACATTGATTAAGAAATCGATAATGAATGGTGGTAAATTGTTTGGTGGGGTTCAAGTAGTCAAATCACAAAAAGTAACCAATAGGAAGAGAGTAAATTGGGTGAATAAGGAAACTTTTGAAGTGAGAAAATCATAGTGGTGTTTCCTTATTAGGAAAGTGGGAAAATCATAGTGGGGGGAGGGAGTACTAAATGGATACATTATACTCCCACCAAGCCACTCTAATTTACCCAATTATTATTTAAATCTCTCACATTTTAACAAGAATGGGTCAATCGTTGTAGAGAAAGTAGTCTTCTTAGTCGGCTAACAACATGTAGTATATTGTTATCGTTATTGTTTGAGGCAGACTTACTGCACACATATAACTATCCGTTTATGTACGTCAAATAAATGATGTAATCAGAAGTTCCAAATCGAAAATCCATAAATTTTAAAAACCCTAGATTGAGAAAACACTAATCAGTAGATATCTTAAATTCAAAAACCCTAATACTCCTCACATATATCAAACGAATTCAGTCAAATTAGTGCAAAACCATGTCGGATTATCCAGATTATCGGATGTCCTAACTTGTAAAAACCATAAACTGAAAAACCCCTAAATCATCAGATGTCCTAAATCGAGAAGCCCTAATACTCCTCACTCAAATTAATTGATGAAATAAAGCAGAATCGTACAAAAACAATGTCGGATTATCGACATGACCAAATCAATGATGTATCACCAATAATAATACATGATTAAAAAGGAGTAATACACATACCTCACTGGGTCACTGTGCCACATTCACGAGATGGCTCTTTGGAACTCATGATAATGAAGTGTGGTCATTTCCCGGATAGTCCCTTCACCCTCATGCCAGGTCTGCATGCATAGTCTTTTCAATGGCATGCATTGTCACTTTCCCATATGTTGACCAGTCAATGGCACAAGTTGTGAACCACCACTACAAGTAGACTAAGATGTACGTATCTGCAACTCCACAGGCGTAGAAAACCCAACCCAAAACATTAGCTTATCTAATACGAAGTGCAAACTATCCCGCCCACTGAGAAACATGAGCAGCACAAACACCAGAAACGCAGGCAAGGGGAAGGGCGTCATGTATAGGAAAAGAGACTTAGGGGAGGGGGGGGGGGGGCAGGGGATGGTCCAAACATACCCAAAATACCCAGGAATGTAACTTGCAGCGACCCACTCATAGAATACCTTTATCCTGCCCAATGCATAATTGAAAACATGCCATACAACGTTGAATAAAATATCGTGACAAGTAGGAGTCTTGCCTCACTAAGGAACTGCCTACTTCGCCTGGGATACCCAGTATCAAAGGTTGAGTCAGTGTGGAGGGGTCCAGTTTTTCAAAAAGCGGCCGTGGTGCGCTTTAACAGTGGGACTGCTAATTATGTGAATGCCTTTAAGCTAGAATATGTCTTTCAGAAGAAGGGGAGAGGAAATGACCAGTTTACGAGGCAGTCCAACCCTACTGACGGGCCGTATCTATGGGTGGGTACGAGGGCCGACCAATATTATCTGCGGAAAGAGGCTGACTACGACATGGTACCTATATCGCAAAAGGGTTTTGGTATTTCTGCCGCGTCTGCCATAAACGAATGCCATTACGAGAACATCATGGAATCATTAAGGGAGCTCTACCCGTCTTTCTACTAAGTAGCCTCTGGTGCAATAGTGCCCGTATCTCAGAGTGTACCGATGGTTGACAATTAGGTTCAATAAGTCGCTTCCTGCTGGTTGCCAATTTCCTGTTATTTGTAGTCCTTACTTGTATGTGGTTACTTTGGCGTCACTGCTGTTGTGTTTCATTATCTGCATGCAATCATTTCCAAAAGTTTAGATTTTTTTGCTGTTGTGTCCCAATCTAACTATAGAACACAAACGTACAAAGCCGACGATCCATAAACAAACACCAAACCTGTGGCAAGTACATTCTGTGCAGAATGTAGATAGCTGACTTAGACCGGGTTGAGGTATATGAA
Organism: Agrostemma githago; assembly: GCA_958450325.1. Lineage (NCBI taxonomy): Eukaryota > Viridiplantae > Streptophyta > Magnoliopsida > Caryophyllales > Caryophyllaceae > Agrostemma > Agrostemma githago. Next base: position 11,779,121 of record OY288242.1, read on the forward strand.
AGGGCTAAAATATTATTCACCATACAACCAATAATCTAGGATTAATATTTTTCCAATCAAATTAATCGATTTCTCTATACCAGTTCAATTGATTTGTTTTTTCAATTCACCTAGGGCTCATATTTATTTTATTAATTTCCTCTACTTATTGTCAAAATTTTTGATTAATAGGGTTCAGGACCAACGACCCATGTGACTTGGGATGATCAACAAAGTATTAATAAGTTTAGTAATCTTAATAATTGATTTCAGGAGCTTGAAGATGAGATTAAATTCACCAAGGTTTGATTTAATTAACATTTTTTGGACTTGTTTTGCAACTTTAAATACTTCAATCACGGTATCAAATTTCAGTTTAACTTTCACCCTGATCTCGGAATTCACTTCTTCCTGGATTATTGGATATAATAGGTTAACGCGAATTACCATTTGAACACAAACATTGACACCACCTCTACCCTATTTTAATACTTACTGTTGCTGTGGTAGAGGTGCGCATCTGCGATATATCCGAACAATGCACATAGCAGGAACGGGATGCAACCATGAACTTGCAAATATCGTACCTGAACACACATACCCTGGTTGGTAGATACTAGACAATATGGCCTGTCTAGGCCGCAACAAGCACTCAACGGGACGCTGCCACAAAACAGGCACAGTATTACAAATCCCAAAACGTGTCACACATGGCCAGCTTTACGTTGCTCTGTCCCGAGTTACCAGCATGCGGGGCTTGAAAATTCTAATTCCGTTATCATAAACGAGTGTCAACGACGATGGCCGTAGCACCACGAGTGTAGTGTATAAAGAGGTTTTTAGTCAAGCTAAGTAGTACGGAGTATCACCCTGTCAGCTTCGTAGAGCTATATCAATTCACTCGGTTAGCTGTTGCTGTCTCACCTCTTCATACAAATTGGTGTTTTAAAAATTCATAACGCTTTAAGCTTCTCTTTTGCTGTATTATATTATGTCTCCATGAAATTTAATACTGGAACTGTCCTACTGTCATTGCTACTTTGTGCCTTTCTTTTCTAAGCCTAATCGCTGTTAGCTGTTCCGCAGAAACATTTACTTCAAAATGTAATATTCTTCCTAATTTTTCACATAACCATGAAAGTCGTTCTTGAGGTACTTCAACATTCTGAATAAATGTTGGCACAATGATAGGTGTTACAGACTGACAGTCCCCCAAATACCACGTTCAATACATTACAATAATTCCGCTCCATTATACACATGTATGTAATTGCAGCTTGGTTTATGTAATCGAATTACACAAATACAACTCGGACTTATTTCACTTACCATCCTTCCTCTACAATTCGGAGTTAGACCGTGTTGGAAAATTTAAGATGCGAAGATTAAATTGCATTCCGAGAACATTCCGTGGTTACATCACAATATATGTATAATAAACTACACCCAGGAAATTTGTCCACAAACATATACTTCAGGTGCTGACATTTGTTACTAATTCGTTAAGACCGACACCAACCGACCTGCACAAATTAAGACGCACACAGAGAAATAGCATGAAAACTAAAAAATACAAAATTAGTTAACATCCATTACGTCATAGAAACCAGCCATTCATTACACTAATTGCTGTTCGCAGAAAACTTAGTACATACAGACTGAGTACGTTAACATTGTCGACATTCGTTACACCCACATGGTGTTGCTGCTGATTACATGAAAATTTGTCCGCAAACTAGGGCGGACAGCCCACCTACAATCTACCATTCTAGCGCAACTTAGTTTCACGTTCTACCAAATTGCCACGGAGAAACCAGTAGGAAAAAGTTTAAAATCAAACCACTAAGGAGTGATCATAACAAACTGCTTACATATAGTCCGATTATAGAGTACCAAACGCTGCTAATAACCGCATACCTTACAGCCCACAACAGAATCGACTTTTAGTCCCCACCCTCACCCTATAGAACCTTGGGTACTTGCTGGCCAGCATTGCCATCACAAGAGCGTACGTCGATGTTCTGTCATTGTCAGCGTCAGCGTATCCATTAACCTGCTCCTTAGTAGACACCGTGCAGTAAAATGTCGTCCTTCTCAGGTACTCTTTATCATCCTCAGTGGCAACCCAGGCATGTGGACCAGCTGTTGAGTCAAGCTGGCTCTCATAATTCGCCTTCCCTTTTCCGGCCCTCTCAAATGCTCTCTGCAGCTTAAACGCACTCCTAAAATGACGATGATCATGCTCAAACTCAAGAACTATGGACCTCATGAAATTGCCAGTCCGACCATTATATATTGGTCGGAACTGTCTTATCATGTACCCGAGACTTCTCAGTTCATCTCTTATGCAAGCAAAACTCCTTCCAGTTACATTGTTACCTGAGGTATCATAAGGGAGGTTGTGCATAATTACCATAGGAGGGTAGGAATATTTGGTAGACATATTAGTGTACTAATTAATGAAGTTTTTCAATGTGTTTTGGTGGTGTGGTAAACAAAGGTTAAACTCTATTTATAGAGGGTGAAATCATATCATGCAATTGACAAATGGTGATTGCTTCGACAGTTGTAAATATCTGCATATTAAAACAGTAAAAAGGTACCAAATTTGGGACATCTTTGAACAATCCATATTCCCTCGACCCTGATCTACGCATATCTATATTGACATCTATGGTGATATGATAACTGCTGCAAGCAAACCAGCACATCACTACAGCGATATTAGAGATTAGATGTCCCAAAAATTACCTATTGAAGACGCAATCCATTCCACATGCTCCTCTGTTCATCTCCATCACTGTTGCAAAAATTAGACTACTCAAGTCTGCATTCGAATATCTGGGGCAATTCAATTAGGGGAGAGGAATAATCTGTCGTCAATTGTGCGTAGGGAATCAGTGGTGGATTTCTTTTTTGATTTTGATTTTGATTTCGAGGACATGAATATTTGGGGGAGATTTTGTTTGGGGAAGGAGAACTAAAGTGTGAAGGGGTAGTGCCACGTTACATGTTTAGTCATATCCCATTTCCCGTACACTAATCCACTTTAACGAAAAACGTAACGATATTATGTACTTCGACAAAATGTACGGACCATTCTCAATGAGTAAAGCAGACAACACGTCACGGGTTGTTTAAGAATTTGACAGTTGCTTTAACCTATTACTATACTTTATTCTAGATTTAGCCACCTATCCGTATCTAACCTTGCGGGTCATGTTTAGTTAATATTACTACACCGTTTCACAATAGAAACCACTTTCAAAACACGATCGTCTTAACAACCCCGTGATTTATCACGGGTTGTATACTAATTTAATTAGATATTCAAACACCTAAATATTACTTGGTATCTAACAAAAAATCTACTTACCAAAAAACGTACAATTCATGGTATAACTACATCTTGTGTCATGATTCCATGAAATACTTGAAAATTCATTTGTAAATGTACAACCGTGATCTAATGTGCTGATTAGGAATTGCCTCTAATGAATTAAATATTCAAACAGCTAAATTTTACGAAGCATCTAACAAAACATCTAATCACCGAAAAACGCCTTAACTAATTTCGGTGGTTCCCAGCATAACATTACAGATAACACACCCCATATTGCACCACTTGACAAAAAATGAACAGATGTCAGCCCATGACAAAACGGTGCCCAAATTGCATATGCCACTCTTTACCTAGACCCTACTAAGGCCTACATCTGTGCAGCAAATTAAAACAACTAATTTTTGCATGCTTTCAAGCTTTCAAGCATGCTTAAAATACACGGGAGTGGCAAGGAAGACATCCCCGACCACACTGAATCCTTTGGAGGCATCCGACTGTGGATTGCAACACGAGAAGACACTGGATACCAGAGTGAAGATGTGCGATATCAATTTATCCGAACGGACATTAGCACATATGCAACCGCCGCAGCTTATAATGAGGAAGACAAAGACTTTGACAACATAATGGATGCAATACTAACTTTATACCCAGACAACCCACTGTACGAGGCCGATGACTAAAGCACGATCTCAGGACCCAACCCCCTCCGCCCTCCCCCCCGGCAAAAACATAAAATCGCCCCTGCGTAAGGGAGACATTAATAATAGCTTGCAAATCCACATTAGCACTGCATCACAGGCAATAAGGCCCAGCGTTCCTGCTTAACACCACTACTCTTTAAATAAAGTTGGTCATAAACATCCATGAATTATAAACAATTAGGAAATCGATGGTATATAAATGTTTTCTTAGAATTACGATGCACCGACCAACTATTTAGATAGATACCCCACATAGCTTTCGCTTTCCAAAATTGGCAGCCTATTTTGGAACAAAAAAAAATGACAAATTGAACCCCTTTATCTGGAAAATAAATAATAGAGTGAGTATATATATATACACACACATAATATCGCCTCCTTACCTATTAAAAGATGAATTATACCAAATCTTGGCTCCTTACACAATTCACACATAAAAAAGGGAAATTTAAACAAATTATACTTTAACCTCTTTAAAAACTGTATATAGAAATATCGAAAATGCAAAAAAAAAACTTAGTTATTTTAAACATCATTTTTGTTGAACGAGCCGAGCTCTTAAAGTGATAATAATAATCATAGTAGTAGTAGCAGCAGCAGCAAGAAGGGTCGTGAACATAACCAATTCCAAGCACAATCTCTATCAGTAGCATTTAGAGCCACACAAAAAAACTGCAAATCTGTAATAATACGACCAAGACGGGTCGTGAACATACAAAATTCCAAACTCAACTCGAATTCACACTCAGATAACGTAGAGGAGGCACGAGAACGGTTAAAGCTCGACTCAAATCCACTGTCAAATGAGCTAGCGGAGGTACGAGAATATACTAAAGTTTATAGTATTAATTAGACTATTAATAATATGAAAACAAAACACCTCAGTTTCTTAGGAACATTGCATTTCTTACGAACAGTTCGCCCCTTTTTCCCCTTTACCTCCTCTTTCCCCTTCCTCAGTTTCACTCCACAATTTCTTACCCCTCGGAAATTCAAGATCAAAAACAAAACTCCCGTATTCTCATATCTCCATCAATCCAACATCTCCAGATCTCAGGTATCAATCGAATTCTCTAACCACCTCAATTAATCACTAATAATAAAAGATTCTATACCTAATTCTGTGATTTGTAACTTACGTTCTTAGTTTTGAATCGATTTAGTTATTTTTTGGTAGCAAATTGATTTGGGAATGGATTTCGTTTAATTGGTTTGGAATTGATTCGGGAATGGATTTCGTTTAAATTGGGTAGCAACTTTAAATTGATTTAGTTTTAAATGTTAGTCTCACTTCTCATTTAAAGAGATACATGTAAAATTTAGATGCATAAGATTTAATCTGCAGCCCAATATTAGTCCCTCATTTTCTTCTACAGAAAACACTAAGAAAACTCCATTTCAGCTCCAATTTACCAAACGCTAAGCGTAAACCCGATCGGTGAGGTACTCCAGCTCTCATCTATGCTTTTTCAATAATTGTTCGGCCACTCAATTTTGTATTGCCTTAATTAATTGATTGGAAATTTGGTGTTCTTCATTTTCTTAGGGTTGCCGGTGTGTATTGTACCTTGTGTCATCAATCTCACCTCTTTGCTGTCCTGAATCTATTTAGAACTACTTACGGTTATAAACATCGCCAATCTATTATAGTATTAGTGTTTCTCTGGCCTAGCCCAAATGCAGAAAAAATAGATCTCACAGGTTTTCCTGTCTCGGTCGTACTTTTATTCAGTTCTTGTTGTCCTGAATCTATTCAGGTTTTCCTGTCTCCTTCCTCTCAGTTGGTAGCAGTGGCTGCTTCATCTGTAACTGTATTAGTTGACGAATGTTTGTCTAATTAGGAGGAATTTAAATTGATATGAATGGCTTCTTGAATGGGTGAGCCCTTGTGTACTGTATTTTTATTCAGTCCTACGTGAATTCTTGCTTCTCCCACGTATTCCTAGATTGCTTGACTGATATACGAGTCATTACAACTAATCAACAGCAATTTCATATATGAACCCTACGGATTTCCCTAATGATTGCCGCAGGCAGGTTAACCTACACTAGAAATGGAACTGCCATTATACTAATATGCAAAGCTACAATTGTTGTTATAGGCTTATGTGCGTTTACTGTGGTCATTGTCAGCTCTTTTTTCAGGTACCGTAGCATGGTTAAATACATATGCAGTGGCTGGGTGTTCAACAATGAAGCAGCCGACAGACAGGCAGCTAAATCAGAGTCAATAACACAGAAGAAACAAAAGCTAGCTTTTATCTACAATCACCTCCACGAAGTTAAGACATCCGCTGCACGAATGGCAGCCACCGAGGAAGTACTGTGCAATGTAGAACTTATGGAGCAGATCTTCAAAAAATTGCAGAATCACACCGACAAGGCTAATGTTGCCGTTGTTTGCAAAAGGTGGGCGCAGCTGTTTCTGATTCAGCCAGATGCACCACGACTAGATGTTGACTACAACAGAAGCTTGTGGACGGAGAATCGTAATGGTGTAGCGACACTTTACAGAGGTACCATAGCAATTTCAAAACGGTGTCGATGCTGTGAGACAACCAACGTGTATGCTAGGACAGTACTCCATGGTTTACAATCAGCGTCACGGCACAGGCCACACCTGCAGGTTATTCAAACTAGGCGAAGCATCTTCCGTATTCGCGCATCTTCCGTCGCCACCCGCACAATGATTTTGGCGGAGCATATGTTATTGGATTAATGCTACGTAGTCGAAGCGACGTCATTCATATTGACTAATAATTTCAACTCCGGACCAGAATGTATGGCATCATACAACAGTTATGCCGCTTTTGCAAACCGGAATGCCACAACTGCAAACTCATGTTAGGTCTCCGTATTCGCGCTCACCTGTGCTATGATTACTGGACTAAGGTATAATAACACCTCTATTACCTACCTGTCTTGATAGTTTTCCAGAGACAGTGCATTTTGCTGCTCTTACGTATTCTCGAATGGCCTTAACGCGGATGTAACCTACGTATTTTGTTTATGGCTACACCTCTCAACTGTAAAATTTTTCTTGTTTGTAGTGCAATGACTGTCTGCTACCCATACATTTCTGTGCTACTTTCCTTCTACATTCGACCCTGCTGAGAAAATTGGACTCCCACCAATTCCCTTGCTAATTCCGGTCACTCCTACGCACATTGTGGCTGAAAACAACCTTTAACAAAGCGCTCATACTACGGTCTTACAATCCGTGAACCATATCTAACTTCGAAGATGTGCTGCTAATCACATGCAATACATCTACCAAATTGTGGATCCGACTGCTCCCACAATATCTCAGGCAACGACCACACATTCCGCCAACAATTCTGCATACCCAAACCAAACAACAACCACCATCAAATCTCAAAAATAAATCGTACCTAACCATACGCGCGCATCACGCGCGGTTTTCAACTAGTATAAAAAAATTTAAATTTTTTAGAAATACATAACTAAATACAGACAAAAGAAAACGTGCATTGCTAAGTGTGAAAAAAATGAATACAAAAAATCGAATGGAACGAAAGGAGTAATAGAGTCAGGGGCGGATCTGGGCCTGGGCTACTTGGGCTACAGCCCGAGATCATTTCAAAAAAAAAAAATAAAAAAAAATTAAAATTCTAACGCGAGAAGCAGCAGCTTCCACCTTCTAAGTTCTAACCCCCAAAGTCCCAAAATTAACCCTAAATCCCTAATATTACTTCCACCTTCCGGCTTCCACAATCCAGTCCGGCAGTCCTCCAGCCTAACCAGTAACCACCACAGACCACACCGAGTCATCGACCCTTGCCGTTGCCGCCTTGCCGGTCGAGCGATGAGTGAGTGACGAAAAACTCTCTCTTTTTTTCTTGAGTTTTTACTTTTGATTGGGTGTGTTTGAACATTGAACTTGAAATTATGCTAGTTTGATTGCCATTGTAGCTAGCAATTTGTTCATTTTTTGGATATTTGGATATTTAATTATTGATTGGAGGATTGGGGTTTCGAAATGGTCAAATTTCAGATTTGAGATTTTTGAAAAATGGTGTACTGATTTTGTTTGAGAATGAATGAATGATTAATGATGGAGGAGACGAGGAGTACAACCTTTATCTTGTGTTTATCACCTTATCTTGTTCTTATTTATTAATTATTTAATTTGACTAGTTTAATGGTTGATAATTACTTTAAATGCTTAGTGGGGTACTTAAGTTGTTTAATAGTTGTGACATTGGGAATTTGGGATATGCATTTGATTATACAATATTGATATATATATATTGTATCTTATTGTTGTAGGTATATGAAGAACAATGACCGATAATCGCAATCCAAAATGCTAAGAACTTATTCTCATTTTTCAAAAGTGATACTTTGTCAATTTCTCAAGACAAAGATTCACAAGATGAAGGTGTTGAGCTACAAGACGAACAAGATGAAGATCTTGAGATAAGAGAAGATGAAGATGTTGAGATAAGAGACGAACAAGTAGAATTTGAGATAGTAGATGAACAACCTAATCGAGTAGAGATAGAAGATGAAAGAGGGGATGAAGTTGAAACACAAAATAATCAACGAGAAACAAGTGATATTAAATCTATTGAAAGAGATCCCGGATTACGTCGCCCTATTGGTACCTATTCTTTGAATGAGCGTGATAGTATTCGAAGAGCTTATGTAGTACATGGTCCTTATCAACCTTATTTAGCAAGTTATCCAAGTACCCGGGATGGAAGTCAAAGGAGAAGATTTTGTCACAAGTGGTTCAAAGAGTGGTCTTGGCTTGAGTATTCACCTAATCAAGATAAAGCATATTGTTTTCCTTGTTTTTTATTTGATGAATATCCATCTCGACATCCATCTTTTACCGAAGTTGGATTTAATGGATGGAATAATGTGATGAGTAAACAATCAGGCATTTTATTTCATGTAGGGGGCATAATGTCATTGCACAATACTAGAGTACAAAAGTGGGAGAATTTGAGAAATCCTTCTAAACATATAGAGAGAGTGTTTGACACATTGTCTTCACAAGAAATAGCAAATAATCGACTTCGTCTTATTCCTACTATAGAGGTTGTAAGATTGTTGGCACGACAAGGATGTTCTTTTAGAGGTCATAATGAATCCGTTGATTCTCTTAATGGTGGTAATTATGATGCAGTTTTGAATTCTTGTCAAAAGATTCAGAAGAAAATTGCAAATATACTTGCCAACAAAGTTCGAGCTATGATTCGTGATGAAATAGGAGATTCCAAATTTGCAATTCTTGTTGACGAAGCTCTTGACGTGTCAAATAAGGAACAAATGGCCATAATTCTTCGCTTTGTTGACGGTGGAGGATTAATTAGAGAACGATTCTTTAAGGTTATTAGTGTTGATGATACTTGTTCTCAAACTTTAAAGGATAAGATAGTAAAGACCCTTAGAGATAATAAACTTGAAGTGGAAAATATACGTGGTCAAGGGTATGATGGTGCAAGTAACATGCGAGGCCAATTCAATGGTTTGCAAGCTTTGTTTCAAAGAGATTGTCCATATGCATATTATGTGCATTGTTTTGCTCATCGGTTACAGTTGGCTTTAAATGCTGCAGTTAAAGGGGTGCATGATTTGTGGCAATTTTTTTCTACTCTGACTATGATTGTGAATTTTGTTGATTCCTCTGCTAAAAGACATTCTCTTTTAAAAGCTTACAAGGAAGGAGAACTCTCATATTTAGTGGCTGCTGGTACACTTGAGACAGGATCAGGGAAAAACCAAGCTACCACTTTGCAAAGAGCGGGGGCAACTCGTTGGGGTTCACATTTGCGATCAATTTCAAGTCTAATTAAGTTGTTTGGAGCTACTAGATCAACTATTGATGATTTATATGTGAATGGGGTAGATAAAGTGCGAGGAGAAGCTAAGGCAGTCGGTAAGGCTTTGAAAAAATTTGATTTTGTGTATTGTTTACACATGATGCATGCTATTATGAGGATCATAGATTTTTTATGCCAAGCATTGCAAAAAAAAGATATTGACATATTGAATGCTCTTCATTCTCTTTCAATTACGAAAGATAAACTTCAAGGCATGAGAGAAAGTGGTTGGGATGATTTGATTGAGAAGGTTAGAGATTTTTGTCATGAACATGATATTTCTATGCCAGATATGTCCGCTCCTTACAAGAAAGGGTTGAGAAATTGTGAAAAGAATATCACAAATGAACATTATTATCGTGTCAACATATTTTATTGTGTGATAGACTTTCAATTGGCAGAACTTGATAGCAGATTTACGGAGAGCTCTAGGGAGATTCTTATACTTGGTGCTTCATTTGATCCACGCCATAATTTTCGAGCATTTAAAAGTGAAGATATCTCCAAGCTTGCCCTAAAGTATTATCCTTTAGACTTCTCATCAAATGATAAATTTGCTCTTGATTTAGAGTGTGGGTTCTTTGTAGCAGATATTCAAAAAGATTCAAGATTTGAAAATCTAACTTCAGCATCAGATTTGTGTCGAAGGATGGTTGATTTTGATAAGATATGTCTTTATCCTATGATTTATCGATTACTTAGTCTTATCTTGACACTTCCAGTTTCCACGGCAACAACGGAGAGAGCATTTTCAAGTATGAGCATCATCAAAAACAAGTTGAGAAATAAGATGAGTGAAGAATGTTTTGATGATTTGATGGTCCTTTATATTGAAAGAACATTTCCTTGTAAAATTGACAATGATGCTGTAATTGCTGAATTCGAACTAGGTGGATCTCGTAGATTAAAATTTTGTTAGTTATGTAATTTACATGTTTTTGGTGTGTTTCGTCGAAAATTTTGATGCAAATAGTAAAGATTAGTTTTAATTTTTTATAGTCTTATTTTTTTTAGCCCCAGGTAATTTGGAATCCTGGGTCCGCCCCTGAATAGAGTACTAGTAAAATTTAGGGAAAGTTCTTAATAATCATCATTGTATATGCTCCCTTCATTTCACTTACTCCTTGTACTTCCTCCCATAGTCCCATCCATTCAATCTTTCACGGTTTCACTACTTATGGTAAAAGTAAGGATATTATTGGTAAATCAAATGATTTTATGGATCCACCAAACTTAGAGTAAGGAAAAAAGTAGTGGCATTTTGGGTAAATAGAGTAAGGATTGAATGAATGAGAGGGAGTAATTTTTACGTATGCTTCATATATAAAGATTATTAAGATAGAAAAAAAAAGGTTATTTAACATGAATAATCCCAACTTTGGGTGGTCTTCCATAAATAAGACCAACTTTAGTTAATCTGTGAATAAATTAAACCTGAGACACATCAGACACGAATGGATTCGGGTTACCTGCTACCTACTAAGTGAAGGAATATGTCCTAAGACATTTCCGGCAATTACTAAATATAATATAGAATATTATTATGGAGATAATCATTATAAATTATAGTAATTCATAATTGCTTGCTAGAGAATAATTATGATAATTAGTCCAATTCGATTGGGCTGATGACTATGGATATATAATCCTATAAGGTCACACAATCAGACTTAGTCAGGAAACTAAACAGGCCCAATGTGGACTTGTGAGATATTAGGCTGTGACTACTTATGAGGCCCAGTTAGTCTCTAGGTTTAACCTAAACTCTACTACTATATAAGGATATAGTATATGAGTTATAGGGAGATTGAAGAATCAACCAGAGAAAATCCTAATCTAAGCTAGTTCAGTTCATTGCCTCAAGCACCCTTAAAAGTAAGAGAGAGAATTGTTCTATCTCTTCCGTCCTAGCAGATGTGGGATTCCGACTGGGTTGGTGGACCGAGTAGAGGAGCAACACGTGGGGCTCTAGTATCTCTCTGTCTCATATATCGAGAAATTTACGCTACGAGGGTATGTATTTCTCGACCTACTTTTGTCCTGATTCATATCTATATTGTGCTTGTATTCTTGGATTGGTGTTAGGAAATTGTTTCCAGAAATTCCGCTTTCGCACCGGTAAAATCTTACAGTGGTATCAGAGCCTATAGCATAATATTTATATGATCAAATTCATATTTTTGTGCGTCTTTAATATGATTCAATTATAGTCTCGAGTTTATCATGGAAAAATTGCATAACTAATATGGTGATATTAATTGATTGAATTTTTTAAGGAAGACCGACAAAAATCGGATTTTTACGGTCAAAGATTTTTTTTCCAAGTTCGCCATGGTTATAGGATAATTCTTTGCAAATTACGATTTCACTAAACCAAATTATATGAAAAGGAGTTTTATGTGAATTTGGTTAACAAAGCAGAAAAACTGTTTTTCGATTTTGTTATGATTTTAAGTGAAGTCGTAACCCGATACTGAATTTTAATTTTGTAATTAATGTAAAGTTGTTACTTTTCTTATAAAATTAATAAATCAATCGGAAAATTGATAAATTAAGAAATCAATCGGTAAATTGATAAATTAATAAATCAATCGGAAAAGGGATTGAAGAGATGTGACCACTGGGGAGGCACGAAAGTCGTGTTCTGGTTACATGAACGTTTGTCTTCTTTCTATTAGCAATATATGTATTGCTTTGGCCCAATTTGATAATTAATACGATTAATCATCCATCTTGGTCTATTATGGATTGAACACATTTTAGAAAACATTTCATTAAATATTCAATAATGCTAATTTTTCCGTAATTTGATTACACCCATGATAAAATATTATAGATTGAATCATAATAAATTCGTTTGTTTAGTTTACGACTTAATCGTTAAGTCGTGTTACTAAAGTTGGTTCTGCGATTAGTTTACGACTTAAGAGTTAGGCCGTGTTACTAATTTCAAGTTTTTTTCTCTAATTAATCGTTAATTAGAATATGAATGAGATTCATTATTTATTTTTCCGTATTGTGAATGCGGCGCCTGAATGCCATTATAATTGTTATGAGATTGGCTTGTGACTAGTATGGCCCAAACTAAGATGGTTTACGATCTGCGTATCGTTTTTCGTTGTAATAGTTTTTTATTATTTGTTTGTCTTGTTACGCGTACAATGTATAATTAATTTAGTTCATACGATTGCGGGCGCATCGTGTTGCAATGTAATAATTTATTATTTTATTTTATTAGTTAATTTGTAATTAGTGAAAATAAATGTAATTCGAAGACGAAGTCCTGAGAAGATGAAGGATGGAGATCCAAAACGATTCGAGGGAGGTTCCATGAAGGATGGAGATCCCGATGAAGCTTTTGGACCTAGTTAGTTTATGGGCCATACTAGATCAGTTATTTTTTATGCTTGCATTTAAGTTCGTTTTATGCTTGCTTTATTTTGCGTATGTGGTTATCTTGCTATGAGTTCACCGTTAATAACCGTCATTTGATCCCCATATAAGTAATATTGAGTCATATGTTTTTCCAAACAACACCTAAGAAGCCCTAGAACACGATTGATAGGTTCTGCCAAAGCAGGGTGTTGATCGTATTTCCGGGGATAATAGAGTGAATTTATGAAATTCACACGTTAATGTTTGGTTTGACTCAACGGAACTATCAAAAGATAAAGTTTTGGGTTTCGAAACAAAGAGATGTGTTTGACAAGGAGTTGTTAAACACGTCGACCAAGAATTATAAGGCAGTTATAATTGGTAAGGTTGTTACTTACCTTAAACATTATTTAATCAAAGGCAGGGCCAAAGTCAGTTTGATGAATAGTGGGAGAGGGTCTTGGTTGAATGTCTTTTAGGGAATGATTTTTAAAGGGCATTTGATAGTTTAAAAGGATGTTTTAAACTACTTTGATGAATATTTCGCTTATACTCGCTTGTTCTTTTATTTATGTAAATATAATGACTAAAACAACAACTCGTTTTTTTTAATCTGTGCTCAGTTCTTGAGAAGGACAAATTGAATGCTAATCTTTCCTGAAATGGAAACGAAACTGAGAATGGTTCTCAGGTGTGAAGGAAAGGGTATGTTTTGAACAATTCTCTTTCTGCCGAACTCCCTAAAATAGTATCAGATGCTAAAACCCGGAGAACGTATCATAGTGATAGCTCGAATGACCATTGATAATGTATCAATTAATTTGTTGTATAACTGGTTTCAAAATTTGTTTGAACTATTGTATGCAATGAGGGAAAACAAAACTGGCAAGAGTTTGTGTTGATTCGGATTGAGAGTTACATCCCAAATGAGTTGGAAAAAGGAACATGGAGATGTTTTTATGGCTCGTAAGGGAAAATCGTTCAAACGGGTGGGGTAAGACCGATTTCTAAGAATGACTATGATAAACAAGTTGTCAAGTCGGGTTCTTTTGAAAAGGAAAGATCGGTTCAAAAGTAAATGTTGCGAATGAACTTCAAGTTTTCTCTCGTCTAAAAGTTAGACGTGGAAGAGGATTTCCCCAAATACCACGAGGACAAGGAACATGGTGTTTCTACGTTCGGTCTTTTTGTTATAGAAGTGAATTTAGCAAATTCTAATTCCCGGGTATACGATACCGCGAGTGGTAGTCACATTATTGGTAATGTGCAGAGACCAAAAGGAGTAGAAAGCTAAATTATCAAATAGTTTGTATGTTTCGAAAACACACATCTATAACATCGACGGCAAGATACATAAGGTTAATGAATCAAACACCCTGTGCAAAGCAAATGATGCTCTAGCCCTTATACATACGGATGTGTAGGGACCAATGAACACATTAGCAAGAGGTGGGTATGGTCACTTCACAAGTCGGAATTGTTTGAAAAGTTCGAACATTTCCAAAATGAAGTGCAAGACCAACTTGAGAAGAAAATAAAAACATTACGATCCGATCGTGGTTGGTGAATATTATTTTCAAGAGTTTGATGATCATTTACAAGGATTGTGGAATCGTTTCACATTTTGGACCACTAGGAAAACGAAGTTTTCCGAACGGAGGATTCGAACCTTATTAGATATGGTTTGATTCAGAATAAGTCTTGCTGACCTTCTAATTTTCATATCCGGATTTGCATTTAGAATGCAGAATTCGCACTTAACATGATTCTAACCAAAGCAGTAGATGCGACACCATATACGTCATATGGATGGAAACGTTCTTAAGTCTTCTTTTATGGTCTATTCCGAATAGACTATGAGATATTACTTCTACACCTAAAGCATAAACAAAGTAGTTGTTGCTTATGGTGGTGTCTTTTTGGAAAAAGGTGGTTGTTCCAAAAAGTCAAGTGGGAGTAGTATACATCTCGAAGGAGTTCGAGATGACGAGCAACAACTGAGTGAGATGGCACAACATAAGGATGTTGTAAAAGGTGGTGGTGTAGGTTCGACCCACGATCCATCCGCTAATCTAAAAGTTGTCATTCCACATTGTAGAACTAGTAGATCTTATATTCCAACAAAAAGGTTTGTAGAAACTAATTTGACGGAATGTTCCAAAATAAGGATTTTGGAAATTAAGAAACTTACTACCTACAGGCTAAGGATGCTTTGGTGAGTCAGGACTCCATAAGGTGACTAAGAGTAGTCGCGCTAAAATGGATGTCAAACAGCTTTCTTGAAAGAGTTCTTGAAAGAGGATGTGAAGTTAAGTGAGAGTATTATTACTTTCCTAGTATTTTATGTGAATGACATACTAATCATAGGAAACGATGTATCCATACTTGAGGCAGTTAAGGGATGGTCTTATTATTGTTTCGCTATGAAGAATCCAGGAGAGACAGATTAAATATTGGTCATCAAGATCTATGGAGATAGATCAAGGATGATGATTGAACTTAGTCAAGAAACTTATAATGATAAGATCTTGTTATGTTCATGATGACCAAAATACTGGACAAACTCGGGTGTTTGACACTGGGTTGTTGTGAGTTGGTATACGGTGGAGAATATGAGTTGGTTGTTACGAGTTACACTACTGCGAGTTTCTGTAGTGACTAAAGATGACTTCCGCGGTAGTTTGGTCTCATTCTTTGTCTCAATGGACTCTCGTAGCTAGATTTTACATAAGAAACCGAGTACATAGCAACGACAAATGCAGCAAAGGTAGTTTGCAAGGTTCGGAACAATGCAAATGTCGAAAATCTATTTGACTAAACCGTTCCCATCACGTAGGTATGAGAGTCATACTAGGTTTATGGGATTTAAGCTAATCAAGATCAGCGTTTAAATTGTATTTGGAGAAATATAGTTATTAAAACATGGTTGATGTTTGGAATGTTCATCTATATCATTGGTGCTTATTTAATCATTGGTTTAGTGTTAAATAAAATGTTCAGAAAGTGTGTGAGTTCTCTATAGGATTATCAAAAGTGTTTTGATAAGTGAAAAACTATCGGTGAACAGAGATCACAACTTATTTGTGTCCCTAGTCGGCATCACTAAATTGAACATAAGTGATGTATTGAATGACTAGCACGAGATTGTTGGATAGCGTAATTCCATGTGCTATGGGAACATGGAGATGTTCGTTCAATCGAGTGGATATATTGGATATATTGTGACTTGACCAAAGGGGATTCTAAAGTAGAATCAAATCTATGTTTAGTGGATTCCTTTGACATGAGTATATCATTGCAACCATGATACGCTTAGTTGTGCATTGACACTGTCAAACGCCCCACCGTAAAAGGAGGTTATAAAGACATTCGTTATGCATACTAAGAATTGAGTGGGAGTTTTGGATGATACAAGACTGGATAAGTCCTCCTATGTGATAGGATTGGTGTCAGGGGCCCTTGATGAGGAAGAACTGAAAAATGCATGGCCATGCGAGGAGTTGATTAAGGAGTTAATTCATTCAAGGACAGTTCGAATTCGGAGATCGAGGAAATGAATTTGAGATGTTTAAATGTGATAAGTGACAAGTGGCCCTTGATAAGTGACACATTAATCATGAGATGTTTAAATGTGATCGAATTCGACATTAAGCGACTTAAGGAATTTGAAGATTGCCTTATTGTCTTCGGACAAGTGGGAGATTGAAGGAATATGTCCTAAGACATTTCCGGCAATTACTAAATATAATATAGGATTTATTACGGAGATAATCATTATATATTATAGTAATTCATAATTGCTTGCTAGAGAATAATTATGATAATTAGTCCAATTCGATTGGGCTGATGACTATGGATATATACTCCTATAAGGTCACACAATCAGACTTAGTCAGGAAACTAAACAGGCCCAATGTGGACTTGTGAGGTATTAGGTTGTGACTACTTATGAGGCCCGGTTAGTCTCTAGGTTTAACCTAAACTTTACTACTATATAAGGATATAGTATATGAGTTATAGGGAGATTGAAGAATCAACCAGAGAAAACCCTAATCTAAGCTAGTTCAGTTCATTGCCTCAAGCACCCTTAAAAGTTAGAGAGAGAATTGTTCTATCTCTTCCGTCCTAGCAGACGTGGGATTCCGACTGGGTTGGTGGACCGAGTAGAGGAGCAACACGTGGGGCTCTAGTATCTTCCGTCTCATATATCGAGAAATTTACGCTACGAGGGTATGTATTTCTCGACCTACTTTTGTCCTGATTCATATCTATATTGTGCTTGTATTCTTGGATTGGTGTTAGGAAATTGTTTCTTGAAATTCCGCTTTCGCACCGGTAAAATCCTACACTAAGCCGGTAAACTATTCTACTGACTACACATTAAATTCCATCTTCTTCAACTTTTAACTTCAATAATTTCGAATTCTAATTTACTCTACTTCATCTTCTTCACTTCTTCCTCTATTGGTCTTCCTCGAAGGTAATCTTTTGTCGAGGATTTTGTTTGTGTATAAGTAGTATACACTTTCGTTCATCTTTATAATTAACATTAATATTGACAAAAATCCATTTTTAGGGGCTAAAATTAGGGTTTAGGGGAGAGAGTTTGGGTTTAGTGAAAGAATCGACATTGATGTGAAATGAAGAAGATGAAGATGTGTTAATTAATGACTATGAAACCCAAATAAACCTACTGAAACCGGTCATTAATGAGACAATTTAATTCCTGTTTGACGTGTCTCCTACATTGGTTTATTCACAGATTAATTAAAGTTTATTTTATTTATGGAATACCACCCAAAGTTCGGATTATTCCTATTAAATAAGGCAAATAATGGATTTTATCATCTCTTTAGGAGAGATGCAAGATCTATCATAGTAGAGAAGACGCGAAAGATCAGTACCACAACGGTTCGTTATATGTTACTCCGTATTTCAATTTACGTCAGACTGTCGGCTACAATCTATCAGGTTAGATGAGATAGATTCTCCTCAAAACTTTGAAATATCCGAAGACACTCTTGTGAAAAGTTATATCATCAAACAACGATATGTTGAAAGAGAAGTGAAGAAGCAAAGTGGATCATAATGACTTAGTAAGAGATCTTTTTTTTAATGAGAATTTTGATAAGGCTAAAGTCGAATCACCTATATCAAAATAAACCTAACAAACAACTAACAAATAGCTAGTAACAAGTAAGGGTCGAACCACAGAGAGATGGATGAATATTGCGAATTATCTATAATCGATTCTAAACTATTCTAGTTCCGGTTTGTTTAATTTTGATCTAAACTAATATGATTAAGTAAAATAACGAGGTTCTAACAATATTAAAAGGATCTAGGGTCTTACGGTTCACTATGTAATTAAATTGGGTAAAGTTAATTAATCATTCAATCAATCAATCATAGTTATTTAGCGCAAAGACAGGGCCATTCGGATCTTATGTCAACCTTAAGATAGATTCTGACGGGCTCTCACAACTTACCAGATTATCCTACCCACTTACTTGTAAGTCTACCCTTACCAGGCTTTCGATCTTAGGTTCGGGTTCCTAAACATTCAACTAGTTCAACGTCTCTAACTAATCAAACATCGATACACGACAAGTAGTAATACAATAACATATGAATGATCAATCAAATAAGTAATTAAACTAACATCCCTAATTCAATTAGCATAGATCCCCTTCAACCCTAGAAGAATAAATTAGCTACTCATAATGAAAGATGAAACAACAAAAGAATTAAGCATAACAGAAATCAATTTGAAAATAAAGGAAAAGGGAAAAATATCGATTAAAAGCTAAAAAGCTAAAAAGTACCGCTACAAGCTTGCAGAATTCCGATGCTAATAATCAAACTAAACTAAAGTTCTGAATGTGTAAAAGTAAAAAGTGCCCCTAAACCTAACCCTAAGAGGGGTATTTATACTTATTACAAGAGTGCAGATAGGAAATAAGATATAATTTACTAAATTAATCCTGTAGGATTTTAATTTAGGCTGAATACGGACTCTTCAGCAGAATAGGAAAGTCCACTTAAAAGCACAACGAACCGCTCGGTACAATATCAACCCGCTCGGTTCACAAACGAACCGATCGGTTCAACTTCAAACCGACCGGTTCGGTATCAAACCGACCGGTTCGGCCTTCGTTACCCATCAGAATGCCTTTTTTCTCTTGTTTTCTTCACTGTAGCTCTTAATTCCGTCTTTTGCTATGTTACCTGTCAAAACATAAACGAGATACCCGGCATAACAAACTACGGATAAAAGCTACTAAAACTATTCCTAAGGCATGTGAAATCGGTAAAAACGGAGGATAAAATGAGACTCATTATGTATATGAACTGCGTTCATCAAATCCCCCCAAACCGAACCTTTGATTGTCCTCAAGCAAACTTATAACAGACACATAGAAAAATGGCTCAGAGCAAACTTCGTCAATACGCACCATCCCAAATCTAATATTCCAACAAGCAAATGACACCAAGGCTAAAGAAACAAATTCTATAGCTGAAGAAGAGGAGTAAAAGAATTCCAACAACCACGTCCCAATCAATATTCAAATGTCAAACTTTTAATCTTGCACAACCATCTATGTCGAGATTTCTTACGGTTTACGCTCAGCACTCAATAAGGGCAATATTGTGAGTTCAAGTAATATCGGAAAGACAAAACCCTCACTTAACTGCGACTTATAAGAACATGCATGCAATCTAACATGAAACCAATCTCTACCAACCGTACATACACATTCAATCGGACCAAGACACATGTCGAGGACTTACGTATGGTAAAAAGTGAGGCTAACCGGGTAAGAAGGGGCAAAACGATTTGGATATGTGGAGGTAAAAGCCAAGCTAGTACGACTATAATCAAACATGAAAATCATTCCTTCCTTACCAAACTTCAATCAAAGGAATAAGACATGGTACTAAGCATCTTATTTTTAACTTTTCATAACCGACTTCGCACCAACAACTACGAAAACAGAGCGATCAATTCTTTTCTCATAGCAAAAACACATTCCTTTTCTTGTTTCACTTTTTTTTTTCTTTTTTTTCAACTACCTCATTTCCTTTTCTTTTCTTTCATTGATTTTTTTTCAATCATTCATCATTTTTTTTTTCAATTTCCTTCCTCAATCCACATGGTACCAACTTTCACCCGCAAAAATAATTCCGTCTAATTAACCAAACTAGCTTGACTAGGGTAGACAAATATGGCATGTAGCTAATAAACGGGTCAAACCATGTCAAATTATGGCTATGTGGAGTTCATGGGAATTAGATAAAAGAAAGGGGATTGCCTCTTTTACATATGTCACAATCACAAACCGAATGCATACATGTATTTAAGAGACGAATGTCATGCTTATGCAATTTGATGTTACATGTCTTGTAAGGAGTACTACTCTCAACCTATATGATAATGAGTCAACAGGTCAATTGACTCATTTGGCATTCAAAACATAATCGGTGACAAGATTCAAGAAATACTAAACTCAAATAACGAGAAATAAGTGTCATTCACAAGAAAGAGCAAAAGAACTAGGGAAAAGCATGCGACAAACGCAATATCATCATCGCCGACACGACTCTTTACAAAAAACACACAAAACACACGAAAAACGAAAAAAATTAAGTAAAAAATGTTTTTTTCTTACGAAGAACTGAAATAAACACATAAAACATCCCCCCAAACCAAATCACACAATGTCCCCATTGTGAACAAATATGTAAAAATTAGGACAAAAAGTATAACAAAGAATGGAGGAGGACAAAAAGAGTAAGAGAAGGTACCGACAAAATATGTACTGCAGATAAGTCCCCCCAAACCAGCAACCAACCGGGACTAAGAATCGGACTCATACCCATCAATGTCATAATCATCATTAGCCGCTCAGGACTCGACACAAGATCCACGTACTCACGACCACCATGTTGGATCTCATCAGCGAAAGTAGTACCTCCATGTAGAGAAGCATCATGGCAGGCGTAAGCATCATCGTGTCCATAGTAGCTGACACTGTGATCAAAGTCATACTACACTCCAAAGTTGGACTGACCAAGAGGAGGTGGACCGGTAGATCCTCGAAACGAACCGTCAGGACTGAACCAGGAGGGTGAGTGATCGGTTCAAAATCGAACCGCTCGGTTTGCTTGCGTACCAACCGGTTCAATTTCGAACCGACTGGTTCATCGCCGTACCGCTCGGTTTTCTTGCGTACCGAGCGGTTCACCTGTCGTACCTGCATATTCTTCTTATAACGAATATTAGTACCCTCCCTTGCTTTCACTCCAATAATAAAAATAAAAATAAAAATCCTAACACACGACAGAAAAGAGAAATTACAGAAGTTATACACACGGGTTGCCTCCCGAGAAGCGCTGGTTTTTACGGTTCCGCTCGACCAAAATTACCTCAAGAGGAGGAAGGAGATTGTAGGTAAATCACATCGATATTACCTACGACTGCATCTTCATGATATAGCTTTAATCGGTGTCCATTGGCCATAAATACCTCTCCCGATTCACTCTGCACTTCAATTGCTCCAGATTTTCTGACATTGGTGACGGTGTAGGGACCGGGCCATTTAGACCTTAACCTACCCGGGAATATGCGAAGACGAGAATTGTGTAGCAAAACTTTATCACCCTCCTTAAATTGCTTTGGGAGAATACGTTTATCATGCCATTTCTTCGTGCGCTCCTTATAGACTCAGGAACTTTCATAAGCACTTAGACGGAATTCGTCCAATTCATTTAACTGGAGTAACCGCTTCTCCCCACTCAGAGTCGGGTCAAAATTAAGCTCTTTTACTGCCCAAAAAGCTTTATATTCTAACTCGACGGGAATATGACATGCCATACCATAGACTAATCGATAGGGAGATGTACCGACGGGTGTCTTGTATGCGGTGCGATAGGCCCATAATGCATCGTCAAGCTTGGCACTCCAATCCTTTCTAGATTTAGAAACTACTTTTTCGAGAATTGATTTAATTTCTTGATTAGATACTTCCACTTGTCCGTTAGTTTGAGGATGATAAGCCAATCCGGTACGTTGCATAACACCATATTTGCGTAGCAAAGTTTCCAATCTCTTTTCGTGGAAGTGTGAACCTCCATCACTAATAATGGCTCGAGGAACTCCGAACCTAAGAAAAATTATTTTCTTAAAGAGATTTATAACCACCTTAGCATCGTTTGTAGGACAGGCTACCGCTTCGACCCATTTGGATACATAATCCACTCCAACTAGAATATACCGGTTACCAAAAGAAGAAGGAAACAGACCTTGATAATCGATTCTCCATACGTCGAAAATCTCGACCTCTAGTATACCAGTTTGTGGCATCTCATGTCATCTAGAAATATTACCGGATCGTTGGCAAGTATCACAAGCAAGGATAAATTCTTGAGCATCTTTAAATAAAGTTGGCCAATAGAATCCGGATTGTAATACCTTAGCAACGGTGCAAGACGGACCATGATGACCACCATAGGGAGAAGAATGACAACCTTTCAAGACACCTCTAACTTCCCAATCGGGTACGCACTTCCAAAAAATTCCATCCGCGCATTCTCGAAATAGGTAAGGATCATCCCAATAATACCTCCTCACATCAGATAAGAATTTCTTTTTTTGTTGATAAGTACAGTTAGGAAGAAAATAACCACCAACCAAAAAGTTAGCAAAATCGGCATACCATGGCTCGTTGGTAGTTAACTCGGCAAAGGTGATCGCAAGTAAGGAATCGTCGGGAAAAGAATCATCAATCGGTAGGATTAATCCTTCTTCATTGAATCTAAGTCGTGACAGATGATCAACTACAACGTTCTCGGCTCCCTTCTTATCCCGAATTTCTAGATCAAATTCTTGGAGTAGTAAGATCCAACGAATTAATCTAGGTTTGGTTTCCTTCTTTGCTAAGAGGTACTTTAATGCAGCATGATCAGTATAAACAATCACCTTAGAACCTATGAGATAAGTTCGGAATTTATCGAGGGCATATATGATGGCTAATAACTCCTTTTCCGTCGTCGCGTAATTGATCTGAGCTTCGTCTAGAGTCTTACTAGCATAGTAAATAACATGTAAAACTTTAACTTTTCTCTGACCCAAAACTGCTCCTACGGCATAGTCGCTTGCATCACACATAATCTCGAAAGGTAGATTCCAATCTGGCGATCGAATGATAGGTGCTGATATTAATGTCTCCTTAATCCTGTCAAAAGATTCACGACATGCATCAGTAAAGCAAAAAGGAGCATCCTTAAGGAGGAGCTAGATAAGTGGTTTAGCAACTTTAGAGAAGTCCTTAATAAAGCGGCGATAAAATCCTGCATGACCAAGGAAACTTCTAACCCCCATTAACATTAGTGGGAGGAGGCAATTGCTCTATCACTTGAATTTTCGCTCGATCCACTTGGATGCCCTTATCAGAAACTAAATGACCAAGTACTACTCCCTCGTTGACCATAAAGTGACACTTTTCCCAGTTAAGCACCAAGTCAACTTCCTCACAACGACCTAAAACCTTAGACAAATTCAGCAAACAAGAATCAAAGTCAGAACCATATACACTGAAATCGTCCATAAATACTTCCATAATTGATTCAATGAAATTAGAAAAGATACTAATCATGCATCTCTGAATAGTGGCTGGGGCGTTACATAATCCAAAAGGCATCCTACAATAAGCGAAGGTACCATAAGGACACGTAAAGGTGGTTTATTCTTGGTCCTCGGGATGAATGGGGATCTGCAAAAAACTGGAATAACCATCTAGATAACAAAAATATTTATGACGAGCTAATCTTTCCAACATCTGATCAATAAATGGAAGCGGGTAATGGTCTTTTTTAGTGGTGACATTCAATTTCCTATAATCAATGCAAATGCGCCATCCTGTAACAATTCTAGTAGGAATTAGTTCATTCCTATCATTCTCTACTACCGTGGTGCCTCCTTTCTTAGGCACCACTTGAACCGGACTGACCCATTTAGAGTCGGATATAGCATATATAATACCGTTAGTAAGAGAACGTGCAGAAGCAAAGTGGATCATAGTGACTTAGTAAGAGATCTTTTTTTTAATGGAGAGTTTATTTTACTCAAATTTTATAGTGTTATATCCGTTCAATTGCGATATAGGTTGTAGATGTCGTATGAGTTTTTATTAATGAAATGATATATTCACTCAAAAAAATATTAAGGTAGGGTGAGAGGGAGATTGTTTTTGATATCACTAAAGGATAAATAAAGAGTATAAACATAGCAAAAAAGGAAACATAAACTATTGATTGATATACCCATAAAAAGAAAGCGTAAACTATTGACCAGGGCGACGGAAATATTAAACAAGAAAGTAGTCCTATTGATAAGATTGTAGTGAATGTGCACAACTTAACTAATATTTGTAAGGATCTCTTTGAAGACAACATTCGTCGTCGAGTCAGTGTCAAATGAATCTTCGTCTAGGATAAGAACTTTGAGCCTCTTCTTGCTAGTAACCCTAAAAATAGCAACATATAATTTTCCGTGCGTGAACACTGGTTTCGGTAGAAATAAACCCACATTTGAAAGAGACTGGCCCTGACTTTTGTTTATCGTCATTGCAAAACAGACTACAAGGGGATACTGTCTCCTTTCAAAGCGCAGGGGGAACTTTGTCTTGTCAGAAGGTGATACTTTTATTCTCGGTATATACACCTGCACCCTTTTCTTGCTACCGATTATCACCTTGGCTTCGATAATACGGTCTCCAAGTTTTGAAGCAACTAATTTTGTACCATTATAGAGCCCATTCGCTTGGTCAATATTTCTTAATAGCATGATGATGGCACCGACTTTGAGGAATAGTCTGTGGCTTGGAAGTCCTGAACACCGAATTGTGTTTAGAAATTCTGTAGAGTACAACTCACGTATGGCAGGGCTTGTCTCCTCATTGCTAATTTCATCTGAACTCAAGTACTCCACTTCGGTCTTCGGCACCTGGCTTTATCGACAAAATGTACTCATTAGCCTTTTTAACTACATCATGAGTTGGTGCTAGAACAACTCTTTGCTGCAGGTATTCTGTATCTTCAAGGTGTTCTAATATGCCCGGGTATGTGCTATGTACAATTGAAGCAATAGGATCTGGGCCTGCGTCTATGAGGACTTCGTCGGGCAATTTAATGGTTGAGATTCCGTCATTTATACCCCCTGCGACCCCATCACAACACTCAAGATCCATTCCGAAAATTCCCTGATTTTATCAAGATTACAATCAGATCGGCCTACTTGCAGCCTTATATTCTTAGTCAGTTGCAGAACCTGCATATTTTGATTCAGGTGTTGGACAAATTAAATTCCATGTTACGGATAAACTTATCTATTTCACATAATAGTTGTATAACCAAATTTGTAAGCTCAATCGGCTACCTTTATTTCTCTCCAAATCGGGGATGAACAAATTGAGGCGTATACGATATCCTGCCGACTCCTCTTGGGAACCACAGGTAGAATCTACCTAAAATCTCCACCCAAAACAATGGCCTTCCCTCCGAATGGTCTTTCGACAAACGTCGGGTTCACACATCTCATAATATCTCTGAGACTCTTGTCAAGTGCCTCAAAATAGTAGCGACTAACCATCGGAGCTTCGTCCCAAATGATGAGCTTGGTTTTTATGAGCATTTAAGCAAGATCGGACCCTGGCTTAATTCCTGGACACATGAAATTCTCGTCAACGTTACTAGGTATGTTGAATCTTGAATGAGCCGTACGACCTCTCGGTAGAAGAATAACAGCTATACCGCTAGAAGCTACATGTAAAACTATCTGACCCTTACTTCTCAATGCGGCACATAGTGTCTTCCAAATGAATGTCTTCCCAATACCACCGTAACCGTAAAGGAAGAAAAAAAACTCCAGACCCAGCCTCAACAATAACTCTCATAATTTATTGTACACCAATTTTTCTTCCCCCGTGATGGACGACATGTAGCCCTCATGCTCCACTCGCAAATTGTCCCGATTATAAACTAATTCATCCAAAATTAATCTATTTGAATCTACCGAGTGCAAATCATAATCTGGTTGTGGCATATCAGGAAATTTTGAAAGGGAACTTCCATTAGCCTGCAACATTGACTCAATTTCCGGTAAGGCATAATTCTTTAGCTGCTCGTCCGTCACCTGCAAGTCTGCTTTTAAAAAGAAATGAATGTAATGGTATTTAAGTGGTAACAAATAATATACTTCATACTAATTCAAAAGTCGCTAAGTGGACGAATAAAATCAATAATAATTCAGAAGGACTAATATGTATCACCCAAATTTAGCAATTCTCTTCTGCGCCGCATTAGAATGTCGTCGCAAAGATGGTGCCACGTCCTCTCCCACACTTCCTCTGGTTTAATCAAGCTGCAAGAAAATAGCAAAGTAGCAAACAAATTTGTTGGACCAAGTCTATTATTGTTTTGATGATGTCAATTAATTTATATTAGTCATATACATGTAATCGTGTGCTAAGTGTGTAGCTCTAACAATGAAGTTGAGACCGACAAAGTGCGACAAGACAATGCGACCACAATTAATAAGGACAAGAAAAACGAAGATCGAAGTGAAGATTAGTTATTTTATCGTGTCATTTTAATGATCTTAACATAGCTTGCACGACAAATCCTTTTCACTCGCTTTAAGCAAACCGTTTCTCTAGCCAATGCTCTTTGTCGTAAAATTAGAGATTATATATATATGTATGTGTATATATATATATGTATGTATATATATATATGTATATATATATATATGTATATAGAGGTAGGATCTAGTACATTTAAGCATTTTGGTACATTTTACCTACTAATATAAGCCAACAAATTTCATGGAATCAAGGGCTAAGATATCCTAAAAAAAATCCCCTCATATTGTGTAACAGTTACACATCTGGGTAACTACAGTCAAAACTGACGTCAACTTATTGGTTATTTATACGAAGATCTCGAAAAATATACAATTAAATTTCTTCGTTATAATATCTTGAAAATTAATGATAATATCTCAAAAATTAATTGATCTTTATTATAATATCTCAGCATAACATATATTTTACACATCAATTACATGCAAACAAGTGACAATTACACCCATTTTTTCCCCTCAGGTTTTTATAATTATTTCAATATATTAACATGATTATTTTAATGAATAAACGTAGTTATTTTATAATTAAGTGAATTGTTTACTGAGAATAATGTTATACGTAGTTATTCCAATGTAGATACATGGTTATTCTAATGTAGTAACTCGGTTATTGTAATGAACAACTTATGTTATTATATTGAGGTGAAACTCAAATATATCAATTTTATAATAACGTCATCTGCTTTTACGTAGTTATTCCAATGTAGAAACTCACTTATTGTAATGAATAAGTCGTATTATTGTATTGGGATGAAAGTCAAATATAATCAATTTTAGAATAATGTTATCAATTTTATCTGATTTTACGTAGTTATTCCAATGTGAAAACTCGATTATTGTGATGAATGACTCATTTTATTGTATTGAGATAAAACATATTGCATAACATTGAAGGCGCACCCAGTAAAAACCAAAACCTAACTGGAAGACAGAAAAAACAAAAAAGATGAGGTTAGTTGAAATTTAAAAAAATCAAATTGAAATACAATAATTGTATATATCTGATAGAATAACGGTAAAAACACTATAGAATAACCACAACGATAGTATACAATAACTGGAATATAACTATGTTGATTGGGGTCGGCCGCCTGTCGAGTAGCCGCCTGCTAGGCAAGCCCTGAGACGGTCCCTGTCAAAGAGTTGAAAGATCAGCCCCTAGCCAGAAATTAAAACGAGAAGCATAAAACGCTAAGGGTGGCCGTCAGCTGTTGGGAGCATAGGCCAACCCAGCCTGTCGGGACTTGGCAGCCCCCTGCCAGAAGACTGTCTGCCCTGGGAAAATCCCTGGCCAACAGGGCCAGAACCCCCAGGGGCCCTCTCGTCATTTTGCCTAAGGTAATTAGGAATGGATGGATGAGAAGCCGCCACTTGTCACTTCTCTATCCAACCATTCCTCTCTCACTTCTCTCTCTTGTGGGAAGGTATAAATACCTCCCCATTTCCCACATGAGAGGGGTTGGATTTTCTCTCTCTAGACTCTTACTTCTAAAAACGCCGCCTAGTTCCTCACGAGCTAGGTTCGTAAAGGCATTTCACGGACTGACTTAGGCATCGGAGAGGGTTTCCTCGGACAACCTCCGAGGCCCTGTGCGTTCATTGTGCAGGGAGCAGGCCATTTCCGTCGGGAAGGTCCGATCCAGGGAGTGAGAGAAAAGGGAGACCAAGGGAAATCAAACGATCAATTGTTCACCATTAACCCGATTGTACAACCCGGATCCTAGACCGGGTGAATTGTTTCCGTGACCGGAACAATTTGGCGCCGTCTGTGGGGAACTTACGGTTGTGCTCACGAGTTACCCACTAAAATCAACCACTCATAATCACAAAACTAAAACAATCATGCCAGAAATCGTTGATGCCAGTGCAGGAGCGGGTCCGACGGTCCCACCGGTGACCCCCCTGTATGGTATGCCGCAGTCGGAGAAGGTTCTTCCTGCCACGATCCTAGGGGCGGGGGAAACCAATCCCCTCGGTGGATCTAACACTGCTGTGACACCTGAGTTGGGGACACACCCAGGACGTGCTCTCAATCTGACCCCAGCTCAGATGGCACAGGCGGCCGCGTTCTTTTCTACGATGCTGAATCAGGAATTCACACCTGAGGACTTGGTAGGCAGGGTCGCATCGGCTCCCAGGCAACCGTCCCCAGTCAGCAGGGACGAGGCCGGGGGCACGAGGCGGACCACCACCAGAAATGCTCAGAGAAAAGCGAGAAGAACAGCTCAAGTGTATACGCATGTGCAGAGGCGCATTACTACTGGCAATCCAGAGCCACCTGTCCAGCAGGCGTTCTCCATTCACACAACATAATCGGCGTCTGGAGGACAGGGAGGCTTATCTCGAGGATTACAGGAGCGCATGAGTCCCAGGGAGCCTGTGTCAAAACGCTTGGGAGAGAAGCCAGGCGGAGTTTTCTCCAGGCTAACACCTGCAGCCAAGGAGCAGTCGGCCCCCGGCTTATCCCAAAGCCTGCAATCCAGACTCAACCGGGGACAACCGCTCGAGTCCAGGTACCATCAGGGTGAGAACCTCTGCCACTCTCAGAGGAAGAGGCCCAGGCAGGCCTCCTCGGAAGCAGAAGATGAGGCAGGTAGCAGACCGCCACCAAGGCACCGCTCCCCCAGTGCGAGGAAACCGACCCATAAACAATGGGAATCTCACGGTAACCAGTCTGGGGAAAGCAGGTCACGACTGGTGGGCAGGCCCACGAAAACCCCGTTGCACCCTGAGGTACAAGAGTACCCCATTCCAAAAATCAAAATGCCCACCATCAAATTTGATGGGACGACAGACCCTGAAGACCACCTGGCAGCCTTTGAGAGCCACATGGGCATGTATGACGTAGATGATGCCATCTGGTGCAAAGTTTTCCCTACCACCCTGGTGGGGCTCGCGCAGGGATGGTTCAGAGACCTCCGCCATGGGTCAGTCAGGTTCTTCATAGAGTTGGCTGAAATTTTCCTCGAACAGTATGCCGGAAATAAGAGAAGACGCCTTACCCGTTTCGATCTCATGACCCTGAAACAGAAAAAGGGTGAGAGTGTGAGAGAATACATGAGAAGGTTTGATCTATCCTACCAGCAGGTCAGGGAGATCGATGATTCCACTGCCGCCTACGCCCTGACGATCTCCCTACTTCCAGGGAAAATGAAAAACCAGATGATCAGGGCCCAGCCAGAAACCTTGGCCATGGCCAGGAAGATTGCGGAAGGGTTCATTCTGCAAGAGAAGTTCCACGGCCTGACGGATACCCCTGCAGGACAAACAAAGCCTCAAGGGGGACCGCAGGGTGGAAGGGGCAGAAGTGAGCCAGGCAAGCAAAGGGAAGAGGGAGACACTCCCAAGAAGGAGCGCACAGTCTACCAGCCCAGATTCGACAGTTACACTGCTCTGAACAAATCCAGGGCAGAGATCTTCGAACTGGAAAAAGAAACTGCTAAATGGAACCGCCCGAACAAACCTCGCAGCCCAAAAGGAGACCCCAAGAAATTCTGCACCTTCCACGACTGTATAGGCCATACCACCGAGGAATGCCGTCACCTGAAGGACGAAATAGAGAAGTTAATCAGGAACGGATGGTTAGCCAACTACATGGCTAAAAATAAGTCTCAGAAGGAAGTGTCTGAAAAACCCGAAGGGTCGGTGCAGAACCGCATGGTGATCCATGTAATTTCAGGGGGCACTGAAGGCCAGCCCAGTCGAAGAGGCCAAAAAAGACAAATGCGCGAGCTAAGGAACCAGATCTGCTATGCTGAGAAAGCAGGGAGTCCAAGGGGGGTGACATTAAGCATCACCCCTAATGATGCAGGGTGCGTAATATACCCGCACAGTGACCCTTTGGTGTTGTCTCTAGAGATCAGCAACCACATTGTGCGGAGGTGTATGGTAGACACAGGAGCATACACAAATCTATTGTACAAGGACGCCTTCGAAAAAATGGGCCTGGAAAAAAGGCACCTGCGACCTGCTCCCGGATCGCTGTATGGATTCAGTGGGGCAGGCGTGCTGCCCATGGGAGTCATCGACTTGCCTGTAACCTTCGGGGAAGGCTCTACAGCCAGGAATGTCAGGGCAACCTTTGTTGTTGTGGACGCGAGATCTGCCTACAACGCCCTGATTGGCAGGGCCACTCTGGACGAAATCGAAGCGGCCATCTCCATCAGGGCTCTCACCATCGCGTATGTCACTGACTTCGGGCTGGAAGGAAAGGTACGTGGGGACCAAGAGTCAGCCAGACAATGCTACTCCGTGGCCCTGCAAGAGCACGAGAGAGACAGAAAAGGAAAAAGAAAAGCTGACAGTTCCCCCTGCAGAGAAGGCGAAGTCCCAG
Source organism: Agrostemma githago (assembly GCA_958450325.1). Classification (NCBI taxonomy): domain Eukaryota; kingdom Viridiplantae; phylum Streptophyta; class Magnoliopsida; order Caryophyllales; family Caryophyllaceae; genus Agrostemma; species Agrostemma githago. The sequence continues at coordinate 11,810,409 of OY288242.1, forward strand.
TCGAGCACCCGGCGCCCGACCGCCTGGAACCAGGGGGCGAAAGTATGCTGGTGGACTTGGAGCCAGGAAGACAGGTCCTGGTAGGAGCAGGCCTAGAGGAATCCTACCAGGCCGAACTAGTCAAACTACTGAAGGAGAACAAAGACGTATTTGCCTATTCTGCAGACGAGATGCCCGGCGTTGATCCATCATGCATCGTTCACAAGCTGAATGTAAGCATGGATGCTCGCCTTGTAAAACAGAAGAAGCGAAACATGTCTGCAGAAAAAGACGCAGCAATCAAAGAAGAAATTGACAAACTCTTGAAAGCAGATTTTATTGAAGTTTGCGACTACCCGGAATGGCTGGCAAATGTTGTCATGGTCAAGAAATCGTCGGGCGCATGGAGAATCTGCGTTGACTTTACAAACCTGAACAAGGCCTGCCCGAAAGACTGCTATCCACTCCCCAGAATTGATCAACTAGTGGACGCCACCAGTGGCTATACCATGCTGAGCTTCCTAGACGCCTTTTCAGGGTATCATCAAGTATACTTGTGGCAGTCGGACAGGGTGAAGTGTGCGTTCATCACCAGTTCAGGCACCTACATGTACAAGATGATGCCATTCGGGCTCAAAAATACAGGGGCTACATACCAGCGGTTGGTTGATAAAGTGTTTGAAAAACAAAAAGGCAGAAACATCGAGGCTTACGTTGATGACGCCATTGTAAAAAGCAGAGAAGACAGAGAGCACCTGATAGACTTGCAGGAGACCTTCTGTTCCCTGCGCGCTTACAAAATGAAACTTAATCCGAAAAAGTGTACATTTGGAGTCCGCTCCGGAAAATTCATGGGGTTCTTGGTCAGTTCTCGGGGTATAGATGCCAACCCTGAAAAAATTCAGGCAGTTCTAGACCTCCCTGAGCCCAAGACCATTAGAGACATCCAGCGCCTGACGGGCCGCATGGCCGCCTTAGCACGGTTCGTCGCCCGATCAGCGGACAAGGCCACTCCTTTCTTCAAAATACTGAAAGGAAACAAACAGTTCAAGTGGGAAAACGAGCAGAAAGAGGCCTTTGAGCAACTAAAGGACCATCTTAAGAAGCTCCCCACCCTAACTAGGCCAGTAGCAGGAGAAAAGCTTTTCCTCTACATTGCAGTAACCAATATAACTGTCAGCGCAGTCATCCTACGAGAAGAGGCAGGCGCCCAGCAGCCTATATACTTTGTAAGTCATGCACTGGGGGCAGCCGAGAAGAATTACCCGATGGTCGAAAAAGCCGCCTACGCGGTCATAGTTGCTGCCAGGAAACTCAGACCTTACTTTGACGCACATCCAGTCGTAGTTCTCACCGACCAACCCCTGGAAAAGGTGTTGGAAAAATCAGGGAGATTGTTGAAGTGGGCAATTGAGCTGAGTGGGCTAGGTATATCTTACCAGCCGAGAACGGCCATCAAGGCCCAAGCCTTGGCAGATAATAGTAAGGCGTTAGGGAGAAACAATAATACTAAAGCGAGAAACAATAATAGGAAAGGCGTTAGGGAGAGTCGGGGAATCGGAAAACAAGATAAAAGTATAACGTTGCAAGAATTATCACAAGGTGTATAAGGGAGGTTCCACCTTTCGGTTTCCCTACCGGCCAAGTCTATGCCCGCTTTCGCGATGAATAAACTAAGGTCTCAAGACGGAATTACCCAAACCCCGAGTTTCCCCATAATGGTCCGAGTGAGTCAAGTCAACCTAGGTGATCAAGCTAAGTCAAACAAAACACAACAATACCATCAAGACAATATCACCCTCAAATGCAATAATTTCACAAGATAAAACTTTTTTCTATAATTCCTCCTCCCCTAGCCCCCTAACTAAAATCTACTCACTACATAATTAAACTAACACTAAGGAGACTAGGAGAAAGACTAAACATGATTAAACTAGAGGAGAAATAACTAATCCAACACAATAAAAGAAACTACACTAACAAAACAACACTAACTATGGAAAAACAATCTAAGTAGAGAGATAAACAAACAAACAAACAAAGGAAAACTACACTAACATGAAGATTAACAAGAAACTAAAGATTAAACTAATTAATGAAGAAAAGGAGAAGAAAGAAACTACCAATAATGGAGGAGACTAAGGAGGAAGATGAAGATTAACATAAATGATGAAGCTTCAAGAAATAATACAAAGATCTTGTCACTAAACCCTTGCAAAACCCTTGAATCTTCAATATAAACACAATCTTCAACTAAAGATGGAAACTTGATTACAAATTAATAATAGATCTAAACTAAACTAAGAGAGTGTTACTAAATTAATGGAGTTTTACTATGTGAACTACTACTACTACTATGGAGATCTCCTACACTAACCTAAGGAGGCACACTATTAGGACATACTTTGCTCAAAACCCTAGGATAAGTATTTATAGAGTTCCTTAATGGGTCACACAAGTTTAAGGCCCATAATCCAATCCTTCTTCATTAAGCTAGACCTTCACCCTTTGCATCTTCATGGGGTAAAACTTCACCCTGCGGTTGACGACATTGGCACCACCGGGTGAAATTTCACCCGGTGAGATTTTCTTCTCGAATCGTCATTTTTGGCGTTTTTCTCCATCGGGCGAAATTTCACCCGGTGGGCGAAATTTCGCCCGGCCGTTTCGCCCGGTTAGAACTGCCCACGAAAATCTTCGGGAGTGGAAAATGTCGTCGGGCGAAATTTCGCCCGGTGATGACTCACCGGGTGAAATTTCACCCGGTGATACTTCTCCTCAATTCCGGTCTTTTTCTTCGTCGATCAATTGGATTGCTTGAACTTTCGGTTGTTTGCTTCGCTCTTTGGACCGTATCTCTCTTAAGCTCGTAGAAGCTTATACACGTTTTCTGTCAAAAATCCTATCAAAATAGACAGAAAACTACCAAAAACACGTAAAATGCAAAAGAGAGACACTAATGCGAGAATTACTCAAAATACGGCGATAATCGCGCTCAAGTCTCGCAAAACGGAGGAAAAACAGGTCTAAATGGGAGGAAAAATGGTCCAAATTCGGCACACAACAATTCCCCCACACTAAATCGTTGCTCGTTCTCGAGCAAAGACCCAAAAAGAAATTAACTACTACTACTAAGCTAGACTATGCTAAGCCGATACGGGGCAATTAACGGGCCCGCTCCATCCCTTCAACTCACATCGAAGTACTCATGAGGTAGAGTACCTCCATGCAAGGCAAGTTGGGGCTTGCTCAAAACTGGGGTTGCGACTAACACACACACAAACACGTAAAACAATAAAGACACACAAAAAAGATAGTCGCAACCAAAGAGAAAATAAATCGCCGAGTCCCTCATCGAAACGGCGGAGAAAGCACCGATTTGAGCTTAAGACAAACGAGAACACTACCAAGTTAGTAACACAAATTGACATGGACAAGATCCTAATAGGATGACAATCAAACAATAAAAACATTGAAAATTTACCAAGGTCCGTCTAGTTCCACTCGAGATGCCTACAACGGGACGATAAATGGAGTGGATAAGTGAGAACCATGGAGTTAGTAAGCATTGTAGGTAAGTGTTATGCCGTCTTCTAAGCTAAGTCTAGAGGATCGTCCCAAACTCGAGAAAGCCAATCAGACCAAAAAGATGGATAAGTGTTTGCAAAATGGTAAAGATTGCCAAATTACCGCTATTTTCCTTCCTCGGGACTCGGTCCTCTAGTAGGCATTTCACGGCAATAAGTCAACTAAGGGATTATTTGGATTTGGGAACGATTTTTGAGATTTTGATTTCTTTTCGGTTTTCTTTCCCCATTATTTCGATCGAGGTTTTTTTTTTGAAAAATGCCCTTTCTCTTCATTTTTCTCTTTTTCTTTTTGAATAGCTCTTTTTTGGCTAGATAGTTCATTTGAGATCAAGGTAAAGCATATTCTTGCAAACTTATTTGTGGAAATGGGTGAATGGTAGAAAAATAGGCTAGTCGGGTGTGCACCCCCTCCGAACCCACAAAAGGATGGAAATCTTGGACTAAATATGGCTTCTCAAGTAAGGTCACCTAAGAGAACGGGGAACGGTAACCAAGGCCTTATCACTCCATGGGTGGTCAAATGCAAATCCCGGTGTAGACTCCTACTAGAAAAAGATGGACTTATGGTAAAAATCCAATACAAAAATTGGTTCAAGGTCATTCTACTAGAAATATGTCCAAAAATAAAAAAGGGTCACTAAGAAGGGAGTAATAAACACTCGGCCTAAACTCAAAATCGGGTTTTCGAAAACTTTACCTAGACAAGCTATACACAAAAATAAAAAGGTCACACCAACGATAAAAAACACAAGAAAAACAAAACAAAACCACAAATATAGTCAAGCACTCCGAACTCCATCAAGTCAACACAATCCACAACCACCAATTCCAAAATGTTCACCAAGTGAACCTCCAAATAGCATAAATGCCCAAACTCCCATGCATAAGAGAAAGGGGTAAAACGAAGGTATAAAATATTACTGCGCGGTCTTCATTCCATTTCCGCTACCTTACGTATCCATGCTAAATGGTTGGCGGTGTACCTACAAGAAGGAGAATGCAAGACAATACAAGTGCCACAAAAATAAAAATAAAAGAAATGAAAACAAAAATGATGAAAAAAGGAAAAAATAAAAATTGGGTTTTTGGTTTTTAAAGGAAAAATGAAAAAGAAAAGGAAGAAATAGGATAGTAGATCCCTCCCCTACACTAAAACTGTGCATTGGGAACAATGCACAAGTAGAGGAAGAATCGAAAAAGAATAAAAAGAGAAAAGAACGGAAAATGTTTTTGAATTTTTATGATTTTTCAAATGTTTTTGGATTTTTGATAATTTTTCAAATGTTTTTGGATTTTTGATTTTTTTCAAATGTTTTTGTATTTTTAATTTTTCAAAATGAAGAGAATAAAAAGAAAAGAAGTGAAAATGAAAAAGAAAGAAAAAGAAGTGAAAATAAAAAGAAGGTGAAAAGAAAAAGGAAAAAGAAGAAAAATTGATAAGTGCAGAAAGGGCGTAAGTGTAATTACGTCACCCTGCCCGGATTCCGCACGAATCGGGAAAATTAAAAGAGAAAAAGAAATTTTGGATTTTTCAAATTGGTCTTGGTGCGATCAAATCACCTAAGACTGGGAGCAACAATCAGGTCCTTCTTCCCTAAGGCACCTGCAAATAAAACCTCGCGTGTGTAACGACCCAAGTAGGATCACGTGAGGGGCTGACAACTCACCAAAACAACAAAATAACCAACTACAAATCAATCAACAACCAAAATTATCAAATGCTAAAAATTGGCGCTGAAAGGACTAACAGAGATTACTGAGATCAGAGAACAGATTATTGACGACTGACAACGACATCTAACACCCCCACACCAACACTGACGACACTCGACCACTCACATCGGACCTGGGGGACGAGGAGGCGGATAGTAAGACCCTGGCGGAGGCACACCGAAAAGTCGATCGAAATAGGTCTGCTGCTGTTGCAACATCCTTTGGTTCTCCTCCGCCGCCAACCTCGCTGCTTGGGCATCCCTAGCAGCGTCCCTAGCCATCTCAAAACTGCTCCGGGCGAACTCAAAGCCTTCCCTAGAGTACGTGTATGAGCTATGTGCAGTATTGCGCGCATCCCGGGCTACGTTATAGGCGTCCTGGGCCAAGTTCAGAGAGGTGGTCGAGTTCTCCCAAATCTGACGTGTTTGGTCATAAACTTCCCCCATTGGTTATAAAAGTCCTCCAATCCGAAGAACGAGGAGTGTCGTGGAGGACTCATGTTAACGTCCTCCTGAAAACCTTGGGTAGACTAGGTGAACGTGGAGTGTCTGTGTGGTTCAAAGTTGGGTGTGAAAAACTGTGAGGTCTGGGGTTCGGTCTGATGGGAGGAAGAGGGTGCGTGTGATGATGACGGTAAAGTTCTATGATCCTCATCCCGAGAGGTCTCAACCTCCGGTTCCTTCTCCGACACGTCTACGACCTCTATATCATCGTCACCATAATCTAAAGGTTCCTCGGGGTATCGAACTATATAAAACTTACCTCGGGTGTTATCCCGAATGTATTCCTCAAACCTCTTCGGCATGCCGAAGTTCTCTTCAATATCTAGCCTAACCCATTCGGGGCTAGGCATTCCAATGGCTCTCATTTCAGTAATCTTATACAGGAACAAATTGTCATAATCCCCTTTCTGGGGCCAAACAAGGAAAGGACAATAAACTTCATCTATAAAAATTCCCGCCCCGCTAACTGGTGCCAAATCGCTAAAATCGATGCCTAAGGCTTTAGCTAACATCGTTACAATACCGCCACAAGAAATTTTCTTGCGGCTGCCCTTCGCAACCTGGGCAAAATGAGTAGCTAAGGCCTCGGACATATCGATCAACGGGCCTCTGTTCAAAACCGCATCCTCCAACAGCTGTACACCTGTAGCACTACAGTTATGGTGCGTATCAAAGCTTGACAGGAATGAGTTAGCAATGATACGCGCCAAATACCGAAGGATGGGGTTTCGAATAGAGAAAGAACGCATCTTCCCTCCCTTGAAAGTCCTCTGGCGGGCTATTTTAAACGAAAATCGATCTCGGCTGAATTTATCGTCCCCAGTCTGCCCCGCCCGAGGCCTTCCAAGGACCGAAGAAGGTAAACCAAGCAATGCACCAAAGTCCCTCAAGTTAAGGACGTACAGAGTCTCTCGCAACTGAAAAGAGACAGTGGCATTATCGTCACCACTTAGCTCGAAAGTTGCGAAAAACTCGCACGTCAACTTCTGAAAAGTTCCCTCCTTGGAGGCATAGACCAAGGTTTCGGCACATTGCTTGTACCTGCGGTTCTATGCCCATGCGCTCAAGTACATCTCGAGCTGCCCAACGAGTCGGCTCGAGACGACAGACCCAAAAATTTTTACATTTATCAAGATGAGCTTTTTTAGCGAAATAGATACCAGATTCTGCATGATGGAAATTACGACGAATTTTAGGCTAACGTACCTCTAGCGGAACAGGTTGTTCGTGCGGGAATGATCCTTGCGTCTGAACGGGCATCGAGACAGATTCGTCTCGAGCCGCAGCCGTCTCCTCCGACCTAGAGGATGATGTTGACCCCGAATTTCGATTAAGCATTGAAGAAATCCGTTTCCTTGTCATTTGCTTTACCCTCCTCATCCTTGTTGCTTGAATTTGACAAATATGGTGATGACGGTCTCGGTTTGGGGATTGTCGGAATTGGGATGATTTCTGAATACAAACTCCAAGAAGGTGGTAGAAATGTGATAGGGATGAGGAATATATAATTTAATTGAAATTTGGTGGAGAAATGGAGGGATTAGAGGTGGTTAAAGTTGAAGGATTTGGGGTTTGTTTTGGGGTTTTTGGGGTTTGGTTGAGGAGAGAGAGAGGAAAAGGTAAATATTGAAGATGGGAAAGGGTGGGTTGCCTGGGTATATGCCGCGGGGTGTTATTTCGCCCGGTGGTCACCATCGGGCGAAATTTAACCCGACGGTGTTCGGGTCGAAATTCGTCATTTCTGCGCAGTTTCCTCACTGGGCGAAATTTCGCCCGGTGAGATCTCACCGGGTGAAATTTCACCCGGTCAGATTTCCGTCAATTTCCAAGTCGCAAATTTTTTTACCGTAGGGCGAAATTTCGCCCGGTGAGATTCCACCGGGTGAAATTTTGCCCGGCGGATTTTCCGTCAATTCGTTTAATTCGAGCAAAGTTATCATCGGGTGAAGTTTCACCCGGTAAAATAATCCACTTCAAAATAGGACTTTGCTACGAAAGAACTCTTCAACTTGGCCCAAATCATCCTTAACTCTTCAATAAAATTAATCCTCTCGACCCATGTATTAGCTACATGGAGAAAAACTCTCAAAATTCACAGCGCAACCCAAAAATTTCAAAAGAAATCTTCACAATCCCTGCATGTACCAAACACGCTCCAAAAGAAAAATCCAAAAGCTAGTGTCCAAAGAAAATGAAAAGAGATGGGAATATACAAATATTTACAAGGTGGTTATTATGGACACCACCAAACCGAATTGAATTGTTTGAGTTTAATCGGGGTTGCTTGAAAAGCAACCCGGAGGGTCTTGGTCATTAACTTCAAATTCAATGTTACCGATCTTGAGCTTTTCTCGAAACTCCGGTAAGCCCATAAGTCGTGCTACCTCGGGAAGCATTGCAAATTCTTCGGGAATATCTTCTTCGGAGGTAGAACCGAGTATAAATAGAGCACCGTCATCTTCTTCATTATCATAGTCAAGATCTTCGGTAGAGGGTTCTTCATTGGGTGGAAATTCCACCATTTGATTCCAAAATTCCGCTTGAGAATTTTCTGGAAGGAACGCGGGAAGCACAAATTGAACCGTATCATTAGCAACATTGAAAGATAATCGCCCTCGCTTCATGTCAATAATCACTCCACCAGAAGCTAGGAAAGGCCGTCCCAAAAGAATAGGATTCCGCTCCTCTATAGGCATGTCAAGAATAACAAAATCAGTGGGTATATAAAGATTTCCTACGTTGACCATGAGGTTGCGGGCTAGTCCATAGGGTTCCTTGGTAGTTCCATTGGCCATTTGCACGTTAACTGGGAAATGTTCCAAGTCCTTGATATAAATGGTTTGAGCTAGAGGGGATCATGGGCCGGGTTGGGTCGGGTTTGGGCCGGGCTTTGCCATAAAATTACAGCCCATCTTGCGGGTCGGGTCGGATCGGGCCCACCAAACGAGCCGATTTGTAAGGCCTTAATCCGGCCCGTTCGGGCTTTTTCGGGCTTGCGGGCTTGCGGGCCTGTTCAGGTCACAAAGATTGTTCGGGATTAAGTTAATATATTGTTTACGTCACCTTAAAAAATATATTTATTAGCACAAATTAACCAACATTTAATCAAGTTTTTTGCCCGCAGTCGACCCGACTAATAAACAAACCCTTTTTTACTAAAATTTACTCAAAATTAATCAGACGAGTCCTGTACATAATGATAAATCAATACTCCGTATTAAGAAATATGAACAAAGTTTACCTCCAGTCCTCGATTAGACATTTCACACATAGTTTTGGTGTTGGACAATTTTTGGTATTATTATATGTCACACTAACATATCACAGTACAAATATATATATACACACACACGGTATTAGTGTCTGTGTATAATAACTATGAACACATAAAAAACATAAACTTCCATACAAAAATTGCACGATTTTTTTTTAAAAAAAAATAGGATAAAAAACACATGAATTTCCACATAAAAGAAGTTTAAAAGTTTAAAAACATAAATTACGTTTTATTTTTTAAAAAAAGTCGGGTCGGGCCGGGCCAAAATTCGGGCTTTAAGGTAGGCCCATACCCGGCCCAAAATTTATATCGGGCTAAGATTGGGTCGGGCTTCGGGCTTTTTTGGGCCAACACGACGGCCCAAGCCCTTGAAAACATGGTCTATGGAACAAGGTATAGCAAAGCTACCCGGATCACCTAACTTAATGGGAATTGTAACTCTTGGGGTAGTCCTTGGGGAAACGGGAGCTCTTTCCCTTCCGGTGGTTTCAAAATAATGTCATGAATGTATTCGGATGGTGTAGGCATGGAAGGGCTTGCATCAATGTTCTCGATAAGATCGGTGAAGGTTATCATGCCCAAAGCTTGGTTATTGAATGAGATTTGTGGCTTGTCATTCAAGGGTGGTACCTCAATTCTAGAGACTAGGTTCGTGTCCTCTATTGGAATTTGTTCAATAACGTATGCAAGGTCTCCTACAAGATACTTTGATGGATCTCTTCTTGATTTTTCGGTTACGTCCTTGACCACTTTTTCATCGGATTCATTGATTGAGGGATGAGATGTAATTTGTGGGTCAAAGGGTTTCACCGGTTCCTTTTTGCTCATTACCTTAATGGCATTCACGGATGCATGGTTGGAAGAATTGGTTGGCTCTTGAGAAGATCGAACATGCGAGGCGGAACGTGCCTCTAAAGCCTCAAGTCTAGCCCGATTTGACGCATTTTCTTTCAATAGAAAATTGATTGTTTGTTGAATGTCATAAAGGTGTAACACCCGCTATTTTTCCTAAGCATTTTCATTCTTTCCGTTAGGACTCCGTCTTAACTCTTTCACTTTTGGCCTCACATTTCATCATTTTACTAAGCTCTATTTTAATTTTTGAGTTTAATAATTTTTATTTTTAATTTTAAAGATTTAAATTCTTTTTAAATCCATTTATTTGGTTCTTCGTAAACTAATTAATTTTTCCGCAAGGAATTCTATTTCTCTTCGAATCAACATCTTTAAACTTGGATTTAAGTTATTCCTTTTTCTAAAAATGTTTGAATACGTTTCTATGATATTTTCAACTAGTAAATATTTTTATTTACAAAAATTTAGCTATTAATGATTTTTATTACGAAGCTTCGCGAATAATTATTTTCTTACGCGAGGTTTACTCCAATTACTTTGAAACGCCTTTAACCATTTTACGATTATACTTTTTATCAACTTATAAATTATTTGAGACCATTTACTCACATTTTGGACCAACTAAGCTCTTGGTCACAAGTTTTATTATGTTTTATTTAAACGTTTCATTTTATCACGTCAAAACGTAAACATAAGATAAATTCTTTTCATTCATTGTTGCATTAGTAACAAAACTTTTCATACTCCTTATCATCTTATTTTGGCCAGATATTTCACCTTAGTGGTGCCTTGTTTTCATCACCAATTTACTACCATTTATGCTAAAACCATCCATACTCCCTTCATTCATTCTTTTCATAAAAAAAATATCATCACTTCTTTCTTTCTTTCTTTTGGCCGTGGTAACCTCAGCCTCCCTAGGCTTATTTTTGCTCCATTTCGAGTCCCAATCGCATCGTTTTTATCGTCATAATAATCCTCTTTCCGATCCCTTCGTTAAGGTAATAATCGACGTCGTTTTCGATCAATTTTTACCTTGATTTTTATTAGTTTTCTCATGGTATTTTTCTGCCATGAATTCCGTGTTTGGTAGGATTTTTGGACGATCCCGAAGCCGACGAATATATTATCGACTCAGACTTGGAGTAGAGGTAACGTCGATGTTACTCGGTATTTCAAGATTTTAATTGAGTATTTGCATGTATATATTTTTATATTTTATTTTGGAAATATATGTATGTCACAGATTCTGGAAAAATTTTTAAAGCTGAAAATTTGCATGTTTCGGTATTTTTATGGCTTTTACGGGATTAACGATTAAATTGTTATATTAGTTTGTAAAATCGTAATAATCGGCCTAAACATGTAATATATGTTTATATTCTGGAAAAAATGTTGTTTTTGATGAATTTTAATAATTTAGTATTTTTCTGATATTTTGATATCGATTATTGAATTATTACCGTTTTCGAACAAAAACGATTAAAAGCCGATTTTTAGTTCTAGTACTTAAACATTTTATTTTAATCTGATTTTTGAGGTGGTGAAACTTTATGGTGAAATAGAATTTTATGAATGTTTTCATAATTTTTCGGAATTGTTAAGTGGGTGAATTAATTAATCACTTTAAATCATCGTTTATCGTTAAAACCGTGTTTGTTGTTTAAATTCTCGATTTCTGGTCTTTGGTTTAAATATGGAAAAATTATGATTCTGATGATTTCATGTTAAAATGTAATTTTATGATTTTTAGTGCCTTAATAAAATGTTAAGAACGATAACTTTTATTAATGGAATCGTTAATTGTGAAAATGGGTTTTAAAGACGGTTTTGACGGGATTTATTAAATCTGGAATTTTTGGAAAACTGGAAAAATCGTAGATTCTGGAAAATCATGTTTTTTAGGTTTAGTAATAATTTTTGGATATTAATACTTAAATCGTTTTGTAATTACTATTTTTATTAATCGTTATTGTCGAGATTAGACGATTAACGAGAAAATGCTTTAAAAACCGAGTTTTAGGATTCTGGAAAATTTTATTTTCTGGGCAGAATGTCCGTAAATATATTTTAATTATTTTACGTAATTTTTGTACTATTTATTAAAGTCTTTAATTAATAAATATTGGTTTTCGGACAAATTGTGATTTATCGCTAAAATACTTCGTCTTACCTAAAAGAATTATTTTTTTCAGCAATTTTGAAAGTATTTAAATCTGAAACTTTAGGAGTTAAATCATCCCTTAACATACTCTAAATGTATTTGTTGGTTTAATTAAATAAAGACGTTCAAGTATTTAATTTAGTGTTTGCCGTAAAATCCTATTTATAATTTTATCGTCGAAACTAATAATAATTAGGGAATTTTAGCTTTTTAACTTTTGAAAACACTCTAATTAGTAGTATTAAAATGTTTAAGACATTTTTAATCATTTTATAACACTTATACGATATTTTAATGATTTCATAAACTCAAATGTTCTTACTTTAATAATTAATATCGTTAAGGCCGAAAGTATTAGTTTTATAAATCTATATCGTTTACTAAAAATTGGTATTAGTATGAACTAATATTTTCACTATTTTGATATAATGATATTTTTAGTAAAGTTTCTAAAAATAGAAGTTTCCTAAAATAGAAAGTTTCCTGTTTTAGAATATAAATGTTTACTTCTTTTATCTTCTTATAGTTTATAATGATTATATCTTTTGAGTATCGATAATGGCTTTGTTTTGGAGTTATGGAATAAGGACAAGTGTGAGGTTAGAGTAATATATTCTGGGGTTTACGTTTTTGCCGTCAACTATAAGGCTGGTGTGTCTTTATGGGGCATACTGGTTGTTGAACCGAGCATATATGGTGCTCGGGAGTGTGTGAACATTTTGACCTTAAACTCGTGCCTCGCAGTGTAAGACGCTGTCGGGTTGAACTGAGTATTTATGGTGCTCGAGAGGGGTGTACACATCATCTTAAACTAGGGCCACGCATTTATAAGTCGCCGTCCTATTATGGTTGAGTAGCCTAGTTAGAGACCGAAGTTTGATTTGTTTGAACTAAGTTCTCGAAGCTAGTTTTTAGTATTCTCCTAGTGAAAGTCTAGCATTCATCACTACTCCTATCCATAACGCCATTTTGATTATTTTATTTGTTATCGATATAAATTGGTTTGCAGGTTGGCAAATATTTTTCTGTTTCTTCGGAAATCCTTTTGATTAATTTGTTTCACGCTAAAGCTTATTTTAATATGCTGTTTTACTGTTTTCCATATATTTTACTATTTTTCCTATAGTAGTAATTACTGTTTTAAAATCCTGTTATACGGCTGGGAGAACGTTGACGTTGCTCCCCACTGATTGTGGCTGTTATGTTTTTAACATGGCAGGTATATGTGTTTTCCTTCGGGTGGGCTAGCGAGCAGTTATGGATCCTGCTTGTTTTAATCAGATCACTGTATTATGGATTGTTAAAACCCTTTTTATGGATTTTATTTATTTATTTATTTTGTAGCCATTTTTATTTTATGGCTTATGTATTGACTTACCATTTTTATTTAATCAAGACATAGCTACAGTGTGTTATAATCCCACTTCTACAGTGTTTCCGCCACTGTATTGCGTTAGAATTTCTAGGGGATTACAGTTGGTATCAGAGCATCACTGCTCCCAACGCTTACACCTGAAAATAGGGAAAATACCAGTAAATTATTTAAAAAGTAAATAAAAATATTATTAGAGATGGGTAGAAACAAGTAAGGACTTATGTGATTAGCCTTCGTGTTCCTGAAACTCAATGATTAGCATTGAATATTTGTTTTATATGTCAAAGAAGATGATGAGTGGACAAGATGTTGACATAATGCTGCTCCAAATTGGGACGGGACCTACATAGCACTCTCAACGCCTGCTGACTCGAGTGGACAACTTGGTGCTCCAAGAAAGATGCCGATGGTGACTTTTCAGCTCCGGTTTAGTTTGCCCAAGCTACAGGTTAGATGATTAAGAGTAGATCTCTGTTCCGTGACGTTGCAGTAGTAGATCCAGATGAAGCGACCCAAGACTTGTGTGCTCGTTCCTCTACAAGAAGATGAAGTAATCCTTTTTGTTCCCTCGTGAACTCTGGAGGATTGAAGATTCTCCTCTGTTCAAGAACTTAGTAATATAGGATCATCGATTCTTTTCTTCCTTCCTCTATTTCTTCCAATTTTTCTCTTATATATTCTCATCTTCATTCTCTTGGTGAATCCTTGTTCTATTCTTCTATTCTACCATCTTTCTCTTGAGATTCTTTGGTTAGACCGGATTTTCTCTTAGTAAACCCTTGTTACCTGGTTTGAGGATTTTGACTCTGCCCTACTTTCTAAGCAAGTAAGAAATCCTTGAGGATTAATTTGAATAGCAAAATGTTGCTTGATGGAATTAGGATGCTACTTTAGGCACTGCACTTTGAGTTATAGGTTACTTGATTATTTGGAGGACTTAGAGTTGAATATATTTTGGGGTAGTAAGAGTATATCGTATTTGATGGATACCTAGAACCGAACCAAGTGTAGCTAATAATAGAATTTTGAGATTCCGACCTAAATGTTATTTGATGGATGCATCGGGAATATTTGGGATCATAGAGTACTGTTTAAATTGTTAACCTGAGTGTTGTGGTACCATAGAAGGTTTTCATTAATACCGTTAGAAATTTTGGTTAACATAGATTACCTGTGTTTCTTAAGGATTAGATCGTTAATCGTTGGTTAAAGTTGTAACCTATGAACCTTGGAGTTGAGTGATCTAAATTGAATAAATTGTTGTTAACCTTGAAAAGGAAAAATATATTGCCATTAGAGGTTGGATTTATCGCGTTGTTTTGAGAAACATTTTGATGTCAATCATCTTAATGGAGTTATAGTTCAGAACCTTAGACCAACGAGATTGTGGCTTCGTTGAGTTATTAAATATTTTGTGGTTGCACCATTACGATTAGAAATTTAATGGACTTCTTAGAAACATTAATCGAATGATGTGTTTGAAGATGTGAGTGTTTGCGCCATTACCTATAGGTTTGAGCGTGTTTGAGGATTTATTGTACTTTCCCAACTTCTGTACTTGTGGTATTATAAATATGTCGGTGATCATCTTTGAGGATTTCGTGTCCGAACTTTGTTAATTGGTGGGTTTTATTTAGCCTTTCTTACTCGAGAAATTTGAAGCATACCTCGAGTTCAGACCTTATGAGTTTTTAATTTATAAACCTTAGTGATTACGAGTTAGGGTATGTTTTGATAACCGCTGGAATCTTAATTAAAGGATTAGTCTAAATCATTTGTGGATTCTTACTATGCTAATTGAAAGATTGTGTAAGTATGTAAGACTTAATTTTGGAGGTTGTAGATTGAGTAGGACCACCCTGTACTGATATTGGACTTAGCGTTATTTGATGGGAATTAGGAACCCGTGTTGTGAGAGTCGTACCGGGAATCTCGAGATGGTTAACTTCTTCTTTAATTCCTTGAGAGCTCTGTTTGACTCTCAATTTCGTTCCTCCCCTTAGCTTCTCTTGAATCCCGCTTCTTCTTCTTCAGCCAATCCCTTTTGACTTCTTTATCGGGTTTGAAAATTTTTGTTTCGTTTTGTCGTTGACTTTGACTCTGTTTACCCATTTATTATTTTTCCCCACACTTGTGTTATGAAAAGTTTGACCAATCTACAAATTTTTGATTTTCATGAAATTTTAACATTTTGAAGCATAATTTCAAATTTTAAAACTCCCCATTTTGTAAAAACTTTGAACAATTTAGCATTTTGGGTTTTCGTAAAATTTTAACACCTTGAGTTATAAATTTCATAACCATATACTTCGTTTTTGTTTTATTTTTGGTTGATAACACATGTTTAGACCTGTTTCAAAATGCCTTAATAATTTATTTTAAATTATTTCGAAATTATTTTTAATTTTTGATTTTCAAGCGATCAAAATTTTATGAAGACTTTTATATTTCCAAGTACTTCAATTCGTATAGGATTGTTATGTAACACATTTTAACATTGTCGAAATTATCTTGTATGTTCAAGTTTGATAACATTTTTGAAAACTTTCATAATTACTTTGATAACATTTTCGAAATTTTAACGTTTTGAAAATTGATTTTCATTTTATTGTTGGTGAACTTTTGAATCTGTTATTGAAAATGTTTGACGGCTGGTGCGATTTTTACTCACTACAAAATTTGATTTCTCCAAACTAAATTTTGTTTCATAAAAAAAAAGAATAATATCGAATTTCTTAATCAAAATATTTTACTTTTGTTTTCAAAATATTTTGGTTATCCTATTTCTTTCGAGTTTGTTTACAAATGTTATTTAACGTTGTTATTTTATCAAATAACTTTACTTTACGATTTCATTAATCAAAAGATTTTAAACTTCGGGTTGGTTAGCCCAATTCTTATTGGAATAGATATTTGTCTTCGATATCGTATCACTTTGAAGGTTGTAAAATTTTCTTTTGAAGCAAATTTTTATGCAAAAAATTGTATCCTCACCTTTTCGGGGGTAATCTTGTTTCCTTTCTACTTATTCTTAGTTTCGAGGACGAAAATTTCCTTTAGTGGGGAGGATTGTAACACCCGCTATTTTTCCTAACATTCTTTCCGTTAGGACTCCGTCTTAACTCTTTCACTTTTGGCCTCACATTTCATCATTTTACTAAGCTCTATTTTAATTTTTGAGTTTAATAATTTTTATTTTTAATTTTTGAGATTTAAATTCTTTTTAAATCCATTTATTTGGTTCTTCGTAAACTAATTAATTTTTCCGCAAGGAATTCTATTTCTCTTCGAATCAACATCTTTAAACTTGGATTTAAGTTATTCCTTTTCCTAAAAATGTTTGAATACGTTTCTATGATATTTTCAACTAGTAAATATTTTTATTTACAAAAATTTAGCTATTAATGATTTTTATTACGAAGCTTCGCGAATAATTATTTTCTTACGCGAGGTTTACTCCAATTAGTTTGAAACGCCTTTAACCATTTTACGATTATACTTTTTATCAACTTATAAATTATTTGAGACCATTTACTCACATTTTGGAACAACTAAGCTCTTGGTCACAAGTTTTATTATGTTTTATTTAAACGTTTCATTTTATCACGTCAAAACGTAAACATAAGATAAATTCTTTTCATTCATTGTTGCATTAGTAACAAAACTTTTCATACTCCTTATCATCTTATTTTGGCCAGATATTTCACCTTAGTGGTGCCTTGTTTTCATCACCAATTTACTACCATTTATGCTAAAACCATCCATACTCCCTTCATTCATTCTTTTCATAAAAAAAATATCATCACTTCTTTCTTTCTTTCTTTTGGCCGTGGTAACCTCAGCCTCCCTAGGCTTATTTTTGCTCCATTTCGAGTCCCAATCGCATCGTTTTTATCGTCATAATAATCCTCTTTCCGATCCCTTCGTTAAGGTAATAATCGACGTCGTTTTCGATCAATTTTTACCTTGATTTTTATTAGTTTTCTCATGGTATTTTTCTGCCATGAATTCCGTGTTTGGTCGGATTTTTGGACGATCCCGAAGCCGACGAATATATTATCGACTCAGACTTGGAGTAGAGGTAACGTCGATATTACTCGGTATTTCAAGATTTTAATTGAGTATTTGCATGTATATATTTTTATATTTTATTTTGGAAATATATGTATGTCACAGATTCTGGAAAAATTTTTAAAGTTGAAAATTTGCATGTTTCGGTATTTTTATGGCTTTTACGGGATTAACGATTAAATTGTTATATTAGTTTGTAAAATCGTAATAATCGGCCTAAACATGTAATATATGTTTATATTCTGGAAAAAATGTTGTTTTCGATGAATTTTAATAATTTAGTATTTTTCTGATATTTTGATATCGATTATTGAATTATTACCGTTTTCGAACAAAAACGATTAAAAGCCGATTTTTAGTTCTAGTACTTAAACATTTTATTTTAATCTGATTTTTGAGGTGGTGAAACTTTATGGTGAAATAGAATTTTATGAATGTTTTCATAATTTTTCGGAATTGTTAAGTGGGTGAATTAATTAATCACTTTAAATCATCGTTTATCGTTAAAACCGTGTTTGTTGTTTAAATTCTCGATTTCTGGTCTTTGGTTTAAATATGGAAAAATTATGATTCTGATGATTTCATGTTAAAATGTAATTTTATGATTTTTAGTGCCTTAATAAAATGTTAAGAACGATAACTTTTATTAATGGAATCGTTAATTGTGAAAATGGGTTTTAAAGACGGTTTTGACGGGATTTATTAAATCTGAAATTTTTGGAAAACTGGAAAAATGGTAGATTCTGGAAAATCATGTTTTTTAGGTTTAGTAATAATTTTTGGATATTAATACTTAAATCGTTTTGTAATTACTATTTTTATTAATCGTTATTGTCGAGATTAGACGATTAACGAGAAAATGCTTTAAAAACCGAGTTTTAGGATTCTGGAAAATTTTATTTTCTGGGCAGAATGTCCGTAAATATATTTTAATTATTTTACGTAATTTTTGTACTATTTATTAAAGTCTTTAATTAATAAATATTGGTTTTCGGACAAATTGTGATTTATCGCTAAAATACTTCGTCTTACCTAAAAGAATTATTTTTTTCAGCAATTTTGAAAGTATTTAAATCTGAAACTTTAGGAGTTAAATCATCCCTTAACATACTCTAAATGTATTTGTTGGTTTAATTAAATAAAGACGTTCAAGTATTTAATTTAGTGTTTGCCGTAAAATCCTATTTATAATTTTATCGTCGAAACTAATAATAATTAGGGAATTTTAGCTTTTTAACTTTTGAAAACACTCTAATTAGTAGTATTAAAATGTTTAAGACATTTTTAATCATTTTATAACACTTATACGATATTTTAATGATTTCATAAACTCAAATGTTCTTACTTTAATAATTAATATCGTTAAGGCCGAAAGTATTAGTTTTATAAATCTATATCGTTTACTAAAAATTGGTATTAGTATGAACTAATATTTTCACTATTTTGATATAATGATATTTTTAGTAAAGTTTCTAAAAATAGAAGTTTCCTAAAATAGAAAGTTTCCTGTTTTAGAATATAAATGTTTACTTCTTTTATCTTCTTATAGTTTATAATGATTATATCTTTTGAGTATCGATAATGGCTTTGTTTTGGAGTTATGGAATAAGGACAAGTGTGAGGTTAGAGTAATATATTCTGGGGTTTACGTTTTTGCCGTCAACTATAAGGCTGGTGTGTCTTTATGGGGCATACTGGTTGTTGAACCGAGCATATATGGTGCTCGGGAGTGTGTGAACATTTTGACCTTAAACTCGTGCCTCGCAGTGTAAGACGCCGTCGGGTTGAACTGAGTATTTATGGTGCTCGAGAGGGGTGTACACATCATCTTAAACTAGGGCCACGCATTTATAAGTCGCCGTCCTATTATGGTTGAGTAGCCTAGTTAGAGACCGAAGTTTGATTTGTTTGAACTAAGTTCTCGAAGCTAGTTTTTAGTATTCTCCTAGTGAAAGTCTAGCATTCATCACTACTCCTATCCATAACGCCATTTTGATTATTTTATTTGTTATCGATATAAATTGGTTTGCAGGTTGGCAAATATTTTTCTGTTTCTTCGGAAATCCTTTTGATTAATTTGTTTCACGCTAAAGCTTATTTTAATATGCTGTTTTACTGTTTTCCATATATTTTACTATTTTTCCTATAGTAGTAATTACTGTTTTAAAATCCTGTTATACGGCTGGGAGAACGTTGACGTTGCTCCCCACTGATTGTGGCTGTTATGTTTTTAACATGGCAGGTATATGTGTTTTCCTTCGGGCGGGCTAGCGAGCAGTTATGGATCCTGCTTGTTTTAATCAGATCACTGTATTATGGATTGTTAAAACCCTTTTTATGGATTTTATTTATTTATTTATTTTGTAGCCATTTTTATTTTATGGCTTATGTATTGACTTACCAATTTTATTTAATCAAGACATAGCTACAGTGTGTTATAATCTCACTTCTACAGTGTTTCCGCCACTGTATTGCGTTAGAATTTCTAGGGGATTACAAAGGGGTTGAAAGTTACCTTGAAAATGCCTTGGAGGCCCTTGATTATATGTTGGATAGGTTCCAAATGGAGGACCATAGCTTGGTCGAGGTGGTCCTTGAGAATAAGAATAACCTTGATTGAATTGATTTGTGTGAGGAGGTCTCGGTTGATAGTAAAAACCATGTGAATTAGGATAAACCCTTTGATTGGGGGCTTTTAGAAAAGGATATGATCCTTGAGTAGGCATGAAATAAAATCCGGTCCCCAAATTAGGATTGTTCGTTTGAGATTTTTCATGGGTTCTTTGGGTGTTGGCTTGATAAGCACTCTCCTTCCTTATACACAATTCGGAATCGTGGTCATATCTCCCACAATGATCACATGGGATCTCGATGCGATACAATTTAGGGGGTGAAATGGATGATCGTCTTGGTGGAGATGATCTTTTTGGAGATGTTCTAATCTTGGGTGGAGAATTGCCTCTAGCAACGTACACTTCAAATTGCTTAACCAACTCCTCAACCCTATCTTCAATTTCGGTTCTCCTTTCGGTTGACGATGTTGACTTACCACTTAGCTCTTCATGTTGATCATTTTCGGAATATTCATCATTCTTGGCTATCCTTTCAATGAGTTTTGTAGATTCGATTTCATTTAACAAAAAGAAGTCACCTTTTGCCGCCGCATTGACATTTTCTTTGGCGTTGACTAATAACGAGTGGAAGAATATATGAAGTAGAAGCCAACTAGGGATGCCGTGGTGCGGACATTTCCTTTGCAATGTTTGAAATTGGTCCCAGGCTTTGCCTATGCTTTCATTTTCTTGTTGTTGGAATGTTTGAATTTCTCTTCGGAATTTGTTGGTCTTGGATGGTGGGTAGTATTTTTCGAGGAAAGTGTTACACAATTGCTCCCAAGTGCGAAAAGTATTGTTGGGGAAAATTTTAATCCATCTCCTTGCTCCACTACGCAAGGTACGAGGGAAAAGGATCCGACGTAGTTGGCACTCGGTGACATCTTCAAGCTTGACACCAATAAGACTTTCCTTAAAAAGGCAAACATGCTCTATCACATCTGTAACAACCCGGATTTTCAAAAACTTAATAATAATATAAGTAGTATAAATAATAGGGTCAAAGGTGGCGGAAACACCCGACCAAATCCGAATCATTGCCATCTCAACGATTCAACTAATACATTATTCAAAAGTGTTCGAAATAAAAATCAAGAGAAACTTAAAGAAGGGTCTCTCTCCACAAGTCTTCCCCAACACAGCATCACAATCAATAGCATCTCGCAAGACCTGAAAAGGGGGGGGGAGGTCCACAGTCAGTGGGGAGCAACTAGATGTTCTCCCAGTCATTGTTACAACAAGTTGAACATGCATAGCAATAATAATGAAGGATAACATAATTAGACGACGAGTGAAGATATCAATACACATGACCAACATGTTACTAGACACGATCAGGTAATTTATTGCAATCCATAGTTAATCATAACGATCGAGATAGATACTATGTATCCATCCAAACAACTCGGAGTAAGTAACAACAGACTTCATACAAAGATGTATAGGACATAAAATGAAGACCGGCTAGAGTATGTAACTGATACTCTAACTAGCCAGAGCGTGTAACTGACTCTCTGACACGGAGCGTGTAACTGACTCTCCGTTTTGTGAAGTATGTAACTGATACTCCACGGTACTATGTATAGCGTGTAACTGACGACTATATGTCTAAGACCTGGCCAGAGCTCTCGACGCAGTAACTGTACGTCGAACGACACACGGGAACCCAGAACGTGTAACTGACGAATCTGGACCCACCGAACATAGACCAATAAAACCTCTTGCGAGCAGTATTGGTTCATTCCGATAGTATGTAACTGATACTACCGTCATCTATATCACTAACCATCATGTACGTTGTACAGTGTAACTGACTGCCAACTGCGTGAGCAACCTCACGACTTCTACGTAGTACAGTGTAACTGACTGCACTATGTAGTAACTAGACTTAGTATAGTGTCACTGACTATACCAGGGAAAATCAGGCCCTAGATAGTGTAACAGACTATACCAAGTATTAATCATTCGTGATAAACATCACGACTCAAGGGTAGAACAATATAACTGATTGTTCTAAAGGAACGAGTATAGAAGTAATCAAACAACGATAACATGGTAAAGTTATAGCATAACTGACTATAACCTTCAAATAGTGATAGAGTTAATGTTTAACAAAGTATAATCCTGAACATCTAACGTGTATTAGTATTCAAGGTTAAGGTAAGGCTACATTAACCTTGTCTACTAAAGTGAAGTTATGTATATAACGTCAACCCAAAGGTGGTGTCATAGTATAACCACTATAACGTCAACTTCAAGTTAAGATTACATTAACCTCGACTATAACCTTGTGAGGTTACCTTAACCTCAGTGAGATTATAGCTTCGTAACGGTGTTATGAAATCCTCAAGTGAAGGGTATCGTAACTTCCATTGAAGTTACTTGGCTTCAAGTAAGGTTACAATAACCTTGTCATAACCTCGTGAGGTTACGTTAACCTCCGTGAGATCATAACACGCAATAAGGTTACATTAACCCCTTGTGAAGTTCTATAGTAACTTTCCAATAAAGTTACGTAAACCTCAACTCGAGTTATATTAACCTTGATCATAACCTCGTGGAGTCACTTAAATTGAGCCCCAACGAGACTATAACCCCGCATTCAAGTTACCTTAACCTTAAGTGAAGTTGTATAGTAACTTTCCAATAAAGTTACATGATCTTCAATCAAGGTTAGATTAACCTCAACCCTAACCTCAACCATCGGGTGATGGTAGGTTGAGTCATCATTGAATCTAGGGTTTGAAACTCTAAAAGCATTGATGAAAAAACCCTAACATCTCCATACGGATAGGCCAAGCGGCTCACGTACAAAATTTTAGATGTTACAACGGATTAGATTTAACAATTCTAATATAAGCGAAAACGACAATTATAGATCTAACGATGATAATAAATCATTCAATTAACATACTAATTAATTAGACTCTTTGAATCATGAATAAAGACACAACACAAATAAATTAAATCATGTTACAAATCATTAAAACCACACAACACATTCAAGATGCATAAACACGAAAAGAATCACATCTAGTAACCTTGAAGCGTGCTAATTCTCGATCTCATCTTCTATGACGTATATGTCTTCACCCGGACCCGTCTCCACGCCTAGTCCATCATCAAACACGTGCCAAATACCAAAAGAAAACCCTAATTAAAAACTATTAAAAGAACTACGAAAAACTAGCGCGACAAGAAGCGAAACTTACGAAACAATGCGGAGGATTGCTCTAGGATCAATTATGATTCGAAAGGGATGAAGATCTATTCTTTAATGAAGAGGAAGAGGCACGAAATTAAGGAGATGGAGGAGATATGAGGCGTGGCTAGGAGGAAAAGAAGAAAGGAGAGGGTGAAACCTAACTTTAGGGTTTTGCAAATGAGAATAAGAGGTGGAAATCTCCACTCTAATCACCTATATATAGGAAAAGTCATGGGCAAAGCTTACTTGGGCCCAAATTCCAATGCTTCCTCAACAAATCATATGTGGAAAGCAAGGATGGTTTAGTCTTGGCCCAAAATCCAAGCTAAACCGACAATAGATTACAGGATACGATTTTCGGACAACTAGACATGAAAAGGGAATATCCGAATAGGAAAATGGTAAGAATTGAATTAAATAAATAATTTCGGATATTAAAATATATGAAATTAAATAAAATAATTATGTCCGAAAATTCGGGGTGTTACAATCCAACCCCCTAAAAAGAAGTTTCGTCCTCGAAACTGGAAAGATGATTTCCTCAATCAAAGAGATGCGGATGCTTCTCCCGCATAGACCCTTCGGTCTCCCAAGTTTCCTCTTCGAACCTCTGGTTCCTCCAGAGAACTCGTACTAAGGGAACCACCTTATTCCTCAGAATCTTATCTTTCCTATCCAAGATACGGACTGGACGTTCCTCATACGTCAAATTCGGCTCGAGCTCAATCACATCTGCCTCTATTACATGGGAAGGATCACTGCGATAACGTCTCAACTGAGACACATGAAACACGTCATGAACCTTCGACAGATTCGGAGGTAGGGCTAACCTATAGGCCACCTCATCGACTCTCTCAAGTACCTCGAAGGGGCCAATGTACTTAGGGCTTAGCTTGCCCTTAATTCCAAATCTCTTAACGCCCTTCATTGGAGATACCTTAAGGAGAACCTTATCCCCAACTTCGAACTCGATTGGTCTACGTCGTAAATTTGCATACGACTTTTGACGATCCTGGGCAGCCTGCAATTTGTCACGAATCAACCTCACTTGCTCCATTGATTCCTGTAGCATTTCTGGACCGAACACAACTGCCTCGCTGCTGTCATCCCAACACATCGGGCTACGACACTTTCTCCCATACAGAGCCTCAAAGGGAGCCATCTGCATACTGGCATGGTAACTGTTATTGTAGGAGAACTCCACCAAAGGTAAACTCTTCTCCCAACTTACCTGGAACTCCAAAGCACATGCTCGCAACATATCCTCAAGTGTCTGGATCGTCCTTTCAGTTTGACCATCAGTTGCTGCATGAAATGCTGTACTCATCTTCAACTCACTTCCTAAAGCTTCTTGTAGCTTCCTCCAAAACTGAGAACAGAACCTCGGGTCACGATCTGAGATGATGTCCTTAGGAATTCCATGCAAACGAATGATCTCTCTCTGATAGGCATTTGCAAGCTCATCGAGACTCCAAGTCTCCTTCATCGGGATGAAGTGGGCAACCTTTGTCAACCGATCCACAACAACCCAAATAGCATTCATACCCCTCTGTGATCTCGGTAATCCCATCACGAAGTCCATCGAAATAGAATCCCATTTCCACGCGGGGATCTCAAGAGGTTGCAACAAACCTCCAGGTCTCCGATGTTCGAACTTTACCTTTTGGCATACCAGGCAACGGCTGACGAACTCGGTGATCTCCTTTTTCATACCCGGCCACCAAAATCGTAGCTTCAAATCCTTGTACATCTTGTCACTTCCAGGATGTACGGAATACGGAGTACTGTGAGCTTCCTTGAGAATCTTACCCTTCAGAATTTCACAGCTCGGGATACACCATCTTCCGTGGAACTTCAAACCACCGTCGGTTCCCACCTCGAAGCCTTCAGCTCGACCGTCACCCAAAGCAACCCGATTTCCTTCAAGGAAGTCATCTTCCCGTTGCTTAGCTCGGATCTCATTGAAGAACTCCGGCTCAGCAACTATCGCGCCCAAATTTAAGGAACCTGGCAAAACTACTTCAAGGTTCAACTTCTGGAATTCTCGAACTAGATCATCAGGTAACACCCTCATGGCATGACAAGTCTTGCGGCTCAAAGCATCAGTGACCACATTTGCCTTACCCTCACGATACAGAAGCTCAACCTTATAGTCATTGATCAACTCTATCCAACGCCTTTGCCTCATGTTGAGATCTTTCTGCGTGAAGATATACTTTAAGCTCTTATGGTCGGTGTAAATGTTGCAAGAAATACCATACAAGTAGTGTCTCCATAGCTTTAGCGCGAATACCACAGCAGCTAACTCCAGATCGTGAGTTGGATAGTTCACCTCGTGAACCTTCAACTGTCTCGAAGCATAGGCAACCACTTTGCCCTTCTGCATCAGAACACAACCCAATCCAGACTTCGATGCATCGCAATATACATCGAATCCAACACCTTCCTTGGGAAGTGCAAGCACTGGAGCAGTAGTTAACCGCTTCTTCAACTCCTGAAAAGTAGCTTCACAAGCTTCGGTCCAAAGGAACTTGGACTCCTTCTTCATCAACTGAGTTAATGACCTTGCTATCCTCGAGAAGTAATTGACAAAGCGACGATAATAACCAGCGAGACCCAGGAAACTGCGGATCTCATTGACATTCTTAGGACTCTGCCAATCGACCACGGCTTGAATTTTAGTCAGGTCGACCATAACTCCTTCACCATAAATCACATGACCTAAGAAGGTCACTTCTCTTAGCCAAAACTCACACTTCGAGAACTTGGCGTACCATTTCTGCTTTCGGAGAGTCTCCAAGATGATGCGGAGGTGATTCTCATGTTCTTGATTATCCCTTGAGTAAATGAGTATATCGTCTATGAACACCACAACGCACTTATCCAAATACTCACTAAAAGTGCGGTTCATCTGATCCATGAACACCGCAGGTGCATTCGTCAAACCAAATGGCATAACCACAAATTCATAGTGACCATACCTCGAACGAAAAGCGGTTTTTGGAATGTCATCCTTTCTCACTGGGATCTGATGATACATTGACCTCAGGTCGATCTTAGAGAACACACTAGCTCCTCGAAGTTGATCAAACAAATTTTCAATCCTCGGCAGTGGGTACTTGTTCTTGATTGTAACTTTGTTCAATTCTCGGTAGACAATGCACAACCTAATGCTACCATCTTTCTTGCGAACGAACAAGACTGGGGCACCCCAAGGAGAAGCACTCGGCCTTATAAAGCCCTTTTCGATCATCTCCTCAAGTTGCTTCTTTAGCTCTTGCAACTCAGCTGGTGCCATACGATATGGAGCCTTAGAAATTGGACCTGTACCAGGCAACAGATCGATAGAGAACTTAACGTCTCGCTCGGGAGGGATACCTGGAAGGTCTTCTGGGAAGACATCATCATACTCCCTGACCACAGGAATATCCTCCAACTTCAGCTCTTTAGACACATCGCGGATACTACACAAGTAGATCTGATGGCCTTTCCTACCCATGTTGACCATCTTCATTGCAGACACCCAACGAATAGTTGGTCTAGTCTTGACCCCCTTATACGATAGCCTTGCACCGTCCGGACTCTTGAACACAATCTTCTGATCACGACACTGGAATCTTGCATCATAACGAGCCAACCAATCCATGCCCAAAATGATGTCGAAATCAGCTAGCTGGAAGCTGATCAAATCAGCTGGAAAGGATACCTCCATAATGGAGATCGGGATGTCCTTGAACAGGATATTACAAGGAACTGTCTCACCCGTGGGAGTGGAAATAAGAGTATTCACGGATGAGGATGAAACAAGTCCAGCTCGGACGGAAAAAGATTCAGATACGAACGACATCGACGCACCCGTATCAAAAAGAACAAAAGCAGGGAAAGAGTGAACTAGAAAGGTACCCGTAATCACATCTGGATTAGCCTCTGCCTCTGCACGGGTCATCACGAACACTCGGCCTTTCTTCGGAGCTTCCTGCTTAGGCTTCTGAGGACAATCAGCAGCTCTATGCCCCGTACCCTTGCAAGTGAAGCAAGTAATTGGAGTCCCATCACAGTACTTACCAGGATGGTAAGCTTTCTGGCACTTGTAGCACGTCCAATCACTCTTCGACTGGCCCAAAAGTGGCTTGTCGAACGTCTTAGTCTCAAACTTCTGCTTCTTCTTTGCAGGTTGGTAAGATGATGAAGAAATATAAGGCTTCTTAGAATAACCCCCAGAGTTTATGCTGTCCTCAGACTCAACAGCCATCACCGAGCCATAGATGCTCAGAGCACGGTCATAAGCTTGTTGGAAAGAAGTAGACGGGATCCCCGACATAGCTGTTTGGACTCTGGGAGCCAAATTTTTCTCATAGCGACGAGTTTTAGAAACCTCGTCCATGGCGACCAACGTGACAAAGCGGGACAACTTCAGAAACTTGTTGGTGTACTCCTCAACAGTCATCGAGCCTTGTTCCAAGCGAAGGAACTCCTATTCCTTTTGCCACCTCAGCTCCTCCGGATAGAACCTATTGGTTAGAGCCTCAGTGAAGTAGCTCCATCCAAACCCAGCCTGTGCTTGAAGATCTACCCTTGCTACAGCCCACCAGGTGTCGACCTCTTCCTTCAAGTAATAGGAAGCCACGTTCACCTTTTGTGCATCCGGACACTCTGTAGCCAGAAACAACTTCTCCATTTCCCGAATCCAAGATTCCAAGGCGACAGGGTCGGTATTACCCTCAAAGGTTGGAGGACGGTGACGGGCAAATCGGTCGAACACTGTCTGGTTGTTGTGCTGCTGGTTGTTGAGTTGATTGTTGGCGTTGTTGACTTGAGTGGCTAACCCTTCAGCTATGTTTGCCAAGGCTTCCTCAATACGTCTGAGGCGAGCGACCTCCTGGTCATTGTTGTTACCATTGCGTGCCATCTGCAACAACGTACCCTAGGTTATGAAGTGGTTCATGCCTAGGCAGCACTTGCAAGCAACTACTCAAACATTCTACAATGCCACTAAGGCAAGCAAGTCCTTAATGGTTTCTACCCCATTTACTCTCACTCATTTACTAAGTCAAGTTATTCTTTTAGTGGTTAAGCGAGAGTTGGGAGCGTGTTCGCTCTGATACCAACTGTAACAACCAGGATTTTCAAAAACTTAATAATAATATAAGTAGTATAAATAATAGGGTCAAAGGTGGCGGAAACACCCGACCAAATCCGAATCATTACCATCTCAACGATTCAACTAATACATTATTCAAAAGTGTTCGAAATAAAAATCAAGAGAAACTTAAAGAAGGGTCTCTCTCCACAAGTCTTCCCCAACACAACATCACAATCAATAGCATCTCGCAAGACCTGAAAAGGGGGGGGGGAGGTCCACAGTCAGTGGGGAGCAACTAGATGTTCTCCCAGTCATGGTTACAACAAGTTGAACATGCATAGCAATAATAATGAACGATAACATAATTAGACGACGAGTGAAGATATCAATACACATGACCAACATGTTACTAGACACGATCAGGTAATTTATTGCAATCCATAGTTAATCATAACGATCGAGATAGATACTATGTATCCATCCAAACAACTGGAGTAAGTAACAACAGACTTCATACAAAGATGTATAGGACATAGAATGAACACCGGCTAGAGTATGTAACTGATACTCTAACTAGCCAGAGCGTGTAACTGACTCTCTGACACGGAGCGTGTAACTGACTCTCCGTTTTGTGAAGTATGTAACTGATACTCCACGGTACTATGTATAGCGTGTAACTGACGACTATATGTCTAAGACCAGGCCAGAGTTCTCGACGCAGTAACTGTACGTCGAACGACACACGGGAACCCAGAACGTGTAACTGACGAATCTGGACCCACCGAACATAGACCAATTAAACCTCTTGCGAGCAGTATTGGTTCATTCCGATAGTATGTAACTGATACTACCATCATCTATATCACTAACCATCATGTACGTTGTACAGTGTAACTGACTGCCAACTGCGTGAGCAACCTCACGACTTCTACGTATTACAGTGTAACTGACTGCACTATGTAGTAACTAGACTTAGTATAGTGTCACTGACTATACCAGGGAAAATCAGGCCCTAGATAGTGTAACAGACTATACCAAGTATTAATCATTCGTGATAAACATCACGACTCAAGGGTAGAACAATATAATTGATTGTTCTAAAGGAACGAGTATAGAAGTAATCAAACAACGATAACATGGTAAAGTTATAGCACAACTGACTATAACCTTCAAATAGTGATAGAGTTAATGTTTAACAAAGTATAATCCTGAACATCTAACGTGTATTAGTATTCAAGGTTAAGGTAAGGCTACATTAACCTTGTCTACTAAAGTGAAGTTATGTATATAACGTCAACCCAAAGGTGGTGTCATAGTATAACCACTATAACGTCAACTTCAAGTTAAGATTACATTAACCTCGACTATAACCTTGTGAGGTTACCTTAACCTCAGTGAGATTATAGCTTCGTAACGGTGTTATGAAATCCTCAAGTGAAGGGTATCGTAACTTCCATTGAAGTTACTTGGCTTCAAGTAAGGTTACAATAACCTTGTCATAACCTCGTGAGGTTACGTTAACCTCCGTGAGATCATAACACGCAATAAGGTTACATTAATCCCTTGTGAAGTTGTATAGTAACTTTCCAATAAAGTTACGTAAACCTCAACTCGAGTTATATTAACCTTGATCATAACCTCGTGGAGTCACTTAAATTGAGCCCCAACGAGACTATAACCCCGCATTCAAGTTACCTTAACCTTAAGTGAAGTTGTATAGTAACTTTCCAATAAAGTTACATGATCTTCAATCAAGGTTAGATTAACCTCAACCCTAACCTCAATCACCGGGTGATGGTAGGTTGAGTCATCATTGAATCTAGGGTTTGAAACCCTAAAAGCATCGATGAAACAACCCTAACATCTCCATACGGAGAGGACAAACGGCTCACGTACAAAATTTTAGATGTTACAACGGATTAGATTTAACAATTCTAATATAAGCGAAAACGACAATTATAGATCTAACGATGATAATAAATCATTCAATTAACATACTAATTAATTAGACTCTTTGAATCATGAATAAAGACACAACACAAATCAATTAAATCATGTTACAAATCATTAAAACCACACAACACATTCAAGATGCATAAACACGAAAAGAATCACATCTAGTAACCTTGAAGCGTGCTAATTCTCGATCTCATCTTCTATGACGTATATGTCTTCACCCGGACCCGTCTCCACGCCTAGTCCATCATCAAACACGTGCCAAATACCAAAAGAAAACCCTAATTAAAAACTATTAAAAGAACAACGAAAAACTAGCGCGACAAGAAGCGAAACTTACTAAACAATGCGGAGGATTGCGCTAGGATCGATTATGATTCGAAAGGGATGAAGATCTATTCTTTAATGAAGAGGAAGAGGCACGAAATTAAGGAGATGGAGGAGATATAAGGCGTGGCTAGGAGGAAAAGAAGAAAGGAGAGGGTGAAACCTAACTTTAGGGCTTTGCAAATGAGAATAAGAGGTGGAAATCTCCATTCTAATCACCTATATATAGGAAAAGTCATGGGCAAAGCTTACTTGGGCCCAAATTCCAATGCTCCCTCAACAAACCATATGTGGAAAGCAAGAATGGTTTAGTCTTGGCCCAAAATCCAAGCTAAACCGACAATAGATTACAGGATACGATTTTCGGACAACTAGACATGAAAAGGGAATATCCGAATAGGAAAATGGTAAGAATTGAATTAAATAAATAATTTCGGATATTAAAATATATGAAATTAAATAAAATAATTATGTCCGAAAATTCGGGGTGTTACAACATCTTCAACCGGCAATCCTCGAAAAGTTTGTTGTTAAATTAGATTGATGATGGAAGGTATAAGCTCGAAACTCTTCGGGATGGCTCCAATGAAGATGGGTGAAGAAATATCTTCAATAGATGGTTGAGAATGGGACCCAAGTGTAGCCATACTTGAATCCTTGGATGTTGTTCAAAGATGGGGTGTTGAGAAATGATGAAATTGGTGGATGATGACAATATCAGGTTGTTGCCTCGGTCACAATATTTCCAAGTGACTTGCTCTCCGAATGGGGATCAAAGCAACCTAAATCAAGAGTATACCTAGCAAAAACTTAACAAACGATGAGTCCTCCTAGCACCTAATGGCACTAGGGTAGGAGGAAAGAAAAACAATTATCCAAACACAATAAAACTAAAACTTGATTAACTAATCACCGTCCCCGGCAATGGCGCCATTTTGATGCGCGTCCGATTGTCGCCTATCAAACGCAGTCAAACAATATTTATAAACTCCAAAATACTACTACGTAGTAGTGGCAAGTCGGGGATCGATCCACAGGGTCGGTCGAGGGGTAGTCGGTCAAGTCTAAGTTTCAAAGTGATTGGGGTAGAGGAGGGGGGAGTTTTGGTCGAGAGAAACTAGACTATCAAAATGATCTACGGAACTAAGGCGAGAAACAATAATACTGAAGCTAGAAACACTAATGGGAAAGGCGTTAGGGAGAGTCGGGGAATTGGAAAACAAGATAAAAGTATAACGTTGCAAGAATTATCACAAGGTGTATAAGGGAGGTTCCACCTTTCGGTTTCCCTACCGGCCAAGTCTATGCCCGCTTTCGCGACGAATAAACTAAGGTCTCTAGACGGAATTACCCAAACCCCGAGTTTCCCCATAATGGTCCGAGTGAGTCAAATCAACCTAGGTGATAAAGCTAAGTCAAACAAAACACAACAATACCATCAAGACAATATCACCCTCAAATGCAATAATTTCACAAGATAAAACTTTTTTCTAGAATTCCTCCTCCCCTAGCCCCCTAACTAAAATCTACTCACTACCCATAATTAAACTAACACTAAGGAGACTAGAAGAAAGACTAAACATGATTAAACTAGAGGAGAAATAACTAATCCAACACAACCCTAGCCCCCTAACTAAAATCTACTCACTACCCATAATTAAACTAACACTAAGGAGACTAGAAGAAAGACTAAACATGATTAAACTAGAGGAGAAATAACTAATCCAACACAATAAAAGAAACTACACTAACAAAACAACACTAACTATGGAAAAACAATCTAAGGAGAGAGATAAACAAACAAACAAACAAACAAACAAAGGAAAACTACACTAACATGAAGATTAACAAGAAACTAAAGATTAAACTAATTAATGAAGAAAAGGAGAAGAAAGAAACTACCAATAATGGAGGAGACTAAGGAGGAAAATGAAGATTAACATAAATGATGAAGCTTCAAGAAATAATACAAAGATCTTGTCACTAAACCCTTGCAAAACCCTTGAATCTTCAATATAAACACAATCTTCAACTAAAGATGGAAACTTGATTACAAATTAATAATAGATCTAAACTAAACTAAGAGAGTGTTACTAAATTAATGGAGTTTTACTATGTGAACTACTACTACTCCTATGGAGATCTCCTACACTAACCTAAGGAGGCACACTATTAGGACATACTTTGCTCAAAACCCTAGGATAAGTATTTATAGAGTTTCTTAATGGGTCACACAAGTTTAAGGCCCATAATCCAATCCTTCTTCATTAAGCTAGACCTTCACCCTTTGCATCTTCATGGGGTAAAACTTCACCCTGCGGTTGACGACATTGACACCACCGGGTGAAATTTCACCCGGTGAGATTTTCTTCTCGAATCGTCATTTTTGGGGTTTTTCTCTATCGGGCGAAATTTCACCCGGTGGGCGAAATTTTGCCCGGTCGTTTCGCCCGGTCAGAACTGCCCACGAAAATCTTCGGGAGTGGAAAATGTCGTCGGGCGAAATTTCGCCCGGTGATGACTCACCGGGTGAAATTTCACCCGGTGATACTTCTCCTCAATTCCGGTATTTTTCTTCGTCGATCAATTGGATTGCTTGAACTTTTGGTTGTGTGCTTCGCTCTTTGGATCGTATCTCTCTTAAGCTCGTAGAAGCTTATACACGTTTTCGGTCGAAAATCCTATCAAAATAGACAGAAAACTACCAAAAACACGTAAAATGCAAAAGAGAGACACTAATGCGAGAATTACTCAAAATACGGCGATAATCGCGCTCAAGTCTCGCAAAACGGAGGAAAAACAGGTCTAAATGGGAGGAAAAACGGTCCAAATTTGGCACACAACACATCCCAATGTCCGATAAACGGTATGTCGCATCTGCAAGACTCGTTACGGAAATCATACCGCTAGAAGTACGCAATCATCAGAACGGGGATCCACCCCCGGAGGGAGTTGAGGACTTTTGTGGAGTCACGTGTCTCCTTACCCTCCCGCACCAGATCCTGTAGGACAAAACTACACCAGTCCTGTTCCCGAATCAATTCCACATCGTCCACTGCGGCCAGCAGGCTGAGGTCGAGTGAGTTGTTTGTAGTAGGTGCGAGGAACAATGACAATGTGAACAACACGAACCTACGGACGAAGTCGTCGTCAGCGGCATCGGTTACCATCAACCTCTTGTGCACACCTCCTAATTTTATTGGCCCGCTGGTATCCACCACGTCGAAGTCCTTCCTCCAAGTATTCTTTAACCTGATCACGTCAGGTGAGTTTGCCCCTTTCTTGTTTTTTGTTGGGATTACTTTTACCGGATGAGGTCCAAAAGGTAGCTGGAAGCAATCGTGGACGTCGTACTTTGACATCATGAATGCCTCCCGGCATGAGGCACGAAAAATATGGGACCCGTCGGAAAACGCACGGAGGAACATAAGCGCGTGGTCAATGGTGAATGATTCAAACCTCAAGTCCAATAGCCCGCCAAAGCCAACACCACGCACCCTTTCAATCTGATCGGCCGACAATTTTGAAATTACCTGGTGCAACCGCCTGGGCCTACAGTGGACATCCGGCTGACCTCCAGGCTCCCTTTTTTGTTGTCGATCCCTTTTCCTCTTACCCCCAGACACGCGCACAACAATGTCGTCGACCGGGGTGTCAAATGTGACCTTCTTCTTTTTCTTTGGCCTGCATTCATCACCAATTCCTGTCCCCCCCCACATCCATCTCGGCAACAATTTTTGTCCCCGATGTATCCTCCACAGTCTTCTTTTTCTTTCCCATTTTTTGTCCACAACCACTTTATCACCAATTACATGGTCACGAACCGATATTTCTGCCACGCCCTTTTTCTTACCGGCCTTCGTTCGATTTTTTTTCTTCGGAAATGTCTTTTTGCTGCAACAACATGCGTAATAAAATGTCTGTGAGTATACAGCTTCAACTGTATGATTCTACAATAAAATGTCTGTGACTGTATATTTAATTTCAACTGTGTGTTTAAACAACATAACGATTGTCAATACACAACCTCAAACCTGTGACTCTGCAACATAACGACTATGACTATACAGATTCAAACGGGTGACTATATAACCAACTCTGTATAACTATTAACCTTTCATACATTTTTCTTCCCAAACGTGTGACTATACAACATTCTGTGACTATACAACAAAATCACTATGACTATACAATGTCACCAGTGTGGTTATAGAACATAGGGGACTTTAACATGAGAAATTAAGATGACTTTAATAAAATGTCTGTGAGTATACAACTTCAACTGTGTGATTCTACAATAAAATGTCTGTGACTGTATATTTCAACTGTGTGTTTGAACAACATAACGATTGTGACTATATAGATTCAAACGGGTGACTATATAACCAACTCTGTATGACTATGCAACTCTGTATGACTATACAATCTCAAACGTGTGACTCTGCAACATAACGAGTGCGACTATATAACTTCAAACATGTGACTATGCAACATTCTGTGACTATACAACAAAATCACTATGACTATACAATGTCACCAGTGTGCTTATAGAACATAGGGGACTTTAACATGAGAAATTAAGATGACTTTAACATAAACTTCAACAAGGAAGCATATAAATTGTATGACTATACAACTACAAAAGTGTGGTTATAGAACATAATATGTATGACTGTAAAACTTCAAGAAAAAATTGTGCAGATGTACAGAACAACAACAAAAACTGCATCATCGATGTCACATGCATAATTAGAAAGACGATTATGGGAACTTCAACATGAAAAGACTTCAACAACCAATGTACAGAACTTCAACATAGACTTCAACAAAGAAATAAAAAATTCATCTTTGACTCTCCAACTACATCCATAATGTACAGCTACAACAACTTCAACTTAAATTTAGGGTTATCGGGTTGGAAGAGTGCATTCCTATCACTATTTAGGGTTCGTGCATGTCCGGAGTTCAACAAACGAATACATTGGCCAAAATGGAAGTTGAAAATCGAACAAAAAGGTTGAACAAAAGGGTTATCGTAGGTGGAAAATGGAACCTTACTTTTCAACATACCTTCGTATGATCAGTGGAAGTTTACGCATGTTAGATGTTGAATGACTGATCGAAGTTGCGGAGATGGAGAACGCTGCGGAGATGGAGATGGAGAATGCTGAGTTTTCTTAGAGAGAAGAGGAGGTTGTTGGTGGTGAAATGGTTGTGTGGCTGGGGAAATGAATTCAAAAGGGGGTGATGGGGAAGTGTAATGGGTGTTGGGCAGGAGTATAGAGAGAAGGGAGTATTAATGACTGATTAGAGAAGGGTGAGGAGGGGAACGTCTGATTGATGATGGCTGATTAGTGACATGCTGATTGTCGCAGCATGTCAGTCCCCTTCTCTTTTTTTTTTCTTTTCTTTTTGTAATTGAACCTCATCCATCCACCATCCGTCTTAAGATGAATGAAAGGTGGGGATTAACACTAAGGAACTCTTAGAGAGTTACTAACTCTCTTGATCCCCCCCTCTCTCTCTCTTTATATATATATATATATATATATATATATATATATATAGAGAGAGAGAGAGAGAGAGAGAGAGTAAAGATCAAGTGAGTCCTCTTTTCATTTTTGAGTCCATAAGTGATTGATTTAAGCAATATAGGAAATAACTAACATATTTGGTAAAAATATAATTAAACCCTCTCTCTTCCCTTAATTCTCTACAACTACAAACACAATTAATTTATCTCCCTCTCTCCTTTCAAATACGTTACCTCACAATTAATCTTTTCATTCAAACTCACCCGCCCAACTACACCCTTTCAACTTCATCATCTTCAAACACAATCACCGCTCAACTATTCACTCGCGCATCCTTTCATCTTCAACTTAAGCAAGGCTACATTGAAGCAGCCCTCTAACTTCAGCAAAGATAATCTTCAGGCGACAAGATATAAGGTAACTCGCTGCTCTATGCTAAGATGCGATCGTTGTACTGAAGAACCAGGGTTCAGTGTATATTCCTAACTGATTTAATTAATTTCTCGCTAATTATGGATTGATTTTATTTTCTGCGTAAGTGCTCTATAATTAATTGGATTCGATAATTATGAACTTATTGTGTCTAGGTATGCATCTGTAGAGTTTAATTGAATTCATCTACTTCATACTATGCTTCTACTCTTCATACTCAGTCTAATATATATTGAATGTTACTCTAATGCGCATATTCAGTTACTGTAATAAACTTGAGGTGTTACTGTAAGGGGTTCTTCAGTTAGTGTTACACATGTATGATGTTATTTTAAAGACGACCATGTGTTACTGTAATGTGCAAGACGTGTTACTTTTAAACCCATCTTTGCGTTACTTTGAATCCTAGTAATCTGGTACATTTAATTGTGTATACGTGTTACTCTAATTCGCACTCTATGTTACTCTAACACTTTCTTTGTGTTACTTTAATGCGTACCAGCTGTACATATGGTGTTACTTTCACTCGTATCAGTTGTACTTTAATTTTATATACCAAATTAAACTGTAACAATAGTTGTACATAATTATTGTACTTTTCAGATGGCAAAAGGAGGAGACAAATCAAGGTGCGATCGCGGTTGTTGGATAAAATAGATAAGTATGTGGACATGAGACAAAAGATCATCGATGGTCCCAAGAACAAGCCAACAAAGGGTCGAAAAAAAATAACGTGTCTAATGAATTATGTCATCTTTTTCTAATTACGAATAATGCTTTGTATCGTTTTCGAAACTTGTTATGTACATTGGTATTTTGATTATCACCAATGGAACAACGCTGTTAAACTCTGTTATCCTAACTAATTGTTCCTGTACTCTAATTAATGACTGATCTTACTATGGGAATGAATGAAGTTTACCCAATATACAAATGTGGTCTCATAATCAGTGTGTTACATTGACGCATTATAACTGTTACTTTAATGAACAAATGATGTTACTCTGAGTGATTAACGGTGTTATTCTTTGTCTCATGGTTAAACAATGCTATTATCATCAATAACTCTGACACATTATATATGGTTATTTAAAAAACGAATGTTGTTACTTTGGTAATGAATGGTTCTAATCCAAGTTATTCTCAGTTACTTTGGTAATGAATTGTTTAAACAACGTTGCTGTCTTCAGTTACTTTCATGCATTATGTCTATTACTGTAACTGACGAATGGTGTTACTCCAATAGACATGAGATGTTACTCTAACCAAATACACATGTATTAAATAAATATAGAGTTAATTGCAACGTAGCACAGCGCTATGTGTAAAAAAATGTGTATAAAATCTAGTTCATGTGTTTTGCCAATATTCCCCCCCAAAAACCGGCTGTCTCTGCAACCTGAACTCCCGAATTAATCCGCACAAGCTTTCCACATTTGCCTTGTCTCCTGCCCTTAGAAGTCCGTATCAGTGAAGCTTCAATGCCGTGTCTGCTTCAATAGAAAACAAAACAATAATATCAACGAAGCTTACGTTAAACCTGGAATCTATACTAACACGAGAGCAATGAACCATTGTTATTAATCTATGATTAATCAAATGAACAAAATTCCACCTTTTCCAGTGTTGTTCTATGCATTCGCATATTTGACAATACCATCTGCATAAAATTAAACAACGTTACACCCATGCAACCAATGTGTTACTTCAACTCATAAGTTGTGTTACTCTAGCTAGTACAGTACGTTACTTTAACATCATCATCAAAACCATTTTCTCAACGTTCAGTGTGTTACTATAATTGCAATTAAGTGTCACTGTAACTCAGAAGGTATGTTACTTCAATGACGTGTCTGAGTTAATAGAAAACAAAACAATAGTATCAGTGGATATCATGGAAAACCTAAATAACAAACATAAAA
Organism: Agrostemma githago; assembly: GCA_958450325.1. Taxonomy (NCBI): domain Eukaryota; kingdom Viridiplantae; phylum Streptophyta; class Magnoliopsida; order Caryophyllales; family Caryophyllaceae; genus Agrostemma; species Agrostemma githago. The sequence goes on from OY288242.1 coordinate 11,849,007, forward strand.
CTCTAGAATCTATAACAATTAACCATTGATATGAATCTATAATGAATGAAATGACAATGAAAGCAATATCAACATGAAAATTGACGTAAAAAAAAAGAACGCAAATTGACGCATGACGTATCCGTGAATACAAATTGAAGCAAAACGTGAAAAAAAATATCAAAACTCACCATTGTTATACTCGATCAATTGCTTATCAACAGTTGATGAAGATATCGCGCTCATTGAATCCATGGTAACGGGCCGATTTCGAACTCAGATTTGATTGAATGAATGACGGAACGTGATGATGGAAGTTTTTTTTTTTTAGGTTTTGATGAATGTGGTAACGTGAATGGCTGAATGATGAATGAACGTGAATTGTAGGGGTTATTGTTTCCTAAAATCATGGGAGCTATTTTAGGAATGTAAATCTCCTTCTTTTTATTGCAATTACTTGGAAGCATCTTGTCCATCCATCCTCATCCCATCCAATGGGTGGGATGAGGACTTATGGACTCATCTAGAGTAAAGGACTCATAAGAGCCTTACTCTCTCTCTCTCTCTATCTATCAATCTATCTATCTATCTATATATATATATATATACTCTCTCCGAGTTCCTATTATTGTCTCACTTTCTTTTTTGGGCTGAGTTTGATTTTTGTCCCACTTTTTCTTTTAGGCCATCAATGTGTAGTTCACAATTACTCTCCAATTTCTCTCTCTTCCTCTTTTTTTTGAACCACTCATTTCCCCTTCCTTATTCTTCACCCCAAATTCCTTTGGGACAATAATAGGAACTCGGAGGGAGTATATTCTAAAAAGTGATTGAGTTAGTCAAACATCTTTGATAGAATTATTATATCCCTTGGTTGGTATGAAGCATTTTCATCTCCTAAACTCTAGTAACCTAACCCCTATTTTAGTGGGTTAGTTACTAACTCCCCTAATCAATTGCTTATACGTTTACTAAAGAGAAATGTATGATTAGTCAACTAAAAAACTCCTACTTATAAGCCTAAATATCTAGTTGTTGCAATTACATACAAGTGCTCCTTATTTTTAGCTAACTACAATCAAACAACACACTTCACTTCTATATAAGAGAATTGCTAGTCTTATTTGTTGATCAATTTTTTCACAAAAGAAAATAATCTATTTTATTCTTAATCTCACTTAGCGTCCATTATTTTATAGCAAAATTGTTTATCGTTTTGAAAAGGTGTTGTGTGCTAAGTTATATTATCATTAGGTTATGATATCATTTTATCTTGTAACGAGATACTAGAGATAGTTAAATCTTTTCTTTTGTAACGTGAAGAAAGTGAGTGAGTGTTTAACCATACTCATTGTGACAACCTTAACCGGTTGTGAGTCGGTTAATTTTGTTGTAATCCGTAAAAAGGTACAATATTATTAATCGAGCAATAGTGGACGTAGATCTCGGGTTGTGAGACCGAACTATTTCAAAATTCCGTTGTGCCATTTATTTATCGCTTTATTGTTTTTATTTAGTTTTAAGTAAATTAATATAACTAGAATTCAATAAATAAATTCTTAGTTATTTACTTTACGGCAAGATTAATTATATCGAAAAAAGCACACATACTCAATTCAACCCCCCTCTTGAGTATTTTTACCGGATCAATAGACTCTTCAAAATTCCTTAGGTAGACACCTGAACCCCAAAAGCTTGATTCTTCTATCGCATCAACATACTCCTTGTCTTCGTCAAGTAGTCCTAAAGCATAGAAGGCGTCCTTAATAGTATCACGAACGACACCCTTTACTGTACGGATGTCTTCGTAGCATGTAGGGCCACGCACGAAGTTCAACATTAGTCTCATGTAATACCTTTCACCCCCGTTTGGAGACATGTGGTACATTCTTTCTAAATTGAAACCTTGCTACGTGGTGCCCAACACTTGTCTTCCCTATGCCAAACGTACTTAGTAGGAAACTCTGTGTAGGTCAAATCTCTAGACTCCAAGTGGTTAGCATTGTACTTCAACCAAGCGACGAATTTGTTCGAGCACCATTGGACCGAGCAAATATCTCTTCTAGCGGGTCGTCGTTGTACACTACATTATGCTCATTAGGGAGGTGATAATCTAGTAGAAGAATAGGCACTGTCGTATTGTGAATATCGAATGAAAAAATACGCCACGCCGCTTCGGGCGGTGACACGTATCAGCGGTCGTAATAAACCTGGATGTGATCTATTTCACCGGGATTTGTCTTAGTTGAAGCTCTAATAGTAACTCTAACATAACCCTTATTGACATATTTGAAAAGATATTTTATGGATCGTGCTTGATTGCACCACTCAACATTGATGTGGGCACGATATCTTGTCAACAATTCGGGATTATAAGGGACAACATAACCATTATGAACACTAAATCCACCCTTCTCAAGTGTAACACCATTGTCCCTTCTCTTGTATATAGGATATCCGTCACCATCAACTGTTGTACGGTAGCAGAAAGCCTTAGGAAATCTTTTCGTGCAAACACCGTCAACCATGCAAAGAGAATTAGGATTAGCGAGATCACATGGACCGTGAATCGTTAAATCCTTAACAACTTCATGAAGAGTAGGATTATCTGATGGGTCAGGTATTTCTGCGGAGATAATGGAGTCTACATCAGTCGCTTCTAGAAATTTGTCATCCCTTTCCAGGAAAAGAAGGATGTGAGCATGTGGTAGACCTCGTTTCTGAAACTCGACTGTGTAGACAACTGTGGTTAAACATTAAGAAAGGATGAGAGGACAATAATTTAGGGTCCAAATTTTGTACGTACAATTATAGTTTTCGAAAAAACATGAATACCTGCTCTTGTCCTCCTAAAAACGTGGTTCTCCTTAAAATATTTGATTAGTAGATCCAACTCATGTTTAAATACACGGGTTACAATATCGGGTATATTCTCAGGTTGCAACCCTCTCTTCTTTACAAATCTAGTGATTTCTGGCCATTTCAGGTTGCAAGTGAACGTTATAAACAAATTGGGGTAACCGCACTACCTACAAATGGTCATTGTATCCTGGTACGTTTCCCTCATATAGACCTTTCCTCCAACGAAGCTCGACGGAAGGATGTACTTGACACCTACAGATGAAGGGTCTCTTTCCCCGTTAGCAACAACATTCCGTAGTTGTTTATAATTTTCAGATCTAAGCTTCTGTTGGTTGAACTTCAAATAAGTTAAGCGTTGAGCTTCTATCATTGTGTATCCATCAACAATTATTTGCTGTAATAGTCTAGATCCCCGTAACAAAGTATCAGGTTCTACATCTGATGGCCAATCCTGCAAACGGAAGGCAACCCATTATCTTAACGTTAGCTTATTATGAGTTGTATCAGGATTATTACTGGATTCCACGGATTTCTGGCAGTGTCTAATGCCAATTCGATAACCATCCTCTCCACGTGGGAAAAATAAAGGGTACTGCAACGCCAAGTAAGATGGATGAAGTTCTGAGATTCACTATAGACGACCACTCCTTTCTTCAACGATGATGTCTATGTTTTCAACAGTGTCCTCAATATCACCGACTATAAGCGCAGCAATCTCCGACACTATTATTATTAATATTTTTTTATCAATTATTATTATTATTGATTGATTATATATATAGATGGGTTCTAATGAGTCCCTTATAAATATTGAGTCCCTAAGTCCTCTTCTCATCCGTTGGATGGGATGAGAATGGATGGACAAGATGCATCCTAATATTTTGTATTTAAAAAAAAAGATTTAGTATCTTAAAATAACTCCCATGATTTTAGGAAACAATAACTCCCATAATCACATTCATTCCTCATTCATTCATTCACATTACAGGTTCATCAAAACCTTTAAAAAAAATGCTCCCATCGATCATCACGTTCATTCCTTCATTCAATCAAATCTGTGCTCGAAATTCCGTTACTATGAATTCAATGATCGCGACATCTTCATTAACTGTTGATATGCAATTCATCGAGTATAACAATGGTGAGTTTCGATATTGCTTTCATGTTTTGCGTCAATTTTTATTCATTATCTTGATTAATTTGCGTCAATTTGTGTTCATGTTTTGCGTCAATTTTCATGTTGATATTGCTTTCATGGTCGTTTCATTCGTCATAAATTCATATGCAAATCATAGAACAGACAAATGGTGAGTATATATGCTTTGTAATTTATACTGGAATCGCCATGGAAGTCATTAAGATGCTACTCAGTTATTAGTTTTTACGTTTATAATATGGGAAACTGCATACTGTTAAATGTCTGATTCATCATATGAAATTTGCGCACGCACAATATATTGAGTTATTGTAGTTCATATACTGCGTTACTTTAGTGTAGAGCATCTGTTACTTTAATGTCTACCATCTGTTACTTTATATGTCGTGTTACTTTAATACACCCCAGTCGTTACTTTACTGCTTTTCATCTGTTATTGTAGTGCATTGTAGTGTCCTAAGAATTTAGGAAACTGCCAAATTATAAAAAAATAAATAAATATTGTTTCCTACAATAATGGGACGTGATTGCCACCAAAATAGGAAACAATATCAAAGAGTAACGCAATATAAAAAAAAAGAAAAAAATACTGCTTCCTATAATTATGGGACGTGATGACTTCAAAATAGGAAACAATATCAAAGAGTAAGATACTGCGTCATACTCTCATTTTTTATCATTATATGAAATTTTTTGCACTAACCTATATCTGGTGTTATTTTAATGAACATTATCTATTACTTTAATTCACACTATCTGTTACTTTAATGTCTGACCTCTGTTACTTTATACCTGGTGTATAAGCATCCTCTGTTAATTTAATTCAATGTTACTTCAATGCACTTCATCTGTTCCTTTAATTCTTGTTATCTGTTACTTTAATCCATATTTCAAGTTTTGATTGTTTTTTCCCCACGTTTATTGGCACTGTTATTGTTTTTTCAGTAGACACAAAAGCACATCAATGATGTAGGGATGTGGGTGAGAATTTCCTCCATACATAGGGCAGATCTTCAAAGATGTAGATGAGAAGAAGAAGAATTTCCTCCATTCTCTTTGATATTGTTTTCTATTTTGAAGTCATCACGTCCCATAACTATAGGAAGCAGTATCTTTTTTTTTTCTTTTTTTATATGGCGTTACTCTTTGATATTGTTTCCTATTTTGGTGGCAATCACGTCCCATTATTATAGGAAACAATATCTTTTTTTTATTATTCTTTTAATATGGCAGTTTCCTAAATTCTTAGGATACTCCAATGCACTACAATAACAGATGAAAACACTAAAGTAACGACTGAAGTGTATTAAAGTAACACGACATATAAAGTAATAGATGGTAGACATTAAAGTAACCGATGCTCTACACTAAAGTAACGCAGTATATGAACTACAATAACTCAATATATTGTGCATGCGAAAATTTCATATGATGAGTCAGACATTTAACAGTATGCAGTTTTCCATATTGTAAACGTAAAAACTAATAATTGAGTAGCATCTTAATGACTTCCATGGCGATTCCAGTACAAATTACAAAGCATATACTCACCGTTTGTGTGTTCTACGATTTGCATATGAATCTATGATGAATGACACGACCATGAAAGCAATATCAACATGAAAATTGACGCAAAACATGAATGACACGACCATGAAAGTAATATCAACATGAAAATTGACGCAAAATATGAACGCAAATAGAAACCTCTGAAAAAATGATTGCCCGTAACGTAACTCAGCAGATAAATTACATAGTCCATTTTAGGGATTGGCGACTTACGCATTCAGTGACTTTGGCACTGTACGTTCCCAACATAGGCACTATCGGGTCGGATGAATTCCATAATAGACATTCCAGCCTTCCTTCTACTTTCAGGGCCTATCCAAAAAAGAATCCAGTACTTCTTGGTCGTGAATATCTGAATGAATAGGATGAACCTCCCCGTGGATATCTTTGCTTCGGCACAAAACAATTTAAATTAGGCTCGATCACGGGGAATGTGTATTATCCATATAGGGTATTTTATTTCGATTTTATTTAGTTATTCAGTCAAACCAACGATTCGTTATTGGAGCAGATAGCAACAACCATTTCAACAGACATGCATCTTTTTTATTTTCCAATGGATTTACATCTTTCATTAATGGAAATTTATTGATGTAGTAGGTAAGTGGTTGTTCGCTGTTCACGAATTCTTGTTTAGGCAGTTCATACCACCCATACATAGTGTTTTGATCTAAGATTTCAATTCTTCCATGTTTCAGCAGTAGCATATTGTTCCATGGAGCTAAGGTCCGAAATATGGATAAACAAGTGTTTCCACGCCTCTACCACCCAGTCAATTCTGTTCCACTTAATCCCTCTTTAATGGCCACATCTTTCCGGCTAAGGAATGAGAAAGATTTATCCTCTTACAAGAATCCAATTTTCATTTCATCCGGGAAAAGCCATCTTTTTCTCAATAATGTCATTGTCATTTGATCCAATAGTGTTCCATTATATAGGAACATATTTGATAAATACTGATAACTCTCGGATAAAATATCAGAACGGAAAGATCCATTCGATAATGAACTATTGGTTCTAAGCCATCTCTGGTGATTAATCAACAATTCAAAGTGCTTTTCTTGCGTATTCTTGATAAACCAGCGTGTATATATAGATGTAGGAGTATACTTTTGGAAAGTAAGAAGCCTCTTTGGCATCTCTTTATCTGCAAAGAATTCTCGATGTGAAAACACAGATACAAAGGGCTGATCTTTGGATAGGAAAAAGAGTGGATCTGCAGGGTCCCAAATGAATTGGCTTATTCGAAAAAATCTCTGCTCTTCGGAAGATCTATCTCGTGTCTGGTACTGCATGGTTCCACTCTGCAAGAACTCTGATACAATAAAATATAAAGCTCTGGGGGTTCCATATTCTAGGAGCCCAAACTATGGGATTGAATAAATCCTCCTCTATCTGTTGCGGATCGAGGGCTCCCTCCCCTTTTAACAATTCCGATTTGTATTTTTTATAGAGAAATCTATGATCAAGGATAGAACAAGATCCATTTTGCATCATATCTAAGGGATTCCTTAGTTCGGGCCGAAGAAACAATGTCACTCGATCATTATCAAACTGACTGCAATCTTTTTCTGTCCGTGAGGATTCCACCAGAGCGCCTTCTACTTTTAATAGACCATGAACTAGATTAGAATCATTCTCAACGAGTCCATAATAAGTGATCCTATTTTTTCCACCAGGTCCGGGTAGAGACCAAAGATCTTGAGTGACCGATCCGGCAGAACAACTCAAAAGATAAAGAAGTATCGTTAATTTCTTCATACTCGTTCCAAGTTCGAAGTACCATTTGTACAAAGAAGAATCCCCTTTGTTACATGATTTCTTCTTCATATAGATAGATATAGGATATATAGGGCAATTACTTAGAAGAACATTTTGTGCAACAACCCTTCCTATCTAATAGAAAAAGATCCCATCATCCTAAACCGATCTTACCTGGGATCGCAAATCCCAAGTTTGTCTATTAAGAGCGGATCTAATTGTATTAGTGTCTATAATTGATTTCTTCTGTGTAATACTAATCGATAGGGCCTCATTATTAAGTGCTACAAGATCTCGTACATTGGAACCCATGGTTATGGACCCGAATCCATTAGTATGGAACATTTTCTTTTCCAAGTGAAATCCCCTAGCATATGAAAGAGTGAAAAGGTGCTTTCATTGTTGTGGAGTAAGAAGCCTTCGTATCTTAATACATGTATTTAATTTATTCGAAGCTATTAGAGCGGGATCCACTTTTTGAGGAATATAAGTCGAAGCAATAACAAGAATATTTATAGTGGACCCTCTTTCACAATCCCTGGAGAGATAGTTCACTAATAGGCCAAGGGATAAGTAATTCGACTCATTCACATCCAGATCATGAATGTTTGGAATCCATATTATGCAAGGAGACATTGCTTTTGCTCATTCGAATTGAAGGGTGCTATAAAATTGGTCGATTTCTGGCATCATATCCATAGTTAGCGCATTCATCATAGTTAGCAGCTCCAGCTCCGTATCAAGGTCACGATCAATATCGTCACTAGCATCAATATCAATATCGTCACTAGCATCAATAACAAAACCTTTAATTTAAGCTTGTTATCCAGGAACTTGTTCAAAAATACCGTAATAAAAGGAACATAGGAGTTTGTCGCTAGGTATTTGACCAAACAGGATCGTCCAGTTCCTATAGAACCTATCACTAAAATACCCTTAGAGAGGGATAAGGCTAAGCGGAGCGAAAATGGTTTTCCATGAGATGGGAAATGAAACCTATTAGCCCCACACGAGGTTTGTGAATAAGTGATTGTCTGATAATGAGAAAGGAATAATCGTCTTTCTGCTAAACAAGATGTATTGAACTCATAATTCATTAGATACTTTTTATTAATGTCAACTAAGTATCGTAAGTAAATTGCTCCCGGTTGTTCAATCATTTGATAACCAGAGTCATTCTTTAATAAACGATCATTATGAGTCAGACTCAATAGAATTTGATCAATCCTTTTTTCTGTCGTTAGTTAAAGTGGAGAACTGAACCAAAAATTCTCTTTCTTCTTCAATCGAATCACTGCTCGCGACCCAGGATTCTATTTTATCCTCAATCCAATCACCGTTCACCCTTTTTCTTTTTCTTATCAATGAATAGATCTCTTTACTTGTATGACTAAGATGTCTCGTATTTCTCGAAAAAGTGATTCGATTGATGGGATTTGGTATGATACTTATGAGATCGATGATATCGATGAGATTAATATTCAAATATTTATTATTAGAACGTATTGATTTGACCCCATAAGCGGGACCACCACCCAATGGCATGTTGCCACCAGAAGCAGAACCTCGTATTTCTTCTAGGGAATCTTCTAATTGTTCTAGAGCAACCAAAAAGAGATTCTTTAACCAGAAGAAATTCGATTCCGATGTAGGATACCTATCCAGAAGTTTTTGCAACTCCATCATACATGATTGAGTCATCAAAGATTTGACCTTTTTGAACTCTGTTTGTAACTCACTAGAGACTTGGAAAACAAAGAGAAGATGTGTACGAACGAGATATTGAGTAACAAGAAGAAGAAAAAGGCTTGAATAGAAGAACTCCCGAACATTTGGCGATCCCAAATGTGTCCATATCAATGGTGACTCATTATTTCGATGAATCATTTCTTCGGACAGAAGAATATTATGTAAACACTTGTTCGAAATCTCACTTATCAAATTCCATTGTGGAAGACACACTTTTTTTTGAAGAATTCGCCATGATATATCTGATCCGTGCATAATATCATGAAAAATAGATACAAATTTTTGGCTGCAACTTAGTATCGGCAATAGGTATGAAAAAGTATCGAAAAATAGAAATTTGAGATATTTGTACCCTGTCGAAATAAGGAACCATGGCATATATGTTTGGAATAGATTCCATTTTGAGAGAGTTGAAAACGCGCTATCTCGTTGAAAGGTTCTATACATCTGCCCTTTCTCAACGCATTTCTTTAGACAAAGACTCCGTTTTTTCCTCTTTTCCGATGGTAAGTATTTCTCAGAACATGGAGTGTAAATCTAACCCATGTTTGAATTGAAATTAAGATACTGATGTAAGTTTTTCCTTTCTGAGTCAGATAGATTCATATCTGAAAGAGGTTGATAAAACGTTCTTTCAAAACGGACTAGTACTATTTCTCCCTCTGTTAGAGGTATTCCAGATCCAGAAATGTCTGTGATCGAGTCAATAGTTCTACGAACGAATAGATCGGATCGAATTGTAAAATCGTTAGGTATGAATATGTTAGATACCTGTGACTCGATTGGTGAAATAATATCTCTCTCCAAAAAAGCATGTTTTTTTTACCGACACACAAAGCAAATATTTTGTTGCGAATGAACAAGATATCGAAGAATTGTCTATGTAACACCCCTGAATTTATAATTTAAATTAAATTAAAGTTATATTCGTATTTTTATTTTAGTTACGATTTAACTCGTAATTCTTAAAATTATTATAAAAGGAATTTATCGTTTAATCGTTTCAAACTCCTAAAATTCTATTTAACTCGGAAACTCTTCTTATATTTAAAACATATTTTTATTTCTGTTTCGATTCATTTTATGAATTTCACTTAATTCATATCGAAAGTCTATTTCGACGATTTAAATTCTTAATTCTTTTTATTTATTTATATTTAAGCTCGAAATTTTTATTTTTCGGCTCGAAGCCCATTTATATTAAGTTTCTCAAAATATTTATTACATTTTCTCAAGAAATCAATTTTATTCACTATATCGAAGATTTATCATTTACCGGGAAAAACTATTTATCGTCTAATTATTTATTTCTATCAGCTTTGTTTTCGTCTCGAATAATTCAATTACTCATTTTATTCAATTGGCCCGATTATTTATTAATTTTATTAACTCGTTTTGATTCGATTCGTGGGTCAACTTATCGTTACGGAATTCGTCTCTTACCCGATTCATTTAGTTATCCGTTTGTCTTACTCTCTTTTATTTGTTTAGCTGTTTCATCCCCCATTCGCCTTTTTCAATCCCACGTACAGATCCCCTTGTATTTACGTTCTTTCCCTCTTCCCACTTGTTAAATTATTGTTCAACCCCTTGTTATTCTTTTCATCCCATCCACCGCTTCACCTCTTATTTCAACGCCTCCTTTTCAACTCATCTGTCATCCTCATTCTTTGTATCTCTCCGTCTCCCTCTTTATTCTTCATACATCCGTCATCTTTGTCACCTGTTTCATTTTTTTTGCTCGCGGCTGCTGTTGCTTTTTCTCCTGCTACTGCGTGCTCTGCTTTCTTCCTTCCTCTCCTGTTTTCATGCTTTGTGCCTGGCTGTTCAGGTCAATTTTCTGTTCGTCTTTGCTTTCTCCATCTCTCTCCGTCCTTGTCTTTCGAATTCTGCTGCATCCGTTTCTCGCTACTGCTGTTTGCTGTTCCCGATTTCTGTCATTTTTCCGTTTGGATGTCGTCCTTTGTGCTGATGTACTTCGTTGTTTCTCGTTTACTGTCGTTTTGTTGATTGGTTTCTGCTGCTGCGTTATGCTACTGCTATTGGTATGTTGCAGTCTTGTTGAGGCTGCTGTTTTTCATTCCTTTTTCTTCTTATCCTTCCTATTCCTGTTGTTACTTGTGCGTTTTACTACTGCTGTCCGTACTGCTGCTGCTGCTTTTCTTCTCCCTTCTTCTTTATTAATCTCCTTCTCCTTCTTAATCTTCCTCTTTTTCTGTTTGTTGCTGCTACGGTCGACTTTGGTCCTGATGTTGCTATTGCCTCTACTTCTTTATCGGGTCTGCTTTGGTTTACGGTTTCTCCTCGCCTATTCCTTCTCTATTTTTCTGTCCTGAATCGTGCCACTTTGTCTGCTGCTATGTCGTCTAATGTCGTTTATGTTTCTTTTTCTTTTATCGCTCCCGCTGTTATTCTGAAATTGTTGCCGTTGTCCGCTTCTTTCCCTTCTCCGTATTCTCTTTATCCCATCTCGTTCTTTTTCGTTTCGTGAAGGCCCTGAAGTTCTATTGAATCGGATTACAAGTTCTAAGGTTCGAGCTTGGTCTTATCGAGAAAGGCAAGTACGTGATCGCTCGGTATCGTCTTAAGGTAACTTTAGGACATTACTCGATTTTATATCGTATGTTTGAGTAGTAGTATGTAGTAAATATTTTAATTTCGGTTTCTAGTTTTAGCTATTTATTATTTGCTAATTATATTATTTTATTTTTAAATCATGTACCTTATAAATATTTTACAAGTTTTCGATATCGTTTTATAAATCGTTAGTAATTTTATTATTTATGATCGTGATAATATTTTGTTGGTTATCGTGACACTAGTAACTAAATAATATTGATTTCATATTTTCGTCATAATTCCTTAATTTCTAATTTTTAACTTAAAATCGTATTTTAATACAATAATCGAGATTTGTATACTTGTTTAATAAATTGATTTTCGTTTTACGATTTATACTAATAAATGAGAAAATAGTTGATTTAGTTTTAAATATATTTTTAGTTGAGACTATTTTCACTAATAATTTCCTATTTGTTTCCGATTGACTATTTTTATTAAAATCCGTATTATTTATTAATAAAAGGTATTTGTTAAAAATAATTTGAAATCTTTGTAAGTCTCATTTCATTTATAAAACTCGTCGACTCAATTACTTTTGATATCATTTTCATAAAACATCTATTTTCTAAAATTTATAATTTTAAACTCGAGTCTCCTAATTATTTATAAAATACTATACTTTGATCTATTCTATTCGATTTATATTTTAGTAACGAATTTAGAAAAATAATAAAGTTACGATAACGACGATAATAATAAAATGTTAATTTCGTTGTAAATGCTATTTTTATACATTCTCACTTATTTCAATACTTACATATTTTCTATAAGACTATTTCTATTTCTATTTTAAATAAGTTCTAAAAATAGTAAGTTTCTATTTATAGAAAGTTTTCCTTTTAATATAAAATGTTTATTCCTTTTATTTTCATATTATTTATATTAATTATATCTTTTGTTTATCGATAATGGCTATTTTGGAGTGATGGAATATAGTCAAGTGTGGGGTTAGAGTAATATATTCTGGGATGTACGTTTTTGCCATCAGCTATAAAGCCGGTGTGCCCATTTGGGGCACATTTGGTCGTTGAACTGAGCATGGTTTGTGTTCAGGAGAGTGTGCATTGTGCCCTTAAACTTAGATATCGCATCGTGTAAGTCGCGTCGGGTTGAACTGGATATGGTTTGTATCCAGGAGGGGTGTATACTACTTAAACCAGGACCTCGCTGCACGCAGTCCTGTTATAGTTGAGTTGCCTAGTTAGAGACTGTTCGGGCCAAAAAATTTCACCTTCGGAACGCAACGTGGCATAGTACGAGTGGACGGTCAAAAGATCAAGAGTCAAAGGTCAACGATAAGAGAGTCAAAATTTGCGGGTTAAAAGTCAAAGTCGAAGATTAAAGGATGGAAGTCAAAATAATCGAAAGTCGTCAAGTCAAGCAAACCCGGAATAATAAACAGCAATGGGCCAAACAAAGCATGGAGTGAATAAAACTATGGGCCACACAATCAAACCAGTCCAATAGACAAAATAAAACCTAGCCCATACAACAGAAAGGAGGCAACAACTATTTCCAGAAGAGAAAGGAATCTGCCAGGAGACTAGGAGGGGAAGAAGGGAGTAAAGGCAAGAATTGTAACGGTAGTCAACACAATCAAAGGTAATAATGGGGATTGAATGCTGAAGATCACCCATAAAGGAGGAAGATAACGGTGAGCAACTATATAAAAGGGAAGGAGGAGACATTCAAAGGGATCATCCAGAAAATACCCATTCCAAGCTCACGCACCCACAATCCATCAAAGTCGGAGTTATAGTAAAATTACTTGTATTTGTGTTCTTTCCTTCACTCATTCTAGTTCATAGTAGAATTTTGGCGGGATTCCGACTCCCGCCGTGGTTTTTCCCACATCGGATTTCCGCGTCACCAAAACGTTGTGTGTGTTCCTTTTCTTCTTCGTTGTTTTCGTTCGCTAGATAAGACTCAATTTCGTCGACCATAGTTATAGGACGATCACTTTAACCCACAAACCAAAATCGAAGACCCGGTAAATTTTTACCAAAACAATTTGGCGCCCACCGTGGGGCAAAGTGATCACTTCCTATAAACCAAATCCTACCGTGAAGCAATATCGTGACGTCATGACCGGATCCGGCCAAAGTTCTTCCCACAGTCAAGGAGCATCCCCTCAGCCCATTGGAGGAGGATCATCCCCAGGATCAGCAGAGCCGGTTTTCACTCCCCTCACCTTGGGAATTCCCACCATCCAAGCGGTGAAACCCACGTTATCGGTGTCCAGGCCCCCTCCAACGCCTAAAACCTCTGGGGTCATCTGCTCCTCCAAGGCCAGGAAGGAAAGAGTACCAACCAGAACCTTGACTCCAGGAGGATTCGTAAGAGAAGCTTCCAGTGGAGCGGGGTCACCAGACCTGATGCAGAGTATGCTCCAGGGAATCAATGCTCTGCGCCAAGCAGTAGAAACCTTGCAGAAGGACAACCAAGATATCAAGGCTCGGATCTCGGCAACAGACAAGACTCCAGTTGCATCGCTCCAGATGTCACCAGAGATGCTGCCTCTGATGCCTAGGGGAGAACCAAGCATCCGTAGGGAATCAGCAGCTGGCAGGAAGACCACCAGAGAGGTCCCTTCAGAGTTGGTCACCAGATTGGAGCTAGGATTGGCTCCACCAGGCCCGGTTATTGAACCCCAAGGGTTGGGTTACTTGACCTATGGCCCCACACCTGGCAGATCTCCTACCGCAGGTAACTTTCTCTCCAACATCGAAAGTCGAGAGACTAACTCACTATCTTCTGCAGGCACCCCTGTCCACCAGACGCCGGGATGGCAATTTGCAACTCCACCAGGGATGACCACCTTATCCAACAACCAGTCCTCTGGAGGAGTGTGGATGTAATCCCCTAGAAATTCTAACGCAATACAGTGGCAGAAACACTGTAGAGTTGAGATTAAAACACACTGACAAACTATATCTTATTAAAAGAAATGGTAAGTCGATACAAAGGCCTCTTTTTATAAAAGGGGCTAAAAGAAATTCTCCAAACGGGTCTATACAAATCCATAGAAATTACAAGAATGAAGAAAGAGTAGGATCCACGCTACTCGCTAGCTCACACCCAAAACCCAGCAGCAAATACCTGTCATGTTATAAACATAACAGCCACGTCAGTGGGGAGTAACTCGGACGTTCTCCCAGCCATATTATACTATATGGAAAAATAATAGTATTACTATATCAAAATAATTAAAATGAGAGAACATTAAAATGATATAATAAAAATAATTTTTCAGCAAAACTTAAAGCATTTGCAAATCTGCAAGTCAATATCAATCGATAATAATAATATTAAAAAATGGCGTTATGGAAATCAATCAGTGCAACGGAATAGACTTTCACTAGGATAATACTCAAACTAGCTTCGAGAACTTAGTCAAAACAAATTAGACTTTGGTGTCTAACTTAGTCAACGGAATAGGCAACTCAACTATAACAGGACTGCGTGCAGCGAGGTCCTGGCTTAAGTAATGTACACCCCTCCTGGACACCAACCGTAATCCAGTTCAACCCGACGGCGACTTACACAATGCGATATCTAAGTTTAAGGTCAAAATATACATACTCCTGAACACAAACCATGCTCAGTTCAACAACCAATGCGTCTCAACATAGACACACCGGCTTTATAGTTGATGGCAAAACGTATACCCTAGACTGTATTACTCTACCCATACACTTGTCCTCATTCCATAACTCCAAAACAACCACTATCGATATTCGAAAGTAAATATAATCATTATAAATAATATGAAGATAAAAGGGAATAAACATTTATATGAAAAGGGAAATTTTCTATAAAAAAAATTACTAATTTTAGAAACTTACTTAAAATAGAAATAGTGTTATAGAAAATTTGTAAGTTATTAAAATTAGTGAAATGTATAAAAATAGCCTTTCCAATGAAATTAACATTTTATTATTATCGTCGTTATCGCAACTTTAATATATATCTAAATTCGTTACTCAAAATATAAACAAAATATACTAAGTCAATATATAGTACTTCATAAATAATTAAGAAATCGAGTTAAAACTATAATTTTTAGAAAAGAGTTGTTTTAAGAAAAACGATATCAAGTTTAATTGAGTCGACGAATGTTATCAATGAAATGAGATTTACAAAGATTTCAAATTATTTTTAACAAATAGTTTTATTAATAAATAATACGGATTTCAATAAAAATAGTCAATCGGAAACAAATAAGAATTATTAGTGAAATTAGTCTCGACTAAAAATATATTTAAAACTAAATCGACTATTTTCTCGTTTATTAATATAAGTCATAAAAACAAATTAATTTATTGAACAAGTATACAAATCTCGATTATAATATAAAAATATGATTTTGAGTTAAAAATTATAAATTAACAAAATATGACGAAAATATGAAAACGATATTATTTAGTTACTAATGTCACGATAAACAACAAAATATTATAACGATCGTAAATAATTAAATTACTAACGATTTATAAAACGATATCGAAAATCGTAAAATTTTTATAAAGCACACGATTTATAAAATAATATTTTTAGCAAATAATAAATAGCTAAAATTAGAAAACCGAAGTTAAAATATTTACTACATACTACTACGCAAACATACAATATAAAATCAAGTAACGTCCTAAAGTTACCTTGAGTCAATATTCGAATCGATCCCGCACTTGTCTACTTGCATAGTCCGAGTTCCAAATCTTCACTAGCATGCATTAACCTTCGTGACGTGAATCGTTAGCCATCCAAGTATGCTCCACTTCAGATTCGAGACAAAAAGAAAAAGAAACGAAGAGATCGGAATAAGGAATGTAAGAGAGGAATAGAAGAACGAAAGCAGATCGAGAAGACAACGGAAAACAGCAGACCGATAAAACAGCAGCAAGAAGGAAGGAAAAGAAAGAGCATAAACAGTAGAGGGACGCCAAATAAAGATAGACCCGATATCATCTGAGAAACATGGATGATTATAAGTCGGATCGATCGAAATAGAGATCAAAACAGAATTGACACACATACGTACAAACAGCTACACAATAGATGACAAAAACGAAGAAGAAGAGGAAAGAAAAAATGAAGAAGAAAGGAGGACAAATGGACAGCAACGAACAGTACGATAATAGTAGTAGCACATTCGAAACGAAGAGAGAAAAAGGGAAAAGAACAAGAACAAGAATAAGGGCAAGACGGTAGCATAACAGCGACCACGGAGCAGCGTATCTGACACAAACAGAAATGAGTAAGAGCAAGAAGACCGAAGAAGGCTACGATGATAAAGAAACAGCAGCAGTAGTAACCGCGACAGCAATAAGACGGTAGACAAAATCTAAACGAAAATCGACGAAACAATTGAGAAAGAAGAGATCGAGATCAAATAGAAAAGAATCGATAAGGAATCAAATCAAACGAAACACGAAGCCGGGAAAGAAAATTGAATTGCGATAATATCAACCGCATACTGCAGCGGCAACAGCAACGACAACAATAATAAACGTGACAGCAGCAGCCACGAGAACAACAAGACAGCAGCGCAAAATAGAGTAAGAAGAAGAAGAAAAGAAGAAAAGAATAGGAAGAAGGAGAAGAAGCAGAACAGGGAGTCGAAAATCAGCCACCGAACAACAACAAACAACAGCAGACAAGACAGTAGCACGACAAATAAACCAAAAAGAACAAAAACCGAATACGAACGAAAAGGACAGTAGCAGCATCAACAACGGGACGATAGAAATCAGCACCGCAGTAGCATGAAACACAGTCAGAAATAATAGCCATAAAACGACTACAGAGGATCACCAAAACAAAACAGGTACAGAAACCGTGGCAAGAAAACGACGGGATGGAGGAGGAGAAGAGGGGCTACCTTCGTTAGAGAAGTCGGAGCTAAAGAGGGAGAACGAGGCTGAGAACGAGGCTGATGCAAGAGTGGAGATAAGAGAGCAGGGTGATCGATCAATAATTGATAGATGAGAGGCGGATGATTCAAGAGGTTGAAGAGGATGAACAAAAATGAAGAAGGGGATACAAAAAGAATGGGAAGAGCAGTTAAGTACGTTAAGGTGAAGCGGTGGAAAGCAAATGGACCAAGGAACGTGAAAGGGACAAGTCAATCACAAGTGGGATGGATTCCACTCACAAAGAAGTGGATCAAACAAACGGATAAGTTAAACAAATTCCGTGACGATAAGTTGGTTGACCCACGAATCGAATTAAACGGGCTAATAAAATTAATAAATAATCGGGCCGACAAATAAAATGAGTAAGTAAAATATTCGAGACGAAAATGAAGCTTATAGAAATAATAGTTAGACGGAAGTATTTTCCAATAAATAATAAATCTTCGATAAAGTGAACGAAATTGATTTCTCGAAGAAAAGTAATAAATGTTTTGACGAAATTTCAAATAAATGAACTTCGAACCGAAAAAAATAGAAATTTGAGTTTAAATAAAAAGAATTTAGAATTTAAATCGTTGGAGTAGACTTTCGATAAGAGTTAAATTAAATGTATCGGAACAGAAATATACTTTTTAATATAAGGAAAGTTTCCGAGACAAATAGAATTTTAGGAGTTCGAAACGATTAAACGATAAGTTCATTTTATTATAATTTTAATACGAGTTAAATCATAAAAATAAAAATACGAACATAATTTTAATTTAATTTAATTTATAAAATCAGGGGTGTTACAGTGGACAGCGCCTACCCCCAACCAGCAGGCACCAGAGTGGCAGCCCAGATCCGTGACAGCAGCAACACCTTTACCTCCTCCTCCTCCTAATAGTCAACACCCTGGAGGACCTTATACAGGAAGTACTCCTTTCAACTTTTCTCCTCCTGTCTCTAACCCTTTTGCAGGAACAATCAGCACAGCAGATCAGCAACGCCAGGAACTGAAGGAATTAAGAGACCTGATCAACAAGATTCCTGGAATGCCACGCCCCCTGGAGAGAGCAGCTAGGGACAGCTACGCAGATTCGCCCTTCATCGATGATCTAGCATGTGTTGCTGTACCCAAGGGCTTCATGCCACCAGCCATGACGCTTTATGATGGCACTGCAGACCCCCTAGATCTTATCAACCAATACAAACAGAAGATGATGGTGGTGACCGCTACGGGGCCCCTGAAGGAAGCCTGCATGTGCAAGGGGTTTGGCTCCACTCTGTCAGGAGCAACCCTCCATTGGTTCGTCGGTCTGCCTAACCGAAGCATCACCTCCTTCGCTGACCTGGTCAATGCCTTTAACCAGCAGTTCGCCAGCAGCAGAAAACTAGAGAAACAGACCAGTAATTTGTATCGAGTAGTGCAGAAGTTTGAAGAATCTACACGTGACTTCCTCAACAGATTCAACAAGGAGAAAGTAACCATCCCAGATGTGATGTGCCCACCGCCATAGAAGCCTTCCGCCAAGGGCTCCACTAGCTGGATTCAGACCTCTATAAAGACCTCACAAAATTCCCATGTGCCACATTTGAGGATGTGCAGACCAAGGCGATGGCAGCCATCAGGCTAGAAGAAGATTCAGGCCCCAGAAGGGCTGCGTATGGTTATGAGCATGTCACCAGAAAGGCGCCAGCAGAAAAGAGGGGTGAAAGATCAAAGCCATACGACGGGAACGTGAGCAAGGTTTCCGAGGAGAAAGACTGGAAGGACAATCCAGGATTGCCACCCAAAGTAACTGAGTATGGGTTCTCTACCAACCTTGCTGGGGTACTCAAGGCTCTAAGGGAGTTAGGGCGCAAAGTCAGGTGGCCCAGGAGACAGGAGTACACCAATGACCGAAGGGATGCCAGCAGGAGGTGCGAATTCCATGACGACATAGAACACCATACCGATGAGTGTGTCCAGCTCAGGAGAGAGGTTAAGTTCCAGTATGATCAGAGGAATCTGGATCACCTCATGTCCAGAAACTCTAGCAGAATAAATGCAGCAGATTAGGGATTTGTACCGTGAAGAAGATTCTGGTGGACACTGGGAGTTCAGTCAACCTCATCATGTTGGAAACTCTCCAGAACATGGGGTTTAGCGAGAAGGATCTAATGAGGAAGGCGGATCCCTTGGTAGGTTTTAGTGGTGAGACCAAGCATTCTCTGGGAGAGATCACCATTCCTACCTATGCCGGAGGAGTGAACAAGCAAGTACGGTACCTAGTCATTGATGGACCCTCCACCTACAACGTGATTCTAGGAAGGCCTTGGATCCAAGAGATGAAGGCAATCACCTCCACCTACCACCAGTGCCTGAAGTTCCCTACACCCTGGGGAGTGCAGAAGATCAACGGAGACCAAGGAGAGGCCAAGGATTGCTACAGGGTAGCCCTTAAGAAGACGGCGAGCCCCCCAGCATAGCAATTACAGAGCCTTCATCTGCCTCTGCAGGAGTACGTAGAGCCACCTCAGGCGGAGTTGGATGAAGTCAACTTGGACAAGCAACATCCAGAGCGAAAAGTGTTAATCGGATCAGAATGCACAGGTAATATCTGTCAAAACCTCATTGAATTATTAAAAACTAACATGGATTGTTTTGCTTGGTCGCTTGATGATATGGTAGGTATAGATCCGAGCGTTATCACTCACAGGCTAAGCGTGGACCCAAGCTACAAACCAGTCCAGCAGAAGAGAAGGAAGTTTGCTCCAGAGAGAAATCAAGTCATAAATCAGGAGGTGGACAGTCTGCTGGCTGCTGGAAAAATCAGGGAGGTGAAGTACCCAGAGTGGTTGTCTAATGTGGTGGTGGTCCCAAAGAAGAATGGCAAGTGAAGGGTGTGCGTCGATTTCACCGACTTGAATAAAGCATGCCCGAAAGATCCATTCCCCCTACCACATATAGATGCCATGGTAGATGCTACAGCAGGCCACGAGATGCTAACCTTTCTTGATGCATGGAGTGAGTACAACCAGATCAAGATGCATCCAGCAGACCAGGAGAAGACAGCCTTCAGGTCTGAGAGAGGTATATATTGTTACAATGTAATGCCTTTTGGTCTGAAGAATGCAGGTTCCACCTACCAGAGACTAGTCAATAAGATGTTCAAGAGACAGATTGGGGGACACAATGGAGGTATATATTGACGACATGGTCGTTAAGTCAAAACAAGCTTCGTAACATACAACACACTTGGAGGATACCTTCAACACCTTGAGGGAATACAAGATGAAGTTAAATCCTTCAAAGTGCACATTTGGAGTGTCATGCGGGAAGTTTCTGGGGTACATGGTAACCCAGAGGGGAATTGAAGCTAGCACGGAGCAGATTAAGGCCATCCTCCAGCTGGAATCTCCACAGAAGCCAAAGGATGTGCAAAGGCTGACTGGAAGAATTGCTGCTCTGAACAGATTTATCTTCAGATCCTCAGATAGGTGCAGACTGTTTTGTGATATACTGAAGAAGGCCCAAAGATTTGAATGGACAGCAGAGCACGAAAAGGCGTTCAGTGACCTGAAGAATTACCTCAGCACTCCACCTCTGTTGTCAAAACCAGAACCTGGGGAACCACTCTTTTTGTATTTATCAGTAACCGAGGTAGCAGTCAGCGAGGTATTAGTAAGTGAGCACGAAGGAGCACAATGCCCAGTATATTATGTTAGTAAGTCTCTGCTTCCTGCAGAGACCAGGTACACATCCCTTGAAAAACTCGTACTTGCACTTGTTACAGCGTCTTATAAACTTCGACCTTATTTTGAATCACATGCTATTTTCGTAATAACAAATTATCCACTAAAAACTATTATGAGAAAACCTGAGTTATCAGGGAGAATGGCCAAGTGGTCTATACACTTGAGCGGCTTCGACCTGAAATTTGTCCCCAGAACAACGATAAAGTCCCAGGTGTTAGCAGACTTCATATCCGACTTCAGCCCAGCACTGCAGACCCAGGCAGAGAAAGACATCCTCCTCCTTGAGGAGGACAAAGGCGAACAGGTGTGGAAGCTAAATGTAGATGACGCCTCAAACATGCGAGGATCTGGAGCAGGATTAGTTCTGAAGTCTCCTCAGGGGGATCTCATAGTCCAAGCATTACGGTGCGAGTTCCGAACAACAAACAACGAGGCAGAATATGAAGCTCTAATCTTGGGTCTCCAGCTATCTCTAGACCTCAAAATCAAGCGCCTAGAGGCATAAAGCGATTCCCAGCTAATAGTCAACCACATGAATGGTTCGTATGCAGCTAAGGACTCCAAGATGGTGTCTTACCTTGAAGTGGCAAAGGAGCTCTCCCTCAGGTTCGTAGCCTTCTCAATCAACCAAGTCCCTAGGGACCAGAACGTGGAAGCAGACGCCCTAGCCACCCTGGGGGCAACCTTCAAACCAGGCGTAGTTTCCACCATACCCATTGTCCATGTACTGGAGCCAGCAGTTTGGACAGGCACACAGGAACACCAGATGCTGAGGCAGAAGGACAATTCACCAGACCATGGATTGCAGTGGCTGCAGGAGGCAAGAGTCTGCAGCACCTCAGCAGAATAAGAAAGAATCCCAGACTGGAGAAAACCCTACCAAGAATGGCTGCAAAACGATATCCTGCCAGCAGACAAGAAGGAAGCCCGGAGTTTTAGGATGAAAGCGTCCAGGTACACACTCATTGA
The DNA here is from genome assembly GCA_958450325.1 of Agrostemma githago. Taxonomy (NCBI): domain Eukaryota; kingdom Viridiplantae; phylum Streptophyta; class Magnoliopsida; order Caryophyllales; family Caryophyllaceae; genus Agrostemma; species Agrostemma githago. The sequence continues at coordinate 11,871,309 of OY288242.1, forward strand.
TGGTGTCATGTTCAAAAGATCAGCCGCTGGACCATACTTGAGGTGCCTAAGTCAGCAGGAGGCAGAGGTGGTTATGCATGACCTCCACAGTGGTGAGTGTGGAAATCATGCAGGGGGCAAGAGTCTATCCAACAAAGCACTCCGCCAAGGTTACTACTGGCCGATAATGCACAAGGACGCGAGGGAATATGTTAAGAAATGTGACGCCTGCCAGAGACATGCACCGGTCAATCACCAGCCAGCAGAGCCGTTGCACCCAGTAATTTCTCCCTGGCCCTTCATGAAATGGGGGATGGATATTGTTGGCAAGTTACCGAGAGCCCCAGGAAACAAAGTTTTTATGTTGGCCATGACTGACTACTTCTCTTAGTGGATAGAAGCAGAAGCATTCCCTCAGGTGACTGAGAAGCAAGTTATATCCTTCATAAAACGTAACATTATCTGCAGGTTTGGCATTCCTTCAGAGATCATCTGCGACAACGGATCCCAGTTTATTGGCAATAAGATGGAGGCCTACTGCGCCAGGTGGAACATCACACTAAGCAAGTCTACCCCCAGAAACCCTCAGTCTAATGGTCAGGCGAAGTCTAGCAACAAAATTGTGATAGACAACCTGAAGAGAAGGCTGGAGGAGGCAGGGGCAGATGGGCAGAGGAACTCCCCTTGGTGCTGTGGTCTGACAGAACTACACCCAAGGTGGCTACAGGACAAACACCTTTCAGTTTGGTCTTTGGTGCTGAGGCGGTCATCCCTTCAGAAGTGAGAGTGCCCACTCATAGATACGGATGCATAACCGAAGACAGGAACAAGGAAAAAATGGCAAGCAGCTTGGATACTATAGATGAGCTCAGAATCGATGCTCAAATAAGGATGGCCTCCTACAGACAAACAGTCGTCAGAAGTTACAACAAGAATGTCAAAGTCAGAATCCTGCAGGAAGGAGACCTAGTCTTTAGAAAAGTCTTCCAGAACACCAGGAACCAACGAGCAAGAAAGTTCGCTTACAATTGGGAAGGACCCTATCAAATAGAGAAAGTAGTTGGGAACGGAGCCTACCAACTTATGACCATGGAGGGGAAGATTATCCAAAAGCCATGGAACATCGTACACCTAAAGAAATACTTCTTCTGAGTGGGCCACAGCCGCCAGCAATCTGGGCCACTGCCGCCAGAAACATGGGCTACAGCCGCCAGAAACGTGGCATCTATTCTGCCAGGTGCACCTCCACCAGAAACCAGGTTTAATCTTTTCAAATCTTGCAAACATATATTTAAATTTTCCTGTCATTCTTCTGCCTGCCTTACTTTCTTTTCGCAAAATTTAAAATTTTCTCTTTGCAAAATTTAAAATTTTCTCTTTTGACTTCCTTTTTACATGTGTCGTCAGAATTCAAATTTCTTTTGCATTAAGGTTTGATTTTCTTGTTGCATACATTTTCGAAATTTTATTTTCTCTCTCCATATATTTTCGAAATTCGATTTTTGCTTCCACATATGTCTTCAAATATTGTGTTCCCTATCTTTGCCAAATTTTTGTCAGTTTTCCCAAACTAAGAGCTGGTGACTAATCTGGTGGAGTGTACAATTTCTACAGAGGGCGTGCGTCTGTGACTAAGTGCCTACAACCGGGACATTACAGTCTCCTGCGCCACTTAGCACCCACGCAAAGCGTGGCACCTCCGACTGAGTGGGCAAACTAAACCCCAGGCCACTACTATATCAAAGGTCGACCATACAAACATAAGGCATGCATACAACAGAAGGTAGTTAGACAAAACTACAACAAACGATTACAATCAAAAGCAAACAATCGTGATCAACAGTTAAATACAAAGTACCACGGAGTATTCAAATAAACACTTCGCTCCCCTGAGCAGAGACGAAGTCATTTCAGAATTTTTACAAACACTAACAAATCAGAAGTTCATTCCACGCAGGATTCACAAGTCGAAAACAGAGTACAACAAAAGAGGAGTAGCATCACTCCAGCAGAACTTGGTCCACACACTACTACAAAACATCAAATAGACAACTCCTAATAGACATCAGATATTCTTAACAACCGATGTATAATATTTATACATCTGTTTTGTTTGAGAAACAGATGTCTTTATTTGATAATAGACAACTGAGTATTATAAAAACAGTTGTCTATATATTATACAACTGTTTTAATTAACCACAGTTGTCTATTCTAATCTTCAGGACCACTAAAAATTGGTTGTTACTACCCGACCCATATCACTTTCTCAATTTTTTTTTAAGTAATCTAATAATAAGTGTCCCACAATAATATATAACAATAAATAATCTAATCTAATAATCCAATAATAAGTGTTCCAACCCATATCACTTTTTCAACCCGTATCCCTTTCTTCTGATTTACCCAACCCACATCACTTTGTCAACGTATCACTTCCAAATCCCTAAATTTTTCCCACTGAAGCCGCATCATGAAGCAACCCTAATTAATTTCGTTCTCTTCGTCGCTCTTCTTCTCTTCCTTCTTCTCTAATTAATTCCGTCGCTCTTCTTCGCTGTTTCTTCTTCTTCTTCTTCTCTATTTGTCACTGTTCAGTCTCCTGCTCGTCCTTCGTAGACGGCGCCAAAACGTGTCGTTGTTCTGGTCTAGGAAGATTGTTTCCTGTTCAATTTGGCGTATAGATGATGTTCTGAGTTTCGTCCTTCCATTGCTAACAGTAGAAGAAATTATCAAGGTTGGTTCAACTTTAGTTACTTTTTGTATTTTCAATTTCTACATGCTTTGGTAAGTTTTTGTTTAATTGATTTCTAAGTTTAGTTACGTTTTTTTTATGAATTCGAATTGTGATTTTACCGCTGTTAATGGTTGCTTAAATTGCGTATTTTGTGTAATTTGTGATTAACGAATTTGGTTTAATTGGAGTAATTTGTGTGCGTTAGTTTTGATTTGATGTATGATTGTTCACCTGGAGTAGTGAATTATTTAGAAATCTAATTAGTGAAGTGAAGTTGTGGTAGGGTAAGTTTATGATTCGTGATTTTCGCGTAATTTGGTGGTGGAAAACGGATAATATGGTGGTGATTAGGTCGAGTCGAGTTGATTTAAGGTTAAATCGGGTCGAGTCAATATCATTTTGGGTCCTACACTGCCAAGTTTACTAAGACTGGCAAGCGTAGATGTAGCAGTGATTGCAGAAGGTGGAGTAGTAGTAGAGAAGAAGGTGGATAATCATGGAAATGGTTGTAGCAAAGGGAAAGCAACATCTGGTCCTGGCTATGCCACTCCCTTGGACGCCATGCTCTCTGGCCCCAAAGAAACTCTCCTTTATGTCACTTCTGTCAACTCTGGTATCTACCCTTTTCACTCCTACCATCAATTCTCTATATCCGTCACAAGTGAGACTTCAATAGTGATCATATACGTGTGATTAAAATTGTGCAGGAACTGGAAGGGAGAAACCAGACTATTTAGCAACAGTTGATGTTGATCCAAACTCCTCCACTTATTCTAAAGTGATACATAGACTGCCTGTCCCATACTTGGGTGATGAACTCCATCATTCTGATTGGAATTCCTGCAGCTCCTGCCATGGTGACCCTTCTGCTTCCAGGCGCTTTCTCGTCCTTCCATACTTCAAGTAATTCCTCCTCTAATCTCTCTACGTCAGCTCCATCCTTTCGAATGTTTGTAATTTGAAGTTAGAGTTGTTTCATTGGTTGCAGATCTGAGAGAGTTTACATAGTAGATACCAGAACCAATGAAGCACCCTCGTTGCACAAAGTTGTTGAATCAGAAGAAATTGTGAAGAAGACTGGATTGGCTTATCCACACACTTCTCACTGCCTTGCCTCTGGTGATCTCCTTATCTCATGCCTTGGTGGCGCTGATAGCAAGGCTGAGGGAAATGGCTTTCTCCTTCTCGATTCCGACTTCAATGTCAAAGGAAGGTACATTCATACGTACCTTTATCTGAATCTCCTATTTTTACGATTAATTCTCTTGTAAAACCTTCTCGTGGGTAATTTCTGAGGATAGGTGGGAAAAGCCAACCAAAACAACACAAAAGAAACAAACAAACTTACACAGCCAAGTTTACTAAGACTCTTATCGATTGCCAAAGAAACACCGACGATGACAAAAACAACAGCTCTAATTACCCATGATGGCGTTGACTCAAACGTCGGACCTTCGTCTTCCATTAATTATCTTTACTACCTGCTTAATTAATTACTCCACTTAGCAGCAAACTTGTCGGGTGGTAAACCAACCAACCAACCTTGATTTCATATACTTAATTATGCTACTTAGAATGAATGAACAGTGATGTGTTGATCAAGTTGGTTAGCATAATTAAACATGATCGACATTGTTTAATACCATCTTAATTAAATCTAGTCTTAATTAATTACATGGATGGAAGTCAACTAAAACAATATGATTGATGCGTGTTCCCTGGTTCTTCCTCCTCTCTCTTCTTATTGTGATTTTCTTCTTTTTCAATTTATAAGAAGCATATGGCTTCTTTTTTCCTAAACCCTTTTCTTTATTTGTTTCCTTGTTTCCTAACCCATCTTTTGTAGTAATGGGCTTCAACCCATTTGTTTGGTGTCGAAATCTGCTGGCCTGCTGTCTTATAGCTCGATTTCGAGCTAGTATATGACGGAATTTGAAGTTTCTCTCTTCTACAAACTTGTAGGTCTTGAACTTGGCTTTCCAACGCATCCCGAATCACTTGATTATGATATCGTATAAGTGATATATCGTCGTCTTAAGATAGACCTACATAATGTATACGAGAATGTATGTATTATTTGACCTCCAATTTAATGAGTTATTCTAAATAATTTTAAAATAGATAATAAAATTTATTTTAGCATATAAATAATATTAAAGTATATATTAACCCGTTAAGTCATAAAAATACAATTTTAGCTCAAATAATATGAAAGACGACATATTATTAATAATAATAATAATAATATTAAAGGGGTAAAAATATGTATAAATATCGATTTATCAATGATCATTTTTAGTCGATGTGGTCAGTGTATATTAGAATAACATGGAAAATGTCTTTCAATTATGCAAGTATTGATGGTTTCTCATCGACTTGAATCGTTTTTGTCGTTGTCTAATTTCCTTTTAATAAACAACCACTCTTAAAACCCACCTTACTCTTCACTCACTACCCATTCTTTCTTCATTTTCCATTTTTGTGGTGAGTTTATTTTATTTTCTCAAAACTTCCCATTTCCATATTATTTTTTAGCTTCAGTTTTGAATAATAATTAGTGAGGAATTTGAGCGAGCTGGTTCAAAGATTAGAGTCCAAATTTGATGAATCCAAAAAGATTGAGAGTTTGGTAAAACAAAAGAGTGAAGATGATGATGATGATGAGGGGGTTAATGATGGGGAAGTGAGTAGGGTGAAGACGACGGTGGGGGGTTCAGTGACTAAGTTCAGTCCATTTTGGTCTGAAAAGTTCTAGTTTATGTCGACAGTGAGCTTGGATTCAGTTGCTACTAGTGTGCATGCGTTGCCCTTTAGAGATTATGAGGGGATTAATAAGTATATTACGGTAGGGGATGACCGGGGTTGGGTTTATGTGTTCCTCTGGTGATGTTTTGGTTGTTTGGTTGAGTTCTACACATCCTGTGAATCCCCTGTTACTGCTATGCTTTCGTATATGTCGACTTTTATGAATGAGAGTGTTGTGGTGACGGGACATAAGAATGGGGTGATTTTGGTTCATAGGGTTTGGGAGACTTTGATGGGTGTGGAATTAAACTCCGTTCAAATGGAAAAGCTAGCCCCCTTGGATCTTATATAGAATGTTTTTATATAGAATGTATGATATTTCCACGAAAAACTTCTTTTTTTCATTTGTACGACTCTTACACTTTGTTATACTTGTTGCAATATAGTCGGCTCCTCATGCTCGGAAAACAGAGTGCGGTTATTACGTGATGAGATATATGATTGAAATTATCACTCGTTCTGATTTGAAGAGAACCGTCAATGAGGTAAGACTTGAGTTTTCACACTTTCTCTTGTTTCAATCATTTGTTTTGTGCACATAATTGAAACAAAATAATTAGTTCATTTATATTATAGATTTTGTAGCATTTCAACGATATGATGCCATATTCTCAAGAAGATATTGACGAGGTTCGTGGATTATGAGCGGATTATTTTCTTAATAATTAGTCGTATATGATGCATCGGATTACCTTGTGGATTTAGGTACTTTTGGACATTGGATAATGATTTTATGTGTATCTTTTAGATTTTGGAGGTTGGATAATGATTTTATGTATCTTTTAGATTTTGGATGTTGGATTTTATAAAAATGTAATTTTTTTTGTTCAATTATTCGTTATGGTATTCCTTTTTTTATGGTTAATACGTACATATTTCAGAATTATTAAAAAATATTAAATTTGTGTACGTATATAAGCACATACCTATATATACGTATTTCAAAAAACAGTTGTCTATTATGTATATAGACAACCGTTGTTTTAGAAAAACAGTTGTCTACATACGTAATAGACAACTGTTGTTTTATAAAAACAGTTGTCTATATACATAATAGACAACTGTTGTTTTAAAAACCAGTTGTTTATTAACCAATAGACAACTGTTCTAAAACAGATGTCTATGCTCAGAGTAATATACAACTCCAAACTACTCAACTGTTGTAAGTCAGTTGTCTATTGCAAAAAAAAACAGTTGTCTATTTGATGTTTTGTAGTAGTGACAGCCTGGACATTCTCCTCTGGTGGAAATGGAACTGTAGCAGATCCTCCTGCAGAAACCTGGATCTCTGATGAACAGCAACAGAACCTCTCCCAGAATCATCAATGACATCCTCCTGGTCCATACTCTCTTGCCCATCGGCCTTCTGGTCAGCAACAGGGAAATCAACAGACTCCTTCGGATCCTCCGCCTCCACATCAGAAAAAGCATCTAAGTCAGGCGCCACAGGAAACTCCTCATCCAGTCGCTGCTTCTCTACAACCAGATTCTGCCGCCAACAAATCTGCGAACCAAGTCCAACCCCTTCAGAGAACCTTCTTCTAGCACAGACATGGGACCAGGAAGTAGCATATGATCCAGAAAAGTCATATCCTCTGCAGACTTACCGAAGCCTTCAGGAAATTTGAGCACCACTCCAGCAGAAACATCATCAACGGGTCTGGGGGCAGAATAAGAGTGACACTCAGAAAGATCTGCCACCAGGGGTTCACTTTCTGCAGGAGTAATTTCTGAGAGAGGGGACAGATTACGCCTTCTCCTAGAACCAACAAGGCCAGCTGAAGCAGAACCAACTGCCTACAACTAAAGCAAACGAAAATTCCCGCCTAAGATGAGCTTAGTCGGAAATTTGGGGGCATTTGTTCGGGCCAAAAATTTGCACCTTCGGAACGCAACGTGGCATAGTACGAGTGGACGGTCAAAAGATCAAGAGTCAAAGGTCAACGATAAGAGAGTCAAAATTCGCGGGTTAAAAGTCAAAGTCGAAGATTAAAGGATGGAAGTCAAAATAATCGAAAGTCGTCAAGTCAAGCAAACCCGGAATAATAAACAGCAATGGGCCAAACAAAGAGTGAATAAAACTATGGGCCACACAATCAAACCAGCCCAATAGACAAAATAAAACCTAGCCCATACAACAGAAAGGTATTGAATTGTAATGGTAGTCAACACAAGGAGGAAGGTAATAATGGGGATTGAATGGTGAAGATCACCCATAAAGGAGGAAGATAACGGTGAGCAACTGTATAAAAGGGAAGGAGGAGACATTCAAAGGGATCATCCAGAAAATACCCATTCCAAGCTCACGCACCCACAATCCATCAAAGTCGGAATTGTAGTAAAATTACTTTATTTGTGTTCTTTCCTTCACTCATTCTAGTTCATAGTAGAATTTTGGCGGGATTCCGACTCCCGCCGTGGTTTTTCCCACATCGGATTTCCGCGTCACCAAAACGTTGTGTGTGTTCCTTTTCTTCTTCGTTGTTTTCGTTCGCTAGATACGACTCAATTTCGTCGACCATAGTTATAGGACGATCACTTTAACCCACAAACCGAAATCGAAGACCCGGTCAATTTTTACCAAAACAGAGATTGGATTCTGTTATGAGTTAAGTCTACAGTTCTCGAAGCTAGTTTCTAGTATTATCCTAGTGAAAGTCTAGCCTTGTGCACATTGATCGAATTTTCATAACGCCAGTTTTGAATATTTATATTATCGATTGATTTTGACTTGCAGGTTGGCAAGCGCTTTAAGTTTTGATGAGAACTTATTTTTATTATATCGTTTTACTGTTTTCTCTTTTTAAATATTTTGATATAATAATACTATTATTTTTCCATATGATATAATATGGCTGGGAGAAAGTCCGAGTTACTCCCCACTGACGTGGCTGTTATGTTTATAACAAGACAGGTATTTGCTGCTGGGTTTTGGGTGTGAGCTAGCGAGTAGCGTGGATCCTACTCTTTCTTCATTCTTGTAATTTATGGATTTATATAAACCCGTTTGGAGATTTTACTTTTAGCCCTTTTGTAAAAAGAAGCTTTTTGTATTGACTTACCATTTCTTTTAATAAGATATAGTTTGTTAGTGTGTTTTAATGCCAACTCTACAGTGTTTCCGCCACTGTATTGCGTTAAAATTTCTAGGGGATTACAGTCTATACGTAAAATCATTGTTATTGATACGGGCCTTTTCCATATAAAAAGGGAATCTTTTGTTACAATAGAAGCAGAAGTGATGTGGATTATTCAAGAATCAAAGTCGATTTGCTTTATAAAAAGAAGATATCAATTAACTTCTATGAAATGGTTTTACGGGATTCAGCCAATTGTTTTGATCATGGGATATGATGATGGGATTTGCCGTGTGTCCCGCCGTCAATAAATAACCGACTATTCCTAGTAGGTAGCTAGGGTAAGAAGGGTCGATATCCACGGGGACGGTATGATAAAGTCTAGGCTAGGTCTACTCACAAACAAGACTAAGTCACAAACAAACACAAAGATGACGATAATTGAAAATCTATGATGGGAGAGGAGGTGAGGACTAGACTAATAACAAACTAGCTATAACAAGGCTAAATGAAATAACTAAATACCAACTAAACAATGAACTAGAGAAATGTTGACTAACTAAGAGGATGAAATCAAATATGAAAGGAAGTGGGGTAGGTCGGGTTCATAAGTGTAGTAGGGTAATTGGGGTGACCAAGGGTGTAAGCGTCCCCTAGTTGCTAGAGTCGGTCCGGGCTCTCGCTACGTAGACCAACGCCGAGGTAAGCTCGCGCTCTCGCGTCTAGGACTAACCTCAACACAACCACAAAATAGACAAACAATGAGAAGATGAGCACAAGTATGGGGAGCATTGGCCACTACTACTCACACAAGCAAATCAACAAACACATAGAGTGCCCATTATATGACTAACAACAAAAGAGTTACCTTTACCCTTAATCGAACCCTAATCACCCATAATCTACCCTTAATCCCCCTACTAACCCCACAAGGAGACTACTCACTCATTATCAAGAACAAACCAACAATAATAAGAGAAAACAACATGAAAAACCAAACATCCATTATGAAGAACAAGAACAATAACAAAAACACTAAGTAAAGATTCAAACTTGAGTAAATAAACAAAGAACAAGGAATAAGAAATTATACCATCAACAAGAGGAAGAAAAAGATGCAATCTTGTATAAATAAGAACCCAAATCCACTCCAAGGATGTCAAGCTTGGAGAAATCTTCAAGAACCCACTTAATACAAGATTGTCTAAACTAGATTAAACTAAGATTAACTAAAGATTAACTAGAGGTTAAAAGAGATTAATTAGGGTTTTGAATGCTTAAGAGAGGCCTAAAATAATCTAGGGTAAAGTATGGTGCTTAAACATTACAAGGGAGGAGTATTTATAGGGTTACAGGAATGAAGGAGGAGAAAAGAAACAAATGCGGCTACAGCAGTCTCGTCCCGCCCGGGACGGGTTGGTCCCGCCCGGGACGGAGCCAAAACAGAAGCTATGCTATTCGTGCACCTAATCCCGAACGGGATGAGGCCATACCCGTCGGGATGAGTCTTGTAGGCCTCCAATATGATCTTTAAGGTCCCTCCTTGCTTCACATGGGCTTTTCATCGACTCTCGGGTCTCGGGATCGAGGCTAAGGACCTCGGGATCGGGTCCCAAGCTCTCGGGGTCGAATCCAAGGCATCGAGTGATCGTTCCTTCGCTTCGTTGGCTCCGAAAAGTGTATGTATTGAGTCGGAATCACTTCAACTCTTTATGAATGGTCTCGGGAACCTGAAACGAGCTAGAGGAAGCATAAGTAGCCCATGAACCGCTCCCAAGGAGCGATTCCGCAAGGAAAATGGGACCAAAACACAGCAAATTAGGCACCACTAACTACACTTATCAACTCCCCCACAATTAACCCTTACTCGCTCTCGAGTAAGCATAAACTACTACTAAACTAGCCGAGCGGGTATTAGCGCACCCTACGCCCTTTCAACTCACGCGAGAACACCTAGAGGATAAGTGCTCTTCTCAAGGCAAGTGAGGTCTTGCGAAAAAACCGTGGATGCAACCGGACACAAAACCACATAAACAAACAAACATAAAAACAAACACACAAAATGTTGCACCCAAAAAGAAACAAATACCGCCTCCCTCTAAAAAGCGGTGAAAGAAGCACCGGTTTAGGACTCAAGGCAAGTGACAATGTTCCCAAGCTAGCAATACAAACCAAAATGGACCAAACCCTAATAGTATGACGACAAAGCAATAAAAACGTTGATAACTTACCTAGGTTTCTCCTAACCTTCTAAGAACGTACTACGGGACGATCGGCGGGATGGAAAAAGGATGAACCACGGTGTTAGTCGACACTGTAGATAAGTGAGACCCCGCCCCCTTTAGCAATGAGCCAAGAGGGTCGTCCCATGCCCAAAACCGCCTAACTAGTCCAAGTAAAAAGGTGGAAATAATTGCAAAGCGAGGGAAGACCGACCTTTGCCGCTATCATCCTTCCTAGGGACTCGGTCCTTTGGTAGGCTCTTCACGGCAAAAGTCGGAAAAAGGCTTATTTTTGTGGGGTTAGGATCTTTTTGTGAGATGATTTTCTTTTGGCATTTTCTCTTTTCTTTCGCATATTTGCTTTGTGTGTTGCCATGCCATTTCTTTTTCTCATTTTCTATTTTCTTTTTGGCTTTTTGTGCCTTTTCTTTTTCTCTTCATTTCTCTCTTTCTTTCATTTTCTTCTCTTTGCCCTTTTTGTTGTAGGCATTTCTTTGCAACAAGAAAGAGAGATTTCAACAAATTGCAAATTTATTTGGTGGATATGTGTAGGAGGTAGGGGAATGGGTAAGTCGGGAGTCGCGATCCCCCTTCAAACCCACAAAAAGGTGGAGAACTTGGACTAATCAAACGATTTCAAACACGGTCACCTAAGGGACGGGACTCGGCAACCAAGGCCTTTTCACACCATGGGTGGTCATAATGGTCAATATGCAAATCCCGTAGTAAATCCCTAGTAAGCTAGGTTGACTCAAGGTAAGAAACCAACGATATCATTGATTTAGGGTCATTCTACTAGACTAAAGTCCAAGACTCGATTTATACTACTAGGAAGGGAAAGTAAACACTTGCGCACTAGCCTCTAAACCGGGTTTTCGAAAACCTTCTTACACACAAGACACAACTACACACACAAAACAAAGACACGACATGAACGAAAGAAAAAGAAGCAAAGGCAACAAAACAAAACAAAACAAAACAAAACGAACACATAAACAACACAAACACCACCCCGAGTTTCCAAACAAATCACCAAATCAACCACAAGTATGCACAAAGCTCCACCCGAGCGCACCACATCATAATCTCCTCCAAACTCCTCAAGAGACAAAGGGGAAAAAGGGATAAATGATGTTACCGGATGTCTTGAAAGCTCTCCAAAGCTATCGGTGATTCAAGCAACCTATAAGGAAAAAGGGAGGCAAAACACGCACAACACAACAAATATACGACATAACGAGACAAAAGGAAAACACATAAAAGAAAATCTTTTTGATTTTTGTGAAATCTTTTCAAATTTTTAGGGTTTTTAAAGATTTTTTCGGAAAAACTACGAAATTAAGACTAACTATGATAGAATATCGCTCCCCCACACTTAAGCCGAGCAATGTCCTCATGCTCGACCGTAGTGTATGGAGACGCAAAAAGAAAAGAAACTACGAAAATGAGGCTAAAAATCAAAAAGAAAATTGGAGAAAATGGTAGAATGTGTCCGGCCGGGGTGTAGTCAAGTCACCATGGGCCGAGAGAAGAAAAGATATGGATGAGGGGAGAAAGAAAAAGAAATAAAAGGAAATGGGAGGGGAGGACTAGGTGTAATCAAGTCACCTAGCTCGGATTCCGCCTAAATCCGACTAAATCCTACAAAAAGTGTGAAAATCTTGTAAATTTGGATTTTGAAATGACTCTCGATGTAGTCACGTCATCGAGAGTCGGGAGCAACATGTACCAAGGCCCCGAGGACCACCATGACACAAATGATATAAGGGAAAGGGAATATACAAATGAAGACAAGCTATAAAAGACGGAAAAGAAAGGATAGTTGTCGTACCATGCGGTTAGCAACTCACTCGCTCCATCGTCTCATAAGTCAATATCGGCACGCAGCTAGTCGTCGTCATTGCTATTCCTCTCCAATCGCGATATGGATCCATGGTTGGGGCACAAAGGTATAAGGAGGTGGGTTTCGATGTGAAAGTCGGTGAAGGAAAGAGAAAAATGAGGCGAATATGTGTATATGAACTGTAGGGGTCATATGATGAGAGCAAGGATAGGTAGGGGGTTGGGAGGGGGTATAAAGTGGTTGGGTGGGCTTAAACGATGAAGAAAAGGCCAAAGGAAGAACAGGGGTCCATCCCGGTCGGGAAGACGTCGTCCCGGTCGGGATGACCTGCCCGTCCCGGTCGGGAAGACCTCGTCCTGGTCGGGATGGTACTCCAGTAGACCCAATTTTTTGCACACCCATCCCGAACGGGATGACATCCTTCCCGGTCGGGATGGCTCATCCTTCCCGGTCGGGATGACCTCTTCTCGGCCGGGAAGAGTCTTCTAACCCTCTACAACTCCGAAAGCTCGTTCCAAGCTTCAAAAACCGACTCCCCTTCACACGATCCAAGCTCAAACAATGACCCTCCTCTCTAGGATTCACCTTCACTTCACCTATCAAAGAAGCTCAAGACACAATCATCAAAATCCCTCCCTCACATCGCTCATCAACAATCCAAATAATCAAGAAGTTCACAAAACTAAAAGAAATTACAAGAGAAAGAGATATATACAAAGAGACGGTTCTTGTGGAACTCCGTCAAACCAAAGGTGGTGCATTCTTCAATTCTTTTTCATCAACACTAGGCAAATTCCATCTCCATCAAGGGAACGAAGAAACAAGTCGAAGGCCCTAGCAAAGTCTTCAATCAAGCTAGTAATATAAGCATCCAAATACCAAGGTTCTCCATGACCTTGTCTCGACGTTCCCGGGGCGTCCCGATCTTGTAAGTTCAATGGCTTGAACTTATACTTTTGATCCTTCGGGATATACCCAAACGTCCACTTGTCCTCATGCGGCCCCAAGGGAGGCTCATCTTGCTTCTTGCCTTTCAACTTGTCATCAAACCCATGATATGGGCACTCATCTACCTCAATCTCGGAGTCGTCATCCTCAAGCTCAAATGAATTGCTCTTCAAGCTTTGTCCCAACTCAACCCCTAGATCGATGTCTTCCGTGGCGCGGATCATATTGCATGACTCATCGTTAGTAGGCGAAGTGTTTCCTTGGAGGTCAAACACTAGCTTTTCTTCGCCTAACTCGAAGGTGATCCTACCATTCTTTACATCGATCATAGCACCGGCGGTGTGTAGAAATGGGCGCCCAAGGATAATGGGAGTGTTGGCATCTTCCGGCATATCGAGCACGATGAAGTCGACCGGAATGAAAAACTTCCCGATTCGTACCGGTACGTCCTCTAACATCCCCAATGGTCGGTTAAGAGATTTATCGGCCATTTGGAGTGTAATGGACGTACATTTCAGCTCCTTCATTCCTAATCGCTCACAAATGGAATAAGGAATGATGCTCACACTCGCACCCAAGTCACATAATGCTCTCTCGATCTTGTAATTGCCTATGGTGCATGGGATCGAGAAACTTCCTGGATCTTTCAACTTTGGAAGCGTGGAACCTTGAATAAGCTCGCTCACCACCCTCGTGAATGCTATTGTCTCTTCCTTGTCGATGGATCTCTTCCTAGCTAGGATCTCTCGCATGAATCTTCCATATGCCGGGATTTGGGTAAGTAACTCGGTGAATGGGACATTAACATCCAATTTCTTCACAATGTCTAGGAATTTGTCAAATTGGACATCCACCTTAGTCTTCATTTGCTTTGTTGGGAAAGGCAACTTGATTTGAACCTTGTTTTGCTCAATGGGGGCGGACTTCTCACATGACACTTTTCCTTTACCCTTTTCTTTTGCTTGAAGTGGGGGGAGCTTGTCTTCAATGGGTTTTTCGATCTCCCATAAGACTTGCTCCTCCATTGGATCTTCCTTGCTTGAGCTTCCTTGAATTGGAGATGCAACTTTCTTTGTTGGTTCTTGAATTGGTTCTTGCTCACTAGGGAATGAAGAGGAGTCATAAGATGTACCTCTCCTCGTGGTAATAACATTTACATGCTCAAGTTTCGGTGTTTCACCTTGAGGAGGTAGTTGCCCCTTTTTTCTTGAGGAGCTTCCCGAAGCAAGTTGAGATATTTGGGTCTCAAGCATCTTCGTATGAGCATCTCTTGCCATGTTGTCCCTTTGAATAAAAGCATAGAACTCTTGTTGGTTTCTTGCCATCTCCATTTGGTTTTTATGCATATCCATCATAGATTTTTGAACGTTGATGTCTCGAGGTGGAGATTGTGGATTATGCGGAGTATCGGTGATGGCTAGAGGAATGCCATAGTCATGAGTAGGAGATCGGCTCCTAGGCTTGCTTTGTTGTTGTTGACTTTGAGTTGCTTGTTGTTGACGGTTCCCTTGGAACGCATGAGAATTACCTTGATTAAGGCCTTGATTGTTGCCATGGTTGTGATTTTGATACCCTTGGTTTTGGTTTTGTTGTCCTTGGAAGTTTTGGTTTCCTTGGAAACCACCTTGGTTGAAGTTCCTTTGTTGGAACCCTTGATTGTTGTTGTGGAAGGTACCTTGGTTATTTTGCTTGAAGTTGTTGAAGGGCCTTGAGTTGCCTTGATAACCTTGGTTGTTTTCCCTTAAGGGAGGTGGAACATAGGGACGAAGTTGTAGAGTTTGTTGTTGAGGGACTTGATTGGAAGCTTGGTATTGATTAGAATAGGAGGCAACTTGCTTGAACGCTTGAAAGGCGTTCACTTGCTCAACGCTTCCTTGACAATGCATAGGATCATGACCAACGATTCCACAAGTATCACACATCCCATAATAAGGCAAAGGAGGTGCAAATCCCAAAGCATTCACTTCTTGAATCGAGTGTTGGTTGGAGGAACTAATGCTTTGAACTTGATTGAGGTGGCCTTGGAGCTTCTTGTCAATATTCTCCATGTGGGTCTTCAATTGAGCTCCAAGGTCAATGCTTAATTGAGTAATAGCATCAACCTCGTGCCTACCTCCTCGATTTGCCTTCCTAGGCCTTGAGTATTGAGAATTATGAACCGCCATCTCCTCGATCCTTGCCCATGTTTGGTCATCATCGACCTCGGTGAACCTACCATTGGAGCCCATATTAAGAATAGCTCTTGAGTCCTCATAAAGACCATTCCAAAATTGTTGGACTAAGAACCATTGTGCGAGTCCATGATGGGGGCATGATCTAACCAAAGACTTAAACCTCTACCAAGCTTCATAAAGGGTCTCTTCATCCCGTTGTTGGAAACCGGTAATGGAGGCCCTAAGCAAATTAATCTTTTCCGGAGGGTAGAATTTTTGGTAAAACGCCAATGCAAGCTTCTTCCAAGTGTCGATGCCCATGGTTGCCCTATCGAGACTCTTGATCCATTGCTTCGCTTTTCCAATTAATGAGAATGGAAATAATACCCAACGGATTTGATCATGAGTCACCCCGGGTTGAGAAATAGCGTCACAATAATCGGAGAAAGTCTCCATGTGTTAGTGCGGGTGGGCAAACCACTAAATTGATTTCTCTTCACAAGTTGGATGAATTGAGTCTTGGCCACAAAATTTCCGGCATAAGCGGCCGGTAGAGTATTCGGTCCAGGCAAGACATCTTCCGTAAATGTAGAGTGAGATGAAAACTTTGGCATGATTGGATATGCGGGAGAAGATGGTGTAGACGGTGTTGATGTAGAACTAGACGGGGAACTAGGTGAAGAAGAATGGATAGATGAACCAAAGGGGTTTATGAAGATCCCTTCGGCCGTCTCTCGGCGTGACTCGTTAAAGTCGGATCCTGAGCTTGCTCATCAATGGTATTGCTAGTACTTGGTTGAGAGATTCTAACCCGACCAATCGTCCGTTGGCGAAAGGCTCTAAAGAGTCTTTCCGGCTCTGGATTGAAGAGAAAGAATTCGCCTCTCCCCCTAGGCATACACTACACACTTGAGCAAACGTAAGACCACCTAGTGCTTTTCGGGCACTAGGCAAAGACAATAAACAAGCACAATCGAAAGGCAAAGAGAAAATGAAGGAAAAAACTAAGGAAACAAGAAGAATCTAGAAAATATGCACAAGAGATGATGGAAGAGCACGAAGAAGGGTAACTAAGTCTAGCTATAAGCAAACTAAGTCTAAACAATGCACCGTCCTCGGCAACGGCGCCAAATTGATGGTGGGATTTGCCGCGTGTCCCGCCGTCAATAAATAACCGACTATTCCTAGTGGGTAGCTAGGGTAAGTAGGGTCGATATCCACGGGGACGGTATGATAAAGTCTAGGCTAAGTCTACTCACAAACAAGACTAAGTCACAAACAAACACAAAGATGACGATAATTGACAATCTATGATGGGAGAGAAGGTGAGGACTAGACTAATAACAAACTAGCTATAACAAGGCTAAATGAAATAACTAAATACCAACTAAACAATGAACTAGAGAAATGTTGACTAACTAAGAGGATGAAATCAAATATGAAAGGAAGTGGGGTAGGTCGGGTTCATAAGTGTAGTAGGGTAATTGGAGTGACCAAGGGTGTAAGCGTCCCCTAGTTGCTAGAGTCGGTCTGGGCTCTCGCTACGTAGACCAACGCCGAGGTAAGCTCGCACTCTCGCGTCTAGGACTAACCTCAACACAACCACAAAATAGAAAAACAATGAGAAGATGAGCACAAGTATGTGGAGCATTGGCCTGTACTACTCACACAAGCAAATCAACAAACACATAGAGTGCCCATTATATGACTAACAACAAAAGAATTACCTTTAACCTTAATCGAACCTTAATCACCCATAATCTACCCTTAATCCCCCTACTAACCCCACAAGGAGACTACTCACTCATTATCAAGAACAAACCAACAATAATAAGAGAAAACAACATGAAAAACCAAAAATCCATTATGAAGAACAAGAACAATAAAAAAACACTAAGTAAAGATTCAAACTTGAGTAAATAAACAAAGAACAAGGAATAAGAAATTATACCAACAACAAGAGGAAGAAAAAGATGCAATCTTTTATAAATAAGAACCCAAATCCACTCCAAGGATGTCAAGCTTGGAGAAATCTTCAAGAACCCACTTAATACAAGATTATCTAAACTATATTAAACTAAGATTAACTAAAGATTAACTAGAGGTTAAAAGAGATTAATTAGGGTTTTGAATGCTTAAGAGAGGCCTAAAATAATCTAGGGTAAAGTATGGTGCTTAAACATTACAAGGGAGGAGTATTTATAGGGTTACAAGAATGAAGGAGGAGAAAAGAAACAAATGCGGCTACAGCAGTCTCGTCCCGCCCGGGACGGGTTGGTCCCGCCCGGGACAGATTGGTCCTGCCCGGGACGGAGCTAAAACAGAAGCTATGCTATTCGTGCACCTCATCCCGGACGGGATGAGGCCATACCCGTCGGGGATGAGTCTTGTAGGCCTCCAATATGATCTTTAAGGTCCCTCCTTGCTTCACATGGGCTTCTCATCGGCTCTCGGGTCTCGGGATCGAGTTTAAGAACCTCGGGATCGGGTCCCAAGGTCTCGGGGTCGAATCCAAGGCATCGAGTGATCGTTCCTCCGCTTCGTTGGCTCCGTAAAGTGTATGTATTGAGTCAGAATCGCTCCAACTCTTCATGAATGGTCTCGGGAACCTGAAACGAGCTAGAGGAAGCATAAGTAGCCCATGAACCGCTCCCAAGGAGCGATTCCTCAAGGAAAATGGGACCAAAACACAGCAAATTAGGCACCACAAACTATACTTATCAGGATATCATTGAGAAATAGGAATACGTGTTACCATTCCTGCGATTATTTCGAGTATCGAATGAGTCAATCATTCACTTTGGTATCTTATTGAACAAAAATGGTAATATTGTTCCTCCATTGATCAATAATTTCGATTTTTGGAAAGTATCATGATCATTCAGTAAGAAGGCTTTTAAATTTTTCAAATGAACGATTTGAAGACCTATTGATTCTAACAACGGATTGTAGAGTTGATCATTCGGACCTTTCAATTCAGAAATGTGGATCTCGGACCTATGAACGGGGATATTCCCAAAACTCACACAGAAAAAGGGAAGTGAGTTAGACACAAATAGAAGCAACTTGGACAAAAAAAGAAGTGACTCGGACAAAAAGAAACGAAGTGACTTAGACAAATCTTTTTTGTCGATAACCTCAGACCAATCAATCGAATATTGATTAATACGTAATCGGCCGAACACTACTTGAAAACGGCTCCTCTGCTCAGAAACTAAATGTTCCTGGAAATTCTTGCTCCCATTGAACCATTTGTATCTATATGCATCAGGATCTTGATTCATGAATCTCTCGGTTCGAGAAAGAAAAATAAGAGGATCGAACCTTTTCTTCTGGCTCTTTTTCAAATTCGATAAATGTTGGTTGATCGTATATTTCCTTATAGTTCTATGCTTCAGAGTCTCGTTTCCTCTTTGATCCCTTTTAATTCCATATTCGATGCTGTGATCGGATCGATTCATTAAAAAGAATCGATTCAATACATTTCTTATGTACCCATAGGTGCTATATTGGATTTGAAACAGATTTCGGATCAATATATACTGATTATGATTGACTGCCTACAGATTTCGGATCAAATACCACTTTTTTTTGTTTTCTATCTTCCAAATAATTCCCGCGAGAGATCCGAACCCCTTTTTTTTCGGATCCTTCGGTAAAAAAATGAATTTTTGTTCAAGAATGAAATCTTATCGGAAATGTCCATAGCTGGTTCATCCTTCGGAACCATATCACATCCCGGATCTGATGAAATAGGATGAATTGAGACGCTATTTTGTAAATACGTAATTATCTTGAATATATTAATCATTTCTTTATTTTCCGATCGCCTGGAAGGGGCAAAAGAAACAACAAGATGTTTCTTCAACAATTTCTTATCTCTAGTGGGCTTTTCAGTAGGATTTGAACCCAGATGAAGTTTTGACCATCTGTCAGAGAAAAAAGAACGAATGGATCTTGTAGGATTCTCAAGAAGTTCTTCGATTTCTTCCGGAAGCAGATGAATAATCATCTACTT
Organism: Agrostemma githago; assembly: GCA_958450325.1. NCBI lineage: Eukaryota > Viridiplantae > Streptophyta > Magnoliopsida > Caryophyllales > Caryophyllaceae > Agrostemma > Agrostemma githago. The sequence goes on from OY288242.1 coordinate 11,891,091, forward strand.
CTCATGTTCCGTGAATAGCGGAGGCATTGAGGAATATCCATAAAGACATTTCGAGAATCGGTCTGATTCTATCTCTGTTCCTTCCGTTTGAAGGAAGGAAGGATCCCGAAGAATCGATCTTTCTTTTAGTTGTTGAATCTCTCTTTTATTGATTCTAGTACTCTCTTTCGGATCCAGGAAACAACTCGCTGAAATCTTTTTTCCTTTTGAAAGATAGAGGAGCGAAACAATCAGCCTATTGATATTGGAAGATCAAAAGAGTTTTTCCAATGTATCATTTCTAAGTCCTATGGAATTCATAGGTATAGGAAGAAGCCCTATCAAATATGAGATTTTTTCTTTCGACCATATTTTGATTGTTAATACGATATAGAAGGACCACTACTACAAAGAGTAGTACACCCTCGATCGTGAAATATCGATTGCTTGTTGAACCCTGTGAATTGAGTGACAGTAGGATACTCCAAATTCGGGGGTCACAGAGTTTTATAAAACGTTCTTGGTGGAAAAAAATGTGAATGAAAGATCCCACTGAATTGAATTGGGTCCATGATTCTGAGAAATAATGAGAATTTTTAATCTCTCTCAATTCAAAAATTCAGGATTTGAATTGATGTCCTTTCATTGATTCCTCCTAAATTGCATTGATTTATCCTGAATATTTCATTTCAATTGGAATTTGGTTATTCACCATGTACAAGGATCCCCACTAAGCATCCATGGTTGAATGGTTAAAGCGCCCAACTCATAATTGGCGAATTCGTAGATTCAATTCCCACTGGATGCACGCCAATGAGACTCTCCAATAAGTCTGGCTTTGTCTCAATGGAATCTCATCATCCATACATAAGGAATTGGCGTGGTATATTCATTCATATCATAACATATGAACAGTCAAAACTAGCATTCTTATTGAGACTCAAACTCATAGGAAAGAAATTCGATTTATGGATGGAATCAAATATGCAATGCAGTATTTACAGACAAAAATATTCGGTTATTGGGGAAAAAGCAATATACTTCTAATGTCGAATTCGAATCAACTAGGACGGAAATAAAGTATTGGGTCGAACACTTCTTTGGTGTCAAGGTAATAGTTATGAATAGTGTGTGTGTGTGTGTGTGTGTGTGTGTGTGTGTGTGTATATAGAGAGTCAAGATCCGGTGAGAACCACCACTTGATGAGAACCTCACTCAAAACTCAATCAATTTTTTTCCTAAAAATTTAGATGACTAATTTACCCTTAGCTTCATTTATTCAAATACTTTATTAGGCATAACCAAACATATTTTATTAAAAATATTAAGAAAAATTGCTATTTATTCACGAAAAATGTAGGGTTATAACCCTTAAACCCAAGGACCTGTTACGAGTATTAACCGAAAAGACAAAAGTAGAGGGATAACAATTATACCTTATTTGCAGCGGAATAGCGTATTAATAAGAAGTATAATGAACCCAGAAATATATATAATCTCCATTGACAGAATAAATAATCCCCACGGACAGAATAAAGCACCCCAAATGTGATTCCTCCTTTGGTATCCACACGGGTACAGAACTGCGACGTATATGCTAGTATAAAGGTAGGTGAGACCGTCACACAACTTCTCTCTATATCTCTCGTATAACTCCTTATTATAAGAAGAATACTCCGTATATATATAATGAGTCAATACTCTTAATTCCATATATTGGTTCATCATATGAACCTTCTTATATAGGAGATGAGAAGGTAGAATTAGGTTATTTCCATAACTCTAATTACCATAATTAGATTATTAGTATAATTCTAATTACCCTAACCTGACAACGCAGTTGGGTCCGTATTACTACTGACCCGATATATTTAATATATCGATATATATTAATAATATCCCGTACACATTGTGTGTGACCCAATTGGCCCACTTAAGACTACCAGACACGTAACTCATTTACATGTCAACCTGACATCGACCTCTAGCAAGGCATATCAGATACATAGACTTAAGCGGGTCAATCTGTAGGACAGTGGACATAACTCTTTCAGTCTCCCACTTGTATAAGCGGGTCAATCCGTAGGACAGTGGACATAACTCTTTCAGTCTCCCACTTGTACTTGTCCTCTCACGAATGGCGTTAAGTCTCTTTGCTACTATTGTCTCCAATTGAGAATGAGGTAAGAAGAAGTGTCATCCTCGCATGTCTCAATCTTTTACTCGAATCTTTGAGTTGACTTGTTAAAAGAGCAGATAGATGACAATCATCCTATCTGAGCGCGGCCACGCATTTTCACTAGTCACAATCTTCGAGTGGCCAAGAAACAATAAATTCCCTTCAATAAAGGACGAGCAAATCCCCTCTTGTCTAACCACATCCTATCACATGATCTATGCATGCCCAATAACCATCCATAGCCCTCTTTCACAGCTGACGAGAAATAGTATCAAAGCATACACATCACATGTACAGAATAGTCAAAGACTCAGGTCTAAAGACCATACAAGTTCATAACCTGTAAAGAACTTTACTGACACTAAGCGAAATCTTAGTAAAATTCTTTTCGACGGGTCTGTCTAATGCATGTTCTTAACATACACCCGTGTTCCTGGTTTAGTATCTCAATACCTATGACTCAAGGAACTTAGTCATCAACCAACTCACACACCAATCATTTAAGGGTATTCAAATGTCTCAACACAATACCTTGACTAGAGACAAAATAATTACATCATCCAAATAGAGTTCCAAGACTAAGTCACGTACTTAGTGATCTATTTCATCAATGTAAATTATTTACGGACAAAACTCGGTTACATTAACCAAATGACAATATGTATGTCATACATATATCAATTATCTAAATAACTCCCACTAAACCAAAAACCTCTAAAAGTACTAAGACCACTCGCCCATGCGTCTTATACCAATCATAACAATATGATCTTTATGTAGAGGAGGATATGGGACATACAACATTTGTATCGGTTATTTACAAGCATATGATCAATCTACCTTCCCTCAATTAAGGCAAACTGTTAGTTTCATAAGCAACAAATTGCTTCATAAACTTTAAAGTTGAGTGTGTGCTTGATTCATAATCAAACGTTATTTGCTTCGAAAGGAATAGAACACTCATTCCAGTTATAATTGTCCAAAACTCATTCCACTCATTCCACTCATTCAAGAAATGTATTTCACATATATATGTCCAAAACTCATCATAATGAGTGATGACATTTAAAATGCTAAATCAATCTTAATAGACTTAAGCATAATGTTGTAAAATGGGTTTTTCATGGTCATTACTATGAGATCGATCCCTAACTACCAACTACGCTTCATAGATACTCTTATATCAATCTACATCGTCTTTATATTGAAGACTATTCTTCACTATAAGACCCATTTAACCATATTCTATACTTGGTAGTTATGGTATATAGAATCTATTAGATTTTATGTGACTTTTGGAGTCTTTGCCCATTATTGTTTCATCATAGGTCAAACCTATGTAGGGTAATATTTTACAGCTAAGATGATCATGACTTTTCATGGATGCATCAATATTCTCTACAACTGTTGAAGAGAAATCCTGTTAATCTTGAACAATTCAAGGTCGATTCTATTCCCACTGTTTCTATTAGAAATCACATATTTTTAAAAGAAACATATCACTCCATGCAACAAAACTGTTTTGTTCTTTGGATGGTTTGTAAAATTAACATAATACCCCTAATAAAACACATGTCATAATTGAGTCTAAGTTCTAGAAAACAATTTTCTCTAAACTTTAAGACTTGAAAATTAAGAAAAGACTATTTTAGAACATTTTCAATCCATATCTCATATAGTGTCTATTCTCCGACTTACATGGACAATCACATCAACATTTGTACAAAGACTTTTATAGTGCATAACTTTCTAAAGCGTCAATAAAATCTGCAAATAACTCATCATAGACCAAAACATATCAAATATGGTTCGATGTAGTTTGAAACACTTTTCACTACTTCTAAGATGATCATAATCTTTTAGTTCAATTCCTCCCTGTTTCAATCATATCGAACAAAACCATACGTGTTACCCATTTTGCAACTTTACTAGTTAAACTCACACGTATCTGTATATGTGTGATCTAACAAGTCTAAGTACCCTCCCACTACAATTAATAGGAGTCACTTGTAATGTCATTTATCCATCTAAACAAGATCCATTTACCTCAGTTAATCCTTATCAATAAGGTTTATGATTTCATCATTATGAAACTTATTCTTATGTTTCTTGTCTCATGGATTAAGGACAATGCCAAAATAGGTAAAACTTGAGTCGTGGGACTTGAACCTTTTGGTCGTTATGTTATAAATAAAATCATTCACTACTAGGAATGTAGAACTCAACAATCATGTTAGTCTTATTGTACCTCACATTCTTGCAAGGTATAGAGCAACAATTGTTCCTTTATCAAAACTTTTCATGCCCATACATGAAACATAATCAATGTCCTTGCTTATGACTAGTACCAGAATAACAATTATTCAATTCCAGTATTCAGCTTTATCATAAAATTAAGTGATTTTCCTTTTATATACTCCCTCCATTCAAATCCACTTGTCTCATTTCATTTTTTGACACTATTCAAACTTGAGGAGAATCTTCGATATTCTCGACAATCTATAAGTGAGAATATAGTCATGTGGGATTTTGTTTGATTCGTCTTTATGAGCACATTAAGAATATCAATTTTTTATAATTTTTGCTAATGTAAAATGAAAGATATCGCTAGTGTAAAACGCGTCTCGGCAAATGTGCCAAAAGGAAATGAGACAAGTGGATTTGAATGGAGGGAGTATGAAACAACAACGTTTGTCCATTTCATCATAAAATACTTCACTTATATACCATTATTCCACCCTCTTTGAGCCATCACGTCCACAATGTAATAGTTGCATTTGGTATCTTATACCAAAACAATAGAATGAAAGTAACAATTACTCTAGCAACATACACACCAGAAGTCCTACTTCAATAATTGATTTGCAGATTTTCTAGACATTTCTAGAAACTATCTACCAATGTCATATATTTTTCGTTACATTAATGACTAATAAAATCGTACCTAATCTAAATTTGGCAACAAGTTTGGGTATGACAACGATTGTGCTTTCCTTACTTTAACCAACGTCTTAGATTCATTAATCATTATCTCAAACAATTTTCTTAATGAACTCATAGAACATTAGTATTATTTTCCTTCTTGATACAATAATCAATTGTCTTTTAACATCTCATGCTAAAAGGTGAGAAACCTTATTAAGTCACATGTTTATTCATAATAAAGTGACCTAAACTTAGGACTAATTGAAACGATTTCAATTCCTAATTCTTTAGGAAGAAACATCCAAAATTTCTTGATTATCAATATAATCACGTCATCGTATGACATGGAGTAATTAGATCATCTTCAACATTTTCTCACTTAATGGGAACGGTTCCCTTTATTGAAACAATTAATTTTGGTACTTATAATCATCTTCATGATTCTAATTATACAGTCCACACTGTACATTAACATTGGTAATAATCTGTCGGAATTATCCTTCACGAGGACAAAATCCGTATCTCTAATTTTGAGAACAATTCTCAAAATACCAACCGACGAGGTGGAACAATTCAGACTCATCTTTAATAAATGTGATAAAGGTGACTAACTTACAACTACAACTATATGCAAAGTAAAACGATAATTAATATTAATTAAAAATCTTAAACAAATAACAAATTAAAAAAACTGCCCGTGTGCCCTAGCGAACCCTACGACTGCGATCTTCGGCACACCGTGCGGCGTGGACAACCTTGACTCCGACTAGGCTGTCCGGCGCCTTACTTCGATCACTGCTTCAATGAGGAAGAAATCTCGTGCTGTCCCGAAAGGACCTATGGCCATGAAGTCGGTCCCACGGAAGGCGAAGGAGGAACTCTTACGTAAGGTTGTCAAAATCTCAAACTTGGATGCAAACAAATCTCAGTCTGACGACATACCGTCGAGAATGATTGAAATTCCCGGGCTGAATTACGTATCTGAGCCTGAGTAAGATGATGTGGAATTAGTTCCGAAATCTGCTAATGCCATGATGTCGAATGAAGGATGGAAGCAGAGGGAGGGTAAGAAGATTGTGGATATGGACGAGGACGAAGAGCTCTTGCATTTCTCGGAGGAAGACTTAGATGATGAGATTGAGTACTGGAGTTCAACAGTCTACTGTTTCATTATGGGTGCAAACCCTTCGTGGGAGGTGGTAGAAGGGTTTGTGAGGCGTATTTGGAAAGAACATGGCATCGACAAGATTTCATTCCTCCCTAATGGAATATTCATAGTCCGGTTCAAGGATAAGGAAGCCAAGGTAAAAATTCTCAATCATGGTTGTTTCATGTTTGATAATAAACCTGTGATTGTGAAAGAATGGACCCCTGATGCGAAATTGGATAAAAATGATGTGCATGAAGTACCAATTTGGGTTCAATTACATGATTTGCCTTTGAAATTTTGGGGTCGATGTTTGCCCCGATTAGCCTCTTTAGTAGGTCCGTACGTTAAGTCGGACTTAGCTACAGAGGAGCGTACTAGATTAGGGTATGCTAGAGTTTTGGTCTTGGAGAAGGTGGGTCAAAAGTTTAAGAATTCAATTAAATTTATGGATGAGCGTGAGAATTTGGTTGGGGTGTTTGTCAAATATGAATGGAAACCTACTTGGTGTACTAAGTGCAAGGGTTATGGGCATGAATTTCACGAATGTAGGAGGGATGAGTTGAAAAAAGCAAGACAAGAGGTAAAACAAAAGAGAGCAGAGGAGGGGGCTACGTCTCGCCAGACTAATCCGGGCATGAAAGCAGGGGCGATCGTGAGTGCTCGTTCGAAGGTAGGGGCTGTGCAAACAGCTCAACATAAAGCTTCTGGAGCTAGTTCGTCAGGGGCTGTTTTGAAGAGGCCGGCCAATAAAGCTATTGTGAGTAAGGAGGCCTCGTTCATTGATGTTGTTATGGGGTCACCGACAAAAGAGATGGTTGTGGAAAATAATGGGGTTGGTTTGGAGTTAGTGTTACATGGTGGTACATAATATTGGATGCTGGAATGTTCGAGGTATGTGTAATATAAATAAGCAAAGAACAATAAGTGAGTTTGTAAGAAAACAGCAAGTAGATGTGTTTGGTTTACTCGAAACGAAAATAAAAAATAAAGCGTATGCTAAAGTTCATCAGAACATTTTCTACGATTGGAGTATTACTACTAATAGTCATTGTTATGATGGGGGTCGAGTTTGGCTTTTATGGAAGCATAATAAGGTCAGCCTGACGATCCTGGAATATAGCAGTCAGAGTATCCATGTCAGAGTTTCTACCAACTCTGGGAAACATTATTTGCTTATGTTGGTGTACGCCTTTAATGGTACTCGGGAGAGGGTGGATCTTTGGAGGAGGTTGGAATTCTATGCTTCGTCAGGGCCATGGGTGATACTGGGAGACTTTAATTGTGTTATCGATGCTAGGGAACGACTTGGGGGCCCTTCCTCGGATGAAGCAATGGCTCAATTCAGAGATTGTATTGCTAACTGTGAAGTTAGTGATTTCAAATCGAGTGGGTCTTGGTTCACGTGGAATAACAAACACAAGGTGGCTGAGACTAGGGTGTATAGCCGCATTGACCGTTGTTTGACAAATGATGGGTTTGTGGGTCTATTTCCGAATGGGTTCGCTAATTTCTTACCTGAAGGAACCTTTGATCATTGCCCTTGTGTGGTGCAATTAGAGATGCCTTCGGGGAGGAAGAATAGAAGCTTTAAGTACATGAATATGTGGGGGAAAGCGCCGGAGTTCTCGAAACGAGTTGCTGCTGTTTGGGGCGAGGTGGTGCGTGGGACGAAGCAGTTTCAGATTGTGAGCAAATTGAGGAGCCTGAAGAGGCCAATGAAGGAGTTAAATGCGACTTGCTTTTCCGATATTGAGAACCGTTGCGCTCAGGCTGAGCTTCGACTCAGTCAGCAGCAGATACAATTGCGGAGTGACCACTCGCCTGTGACGATGCGGGAAGAAGCTGACCAGAATGAGCTGGTACGCGGATTACAAGAAGCTCAGGCTGATTTTTGGTCTCAGAAATCAAAGCAGAAATGGATCAAAGGAGGAGATGTTAATTCGGCCTACTTTCACGAGATTTTGCGAGCTCGAAGAGCCCATAATGCAGTGAGTAATATCAATGATGCGGAGGGTCGTGCATGTTCCTCGAATGAAGCTATTCAGGATGCGTTTTTACGCTACTACTTGAATCTTTTGGGTGAGTCCTGTGGAATTGAGCCTGTCAATGTCGATTTGGTCCGTAAAGGGCCCGTGTGTTCCGAGGTACATAGGGTTGAACTGGAGGCGGAGGTCTCGGCTGAAGAGATTAAGAAGGCGATGTTCAGCATTTCGAGAGATAAGGCGCCTGGTCCTGATGGGTTTTCGAGTCAATTTTTTATTGATTCGTGGGACATTATTGGGAAGGATATTGTGGAAGCTATACAGGATTTCTTCGTCTCAGGTAAACTTCTGAAACAGCTGAACTGTGCTATCATTACTTTGATTCCTAAGGTGAACAAACCCCAATCAGTGAAAGAATTCAGGCCGATTCCATGCCGTAATGTAGTATACAAATGTATTGCCAAAATTATCTGTGCTAGGCTAGGTCGGGTTCTGCCGCCTAACCAGGGGGGCTTTATTATGGGAAGAAGTATCGTCGAGAATGTGCTGATTTGTCAGGATCTAGTTCGGTTGTATAAGAGAGGTCATGTTTCACCTAGATGTTTATTTAAGGTTGACATCCATAAGGCGTATGATAGTGTTGAATGGAATTTTGTGGACCAAATGCTCCGTGCATTAGATTTTCCGGATCACTTCCGGGGCCTGATTATGGAGTGTGTTTCATCGGTCTCTTATTTTTTGTCTGCCAATGGGGATAATTTTGGATTCTTCCGTAGGAAGGGGGGCTTGAGGCAAGGCGATCCCATGTCTCCACTCTTATTCACGATTTGCATGGAATATTTCTCTCGTATTATGTCGTTTGGATTGACTGAGGGGAAATTTAAATATCATCCGAAATGTGGTGGGATGAAATTGAGTCATTTGTTATTTGCGGATGATCTTCTCCTGTTTTGTAAGGGAGAGTCGGAGTCCATGGAATTGTTATGGAAGGCCTTCGCCACCTTTAGTAGGGCTTCGGGCTTGTGTATTAGTGTGGGTATGTCTCATGCCTATTTCGCTGGTGTTGATGAAGATAGGAAGACGGCTATTCTGAGTTTCTCAGGATGTGTTGAAAGCGATTTGCCTTTTAGATATCTTGGGTTGCCGATTCAGAGTACTCGTTTGGGTAAAAATGATTGTGAAAGCTTGTTAGCCCTTATTGTGTCTAGAATATCTAGTATTGGTGCCCGAAAACTCTCTTATGCGGGAAGATTGACTTTGGTTCAGGCTGTGCTCTCCCAGCTGCACAATTACTGGGCCATGGTTTTTATTATCCCGAGATATGTCATGGCTCGGATTGGATCACTATGTCGGAATTTCCTTTGGGATGGTGGGGTGGAGGGCACCAAAAGAGCGTTGGTGAGCTGAGAAAAATTTGTTACCGAAAGAGGAGGGTGGATTAGGGCTGCGAGACCTGACAACGTGGAATGAGGCTGCTGTGGCGAAATTGGCTTCATGGGTTTTTGACCAGCCTGATCGTTTGTGGGTTCAGTGGGTGAACAACATATACCTGAGAGGTACACCTTGGCGTGACTATCAGCCACACGCTGATGTCACGTGGGCATGGCGGAAGATCTGTCAGTCTAAGGAGAAAATCAAGGATATGTTCGAGAATGGTCTTTGGCATGGTTCATACACTCAGTATTCCATTTTGAAGGCTTATGAGGTGATTCGGTCACATGGCCCGAAGGTGCCGTGGTGTGGGCTTGTGTGGAGTGGTTGGAGTCTTCCTAAGCATAGCTTCATCTCATGGCTTGTGTTTAGGGGGGCTCTAAGTACGAGAGTGAAACTTATGAGGTTTGGGGTGACAGACACAGACCTTTGCTATTTTTGTGACTCGCAGGCTGAGACAGCTGAACACCTTTTCTTTGGATGCTGTTGGAGTGCGCGTGTCATTGACATGTTGAGCGATTGGATGCAGAAGATTGGATGGAGGATTGGATTGGGCGACTAAATTGAGGGGATCCAAATTGCAATGCAACATACTCCGGGCTGTGATCAATGCGGCAATATACCATATTTGGCGACAGCGGAATGTGTGTCGCATAGAGAGTGCAGTTCAACAGCCGCGAAATATAGCTAACATGATTAAATTGGACATTCAAAATCGGATTATGTGTAAAATTAAGTATCCTATTTGCGCTAAAGACGCGCGATGGCTGAATAAGCTGTCGTAGACGTAACTCTGTAAATTTTACTCATATTAATATACATACTTACCCTTTACCAAAAAAAATCTTAAACAATTTTAAGATAAAATCATGAAAACTACCCTCAAGTTCGCATAATATTCCAAGATCCTAAACCTTTTGTCGCTCAAGTGAACTTGGGCTCACTGCTCAAGGTCCAAAAGTAAAGGTAGACAACAAAATTGTCAATTACATCTCTATGTAATTCCTGGTTCGTCGAAATTAGTCATCATATGACACCAACTATCTGCCTCAAAGCCCAAGTCCGACTTGATAGCAATGTTAAGCAAACCAGACTGAACTTTTGGGGAACCGTTACCCAGCTACTCAGTCCACACACAACGGCAAAGCACCGCTTAGGCAGTCACTTCAACCAATGATATGAAATTGTTGTAGTGGTCAATTCTGGAGAGGCAATACTTAATTTTTGTGCGAGGGATTAAATGCATTATGGGTCCTAAACATGTTGCTAGGTCAACTTTGAAAGTAACCTAAGTACACAAGTCACAAGTCGAAACAATAAAATTTACGCATCAAATGACATAATTATTTAATTGTTATTAGTGATTTGCGCATAAAACAAGTTAAAAGATCCTATATTTTGATTCATAATCATATTACAATTCATAATTGCTATTTGGTTTGAACAATTTCACCAATATCTTTCATTTTTCCAACTACGAGGAACAATTTTCCTCCCGGAAAAATTGAACGGATTCACAACTACGAGGAACAAAACTCGATTCACAATCGATCTGCAACTTATAATTGTCATATAGATGAACAATTATCAAAATCAAATTGGACTCGAGAAACTCTCTTCCCGACCCTTCTATGATAACATGATAATTAAAATGCATAAAATTATTTAGCCGATTTAGAAAACTAATTTTTCATTGATTCGGAAAAATTAAAGTATAATCCATGTTTGATTCATAATCAACATACAAATGCAAGAAAACGACTTTTCTTAAAAGCGTCACTCGACCCGACATCATGTCGTCCGAGTAAATATTGTGTCATTTTGGTCAAACTGTGCATCCGGGTCACCCCGTTCCAACCGGGACACACCCGTATCCACCGAGTCACACTCGTTCCCACCGAGTCATACTCGTGTCGTCCTTGTTTCGTTCCGTCTCCACCAAAATTAAAACGAGTCTTGTTCTAATCTTATTAGGACTCATCGTCAATGATAAGTTCTTGTAATTTTACGTTCCAAATTTCAATCGAATCTTGACTAATCCAATTAGTCCCATCGTCAACAAAGTAATTTGGGATTATAATGGGTCAATTTAGGGCAAAATTGAATTAAAAATAATCAATATTAGATCTTAAATTAATTTTAAAAATCAATTTCAGAATTTAACAATTTAAATTCACAAATTAAGATAAACCCTAAAATTGAACGAAAACAAAGCACATAATCTGGATGAGTATTTATTACCTATGTACATAATTCTCAAGTATTGCGTAATATTCAACTCAATAACCAAGAATAACAATCATAATTGTTGGCAAAACATTGCATTGTAATGGTGAATTTGTGATGAACAAGTGGACGACAGTCATCATGACAACATGTAACACAATACTCACAAAGGCTTGTGCAATTACAAGTTTAAACAATGCAAAATTAAGAGATGAAATATTACCGAGAACAGTTCTCGTACGAGGAAACTTAAATCAAATTAATATGCGGGTGAATCCCTCATAACCAATTATGAGACATAGATTCACGTCGATTAGATTAATACTACATAACAGAGGCTCTGATACCACTGTTGGGTTACAACCCTTAAACTCAAGGACCGGTTACGAGTATTAACCGAAAAGACAAAAGTAGAGGGATAACAATTATACCTTATTTGCAGCGGAACAGCGTATTAATAAGAAGTATAATAAACCTAGAAATATATATAATCTTCACGGACAAAATAAATAATCTCCACGGACAGAATAAATAATCCCCATGGACAGAATAAAGCTGTATAATCCCCATGGACAGAATAAAAACCTTGATCATATTGGAATGTCGTTGTATTCGTCTGTCTAAAGTTGATAGTGTGCTGCGTCGAGGTAACGACTGCACAACACGCGACAAATGTTTGATCACCAAAATTTGTCAAGAATGATATAACAACTGCTAATAGAGGAAACATAGGATATATAAGAGCCTGAGATTTCCTGCGGAAAAAAAAGTCTCTACATTCTTATATGAGGGAGAGTAACCTGCCAATCGGTCATTATCATGATTTCCTCCTGGATGCAATGCCATGGCGGGACCGTTTGAAGTGTTTGTAATATCTTTAAAGGGTGACCTCCCAGATACTGAGTTTGCATCGTCGTATAAAACGTGATTAGTTTATGTATGCAATAGGGAGACAACGTAACAACATAACTCAGCAGGAAGTATAGAAATGTAAACAGCGGATAAACTTACTGACCATTAGACGGTTTCTTTCTCCTGGATGTGCTATCATTGTTACGTGGATTTTCACACATGGAATCAATGGATCCACCATATATGTTGATCGGACTTCCTCTTCTAAGACTCTGTTTTTTTGAACAAGGGTTGTCCTGGTAATCGATCAATTATGGTACATGGGATGTCTTGCCAATATTTTGGTAGACAACATTGTCGAAATACGGATTGAAGCTGAGTATGTATGCACACAATTAAAGGTTGGCAAGACAATTGAAGTCGAAGAGGCATATGCATTTCCAAAAAACAAAGTTTAATTAAACTATGGTGTAAATGCGATATTGTCTGTGATGGGGAACTGTGCGGACACTCGATGCAAATTGTAACTACTATGTATCTAATACCTAAATTGTCTAAATATTTGGAGCAGTAAGAACTGTTATTTTTTATGACGACTATCATCGTCTAAATATCGTCGTAGTATAACGATATTGTCATCAATGTGACAACTAAAAGAAAGATGAGGAAGATCAACAACTAATGAAACAAACTGATGTTATTTTATAAAGGTAGAGAGCGATTGTAAGCTGGTGATTGAATTGCTATGGAAAGCTTGCACAGGACGGAGTAATTTGCTTGTTTGTTATTTTAGATGAAATTAATGATTTTAGCTGTAATTTTGAGAGCATGATTTGGTCCTTTGTCCCCTGCGATTGTCACAGACCTGCTCATACGCTTGCACACGTCTTTAATGACAACTCTGGAATGCTTGTTTAGGAGGGCAGTGGTCCGGACTTTGTTAACTCTGTGGTTTTTTCTGATTTAATCTCAATGTGATAGTCCCGTACACGGGAATTCAAAAAAAATCAAAAGGGTATGAAATTAAATATTGCCACATAAATACGGTTTCTCATGATAACTAAGTTCGTAGATAAAGATTATTACTTGTGAATAAACTCTTATGATGACCAAATTTATATATCAAGATAATCGCAACATTACAATTGATCTCTTTAATACAGAACAGGTGGAAGGTCGCAGAATATTCGAGGAGCGTTTCAACTTGATGAAACAAAGAAAACAAAGTGCCTTTCGATGCCGAGATTTTCAGGATTGTGACAATCTCAACATATAAATCTGTATACGTCAGGAGCGAACTGTAGTCTCTCTGAAATTGTATTTGAAGAGCTATAGCTTTAAAGTATCCCAAGTATAGTAGTTGAGTAATGAATTCGAAAGGACATGTAGATTTGGCATGTGGACATATTACAAAGGAAGTTGAAAAATCATGTTCACTTATGTTCAATGGTATATTTACATCAAAACGGATGACATTGTAAACTTTTCATTTTATTGTAAACGCAAACAATAAAATGTATGGCAAAATACACACAAAATATGTGTAACAATCCAATAATTTCAATTCTTTCTAATTGACTGCTTAATACGATGTATGTTTCAAGCAGTTTTCTCCTTTTTAGTAGCGATCAGCTGTTTTGTTGTAGATTCGACGTCTACTACATCAGCGTTTGGAGTAGGTGACTCAACGCCAATAACGTCTCAATTTCTCTTAAGCGATGTAAGTTTGGATGAGGTCGATACAATTTCACAATCAATAAACTGTTTGTGGGAAGAGAGGCATTAATCAGGTTCGTTGATAATTCAGACTAATTATTACTTGACAAACAATTTATTCGGCAAATATATTCTTTGACAACCTCGCTATGGGGTTCAACAATGTGTTCCTCGTTCATTTTAACGCCACTTCAGGATTTTGCGGAAAGATCATGTTTTTTGGCAGGGCCGTTGTGTTTGAACGTCGAGTTGTTGAGGTTCTTTGTTGTTAGCTTGTACTCATCCATTTCAATCTGCAAGGATAGCGAGCCCCAAAAATTAGAATGGGGGCAATAAAGAAGTACAACAAAATGATGACATAACGAATACATTCCCATGACTACATTCAGTGCTTTTTCGTATTTCAAGTGCCATTTGTGTATCTTGTCTGCTTCAACTGACATCCATGTCACAGTGTAAGAGTGGGACGACAACTGGACATTGTACTTGTCATCTATTTGGATCTTGAATAGGAAATGATTGTTAATGAATGTCGCCAGTTCGTCAGGCATAGAGTGACC
Source organism: Agrostemma githago (assembly GCA_958450325.1). NCBI lineage: Eukaryota > Viridiplantae > Streptophyta > Magnoliopsida > Caryophyllales > Caryophyllaceae > Agrostemma > Agrostemma githago. The sequence goes on from OY288242.1 coordinate 11,906,091, forward strand.
TTCTCTACTCTGATGGAAGTAATAGTCAAGTTTTAAGAGATTATGGTACAGCTAAGCTTCAATTAATCGTAGCCTAGTGTGATTAATAAGGAAATACCTTTTCCATCTTTGCAATAAGCTCAGGCGCAGTATATTCGAGGAACTTCTCAAATAGATGATCGAAGGCAACAAAGTGACATTCGATGCCAGAAAAATCTATAACCGCAAACTTGACCTGAAATCTGTCATAGAATCAACGATGTGTAATTAATATGAGACTTTCCTTGCAGTGTATGGAATGAATACATTATACGCAATATATCGGAGAGACCAACTTCAGATTGTTATTCATAAACCCAGACTTGCTTCCGTCACACTTTGGATTCTTGCAAAACCACCCGCCTTTGTCGTTCTTGACTGCTTTGGACTTGCAAGACTTACAGCTGTTGTAGTACCACCCCGCCGATGATTCCACATCTAAAATGGTTGCGATTGTATAAAACAACCCAGCCTGGTAACAATAGTCTGAATTATTAAGCATATCTAAACACTGAACATAAGTAGATATTACTCTAATATGCGCACAATTGGTGTCGAACAGAAGGACCACCTTCTCGTTTTCAACAATCTGTGAGATTGAAAGAACTTCATCAACCGGCAAGTCAAAGCTTTCCCCCTCCGTAGCTTCCTCAACTATTTGTAGTGAATTGCTGGGAGCTTGAGATGAGAGGCTACAAAATAGTACAATTGGTATTTCACAACTCATTAGCTTGGCTCCGTTTTTCGCTTTCATGTAATGGAAAAAATAATCAGAAGACTGGTCTGTATAAAACCTCTCTTGAAAAGCGACCACTTCGAGAATGCTTGGGCTAACCTCAAAAGTCGTGGCATTGAAGGTAGTTTGCACAAGCCAAGAATCTGGTGTGTAAACACAATAGTATGTTCATTTACCTTAAAGAGTGCTAAAAAACAGTGAGGTGAGCAAGTATAGATGCTTATTGTCCAAAATTTTGGTCTCCCCACATCTGAGGACAATCACTTTCGACTGTTGGGGGCTTGGTAAACCCTGCAGCATCTCTGGGAGATCCACCGCATGAGGTATCCAGAGAGTACACTGAAGAATGATGCCACTAAGTGACACGAAAAAAAACTAATCAATAATCAGTTAGAGTATAATGGATAGCACGAGATTAGGAGTAGATAATGAAGCCTACTCAATGTCTTCCAATTTGATTTTTCTGCACTTAAACCCATTCTTTGTTTAATCATTGGACCAATTCATACACCTTCCCAAAAACATCTACAGTTAGAGATAATAAGCAATGTGTAAAGTATATGACAAAAATGGCACTAAGAATATAAAAGGCATTTACAATATATTAAACAAAACATATAGGAGACCTATGTACTGATTGATTGCTATTTTGCCATTGTTGATGTCTTTAAACTTTGCAAAACGGTAGCAATTGGATAGAATGGATACATCATTAGTAGGGATGTCAATTACACCCACACCCGCTTTGTATCCATCCAGCCGATTTAAATGGATGGACGAAAACGCGAAATTAATGGATGATGGATGGATGACAGATGATGCTAAATCTACCCGTTATCCATTAGTCACCTGATATTCTTTGTATTTTGATAAATAAAAAATATAAACATTTATATAAACATTAGGATAACTAATACGAAGTAATAAATTGTTATACTTTTTATAACATCAAAATAATGGTTAAGTTACAAGATTTATTAAGAACTCTTAATATGATAAATACAAGTTGACCTTATAATTTTTTGGTGATTAAAATTGAATACCTTTTTTTTCGAACTTTTAAAGATAATTTACTCGTAAACCATTTATCACCTAATACATCTGTTTCATTCGCGGATGATGGATGGAAGGATGACAGATGATGTATTTAATGTAATGGATGGATGCGGGTGAAGCTTCACCCGACCCGAAACCGATCCATTGATATCCCTAATCATTAGGCAAATGAGTAACCTTAGTAAAAAAAATCAACATGTAATCTGCAAGTCTGTGTAGTAGCCTTGTCTACTCCGGTGTTCGATGCAACAGTCAGACTGCGAATGTTGTACACTTGACCGACTACGAATTTGTCCTTGAATATGTTCAGTAACGAATTCTTAATGGTCGCTTGAACCAAGTCATTCTGATATTTAAATAGCAAAGTAAGTGACTGATGCAGTAAGTGCTAAGAGGCTCACTTAAGCCGACCGCCGAACAGAACAAATCTTGTGGAAGAATTTAAAGAATAGATAATACAAAACATATATTACAAAATGATGAACATCACCTTAGAATCAATAAGAAGAAATTCCACTGCGGCGGTTACTGATTTGTTCGTAATGTTGAGCCTACTCTGTCTATAGATCACCCTCATGTTTAAATCCCTTAGTCTCACACCTTGACATAGATTAACAATGGTCGATTCACTTGAATCAGACATGATTGAAACAGGGGAGAAAGGACTTGAAGACAGAGTACTACAGAACAATATGAATAAGATTGCACTTGCAAGATTGAATGAGTACATGACCAAGTGATTCACCAAGTTCAAATATAGAGAGGTTTGAAGAATGGGAAATAGAGACGCAAGAAACGAAGAGACAAATATTCATGATTGTGAACTATTTTCGAGTGCAGTGTTCGTTTCTCAAGCTGTTTTTTGGTAAATGCACATGAATTGGTTTATCTAGGTAATTAAGAGGGCACCTAACTGAATGTTATACAATTGTTTTGCTTTACTGCTCATTATAATAAGGAGAATTATAAGGTGAAATCTAATTGTGGGAAAATTTGGGACTTATTTTGAAATGGGACATCCAATTTTTGCCACTTCATAGGGCATGGTGTTTGTTTTAACATATAAAAGATTTCTATAAGTTGTCAGTTTACATTGTACTCCAATACTTTTCAATAGATAATTTATGGTAAGTAAACTTTGAAACACCCCACATTAATTAAAGATGTCCTATTTATGACCTTGAATGACTAGTGCTTAAAGGGATTGAATGTAACACCCCGTTATTTTTCGAGTCAATTATAAAGTATTACTGGTCTATTTTATTTGAATCGGGTTATTAAGTCGGGACAAATATTTTCGATGTCATTATAAAATTTAAGTATTTTAGACCTTCTTTTATTTAATCGATTTTGGTTTTGAAAAGATTTGGGTTTTAATTATTAACCAATTTGGTTTCGGGTTGGACTAGTCAAACAAAAAAAAAAAAAAAAAGGAAACTATTAATCTTTATAAACCCCACGCCCCTTTCTTTTCTACAATTCATCTAATTCATTCACCCACCTTATTCTTTCATCTTTCTTGCACCCTAATTCTGCCGCAGTAAAATTGCTCCGCCTTCCTCTGTTTTCTTTCTTTCGGTTTCACCATTCAATCACCGTCATAACATCGGTTCTTGATCCTTAATTGCGTCAACACGTTTTTACATCATCTTCATCTTGTAAGTATTTTGAACTACTAATCTCCTTACTACTTATAATTATTGAACCAAATATTAAGTATGTCTAAATATCTTGAATTTTCTGTCGTTTTATTTTGTTTTCGGTTAAAACCGTTCTTTTCTTGACATAAATTTGGGTTTCGGTGTCGGGTTCGCTAATTTTCGTGCGGGTTATAGATAATTTCGTCGTTTGGATGATGATGATGATGATGATGATGAGTGGTGATGTGGAGTGGATTAGTATGCATGAACAATTGAAATTGGGGGCACGTGTGAGATGAGAAAAATAAAATAAAATGCGTGGTGTTGGTACAGGTGGTCCATTGTTATGGAGGCTAAGTTGCAAATTAATAGGAACGTAAGTAATTGACTGGAATAGATGACAATTAGTGGGTAGATTAAGACGATTTGACTTTGGGTTAGTTATATTTTGGTCGTGACTAGCGAGTTAGTTTATTATTAGTGAGTGAGTCGATATAATGAGTTAATGTCGTCTGATTTTAATAAGTTGGTGGATTGAGTTATTGAACCATTATATATAATTTGTAGCTTGTGGGTTCGAGGAGAGGGAGTTCTTGGATTAATACTAGCTGAGTTTGACCGTCTTGCGAGGTAAGGACGTTTTACCCTTTTCACTTTTAAGTAAAGAGCATGTTCGGATTAAAATATATTTTTATAATGGTTTCGTAAATTATTTTGTCAATCGTAAATATTTTTATAATACTCGTAATGTTTGGATATTGAACCTTGTGACACTACTCACATATTGGTACTATTTTGGTAAATTTTTAGTAACTTATAACAGACTCTGGGAGTTCTGTTGGTCTAGACGGTTTTAAGGTGCGTCTAAGACGTTCCTGGGACTTTGTCCCGAAACTATTTTTGTGTGAGGATTGTCCGGCCCTCACTTGCTAGGGAGTTAGACTTTCTCCTTTGGCAGTTTCATCCTACTGACTGTCCAAATGTGAGAGGTGTTCACTATTATGAGTCTAGCTAAGCACAGGTGGTTACCTCTAGACCGTGCAAGGGTAGGACCTTGGCACACAGGTTGCGAAAAATATATATATATTTTGGTTGATTTGGTTTTGACTACTCTTTTATGGTATTTTGGTATTTAAATGGTAACTTTAATTCCGATTTCGGTTTACTATAAATTATTATTATTATTATTATTATTATTATTATTATTATTATTGTTGTTGTTGTTGTTATTATTATTATTTCACGATTTATTTTATTATTATATTTTTACTCAGCTTTGCTGACGTCCTTCTGTTTTGGGTCGTTCCCCCGCTGGAACCTGTACCTATTTGTGTTTTTGGGTACAGCTGATAGGTACACTTGATTGCTGCATGGGTGCATTCTGGTATCGGGTTATGCTGAGCGAGAAGGATTTTTATAATTTAACTTTGACTACAAACTAGTTACACTATTATTGGATTTGTCGGGTTGCTACTGTTTTAAACCGTTTTGGATTTTGTAAGACTTAAGACTTCCGCTGCCACGTTCTCAATTTAATTAGCTATCAAATTTCTATTTTTATTTATTTATTTATTATTTATCGTTTTCCTTGCACTTGGCTCGGTAAGCTAAGTGTGGAGTAACAGCTTTGAGTTTTCTGTTTTCGGTTTGTTATTTTGGTTGAGAAAATTTAGGGCTGTTACAGTTGGTATCAGAGCAATAGGTTTCCCAAAATGTCTTTCAAAATTTGAAATGGTTTAAAAAAAAAAATTGTTTATTTCTGTCTTTCAAAAAAAAAAAAACAGAGTGTTGGGTGGTTTGGGTGCATTGCATACGCATGATTTATATATTCACATTTGTATATATATGATAATATTTTGTGCTATTACCCTTACCTGAACTGTGAATGCTACTTATGTTATTATTTGTGATATTATTTGTGATAGAACGGTCTTATGCTTGTACTTAATAAAACCTTGTTTATATATATAGTAACCATGCCTCCACGAAGGGAAAACGAAAACAACAATATGGATATGGCTGCTATGGTGACGCAACTTATAGCTCAAAACACAGTTCTTGTCGAAGCCGTGCAACAAATGACTACGGTTGCGCGGAATATGAATGAGAGGGTTGAGAATGAAAACGATCCTACACCTACTGTTGTTGGGATGTCTGAAGCGGTACAGAAGAAGAGGCCGCCGTCTTTTACTGGGAAAGGGGATCCTACTGAGCTAGATAACTGGATTAGGGAGATAGAGAAAATATTCTTGGTTGTTGGGTGCCCACATGAATTCCAGGCTAGGATCGCTGTCTTTTATTTGAAGGAGGAAGCAGATATCTGGTGGCAGACTGTGAAAGATGATTTCATGAAACCTAAGAGGGTGAGAAATGCTAACGGTACCGTTATACTTCAGGATAAGGGTTGGGATGACCTTAAAGATTTACTTGAGGAAGAATTTTTCCCCGACCATGTGAAGAACCAGAAACTGGCTGAATTTGGGGATCTAAAGCAAACAGATGAGATGAGTGTGATGGATTTTTATAACAAATTCATTGAACTCAGCAGATTTGCTACGGAGTTGGTGCCGACTGAGCGAATTAAAGCGGCAAGATTTGAGGATAAGTTAAATTGGAAGATTAAGGGTAGGTTTGCTGGGGAGACCTTCACTTCATTGAGGGATATTTATGCTAGAGCTGTGAACATTGAGAGGAGTAATCAGAAAATGGAGGCTGAGTCGGGATCTAGTGTGACCAAAAAGAGGGAGTATCAGGGGAGTCAATCTGACACCGCAGCTAAGAGAGGAAATTTCCATAATAACAACAACCCTCAGAATAAGTCTCGATCTTTTGGCGGGAATGTGAAAGAAGAAGGGAATAACTGGAATGGTAAGAGTCAGGGGTCAGGCCAAGTCTTTACCAGACACTATTACTGCAAGATATGCAAGGGAGATCACGCAGGAGTTGACTGTCAGGGAAATAGGGTGACATGTCACTGGTGTGGAAAATTGGGACACCGTGAGTTTGAGTGTACTAATAAGAAGGCGGGAAGACCCCGTAGTGCACCATCTGCTAGTGTGAGTGTGAATCAGGGTAACCGATTCCAGGGTCAGGGAAGAACACAGAGTTATGGTGGATCTGCATCTAACAACACTTATAAGAACCCAGCTCCGACTCAGGGCAACACTACCGCAGCTAGTAAGCCCGCAGGACAAGTGAATGGGGCACAGAGTACTAAGAAGCCCACTGGGAAGCTCTATGTCATGAATAGAGAAGAAGCAGAAAACACTGACATCGTTTCGGGTAACTTTCTTGTGAACTCCATTTCAGCTCATGTTCTGTTTGATTCTGGTGCGTCTCACTCTTTTATTTCAACTAAGTTTGTGGATAAAATGAATGTTGAACCTAGTGAAATTGTGGATTATAATTTTGCTATGCCATCTGGGGACTTAGTGAACTGTAAAAGAATTTTTAAGGATGTGTCTGTGTTTATTGGTGATCATGATTTTAAGGCAAACCTGATAGAATTTCCGTTACCTCACTTTGATGTGATTTTGGGGATGGATTGGCTCGGGTCTCACCGGGCTAATATTGATTGTGCACAGAGTAAAGTTTCCTTGAGGGGGCCTAAGAATGTGAGGGTATCTTATAGGGGTCATGTAAAGGGTCCTAGAGTGAAACTTATTTCTGCTATGAAAGTGAAAAAGCATTTATCTAGGGGAGCTGAGTTGATTTTGTGTCATGTAAAAGATTTGAGGGTGGAATATCCTGACTTGAGTGAAGTTCCAGTAGTGAGTGAGTTTGTTGATGTGTTTCCTGAGGAAATACCGGGAATGCCTCTTGCTAGAGAAGTTGAGTTTAAAATCGACCTAGTGCCAGGGACGGGTCCAATTGCTAAATCGCCATACCGAATGGCACCGTTAGAAATGCAAGAGCTTAAGAAACAATTAGATGAATTGATGGAGAAAGGGTATATTAGGCCTAGTGTGTCGCCTTGGGGTGCCCCTGTTTTATTTGTGAAGAAGAAGGATGGAACTTTGAGGCTGTGTATTGATTATCGGGAATTGAACCAAGTTACTATCAAGAATAGGTATCCTTTACCTAGGATTGATGATTTGTTTGACCAGTTGAAGGGAGCTTCTGTTTTCTCTAAAATTGACTTGCGATCTGGGTACCATCAATTGAAGATAGCACCTGAGGATGTACCTAAGACTGCATTTTCCACTAGATATGGCCATTATGAGTTTACTGTGATGCCTTTTGGGTTGACTAATGCACCTGCTGTGTTTATGGACTTGATGAACCGAACTTTTAGGACTTACCTGGATAAATTTGTTGTGGTGTTCATTGATGACATACTGATTTATTCGAGGAGTGAGGATGAGCATGAGGAACATTTACGCATTGTTTTGGGTATCTTGAGAGAAAAACAGTTGTATGCCAAATTTTCGAAATGTGAGTTCTGGTTGGATCAAGTAGCTTTTCTGGGGCATATTATATCTAAGGATGGGGTAGCTGTAGATCCTGCTAAGATTAAAGCTGTTAAGGAGTGGCCTAGACCGAAGTCTGTGACTGAAATTCGTAGCTTTTTGGGTTTAGCTGGTTACTATAGGAGATTTGTGAAGGATTTTTCTAAAATAGCTAGACCAATGACCACACTGATGAGGAAAGCAACAAAATTTCATTGGGATGAGGGATGTGAGGAGTCGTTTCAGATTTTGAAGGAGAAGTTGACCACTGCTCCGGTGTTAGCTTTACCGGATGGGAATGAAGCTTATGAAGTCTATACTGATGCATCTAAGAATGGGTTAGGTTGTGTTCTTATGCAGAATAGGAGAGTGATTGCCTATGCTTCTAGGCAGTTGAAACCTTATGAAGAAAATTATCCCACTCATGATTTAGAATTAGCAGCCGTAGTCTTTGCCTTGAAGATTTGGAGACATTATTTATTTGGTGTACCCTTTAAGGTTTTCTCTGATCACAAAAGTTTAAAATATATATTCACTCAAAAGGAGCTTAATATGAGACAGAGGAGGTGGTTAGAGTTGATTAAGGACTACGAGGTCGAGATCCAGTATCATGAAGGAAAGGCTAATGTGGTGGCCGATGCCTTAAGTAGAAAATCTCTTCATACAATACAGTTAGTGATGACCCGTGATAAGCTGAGGGAAGAGTTTGTGAACTTTGCGATCCAAATGGCGAAGCCAGGAACCCCGTCTAATGTGTTGTCTGTTGAGAGTGATTTGATAGGGGAGATTAGAGAATTGCAGGTTGGTGATAAGTATTTGCAGGATAAGTTAGTGAATGAGCCTACTTTGTTCCGGCGCGACGAGAGTGGATTGATTAAGGTTCATGATAGAGTTTGTGTGCCTAACGACTGGGAGATAAAGAAAAGAATAATGACTGAGGCACATGCAACACCGTATTCTGTTCACCCCGGGGGTGATAAAATGTATGCGGACTTGAAATTAACATTTTGGTGGTCCGGTATGAAGAAACATATTGCAGATTTTGTGTCTCGATGCTTGATATGTCAGAAGGTTAAGAGTGAACACAGGAGACCTCAAGGGAAGTTGCAACCTTTAGAAGTTCCCGAGTGGAAGTGGAGTTCAATCTCCATGGATTTTGTAGCTGGTTTGCCGAGGTCACAGAAAGGTAATAATATGATTTGGGTGATAATTGATAGGCTGACTAAGAGTGCACATTTTATTCCGATGAAAGATACTTGGAAGAAGAAGCAGCTTGCTGATGCTTATGTACATCATGTGGTAAGACTTCATGGAGTTCCTAAGGATATTGTGTCAGATAGGGATGCCAGATTTGTTTCAATATTTTGGGAGAAACTTCAGACAGCTTTGGGAACCAAACTTAATATGAGCACAGCGTTTCATCCAGCTACCGATGGACAGACTGAAAGAACAAACCAAATACTTGAGGATATGTTGCGAGCTTGTATCTTGCAATTTCAGGGAGGCTGGGAGGATAAGTTAGATCTGATTGAGTTCTCTTATAATAACAGTTATCAGGCTACGATTCAGATGGCACCGTTTGAGGCATTGTACGGACGCAAGTGTAGGAGTCCGATATGTTGGGGTGATATTAGTGAGCATGTGATTCTAGGGCCTGAGATGATCACTGAAATGGTTGAGAGTGTCAGGATTATACAGGACAGGATGAAGGCAGCTCAAGACCGTCGGAAGAGCTATGCTGATAAGACTCGTAGGCACGTGGAATTTGAGGTTGGTGACAAAGTTCTTTTGCGTGTCTCGCCTACTAAAGGAGTAATGCGGTTCGGTAAGAAGGGCAAATTGAGCCCGAAGTTTATTGGTCCGTATGAAATTTTGGAGCGTATTGGCGAGGTGGCTTATCGACTTGATTTACCATCTGATCTAGAGCGAGTGCATAATGTATTCCATGTTTCCCAGCTAAGGAAATACATCAGTGATCCATCACATGTGTTAGACCCGGAGACTATTGAGCTTGATGAGACCATGACTTACGAGGAGACTCCTATTCAGATTTTGGATAGTAAGGTGCGTAAAACCCGTAGAACTGAGACAAGAATGGTCAAAGTTTTGTGGAATAATAACAATGTGGAGGAGGCTACTTGGGAAGTTGAGTCAGCCATGAAGGAAAAATACCCTCATCTTTTTGCTTAAGGTAAATTTTCTTGCTTCGTGGACGAAGCTTTATTTTAAGGGGGATAGAAAATATGCATGACTACCTTATTTAGTACTTGATTTTTGTGTTGGATTACCCTTGTTGTGTGGTTTCATGTTATTATTGCTTATTGGTTACAGATATGAATCTATTGGTTATTATTGGTTATTGTTGAATATTGGTTTTTCGTTAATTTTTGAAATACGTGTTTATTTATATTGGTGGTTTACTTGTGAAATTTCAAAACTTTGAAAATACTTAATCATTATTTACCCGGCATGCTCTTAGCTTTCTAAGTGACACTTTTGAGGATTGTGAGTTTTTTGTGGATTCGACTCTTGCATTATTTCGAGGGAATTGTTCTTATGTTGTGGAATTAAGTGGTGTAAAGTTGTAGTACTTTCAAATTTGAGGAATTAGGTGCTTTGGATTTTTGGGGGTACGGAGATGTGAGTGATTTTAAAGGTTACACGTTTGTGTTGGCGGATTTTGGATGTATATAGAGTAAATGGTTCATTTTGGGATATATATATGAGAAATTTTGGCGAATTTTGGATATATGGAGTGAATGGTCATTTTTGGGACACATATGATTGATGTGAGACTTTTTTTTTTGAGGATGCATTTAAACTTCGAGGACGAAGTTTTGTTTTAAGGAGGGAAGTCTGTAACACCCCGTTATTTTTCGAGTCAATTATAAAGTATTACTGGTCTATTTTATTTGAATCGGGTTATTAAGTCGGGACAAATATTTTCGATGTCGTTATAAAATTTAAGTATTTTAGACCTTCTTTTATTTAATCGATTTTGGTTTTGAAAAGATTTGGGTTTTAATTATTAACCAATTTGGTTTCGGGTTGGACTAGTCAAAAAAAAAAAAAAAAAGGAAACTATTAATCTTTATAAACCCCACGCCCCTTTCTTTTCTACAACTCATCTAATTCATTCACCCACCTTATTCTTTCATCTTTCTTGCACCCTAATTCTGCCGCAGTAAAATTGCTCCGCCTTCCTCTGTTTTCTTACTTTCGGTTTCACCATTCAATCACCGTCATAACATCGGTTCTTGATCCTTAATTGCGTTAACACGTTTTTACATCATCTTCATCTTGTAAGTATTTTGAACTACTAATCTCCTTACTACTTATAATTATTGAACCAAATATTAAGTATGTCTAAATATCTTGAATTTTCTGTCGTTTTATTTTGTTTTCGGTTAAAACCGTTCTTTTCTTGACATAAATTTGGGTTTCGGTGTCGGGTTCGCTAATTTTCGTGCGGGTTATAGATAATTTCGTCGTTTGGATGATGATGATGATGATGATGATGAGTGGTGATGTGGAGTGGATTAGTATGCATGAACAATTGAAATTGGGGGCACGTGTGAGATGAGAAAAATAAAATAAAATGCGTGGTGTTGGTACAGGTGGTCCATTGTTATGGAGGCTAAGTTGCAAATTAATAGGAACGTAAGTAATTGACTGGAATAGATGACAATTAGTGGGTAGATTAAGACGATTTGACTTTGGGTTAGTTATATTTTGGTCGTGACTAGCGAGTTAGTTGATTATTAGTGAGTGAGTCGATATAATGAGTTAATGTCGTCTGATTTTAATAAGTTGGTGGATTGAGTTATTGAACCATTATATATAATTTGTAGCTTGTGGGTTCGAGGAGAGGGAGTTCTTGGATTAATACTAGCTGAGTTTGACCGTCTTGCGAGGTAAGGACGTTTTACCCTTTTCACTTTTAAGTAAAGAGCATGTTCGGATTAAAATATATTTTTATAATGGTTTCGTAAATTATTTTGTCAATCGTAAATATTTTTATAATACTCGTAATGTTTGGATATTGAACCTTGTGACACTACTCACATATTGGTACTATTTTGGTAAATTTTTAGTAACTTATAACAGACTCTGGGAGTTCTGTTGGTCTAGACGGTTTTAAGGTGTGTCTAAGACGTTCCTGGGACTTTGTCCCGAAACTATTTTTGTGTGAGGATTGTCCGGCCCTCACTTGCTAGGGAGTTAGACTTTCTCCTTTGGCAGTTTCATCCTACTGGCTGTCCACATGTGAGAGGTGTGCACTATTATGAGTCTAGCTAAGCACAGGTGGTTACCTCTAGACCGTGCAAGGGTAGGACCTTGGCACACAGGTTGCGAAAAATATATATATTTTTTGGTTGATTTGGTTTTGACTACTCTTTTATGGTATTTTGGTATTTAAATGGTAACTTTAATTCCGATTTCGGTTTACTATAAATTATTATTATTATTATTATTATTATTATTGTTGTTGTTATTATTATTATTTCACGATTTATTTTATTATTATATTTTTACTCAGCTTTGCTGACGTCCTTCTGTTTTGGGTCGTTCCCCCGCTGGAACCTGTACCTATTTGTGTTTTTGGGTACAGCTGATAGGTACACTTGATTGCTGCATGGGTGCATTCTGGTATCGGGTTATGCTGAGCGAGAAGGATTTTTATAATTTAACTTTGACTACAAACTAGTTACACTATTATTGGATTTGTCGGGTTGCTACTGTTTTAAACCGTTTTGGATTTTGTAAGACTTAAGACTTCCGCTGCCACGTTCTCAATTTAATTAGCTATCAAATTTCTATTTTTATTTATTTATTTATTTATTATTTATCGTTTTCCTTGCACTTGGCTCGGTAAGCTAAGTGTGGAGTAACAGCTTTGAGTTTTC